>JAMRYA010000009.1:6250000-7500000 GCA_024447215.1 Panagrolaimus sp. LJ2400 | reverse complement strand
GTAAACTAATTGACCTTTATTGTTTCAGGATTTGAGGTGGGGGTCCATCGACAATGGCAAAGCCGACACTTCTTGACCTTTGTCGCATTTTATTGTTCCCAAAGAAATGCAATTTTGCTTTTGTAATCTAACATACTGCAAAAAAAAGTTAAAACAAAATCTTTTTTTTAAAGTAAATGAGTCCATCTTTATTAAAACAGAAAACAACACTAGATCAAGTTTATAAAAATTTCATTTTAGACAATCATGGATGTTTCGCATTTACATAGTAATACATGTGTGTAAGGGATTGTCCAGATATCTCGAGATACGTAAAAATTTTTAACCCCCAACATCAGAGACACTTTTTGCCGCACGTCAAAGGCGGCATGGCCATTTAACCCCCTCCCTCTCGTTTCGAGATATTTGGACAGTCCTTAAAATAAATCACATTTAGTTATTAAAGATATTTTTAGGCAAAATATTTTTTTCTGGCATACGGTGCTTTTTACTGATTTTAAAATTCATAAAATAAAGAACTTGTTCTTTAATTTTTGATTAATTTTTGGACATAAATAATGATTCATTTTTGTTTTTTAAAGCCAGACATATAAAAAAATCATAAAATTGCTTTTCGTTCGATTCATGGCTTGTTATGAAATTGAATGCTTTTTCCCGCGTCAAACCAGAGAAAAATATTCTGTCTATAAAATGTTATTTCAAAAAAAGGTTGTTATGGAATTAAAAAATGATGCGATGAATTTATCTCCTTCTTGCACATCTGCTTGCAACATCAAAAAACGAGTGAAAAAAAAGCAAATGTCGAAATTATAGCTCTCTTTTTGGTGGTGTGTTTTTTTTCTTTGAGCTTTCACCTTTCATTTGATTTCGTTATTTGTTGTTGTTTACATTCTAAACAACATTCACCAAAAAAAATTTTTTTACCATTTTTTAGGTAACTGTATAGACCATAGTGTTTTTGAGTGAACATCAATTGTGAAATTTTATGAGTTCATTCATATATATATGCGCGCCGAAAAATTTCTCATTTTATTGCTTTTTAAAATAGTTTATGTGTTAGTAAGCAAGCCGCTGCAAATCAAAATAACAACACCCTATGGCTTAGTTTTTTTTAAAAAAAATGGGGAGTCTAAGTTGGCCATAATGGACAATTGCTTTTTTATGATTAGTTAAAAAAGAAATGCCAAATATTTTTTCTTTGCACACTTTTTTTGAGTTTTTTTTATATTATAGAGATTATTATTGCTATAGAATGGGGCAGAAAATTTTTATCTATACCAAAAAAAACATAAAAGTTTCTATTAAAATACTCGAGCCTTTTTCTGAATTTGGTTTTCGACACCTACTGTATTCTGATGGTTTTGACATATCCTTTATGTTACTTTTTGATAGTTTGAGGATAGTCGTTAATTCCATTTTTTTGTTTCCTTATTCATTAAAACCTCCCAAAAGAAAATTTTTTTTCTACCAAAGGCCAATCCCGATGTGTCTCAGTTTGCAATAAACAATGGCGATGATGGTGTCGATAACGCGGATAAAGTTTCATTTTTCTTGTTTTGTTAGAGCTTTTTTTGAATGAAGAAAAGAGGGAACGGTCGAGTTTCCAATGATGCTGATTATTTACTTTTGGTTCGTATCAAAAAACAAAGAAAGGAGAAAACCGCCCCTTTTGATGTCAGGAAATCCTTTCACACGAGCATTTTCATTTCAGTCTCTTTGAATTTTAACAAATTTATTAACTTGGATCAATTATTTTCTTCAAACAACATCTCTTTAATCTTTTTGCGTTTTTTCTCTTCCATTCGAGTTTCGTTTTAATTTGTTTTTTTTATTTATTTGATTTTTTACGGTCAAAAAAAAAAAAAAAAAAAAAAAACTTAAAAGATGAAACGCAGCTGTTCACACTTTTAATGATTAATGCTTTATTTTTTTCGTAACCACATTTCTTCCCGAATATTTGTCAGTTTTCTAACCAGTAGAAATGAAAAAAAAGAAACTATTTTTTTTCGCTTTTTATTCAACAGTTTTTAAGCTTCTAAAAATATCAAATCTTTTCCATTTTTGTCTCAAAAGCTGTCACTCAAACTTCTCGTTTTTGGTTTTCTGCCAAAAAACAAATTTAAATAGTGCTTTTTTATTGTCTGAAAGGCACTTTTATGTGTAGGGCTCAAAAAAGAAGAAGTGATTGGCTTCTTTTTTTCAAAGAAGATGTTTCACACCAGAAAAGCCAACAATGTGGGGCTGTTAGAAGACAAAAGAAGAAGAGGGAAAAAAGACAAAATGTTTTCAGTCACATGTTATGTCATTTTATTTTTTTACAAAATATTTTTTAAAAATCGAATGGCATTTTGTTTTACTATGTTTCATGTAGCGGACAACAACAAAACAAACGCTTCACAAAAAATTTGTTTGGAAAAGTCTTTGTTCGAAGAAAAAAATACTTCATATTTACAAAAAAAGAAGTTCCTTGGAGACTACTTAAAAAAGTAAAAAACACGTCGACAGCTTTTTCCATGTCTTTTCTCTCTTCTCCTTTTATTGCTAAAAAAGAGTAAAAGTTTTGCAGTGTGTTCTACCATTTTTTGCACAAAAAAATGTATTGTTGAATGACTTCTGCCGAAAAAAACTACGACGCCCCGGATGCTATGAATCAATACTCGCGCAGGCTGTAAAAGTAGCACTCTTTTTTCTTCATTTTTTAGCAAATGCGACAGAATGGCAGCAAATGCAAGCAAAAAAAAGAGTGCCATAGAAGTAACGACAAGCTAAAGCAAAATAAGAGTCCCAGTTAGTGGCCGGTAAAAAAAAATATAGAAGAAAAAATAGAGGGGAAAAAGACAGAGTCCGGGTGTTCTGCTTGAATGCACAGAAAAAAACTGAACAGGGGAGACGGGACGCACGAGAAAGCGCTTCAGCGTTGCGCGACCTAAACGGAAATGGGTCGCCATCAGTGTTTGTTATTTTTCAATTTTTTATGAGCATTTATCCTCGAACATTGCTTTAATTTTTCGCGCATAGATTGAACTATTTCACCGCAAAAATATTGGTTTACGTTTTCAAATAATTTTTGAATGAGATTAGCTGTTGTTTCTGATATAATTCCTGCTTTTTTGACTCTATATTTTTATAAAACTTGTTTCATTTCTTTTACAAACAAATATTTGATATTTTATTGCTCATAAAAAAAGATTGTTATTTGAAAGAACAACAAATATGATTGATTTATTTTTTATGCTTCCATTGACCGTACCATGGGAAATCAAATTTTCCTTCATTCCCATTTTTTGCCACATCATTGATTGACAATTTTAGAATTTTTATCCAACAGTTACTTTCATTATGTGCCTTCCTTCCTTCCTTCAGCAAACTCTTAATTTTAAGAATTAGATTATGTTTCATGCTTTTCATTTTTAGCTTTAAACAAATCAACCAAATTTTCCGGTTGTCTAGCTTATTGTGCAAATTTTTTTATGAATAATCAAACTGTTTCATACTTAATTTTCTTTCGACTTCATTCTGCTTCTGGTCTTCAATTTTTTTTCCATTTCCATCTATTTTTTTGCGCAAAAATGAATTAGTCACTACTTTTTTTCTGCGCATGTTAAACGATTGAAAGAAAAATAGGAGGAAAAAAACCAATGATGATAGATCTCGGCGTATTGATATTATTTTTTAGCCTAAAAATTTTCACTCATTCTTGTAGACATTTTTTTCCTTGCCTTTATACGTATTGTTTCCTCATTTTTTCAAAAAGAATATCGTAACTATTTTTTTAAAAACAGAACCATGGAATCGGATATCCTTAAAAGAAGAACCCGCGTCATCATTGTACATTGCGCTTTCATTTCTTTTCTTTTGTTTAAACTTACTCATCTTTTTAAATACCTTTTTTCCAGAACGACGACTAACCACATTCGCTAAGCTTTTTAGCGAAATTTTAACCTTAACTGCCTAAATGTGGTAAGCGAATATTGCGGGAATAAATAAAGAATAACGAAAAAAACACGAAAGCAAAACGGACATGCTGACTGGTTATTATCCTCAACAGCAGCAGCAACAACAACAACAGCAAATTTTATTTAATGGTCAAAAAAATAGCGGCAAAGATGTTCATTCATCAAAAAATCGTCCATTAACATCCTCTGTCTATAAAACTCCAACAACTACAAGTGTTTTAATTTCAGCAAGTTCAAGCCGAATGTTTACTTCAAACTCATATGAAATTTCGGATGAAATTTCTCGTGCAAAAGTTCAAGTAAGTTTTCATTGTTCATAAACAAATTAGTTTAAAACTACACCCTTTTTTTAAAGGTACTTGAACGTAAGTATGGTGGAAGAGTTCGGGCACATTTAGCTGCAACACGGATTCAAAGAGCTTTTCGCAGATTCCGGCTTGAACAACAATTTCAAAATGCATTAAGATATCCTGGACCGCAAGGTCGGCGTAAACAACATCAACAAATGCTCCCACTTCCTAATGATTCCTCTTTAAACACATTCCAACTGAACGGTGGTGATCGACATCTTTATACAAAAAAATTAGCTCTTTCACAGCCAACATTAAGGTAAACAATTTTTTAGCATTGTTTTTTTGTTTTTGTAAAATTTTTGACAGCACACGTTTTATTTTTTTGTTTAAAAAAAGTCAACTGTTTTTAAATTTTTGACAGAAATATTTTGTTTGGTCAAATGTCTACTAAAAACACAACACATCTTTTGTTTTTTTTTGTATTTTTTGTTGTCAAATTAATTACAACATTACTTTTTTGTTACATGTACAATTACAATGCAATATATTGGGTTTTATTTACTTTTTTTCTTTTTTAATGCATTCGTGTGTTGACGTTTTTGTAGCACGCTCTTTCTTATAGTTTCATGATTTGTTATTTTAAACCCGAATTCTTTCTTTCTTAATAATTATTTATTGTTTTAGATATCAACCAACTGTTTCGCTCCGCGCTCAATTGCGCGTTGAGCAAAATTCATTTGACGATCCGTTTTCAAATCAACAGCTTTCATCACCATCTTCTGGTTCACCAATTCATAATCGATCACCACCATCTCCACGTCCTGTTGAACCTGTGCTATCAAAATCACGTCAAGGTGCTTATATGGATAATATAAATTCTCCACGTTCATTTAATCCATCACTTATGTCTCCGAGATTAATTCAACGCCGTCCTCAGATGCCTGAGTTTCCAGTTAATGATTATCCTTATTCAAATGGTGAATTACGGTGCTTTCGATCACATTATATGGAACCTTTACCTCCTGCATTTTCTCAAGTAGTTACAAGACCTCGACAATTTGTTTCGGGTGGCACAAGTCCATCTGTTTGGGTTCCTAGAGTACCCACTGGTGATTCTTCATCTCAACAACAACATCAGCTACAACAGGAAAGAATGGAGGAACCTCCTAAAGAGGTATGGAAAGAAGATTTAAATGCATCAAAAATTGAAGTTTCTCGGCCACGAAGATCTGCTAATGGACATACAAATGCATACTATACAAATAGTCTTCCACGTATGGATCGCCGTAATCATTCACTTGGACCACATACAAGTTCAGCCAACAGGTTTGTGATTTTTTTGTTTTCTTCTTTTTTTCGGGCATAAAAAGCATGACTTTAAATTTTACTTTTTTGTGTATCTCTTGTATTTACAAATAAGATGTCCGCCATATACTATGTTCATAGTTAATCGCTATTGTTTTTTCTGTCTGTTTTCATAACTTTCCTTATCTCATAGAATTGTTTACTTTTAAATATGTATATGGGAAATTGATGTTATTCTTCGTCATTTGATGTTTATGCAATTGAACAGAAATTGTTTTGTTGGATACATTTCTAAAACTTTATTTTTTCGCAGTCAACGTTTTTTTTGCTTTCGTTGCTTCAATATTTTTCAATAATAAAAAATAGGATGCGACTTTGCTTTTACATTAATGCTTTTTTATATGATTTCCCCCTTTATGCATCTGCAGACTTTTTGCTCTTTTCTCTTAAAAAGTTGGCTTCTTCCCTTTTGAGCCTTATTCCTAAAAAAAACTCTTATGTCCCCTTTTTTTTAACGCAATCTTCTTGATTTGATTTGCTTTCATAAGAAGTTATGTCGTCTTTTTATGTTCTTGACTTCAATATTTTTTTTACATTTTGCCTTTAATGCTTGATGATATTATTTTGTAGTGAACAGCTGGTTTAAGGTTATTGGCACTCGATTGACCTCATTGTTTTTGCTTACAATTGATGAGCTTTTTTTCTCTTCAGCAGTGTCGGTCTTTGCAGCTGGCATTATTTTTGTGGTTTAATTTTGTTGATTGTTCAAAACATTTTTTCTATTCCGCTTTTTTTTATGTATTTTTGCCATTTTTATTGTATAATTCTTTCTGATGTAGTTTCCACAGACAATTCAGCAACTGTCAAGACTATGGGGGCTTATGTTTGCAGCGGTTTCTTTGTCTTTGAGTTTTGCGCATGTTGAATTGGTTTTGAGGTTTATTAGTGAAAAAAACATTTTAGCTGTCGTCGCTCTTTGTGTTACGCCTCTTTTTATAAAGAAAATTCTTTCGAGTTTCATTAAAAAAATATTTTCTTATTTGAATTTTTTATGAGAGAACTGAACACAACAATTTACCTGTTATTTTATCGTCTTCCCTTTGATTGACGCCTTGAATTCTTCTAATCAATGCGTCGATTTTATTCGGCAAATGAAAAAAAAACCGTTGTCTACAAAGGCTGAGAACAAGGAATTGAATTTTTTTTTCAATTTATGATTTTTTTATGCTTTTGCTAGACAAGTGAAGGAGCATCATTTTATTTTCATACTGTCAAATGTGTTAAAATTTCTCAGATAAAACTTTCTTTTTAGTTTATTTTTTTAATCAATACGAACATATTTTTTGTTTATTGGTATTACACTTTTTTCACGAAAAACATTATTATTCGCTTTAATCTCATATGTTTTTTTGATATTCTAAATCAATTTGCATTTTGTTTTCACTTATCTTTTAAGTGGAATATTGGCTTAAAATTCCTTTTTTGACAGGAATCAACTGGTTGCTTGATTGATGCATTTTATTTATGTCAATTTTAGTTTTCTCTATTGTGCATTCATTTTTTTCACGAGTTAAAATGTTTTGTCCTTCAAATATTTTTGTTATAAGACGTTTTTTTCCGCCTTCGTTGATTTTTTAAAATCTACGACATGTTTTTGAACTTCACATGCTCTGAACTCTAGTTTTTTACGTTTGCTTTCTATTCTTGATGGAGGAAACTAGTAAAGGAATTTTTTTTGTTCTATCATCGATTATTTCTCAATTTATTTTCTTTTCATTTCTTTGACATTTATTTGCATTTTTTGAGATTAAGCTCAAGCAATTTGCTTTTTTTCTTTTTTTTGTTGGTGTCCGATTAAGTTTCGTTTCTTTTTTGTGGGCAAGACCACGCTTTTTGACAGATTGTTTGCCCTTAGATCCTGATCAAGCGACTAAAATGAAACTTTGAGCTTTTTTGCTGCACATTTTTTATCTTTTTTTATGTCATGCTTTTTGAGACGATGTTGTTTTTTGATAAAGAAACATTGCAGACTTTTAATTTTTTTCCAATTTTAGCGGTGGTTTTCTTAACTTTGATACTCCACCAAATCTTGTTGTTATGCCGCCCCAAGAAGAACAATATCGAAAAAGATGTTATCGAATTGCTTTAAATTATTTCAACAAGTAAGTCTAGTTTTTTTCTTCATTAAATCGTAGAAAAGTGACAAATGAAATGTTTACCGCAGCTGGTTTTTCGTTTTGATTTTTGAAATCTTAAACTTTTGTGATTTTTTTTTTCAGGAAACCTGATCGTGGTCTTTGTCTTCTTATCCGATTTGGTTTTGTACAGCATGATCCTCACGCAGTTGCCGAATTCTTTCTTGTTCGAAGAGGATTAAGTAGACTTATGATTGGTGAATTTTTGGGTACATTACGTTCACCATTTCATGCAAGTGTATTAGAGTATGTTATTATCCTTTCAATTTTTTAAATTAATTAATCTTTAAAGAGCATATTTGGAAGGTATTAGTATGTTTAATATGGAAATAGATGTTGCATTAAGGCATATGTTAACTTATTTTCGTTTTCCTGGTGAAGCTCAAAAAGTTGATCACATTATTCAAGTTTGTTCTTCTTATTTCTTAAACGTTATATAACTTCATTTTTAGGCTTTTGCTCGACGATATCTTGAATGTAACCCTGATAAAAATCTTGAATTCGATACTATTTATGTTGTTGCTTTTGCTATTATTATGTTGAATACAGATTTACATACTCCATCAATAAAAGATTCAAAACGAATGAAATTGGAAGACTTTATTACAAATTTACGACGTGTTGAAGGTACTGAAGTTTTTACTGATAGTATGCTTACAAGTATTTATGAACGGGTAAAACAACGGGAATTTAAAACCAATCTTGATCACGTTTCACAAGTAATGAAGGTTGATGAAGGTCTTATTGGAAAAGGCAAACCGGTAAATTCCTTTTTTCTAAGTTTGAATTAATTTTATAGTACTTTTCTTTAGCATCTTGCTGAACCTCATCGTCGCCTTATTTGTTATTGTCGCCTTAATCAAGTTTTGGATCTCAATCGCAAGCAAACTCCTACAGATCATAATCGAGAATTATTTTTATTTAATGATTTACTTATTGTTGCAAAGACTGTCAAAAAGAAAATGGCTCAATATAATTTGCGTTATTGGACTCCATTACACGGGCTAAAAATTTCTACATTTCAAACACAGTTTTATCGTTATGGTATTCATTTGAATTGTCCTGATGGAGTAGAATTTGTTTTTAATGCCAAGAATGATGATGATAGGTATATTTGTTTCATTAGATTATGTTTCTATCTATTGTTTATATTATAGAGCGCGCTTCTATAATGATGTAAAAGAAACTGTGTGTGAAGCAACAGAAATGGAAAGTCTTCGTATTGAATTGGAACTTGATAAACAGTCTAATAACCTTCAACGTGAAGTTATTGGAAGCCGTCTTGCTCATAATTATTCTGGTCCTGTTAAAGTCTGGAATTCTGCTAAGAAAATTGTAAGTCGTTGTCGACGTCGATCTAATTTTGTTTAGACGTGTAATTACATTTAAAAAATAAAGTATACTAACTTACAACTTCATGTTTCTTAATTTTTTTATTTTAACGTTTTCTTTTATTTTTTAAAAGATATAATAATTTGATATTTCTGCATCCCCCAATTAAATTGTGTAACATTTTAGGATGATTTTCTTGATAGTGATGCTGACAGTAACTCTGCTAATACTGGTTTACTCCCACCGGATTCTATTACCCCAACTCCATCAGTATCTGTTGGCAAATTGTCTCATAATGGAGTATCTACTTCATCAGGATGTAGTGCATCAAATGCATCAACAGCATCGGCTTCAAGTAACAGTACTCCTGCTCCACCAAATCGTCGTTTAAGTTTTAATTCTTTGGATAGTGGAATGGCTGAAGAAACTGTTGATCTTTCTGTACAATAATTTATTCTCTATGAACTAGTCATTCAAATATTTAAAAAAGCAAAATGAATCAACAAAATATTTTCTATATTTATTTAAATTATTTGCTCAATTTTATTTTATTTCACAGCCATTTTTTGGTTAAATGTTATTCTGTATTTCACCAGGTTTTTATTTTTGAAAAAATGTGTACCTTAAGTGTTACCTTCAAACTTACAATATGCTTTTCAAAATGACTGTTGAAAAGTTTCATCGTAATTCCTTTACGCCTTATTTATCTATGTTTTTCAAACTTCTTGTAAATACTCAAATTATCTTACTGTATACGGTTAAAAAGTAGATGACCATAAGAATTGATTTTTCTTAACTTCTTGTCATATTATTATTACCAATAATCTTAAAAATTTCTCTTAATACTTATTATTCCTAACATTTTATTTTACGGGTTTCTCGGAAATCTTGAGCTTTTTTTCCGAAAAGATGCTCAGTTCGACAGTTTCCGTTGCCTGTGTGCAATGCATGAAAAGCACGTGAGAAGCGAGTATTATCTTGTTAATTCTCTTTATTCACTTTTTGTCTTTTGTTTGTATATTATATGAAATATTGTTTACGTCTTTCAGTAGTAAAAATAAATAAAAATTTATTGTTTAAAAAAGGTTTTGATCACATCGGATGAAACACCGCATTGTATTGAAATGAATTTTACATAAGATTACCGTAACACAAACTAAAGCTTTAGAAAAATGTCAAACATTAATCAAGAAGCTAGCACATCAGCCAAAACTGAAACAACATCAACAGAAAAATGTGAAAAAAATCCTTCTAATTCAAATTCAGCAAATAAAGATACTGTACCAAATGAAGAAATGATTAAAAGGGCTAAACGAGCTCTTCTTGCTGATGCTGATCGCTTTAAAAATGGAACTGCTTCAGTTGATTCAAGGTATTTATCATTTTTAAATTTGAAGTTACAACTAGGGATGTACATGGTAAATTTACCGGTAAATTTGCCGGTAAATTTACCGAGGGCTGATTTACCGGTAAATTAGAGTTTTAAAAAACTGAAAATTTTGAGATTTTTTTCAATTTTTCGAAAAAAAAATATTTTTTTTCTTTATCATAAGCATTGTAAAAACCATTGTTTGGGCCAAAAAAAAAGAAATATATGTATTTTTTGGGCAAAAGGCTATTTTGCGCTTTTTAGAATAGCTAAAAACTATTAATTAACTGAAAAACAGTAAAAATGTTGTTTTTACCCAAAAATAACAAAGAAATTAGCCAGAAATAGCTTTAAAAACATGCTTATAGCCCTTTTTTCGATATTTTACATCTGTTTACCACATTTTACCACTTTTGGTATTTTCGGTAAATTTACCGGTAAATGTACATCCCTAGTTACAACTTAATAATTTTTAGACGTCGTCCTCCAACTTCATTTGTCAATACAGGATTTTTAAGTCGTCTTCTTAATCAACCAAATCGAGGAAGAATTGTAAAGCCTAAGAAAACAAATTCAACGAAAAACAAAGTAAAAAAGTAAAAGAATTTTTTTTATTTGTTTTGTTTAAAACTTTCAAACGATAACAAAAAATACAACTTTGCATTGAAAATAAATTTATTCATGAACAGCCTGCTTGAAAAATTCAAGAGTATCGTCAACCATTTCTGAAATATTGTCAACATCTTTGAAGCTATGACCTTCTTTATCAAATAATTTGAATGTTGTTTTAAGGCCGGCTGCTTTCATTGCTTCAGATAATTTCTTAGCATCATCACATGGAACAACAGGATCTTCACTACCATGGAAAAAGCAAATTGATGCCTTATTTTTGACAATTTTATCAGCAATATCTTTTCGAGGTTTATCACCCAAAAGTTTTTCAGTATAAGGCTTTTCAAAACGGCAAGACTTCTAAAATATGAGAAAGATATTTAACAACCAAAGAATTAAAAAGGTACTTACTTCAACGAGATCTGTTGGATCATAAAATGAAGCAGAAACTGATGCAGCACAAATAAGATTTTTTTCATCATCAGCAAGAGCACATAAGGCAAGGTAGGCACCTGCGGAAGAACCCATAACAAAGAATTTATCAGTTTTAATGTAAGAGGTATTTTTGAGCATTTTAATTGCAGATAAAACATCTTGTGAATCATAAAAACCCCAATGTCCATATAGTTTAGTACGATATTCACGTCCATAACCCCATGTTCCAGTATATTCAAGATCAAAGATATGAAATCCAGCAGAGATATAAGCTTGCTTACGAAAATCAAGAGTATTATTAGTTCTCATAGTTGGTCCGCCATGACACCAAATAATTGTTGGATAATTTTGAGTAGATGTTGAATTTGGAACTTCATAAAGATAACCAGCTACTTGAATATTATCAATTGTTTCGTTGATATGCTTTGCTAGAACAGGTTCAAATGCATTTTGAACAAGATCAATTCCATATAAAAGTTCAGGAGTTTTCGGATCTCTTGTAAGATTAAGCTTGTATAGATTAATATTTTGAGAATCAGCAGCTTTAAAATACACAACATCAGTTTCAAAGTTATCAACAGTAAGCAAATCAACGTTATCAATATTTATTGATGAATAAGTTTCTGTTGGAACATGAAGAATTCGAAGTTTATCATTAACAGTAAAAACTAAATAATTTTGAGTTGTAACAATTGGTCGTTGATTTCCAACAATCCAACATGGATCTCCAATATCTCCATCCTTTTCATCATTCTTATACTTAAAATTTGTGCCACTAACTTCTGATTGAACATTTTCAGAATTGACGGTAGTAAATTTTGTAGAGTCATCAATAAAAAAATAACCATCTTTATACGGTTGTGGATTAAGTTTAGCAAATTTGCCAATATTTTCTTCTTTCTTTTGTGGATCAGAAGGATAATAGCCATAAATGTTAGCTTCATCAAACGGCTATAAAAAATATAATATTACATATATACAAATAAAAAAAGAACAAATTACCATTCCATTTTTCCATGCATTATAAAACAGAGTTTGCTTTTCACTCAACGCAAGATTTCCATATAACAATGAAGGGTCACACTAGAAAAACAAATGTATTTTGTTGAAAAAGTATTGCAACATAAACATACAGTAATTGATTCAACATCGACTTTATCGGAATTATAAATCTTGTCCAAATTCATTCGTAAAATGGATTGTTGATCTTCTTTTTCTTTAACAATGTAAAGAGATTCTTTTCCACAATTAGGATTACCGTAAGTGCATTTATCATCATCAATTGGAATCTTTTTCATTTCAGATTTATCATTAACATAATATAAGATATTCTTATCTAAAGCGAAAATTCCACCATTTGAATTACCCAAAGCAGCGCAAAATGCTGCAGCACCATAGCAATTATCTAAAAATTAAAATACGATGATACTGTAATCATAAAAAATGAAACTAACGATTAGAACGAATATTTAATTCTGCAGGAGTAAATTGTTCTGCTTCTTTTTCATTTCTTCCTATTCTCCATCCGGTACTACCACCTTTGTTATCTTGTAAAACGAAATAAACGAATTCTAAAAATGTGTTGGTTACGGTATATAAAGTAAGGCAGAGTAGTTTACGTTCTCCAACTGCAATATCAGCGATATTTTTATTTTTCAAATTTCGAAGAGCAGCAAAAATTTTGCTATTAGCTTTTCCAATTGACATATCTCTTAAAATTATTATATTATTAAAGTTATTTCATATATTACGGTAAAGCAAAACATATATATCTTAAGAAGCAAATCGCGTTGTCATAGTAACATATTCTTCAACAAACATAATTTTTTAAAAGCTTATAACATAAAATGTCCCATTCAGAAGATCAGTGGAGTACATCAAACTTAGGGGATGAAACTCCTTTTCCAGTAGAACTGAGTAGTACCTCTGTGGGAGGTAAACTCCAAGCAATTTTGGGCTCAGATTTTGAAACTTCTCTTGCAAAAGCTAAAACGATTTCACCCTTGCTTGAAGCTGAAATAAAAGAATGGGAAGCACATTTTCCTAATCTTTTAATTCAAGGAAATTCGATAAAAGCTGAACAGCCACCAAATTATATCAATGAACAAATTACAACTCAGATATTATCAGTCGCTCGAAGACTTGTGTTAACTAAAATTTTTCCGGAGGTAAGTTGTATTTTTTTAAAAATAAAATTAATGAACAAATTGTAGATTCAAAAACTATTTCGAGATGAACTTGGACTACATTTATCAGCACCAAAATCAATAAAAGCGCGTTCAAAATCATCAAAAGTAACAACAACAACAGATAAGACAGAGACAAAGTTCACTCTTCCTGCAATACAAAATAATAAAAAATAATCTTTATATAAGTATCTCCATCACCAGTTTTTTCAATAGTTAAGTGCAATAATTAACGTTAATAAATTATTATGCATATAATATATATTTAATATCAGCACATTTAATCTTCCAAAAATGAAATTGTACTTCCTGCATTACGTTTCATGTAACGTTTGTATTGTTTATAGCGGCCAGAATTAAGCATCTTTTCTTTTTCTTCAGCTTCTTTTTCTTTTTTATATTTAGCACAAGCATCAGCATTCCATAATTCTTTTTCAAAGTAGAGTTCAATTTCTGGTTCTTCGAGACACTAAAATTTCAATTGTAAAAAAGCAGAAACAATTATTAGACAAAAAAACTAGCCTCAAATTGTTCATGAGTAATACCCAAGTTATTACAGATTAAATATTCCTTATCTTCTTTCGACAATTCAGCACCTTTATATTTCTTCCATGCTAATCCAACTTTGTAATATAACCATTTTGGAAAAGTTAAAGGAAAAAGGATAATTTTCCATGCTAATGTATCTTTCAATGAAGCTCTTTTATATCCACCACTAACACTAATATTTTCTTCAATAATAGATGTTATCACTTTTTCAATATCAACTCCAGATTTTTGCTTCTTTTTAGCTTTTCCAGTTTTTGGATCAAATTCAAGCAAATTTTTTTCTTTTGCAATATCAAAAGCATTATTTTTAAACTTCGGTTGAGAGCAGGCATATTTTAAAGCTTCAGAATACTTTTGAACAGCAGATAAATACTGTAATAAAAAAATAAGTTCAATAGCAGAAAAAATATATATTATACCTGTATTGTTGAAATGAATAATACTGTTCCAAGTATAACATAACGAACATCAACTTTTGGAGCAGTTCTCATACGGTAATATTGATAATAATTGTAATATCTTTCTTCTGGATGATCCAAATAATAATCATAATATCCTCTTGTTTCATCATCTTTTAATGTTTCATATGCAGTTGTAACTAATCGAAATTTTTCTTCAGCTTCTTCAACTTTTGATTTATCTTTTACTCTATCAGGATGAAACTGTCGTGCTAATTGCCGATACTTTTTAGAAAGCTCTGATTTCGTGAATTCATCCCGATCAATACCAATAACTAAAAAAACAAAAGTTTTAAAATATATTTAGCTATAAAAATGCTTACCATCATAACAATTTTCATACCCGCAATAAATACCAGGTGCAAAGCCAACCCCATATGAATACTGAACATTTAGTAATAATAAGAAAGAAGCTGCTAATAGGAAATGCATAATATGAAATACTACTTGGTAAAAATACCTGAAATTCTTTATTATAATTCGTTTAAATACAATACAAAAAGAACATATTCAAAATACACGTATATTAAAACACGTAAGCAAGAAATGAGAAATCGAATATATAAAAAATGAAAGAATTGTCAGATAAAGTAGCCGTTAGTAAAAAAATGAGATGCAAGAAACTTTTGGGACTTGCTCCAGTAAAAAGAAAAAAAAGTTAACAAAAAATAAAAGCAAAAAGTTATGAATTTAAAATCCATGGATTGCCAGCAACTGATTCAGCAGAATGATCACCATAATCATACAATAATTCTTCATGAGGTTTGATGGATCGAAGAGCAAATAAACAAAGATGAGGCTTTCCTTTAGTGTCTTCAATAACCTACAAAAACAAAAAATAACTCAAGAAAATAAAAAAAAGATTAAGCACCTGAGTTCGAAGATTTGGATTTAAGTAACTATGATTGATAAGCCGACCTTTATAAACAGAATCAGCAGTTGCGTCAATACAATAATGACGATTTTTCCAAACAAAAAAATACATATATGAACCAATGGTAGGATCACGAGCATATTGATTTTCACGTTTATGAGCCTCTTTCATTGAAATGACTTCACCTAAAGTAAAATAATTAAAAGACGCCGAATATCGAAATACCGTACCTTTATATTCACATACGAAATCATTTCTGTCATAATTTTTGGTTGCTCGTATTCCACGTCCCTTACCAGGAAATTCTTCAATAAGTAAAGTTAGTTCAGTTTCTTTTGGATGTTCGATTCGCCATAGTATATCTTCATTGCGTTCTTTCTAAAAAACAATCCTGTTGAAAATTCAAAAAACAAACATACAAACCTGAAGAGTTGCAGCTGTTTTACGAGTACTTCTGCGATAGCAAAAGGCTTCTATTCCACGCAAGGAATTTTGTAAAATTGGATCAGCCATAAATGACGGATTTCGCTATGAACTCGATATTGACAAGCTAACAGCTCCGAAATGAATTTTAGCAGAAAAAAATTGAGACAGCGTCTAGCACTTAAGAACAAAACGCCAAAAATTAAAGTATTATAGCTCTTTTTCATGGTGGTACGAATTATTGGTGGAAAATTGGAAAAACAGTATTTTTCTTATTTTTTTAAAAAAAATCAATTGATTAAATTCTGAAAATAGCCACAATTTAAATGCAAATATGGTGCGAATTAGCTTAAAACTGACATCGGTGAAAAGAATACGGTTGTGTAAAAATTATTTTTGAGTCTTATTTTAAAAGTCTGTCATGCTTGACCATCACATGGTGGAGGATGTTGGTTAAAATTAAGTAATTGTTAATTTTTCTAAATTTATTACTTTTTTAATGTCTTGGGAATTCAAATGAAATCTGTAAAATTGAAAATAAATTTCACACAACATTACCGTGATTTGTATCAGAAGCACTTTCTACTGAATTTTCATAAGTTGTAATATTATTTTTATGAAGGGAAATATTGCTGCTATTTTTGTTTGGAATCTTTTCTTGATAGCCAAAACCTTTTTGACAAGAATCATTCGATTTTTTAAATGCTTTTTCAAAGTAATATAGTAATAGGTGATAAGTTAAGCTTGAAAAGGCCCCAATGAAACAGTTTTATAAAACTGCATTTTTTCCAAATGTTGTTACTATTTAATTCAAGTATACTATTAAAATAAAGGACTGCAATTTACACGAGTTAACAGCTTTTCTGCTAGCATCTGTAGTAACACTTTTTGGAGTTTACAATATCCTCAGGATTTATGATTTCTAGTGAGACTACTGTACTAAGAATTAGAGAAATCACCAGAGCTTGCTTGTTTATCACTGACGATAACAAACAATGATATTTTTCTGCCATCTGGAGCTGTTTAAATTATATTGCAGAATGTAAAAAACCTTGCACTATATTTTGCCCTTCAGTTTGTTGCAATTTGATTTTCGAGCTTATTTTTTTCAAAGGTTTAATTTTAATGGCATTTGATGATAAAACATTGCTTTTATATGAACTTTTAAAAAGTAACTTTGAAGAGCTAATTGGTCAAATTCATAAACAATGGAATACGATTGTTAGGAATTATTCAGAATATTACTTATTAAAAAAGCTTTGGATAAGGAAATTTTTAAAGTCAACAAAAACCAATTTGTGAAAAAATAAGATCTTCTTAAGATCTCAATCGGGGGCCCTGTTAAAGCCCTTTATTACATTGTTAAATCCATACGAGGTTTTGTATAGATGTCAAACAAGCGTTTTATAATATGTAGCAATAAATAAACATATCATGTAAAGAAGCTTTTTTAAAGTGCGCTTTTATTTTGGGCTTATATTGAGTGTTAAATGGCCGCATATTGGGTGGGAACGTTTGGTGGGAAACTTAGAGAATAAAAATGTTTTTAACACGAATATGTGACAGTATGCTTTAGGACCTCACTTCTCCTTTTCTGTTTTTTTCAATAATGCTGTTCTTTAGGTGGACATTTATTCTTGAGTCTACATAATTCTCATATGTTGCTTGTGAATTTTTATTATATTTTTTCCAAAAAGTTTTTTTCAACAATTTGCCATTGATTTTTGTCCATAAGTTAACTTTTTGCCCCTAAATAATGCTTTTCTGTTTTTACACCAGTATACTTTTTACCTACCTTTTGTTATAAAAACGTGAATATAAATATCTTAAAAGTGTTAATATTAATATCAGCGTTGAATAGGTAACAAATATGGCTCAACAAATTACCAAAAAGCGCAAAGCAGTCCAAGATGGAGTTTTTAAAGCCGAGTTAAATAACTTCTTAATGAAGGAACTTGCTGAAGATGGATATTCCGGTGTTGAAGTTCGTCGTGCTCCTGCTCGTACTGAAGTTATTATTATGGCTACCCGTACACAAAATGTTTTGGGAGATCGTGGACGTCGTATCCGTGAATTAACCTCTGTTGTCCAAAAACGTTTTGGTGCAACTGCTGGAGCTGTTGAAGTAAGAAAAATTAAAGTTTTACGTTCCTTGATATAGCTTTGTATCTTTAGCTTTATGCTGAAAAGGTTTCAAATCGAGGCCTCTGCGCTGTTGCCCAATGTGAATCACTTCGTTATAAGCTTGTTGGTGGATTAGCAGTACGTCGTGCATGCTATGGTGTTCTTCGTTTCATCATGGAATCAAATGCTCAAGGTTGTGAAATTATTGTATCTGGTAAACTTCGTGGTCAAAGAGCAAAGGCTATGAAATTCACCGATGGTGTTATGATTCATTCTGGTAATCCTAAAAATGAATACATCCAAGAAGCTGTTCGCCACGTTAATCTTCGACAGGGTGTTATTGGTATTAAAGTAAAAATTATGCTTCCCCATGATCCTAAGGGACAAGTTGGACCTAAAAATCCTCTTCCTGATCTTATAACCATCAAAGAACCTCGTGAAGATGTTGCCCCTGTTACACCATATTCTGAACATCGTCATCAAGAACAAGCTCCTCAACAACAACAACAACCACCCCAACAAGCTGAAGCTTATTAAAAACTTATGTTTTTTTAACATTTTATTGAATTGTTACTTTGTTGTTTTTATGCTGGAATAAAGGCTTATTTAAACGAAAATTAACATTATTGTTTTAAACATTCATTTGCAACACAGGTTTTATTTTGGTGATTCATTCTAACAGTCTCATAACGAAAACGTGGCAAGCACACGCGGCAGTTATATTAACTTGAATTAATGTCTATTATTTTTTAACTAGCCTTTTGTATACAGTCATTCATTTATATTAACATTCTAGGATGAAGGCTTTAATTTTAGGTAGGTCCTTATAATAATCCATTGTAACTTCTAATTTTTTTCCAGTTGGTGGATATGGCACACGACTTCGACCATTAACACTTACACAACCAAAGCCGTTAGTTGAATTTGCTAACAAATCAATGGTTCTACATCAAGTTGAAGCATTAGCAGAAGTTGGAGTTGATACAGTTGTATTAGCAGTTAGTTATCGAGCTGAGATGTTAGAAAATGAAATTAAAAAGCATGCTGATAGAATTGGTGTAAAAGTATGTTCTAAATTTTTTTTGTAGTTTACTTTTTAAAAAAAGTTTTATATTTTTTAGATTATATTTTCGTGTGAGGAAGAACCACTTGATACAGCCGGTCCATTAGCTCTTGCTAAAAACTATCTCAATGATCATGAACCTTTTTTTGTTCTTAATTCAGATGTTATCTGTAGTTTTCCGTTTGCTGAAATGATGCAATTTCATAAAAGTCATGGACATGAAGGAACAATTGCTGTAACAAAAGTTGAAGAGCCAAGCAAATATGGTGTTGTTGTATTTCAAGAAGATACAGGAAAAATTCAAAAATTTGTTGAAAAGCCTCAAGAATATGTTGGAAATAAAATTAATGCTGGAATGTACATTCTTAATCCATCTGTACTTGATCGAATTCCTCTTGCACCAACTTCAATTGAAAAGCAGGTTTGTATTGTTATTTATTTTTGTAATAAAAGTACATATGTTTTTTGTTAAAGGTTTTCCCCGTAATGGCATCAACAGGAAATCTTTATGCCTTTATTTTGCCAGGCTATTGGATGGATGTAGGGCAACCAAAAGATTATCTTAAAGGCTTGTGCCTTTTCATTTTTTTCGCTTTTATTAATTATGATTTTTTTAGGAATGCAACTCTACCTTAACGATATGAAATGTCGTGGACATGAAAGTGGTGATTCTTTACTTGCGCATGGACCAAATATTATTGAACCGGTAATGGCGCATGAATCAGCAAAATTACCCCTCACTGGTCAAATTGGACCAAATGTTGTTATTGGAGCTAATGTGGTTATGGAAGATGGTATTCGCATTAAGAATTCAACTGTTCTTGCTGATACTCATATCAAAGAGCATTCATTCATTAATTCAAGCATTATTGGTCGCAAATGTACTGTAGGAAAATGGGTTCGAATTGAGAATACAAGTGTTATTGGAGATGATGTTGTAATTAAAGATGAAATATATCTTAATGGAGCTCGGGTTTTGCCACATAAATCTATTTCTACAAATGTTCCGGAACCAGATATCATTATGTGATTCGTGCAATTTATTATTTAGCAATACATTCCTTTTTATTTCTAGTATAATTTATTTCTTCTAACTTTGGTATACGGTATCGCAATATCTGTGTTAATTATTTTTGATTATTTATTTGTTATAAGTGCCTTTAATTGTTTTACTTTGTAAATTATTTCTAATAAATTTATTTTTAAACATAAAATAAGTGGATCAGAGTTGCATAATCTCCGGGATATTTTTTGGAAGGCTTCGACAAAATTTAAAAACGATTGTTTAAAGGAATGCTAAAAACTGCAACACTGACAAATATTGTTGAAGCTGCAAAACGAGATGTTTCACCTTTTGAATTTGGTAATTTGGGTACGTATTCCCAGAGTTTTTTTTCAAGGATAACTCCAAATTTTTAGATATTAAACTAGTAGGATTTAATTCAATACAAAAATACAACAAGTTTAAAAAAATTACAATTTTTCATGATAGAATAGCTTTACTTGATTCAAATGGAGTAGTATTTATGGGAACTTTAAATGCTTCAGAAATTTCAATTTTTCGTGAAATTAAATCAAATGAAGGCATGATAGTTATAAATTTTTTTCTAATCAAAACAGTATTTTTTTAGTTTTGGGTCCAGTAACTGCTTTTAATTTTTCTCGTAATGGCAAATTGTTTGCTATTGGATACAGTAGTGGTGCAATAAAAGTTTTTAATACTGATAAAAGTTCACTTCATTTTCAATGTTCACCGGTATTAAATAGACGTGGTATTCTTGATTTACAATTTACTGAGTTTGCTTATCAATTTTCTGGAATGCTAACATGTACTTTATTTTTTTAGTGATTCCATTTTTGTCTTGGATAATAGTGGTACAGTAAGCAGTTTTCCAAAAAAAGAATATTCCACAACTTTACGAAAAATTCATCATGATGATACTTCAGAAGCTGTATGTTATATTGAAATTACTTATATCTACTGTTGCTTTTCAGGCATTTTCACTTAATTCTTTATCTAAAATTGCTGCTTGGGCTACATCTACAACTCTATATATAACGGGTGATCAATATTTTGGTGAAATTCAAGTGCCATTAGCTCATTCCAATACTGAAAATATTTCCTTGCCATTTGTTTCTATAATTGAATATGATACTAATGCAGTTATTTATACAGCTGTAAACAAGTATTTAACTCTTACTAAAATTTCAACGTTGAATGAAGTAATTTCTTTACAAGCTCAAGGATCAATTGATTTCGAAAATGAATTAATAAATGTTAAATGTCTTGAATCTGCACAATTTCATTTTGAACAAGTTGCAGTTGTGTTAGTTTTGGATCAGCTAGAAAAAGTTTATCTTGTTTGTGGTGATATTATTTTATGGTTTACAGATATTGGATCTTTAAGAATTGTCTATGATGTTCATTATTTTGAAGTAAAACTTTTTTATCGTTATTATGGCTGGGTATTACTGTAGTTTTTTAGAACATTTCTGCTGAAGATTCAAATCGACTGAAATCTCGTGGTCGCCTTGCTTTATGCACTCATTCGTTATTTACTTCTCATGGGATACTGTACATTCTTGGTGATAATAATGTTATTCATTCACTTCGCGTTCCAAATATTTTTCACTTTATTCAAACAATTAATACTCGTTTACCCAAAGTTTTATCACTTGAATATGCACTTTATTCTGGTTTGCTTTGTTTTTTTTTGTTAATTACCATACGAAGACATGCTTTTATAGGATCTCGTATACAATTAGTTGAAAATACTGTAGTGGAGTTAATGCATGCTGCAATTCATGAAGTTTATAATAATGCTTTACAAGAATCTCGTTCAAATGGAACTCTCCGAAACGGTAATGACAATCATTTTGCAAGCCATATTTCTTCTATGGAGGTGAGCATATATTTTCTTCAACGACGATTTACATGCAAAATATTTTTAGCCTGTAATTAAAAAATGTGTTGATTTATGTTTATCTACGACATGGAATTCTAATCGTTCATCGGAAAGACGACAACAATTAATAAATGAAATTTTTTACGCAACGCCATCACAAGCACGCGATATGTTTTTTAAAGCTTTAGAAGAATCTTCTTCAAAAATAGAATTTTCATGGATTTCACCAGAACTTTGTAATTTATTTTTGGAATACCTTGAAGCTGTCAAAAATTTTGAATTATTGGAAAATGTAATTTGTAGCATGCCATTTGAAACATTAAATTTGGATAGAACAATTCGAATTTGTAAACAACATTATTTATGGGCAGGCTTGACACACATTTGTGATGCAATGGGTGATTCGGATACTGTACTTTCTGTAAGCTTTTAGCAAGATTCTTTAATCTTTATGAATTAAACCTTTATAGTCCATGGTAAAAGCAATTCAACAAGGTAGTGCAAGCACTAAAGAAGCTATATTTGAATATCTTGGAAACTCTTTGGGATTCACGGGAGAAGTCTATGAAGATGGTGTTGTCAAAACTTTGACATGGTTATGCGAAAAGAAAGTTGTTGATGAAAGAATTTCACATCCTAATATTGAATTTTTTGTTAATCTTGACATTACTGGATTTTGCCAAGTTTTGAATGTATCTGCATCAAATACTCAAGTCAAAGATGAACATTACATTGATCTATGGAAAATTTTATTTAATCTTATTCAACAAGAAAATTTTAAAAATATGGGACCTCGAGTTGTTGAAATGATTTGTGCTGTTTTTGAAAGAAGAAAACATTTTCCTGATATTTTTGTAAAAGATGTTGTTAATGTAAGTGTTTATATTGCTTACATTTAGCTTTAAGCATACGGTAACTTTTCTTTTTAGATTATGATATTTCTTTTTTCTTCCACTAATTATTGTTCTGATATTTCAACTATTAGTCCATCAACTTATTTATGTTTTATTTATCTCATTAATACTATTTCAATTCCTTGTATGGAGCCTTTATATCAAGCAAGTGTAGACCACAACAGGTATGTCTCTTTCGTAAAATCTTTGCCTACTTTCTTATTTAAATTTTTTTCTAGACTTATGATTACAGCATTAATTGCATTTTATCGTGGAAATTTTAATGAATGCTTGGAAATCTTTGCATCTGAATTATTTGTGTTTAATTTGCATTCATTTAATCTCTTGGATAAAGCGTTAACTGCTTTAACGCCTACTGTGAATGAAGGACATTTTCATCAACTGGAAGTCATTTTAAATGCAAGTTTTGACAGCCTTTTTTACGGTAGCTTGTTTACATTTATGTTTTTCTATTTTTAGAGAATTGTGAAAGCTTTTCCTGATGAAACAGTTAATTTGTGTATGAGTCATGCATGGATTTTGAACCATGTTTCACTTCGTTATGAACTTATTATGTCAATTCTTCAAAAATAGTATGCATTTTTTTATTTAAGTTCTAAAACATTAAGCATTATAAATGTTTTTTTTAGTAAAACAGATTCATGCTTCACTCCATTTTTGACCAACGATTTTGTAAAACGTGTTTTTGACGAGACATTGTCGCAATTTTCTGAAAATTCTTCTAAAGCTGATGAAATCCTTTCAACACTTTTCAATTGTTACGACTCAGAAAATATTGTTGTTGGAATGATTGCTGCTGAAAGCGATTATTGTTTGAATAAAGCAAGTGTTTACGATTTACGGGAAACTTATATTCATCTATCATTTGGAAGAAAATTACCTGAACAAGGATTTTCCGGTATTTTAGAATTTGTTAAAATTTCTTCTTTTGAACACTTGTGTATGTTTTTTATTTTTAATCTCCGGAAGCATATGCTTTTTTGTGTTTACGATATTTATTTTTTTTTGTTTTTCAGCAGAACGTCTTAACGCTTTCTTATTCTATTTGGACATGTTCAATGACTTAACAATTCAAAATGAGTGGATTCTTAAACTTCTTGAAGTAATTATGAATCGGCTTGAAAAAGAATCTCAAAAAGAATTAATAAATTGCATATCATTGATATATACAACTTCTTTGCTTATGGGTTCACCACAACATCACCTCCAAAAAGCTTTAGAACTTTGTTATCAAAATGAAAAATTTCCTCGTCGTGAACTTTCTTTGCTTCTAAAGTATGTTTATTCTTTCTCTTTTCTTTTTTACGTCATTAATGTTGTTTAGTAAAACTTTAACAATTTATGCAACAAGATTGACAGACCATTCAGAATTATTGCGGTTGATTGAATTAGAAGGAATTGTGCATCTTTTAAAATCAGTTGATTCAGCAACAAAAGGATATTCAAAAGAAATTGTTCCAGGCCGGTGTACAATATGCTCAAATGTAATAACAGAATCATTTATGATTGTTCAAGATAAAGCTGAAGTGATTCATACAGAATGTTTCAAAAAAATGAATTCTTAAATGTGTATGAAAAAATGCAAAAGAAAAATATGTGCTTTATATTTAATAATAATAATACGTGTATAACAAACAAATATTTATAATATAATATATTAATTTAATATTTAATAAATGTTAATTAGAATACTGTAACAGCGTTATTACACTAGGTAAATCGACAAAAAATAAGTTTAATTACAAGAATAGCATTGCTTCTTGCCCGCAAGGAAAAATAATAATAGAGAAAAAAAGATGTTGCCCGGGAGTATTAAGTTTTTTTGGGATTATATACACAAGAGAAAGAAAAAGAAAACAGCAAAAGTCATCACCAAGGATGAAAAAAACACGAAAGAATAAAAGATTTTTTAATACTTTTTATGCGTATTAATAATTTAACAATTAATTATTTTTATTAGATTTCATCATCAATATATGGCCATGTAATTGCATCTTCAAAGCTTACACTGCGTGATGAATCTGGTGTTGCAATATTAAGGGTACGAGATGATGATGATGCAGAATCTCTTCCATTACTTCGTTTACTATTTGGCCAAAAGAATAATGAGCGAGAAGTTGCTGGACGAGGGGTTGATCCAAGGGGGGAGCCAGTTTCACTTCGAGGTGATATCAAACGTCGAACTGATTCTGCAACACGTGAACGAATCTTTCTGTAACTAAAAATAACCATAATTTTCGTTTAGCAAAAAAAAACAAATCTCTATTTTTTTCTTTTTCAAACTTTATTATCGCTTTTAAGGCATCTATGTTGACAGCTTATCAAGTGCCTAAGGGTCGTAAAGCTATGGTGTCAGTTTTTTTTGTCTTTTAAGCTTTTTAATATAGAATGAGTGTCGACATATTTTTTTATCGATATTCCTTTTTGGCTTAAAAAACTGTCATAATCGGTAGGGATTCAAATGTCAAATAAAAAGTTTGCTTGTTGTGCTTTGATTTAAAAAAAATAAAAGTTTAAAAGTTCACGTTTTTTACATCTTCTTTTTTAGAAAGTTTAAGGTAAGCAAAAGTACAGAACCTTGTTTCACGCCGGCTTTGTCAAAAAAAATTGTTTTGTTCTAAAAATGCATTCAAAAGAAAGCAGAACAAAATGTGGCACGACTTTTACAGCAGTTAAAATTTCATCAAAAGCAATTGCAACTTTGTTTCTTTTTAAGGAAAAGAAAAAGAAGGCAAAAACATGATAAAGTCATAAATTGGTTTGGTATGGGAATGCTTTTAACTTAATTTTCTTTTTGGAGACAAAAAGGGAACTCAAACAAATTACTTTAACATGCACTGCAAAAGTAATTGGGTAGTTTGGTTACTAGGTAATAAATGGCATTAAATATTAACAAAATCTTACCTTAGTGTAACCATGTTGTTTTCTGATTCTGAGGATTCTTTTTTTTTCTTCAACTTTAAAAAAGAAATAAAAAGCAATATAAATCTAAAAACGAGAAGTAAATAGAAACTCTACTTAAACAACGAAAGAAAAAAAGGCACGCCTGACCGCAGAAAAATGATAGCCATTTTGAAAATTAATTATCAAAAAATGTGTAACGTCTTTTTTCCTGAAAAAAAAACACCCCTAAAGCTTCCTATTTTTAAAAAAGGCACCCCTAAGCAAAATGAACAAAAATACACGACAAGCATAGAAGGCGGTGAAATGCCAAAAGCAACCAGGCACATGTCGTTAAAAAAAGAAGTAAGGCGTGGCTCCCCGAAAAAAAGCTGGGATTCTACCATTAACAAAAGAGTGGGGAAACAAAAAACACAGGATTCCCATTTATGTTTTTGTTCTGTCACGCCTATTTTAAATAACTGACTACAGGTGAAATGGGCTTTTCCGGAAGAAAGTAACAACCAAAAAAAGTATAGAAGAAAAATAGAGAATTGCATATTTTAAGAAGAAAATTTCTATTCATGTGTGCAATTCGCAACTTTTTTTTGTTCATAAAAAACTGAGGATTTTAATGCTAAAAAAAGACTTTCATAGAGAAAGTACCTACTGCTTTAAAAAAGACTAATGGATCATTTATTGTTTAATTGCTTGGAATGCCAAAAAAAGATTGTCAAAAAAGATTTAATTTTTTTGAAAAAGAAAAAAAGGTTTCAAAAAGAAAAAAAGGTTTATTTTAAACCGTTTCTTTCAAGGAAGGCCAAAGGTTGCTAAAGCGAAGATGTCGCACTATATAATAAGTATTTTTTCTTCAAGAAAAGCTCTTCTTTTCATATTAATTGGTCTAATCAATGATGTTGAAAATCCTCATTTTTTGTGGCACATTTTTAAAAAGCACAGAAAGAGAAGAAAAAGCAAATATTATAAACTTAAACGATGAAAGAAGAAAAGCTTCTCTCCCCTTTAAAATGTATATATTGTAAACTTGAAAGAGAAAAAAAAGCATTAACGGAAGAACAAAAACAACCATGGTTTTAATAAACAAATTATTGTAACTTCAATTTTTCTCTCTCTCTTTTTTTATTTCCATAAAAGCTAGAACAACTATTTTGCTAAAGAAAGAAGGAAATTGTGTATTTATATACTACCTTGAAGGAACAAATAACAACGTGTGAAATTGAAAAATAAATGATTTAGTAAGTCGACGCTTGAGTGAAGCAGCTGTACTAAAGAAAAGTTGTCAACTTTGAAAGGCACTACTGTAAAGTTTAAAAATCACTGCTGCTGCTGAAGAAGAAGGTGTGAAAAAAACATGAAAATTTTTAAAATTTATGACTTTGCAGTCATTTTTTTGGCATACAACCTAAGGGATTACGGTAGCGAGAAAAGCAAAAAGATATTAGCTTGGGTTAAAAGATTTATTTAAATATGGAAACAGAAAAATGTGCTTTTTACGTTTTGTAAATCGAATTCAGTGTTAGCCTTACAACACATACCACTGGATATTAAACACATAGATTACAAACTTAGGCTACTTAAAATAGAAGTAGTTTTCGAACGCAACGCTCTTTTTGCTTTCTTTCATGTTTTACATTAATAATTATTAGCAATATTTAAAATGCCAAAACGAACAAGATTTAAAATGGTTTTTTACATTTCATCAAAAACATTTGGTTTTTACGCTTGTTGCGCACCAGCTTTATGCATAAAAAATGTGTTCCTTCATTTTTTAAAATAATGATTCGCTTCATAAATTCTATTATTTTAACAAAATTAAGTTCCATAAACGGCATGATGGGGAGTGAGACATAAATTATGACAACTGCCCAAAACAAGGAAAAACCTATACGCGGAAATAAATCTTATCTTAGCAAAATGAAATCATAGGTTTTTTCCAACTCATTTCTCGTAAACAGCATGTTTTGGTAAAATTTTATGCTTTAATTTTTAAAATCCTTTTTTGTTCAACAAAAAAGACAGTTAAAACAAAAGAGTGAAAAAAAAGTTGTTTCCAACAGCGCATAATTGAAACAGTAAAGCATTGAAGCTTAGTAGCTGCAATTCGTCACCCTCAGAAAGTTTGTAATATTCGAAATGTTATTTTTTAAATATATTTTTTTTGTTGTTCAGTAATATATGTTTGAAAACACAATAACAAAAGAGACTATTCGAAAAAGAACGTTTAAAAATTTTTTAAATGCCTTTTCAGACAGCACCTATAAAATTATTTCTTTCTCAAAGATTGACTGATGAACCCTCGCAAGCACTTTTTTACGATTTGTTCTATTTTTGAAGAAGCATTTTCAAAAAATTTACTTACATGATTATAAAATGATGTTGTTTACTACCGATTTCCACATCAACATAAAAAACAAAATAATCAAAAATCAAAAAATGCGATGAAATGTCGGATCTTTATTTACTTTTTTTGCCACAAAAATATCATTGCAAATTATGCAGACAAAGGTTTAATGATTCATATATATGTGATTTTATTTTTGTGATTCGGGGTATTCAAAAAAGAATAATAATCAAATTGTTTGACATTGTGTCCAAACATGCAAGTGCAATTTCTCGTATGTTTTCGAAGGCGGCTTTACAAAGCAAAAGTTTTGCAACGAAAGCCTGCAAATTTTTAGGAGTTAACTAAAAGTAGATCAACATTTTTTTCCCTCCATTTTTCGTCTGCTTCTTCAACAACTTTTTTAGTTTATTTCTTTCTCATTTTTTACAAAGTGATGCAAAAGAAAATTAATTAATTATCTTCTACGATGCTATTTTCTACGTACCGTTTACCCGATATTATGTGTGGGCTAAAATAGGAGGTGACAAACGAAATCAAAAAAACACTCAAAAACCACGCTGGGGTACTAAAAGAATTTATCAAGCTTGTGTTCCTCTTCATTTTCGAAAGCTCTCGATTATTCCCCATCATCATGTTGCCTGCTAAACGTTATTATAATGAAAGCATTGCTATTGTTTACGTCGATATATTATTCTCGAATTTAATTTTTATTTTTTCATTATTTTTTTGTTTTGTAAAAGCTTTTTTTCTTTAGCTTATATCTTTTCCCTTTATATTTTTAGCTGTGGTAATAGTCCTTCTGAAATATCCCTCATTATTTTTTACATTATCTCTTTTTTACCGCGATGGCGCTGTTTATCTGTATTTTTAGTGATCACTTTTTTTATATTTATTCTACCTTTTTAGCGCTATTAACTTAATAATGTCTCGTCAACAAGCTAAAAGTGATAAGAATAGTGATGGAGGTAAGCATCATGGTGATGCTGATCAAGATGGAAAAGATCCTCGGTATGATTTTTTATGTATCATATATAGACATATATTAACCTAGTCGTTTTTTAGCCGCGTAGCTGCAGGCCATAAAGCTCATGAAACTCGCCTTCATGAAAGTCATTCAAGTGATGATGGCCGTCAAAAGACCAGTGATGATGGCGAACATCAAAAAAATCCTAATCGTGTTGAAGGTGGAAAGAAGGCTGCAGAAACTCGGCGCCATAATCAACAGGGTGAAGATGGTGATGTAAAGAATAAGGAAAATGATACCGAAGCAAAGAGTCCTGGTCGTGGTCACGGTGGTCGTAAAACTGCTGAAAATTCTCGTGCTAGCCGTAGTAGTGATGGTAATAAAGATTCTGATGGAAAAGATCCCGCTGCAGTTGAACGTGGCAAAAAAGGTGCAGCTGCTCGTCATGGAGAAGATCATAATGATGAAGCTAGTGATGGAAAGGATTCTGATCATGGTGGAAGTACATCTGCTGATCATTCTCTTAGTACTCATGAAAAGCATGTTGAAGCTGGTAAGAAAGGCGCCGCCGCTCGTTGGGGTAAAGATCATGTTCATGATGGCGAAGATGATGCTAAGGATACCGATGCAAAGAGTCCTGGTCGTGGTCACGGTGGAGGTAAATCTGCTGATCAATCTCGTGTTAGCCGTAGTAATGATGGTGGCAAAGATCCTGAAGCTGTTGAACGTGGTAAAAAGGGTGCTACTGCTCGTCATGGAGAAGAACATGAAGATGAAAAGAATGTTGGTCGTGGTCACGGTGGAGGTAAATCAGCTGATCAATCTCGTGTTAGCCGTAGTAATGATGGTGGCAAAGATCCTGCAGCTGTTGAACGTGGTAAAAAGGGTGCTGCCGCTCGTTGGGGAGAAGACCATGTTAATGATAGCCAAGATGAAATGGACACCAATGATGATGGTAAAGAAAAGAATCCTAAAAATGTTGAAGCTGGTAAGAAAGGCGCTGGTGCTCGTTCTGGAAAACATCCTAGTGGTAGTGATTCAACTGAAGCTCCGGATGCTAAACATGCTCGTCTTTCTGATTCTGGAAATCAAGGTGGTGGTGATCAACCTCAGTAAGTTTTTCTCTTTTTTCAAATTGTAATTATATATTCTTTTTTTAGTCCTGATTTGGATATTACCATCAATCTTGGTCATGAAGGACATCTTCATCTTCACTTGGATGATGACGAAGGTAACAATGCCGAAATCAATCATGCTGATAAGCAATAAATTTAACCTCAACATTCTTTTTTATGTTTGGTTTTTTTTCCTTTTTTATGTTATGTCATGATGGCATGAACTCTGTAATAAAATTTTATTGATATATTTATTGTAGCTTTACCATTTTCTTGGGAGGTGGTTGAATACATTTGGCGAATCTTATGGATTAAATATGCAGACATAATTAGGGTTCTAGTTTCAGAAAAGCGTGGATAACAAAACTTTAATGTTGATACCGTAGTACTACAATCGTGCTGCTAAGCAATAAATTTAACCTCAAATTTTATATTCATGTTTGGTAGGGTGGTCAAATCTCCCGGGTGAACAGAAAAGCGGGTGAAATCTCCGGGGATTTCACCCATAATCACCCGAATTTTTGCTTTTTCATTTTAAACAAAAAAAAACCGAGTTTTACCTTATTTTAAAAGTAGTAACAAGCGCTACGTCCTTTTAGAAGCCTGTACAATTTAGTTTTTATTATAAAACTGGGTGTTCCTCTGCTAAAAATTAGATGATTTACTGATACATAATTAAAAAAATTACTTCTTAACAGCAGAAACAAGAAAACTGCGTTATTTCTTTCCATTTTTATCATTTTTGTGCAAGCATTTTTACTAAAAATAGTCTTCATAAGCTTTTCTATCGACAACGTTTCGGGTGATTATGGGAGATCACCCGGCAAAAAACGGGGGATTTCCCCGGTGATCATCCGATGATGATCACCCGGGGGAACTGGGTGATCACCATTTGACCACCCTAATGTTTGGTTATTTATGTTATGTCTCATGATGATATATTTATTGTAGTTTAACATTTTTTTGATAACAATTATCTTGAGAAACGTAGTTGATTCTAACAATGGAGTGAGGGTTTACATTTGGCGATTCTTGAATTCTAGTTGTGGAAATACATGAACTGAAATAGGTCACAAAAATTCAATTACAGCAACTACCGTATACTCCAACGATTTCCTTTTTAAAAAACTCAATCTTTCACCAAATTAGATTCGCTTTTTTTGTTGATAATAATATTTTGTCCGTTTTTTCCCATAATAGGTTCACTTTTGTAGACTTGAATGTTTTCTGTATAGTTTTATGAATGTATGAAATCAGCGCTTTCAGCTTCTTAATCATAAAGTCCAAAACAGATTAAGATAATCAAGGATGTCCTTTTAGTAACATTTAATTGATTACATGTTTATGTATTTTATAACATTGAAAAATATTTTTTATTAATTGATTTAATTAAAAAAGATTTTTTGAAAACTATCCCACTGTTAAAATACGTATAAATTTGTCGTCATAACGATTCAATAATGTCATAAAATTGTTTTCATCTTCTTCAGAATACTGTATCATTCTGTTATTAAATTCTGAATTTATGAGTATATTAATGCATTCTTCAAGTTCTAGCTCATAATAAGAAGACAGCATGCCCTCAATATTTATCCAAAAGTGGGGAAGTTCACGCTCCTATAAAACCAAAATTTTTGTAAAACAGAAAAGAAATGGATCCCAAAATTACCGTTAAAGCTTTTACAAATGTTGCTATATCAAAGGATGGCGGAGTTCTTACAATACAAAAATTTGTAATGTTTGAAAAATTAGAAGATTGCAGAATTCTTTGTGCAGTATTGCATGAAATATTGGGTTCTGTTGGAGAAATTGAGCTTAAACATATTAAGTAATCTACTAGTTCAACAAAAAAAACTTACAAAGAGCATTCTACAAGTTTTGGAAATTTCTCTATAATATCTTCAAGTAAGACTATTTCACCATTACTGTAACGAATTTCGACATTACAAAAATCGACATCTTCTGCGGTAGGTGAAATAATAAGGAATTCATCAAACGACATATTTATAGAAGATAAAACTAAAGAAGAAATATCACACCGATAAATTCTAGGAATTAATAATGATAAACTTTCAGCTCCTATATGATTCATAATAAAAATTTTATTAGTTATCCAAAATTTTATTGCTGGATCAATATTCTGCAATGTTGGTCGAAAGCAGCATTCGTCATGGATGGTATGCTCCCTTTCATTTTCAAAGAAATTAAAATGTATTGAACCACAAAGATAAGGATTTACAAAAAAGAAATATTTTGAAAGAGATACAAGTTTTTCATGAGTTTTTTGGGACATGAAATTATCCGTTAGATAATTTATTACCGGTTTAGGGAACGAGAAATATTGATTAAATAAATTTTTGCGTGCAATTGTTGTAGTTGGAGGTAAAGCATGAGAAAATAGCAATCTAGGAATTTCATTATCCATTTATGAAACACCACCCGTGAATAATAAAAACCTATAAATAAGTTAATAGAAGTTCAACAGTCGTACAAATGCGCCATTTAAAAGTGTGAAAAAAATCGAAATATAAAAACCCTTTTTAAAGATATTAACACCGCTAAAAATATACAGATTTAATTGACAAAAAACAAACTTTGATAACTTTAAAAACAGTTCTATTAAAAAAAGAAAAAAAGAAGTGCAACGTGTAATAAATGTTTTCTTTTTTTGAGCAAATACTCATTTTATGTGTTCTTCCAAAAGAAAGCGAAAAAGATTTGTCAGATGTATTTTTGTTTTGGATTGAATCTGAAGACAAAATGGAGGATAGCAAATGAAAATAGGAAAAAAAGGACAATTATTATTGGCAAAATAATGTAACTAATCGCCATCAAGTGGTTTGAGAAAATCAAACAAAGTTGAAAACTTTGAAATATTTGTTTTGCAGATCAATAATTTCAATAATTTGGTTGTAACAAAAAACCAAGAATCGGAAAAAACAAAAAAATAAAAAAAATAAATCATGACTTATCCTGAAATCATAGCTCTTAAATAAAATGAAAAAACCATTTTATTTATGAGTTAATTCTTTTTTTAAATGCAGGGCTAACACTATAAGAAAAAAGCAGCGTTTTTTTTAGGATGTAATCGCCAAATTTTATGTTGGTAGAAGAAGAATGCCAAAAAAATGAATGTCTGTCGTCGTTTCTCATGTACGAATTCCAAAAATTCCCCGTTTTTCAAGCGACAAAAAATGTTGTTATTGAACAGTCACACAAAAACGGCATCTAAAAAACAATTACAAAAAGGGTAGGTCGATCGGCATTTAACATAAATGTAAGAGAACAAAAAAAGCCGATGCCAACCACCTCCCTTTTTTGTTTTTCAAGAAAGCCTTCGATTTCTTTAAACTGAAAAAAGAAATAAAAAAATTGGGGGAAGATAAAGGTTAAAAAGCGAGAGTTTTTTAAGAAGCAATATTAAGCAAAGATATTCCTGTCTTGTTCAACCCCGTATTCAAGGAAGAAGGGGGCATTCAGGGGTTGTGTTACATCCGAAACTTAAAAAAAGATCAAAGACGCGTCCTTTCAAAACAAAATTTACCCTCTTTGAAATTTTGTTTTGAAACGGCCACTTGAACAAGTTTATATTAGCATGAAAAACTAATTACAGAAATAAAATTACTGTATACCTCACAAACACTTTTAACAAAGAAAACTTCCCACAATTAATATGGCATTTTTTTGCTTTATTAAAGTTAGTTTTTCGTTGAAACGATTGTTCCTTAAAGTTTACGTCTTTATAAGTAGAAATATTTATTTATTTTTATATTTTGTAGAAAAAAACAATTACAATTTGTATTTATTAAAAACATATTTTAAAAATGCTGACAATTAGTAGTAATAATATAACACAAGTTGTCAAAAGTGAGATGCAAAATTTAGGAAACATTTTTTTCAGCTTTCCCTGAAGCGTTAACATTGACTTAGAAGTTATTCATCATTGACGTGAATAAAGGATAAACCAAACATTTTTTGGAATGATAAAAAAGAAAATATGATGCTGTGCAAAAAAACAAAAAAATATTTGCAAAACAAAGATAGGCTAATATATGAACTACATTGCACAGGTTATTTTTTCTTTCATTTTTTCTAATTTCTAATTAAAGAAAAAGAGAGACACGGTTTTTTCTTTGACAACAACAAACCCGATGGAAAAGAAATATTAATTTTAACAACAAAAACTAAGATTTAAACATGCATTTGAAAAAAGAGAAAATTTAAATAATGTTTTGGCAGTGAAATTAGTTTACTTGTTTGTTTTTTTCTTTCATTGAAGTATAATGATTATGCTCTTTCATAAAGTTGCTTGAAAAATAATAATGCTGTTGTTTGGCTTATTTTAGCATAAACCCATTGATTTAAGATTTTTTGCAATAATCATATCCAGGCATGCATCAAGAACAAATTGTACTTGTTGAGTATCAGTTGCACATGTATGATGTGCATAAATTTCTCTTTGACTTGATCGATTTAGTTGTTCAAATTTCCATTGTATATAATTAATACATTCTGTTTGATTTTGTTGCCCTGATAAAATAACATCGATGATAAACTTATCTTAGATTATGAAATCTCTTTGACAAACCTTTGTATTCTGGAAAGCAAACGGTTAAAGGCGATCGATGAATCTTTTCAGCGAATAAATCTTTTTTATTTAAAAATAGTATAAAATGAATATCTGCAAACCATGGAGAATTGCATATAGAATCAAATAATTTTAGTGATTCTTGCATTCGATTCTAAAAAATAATGAACAATTAAAAATTATTAGAGATTACTGTAAACATACAGTGCAGTTATCTTCACGCAATGTTTGATCATATTCACTTAATGAACTAATAAATATCTGAAAATGTTTTAATATAGCTTGTTGTGACACACATATTTAAAAACAAATATTAGCTTTTCATGAATTTAGATTAAAATTTTAAGTTATTTTGCTTCAGAAAATATTTTATAAACAGGTGTCAAAAGCCTATGATTTGTAAAACTGTTTTTGAGTAAGAGAAAGTTATAGTTTTTACTATTCTTTTTTTCCTTTTACATCAAAGTAAGAAAAAATAGTAAGAAAGAAGCTGCATCAAAATGTAAACTTACAATTGCATTTACGTTATCAAAGCAATGAATCCATTTCTTTCTTTCAGACCTTTGACCGCCAACATCAATAACACTAAAATAAATGAATGTTTTATTATAATTTTTTAATTGATAAAATTACCGAAAAGTTAATCCTTTTAATTCAAACAGTACTTCAGTAATTCCGGTAGTTTTAATACGAGTCCTTAGTAGATCTTGTTCAGTTGGAGTATAATCTGTTTGGCTTAATCGTTGCAGATTATCCAAGAAGCTAAATTTTATCATTCATAAAAAATGGGTAAGACTATTAAAAAGTTTACTATTTAGCAGAATCATCTATCTGATATTCATTTGATCGTCGGTAACATTCTTGAACTCCTTCGTCTTTCCATAGCCTTTGCATTGCAGTTGATAATTCTTCTGTAAGCTCTTCTTTATTTGCATGAACAGTCGCAAATACTAATTGACTATCTTTCTGAAAAAAAAAACAGACGTAGAAATTTGAATTCTAGTAAAAAAGAAAGTTACATACCACACGAGCCGGATCAGCATATTCAATTTGTAAATGAAACATTGCTCTTAAAATAGCTAACATGCTATGAATGCAATTACTGTATACAACAGGCTTAATTAATTCTAAATCTTGTTTCGAAAATCCATCTTTATGTAAAATTCTGCAATAAACTTGTTTTATACAATTATAATATAATTATGTAATTATTTACCTCATTTGCTTTAATATTGTACTTTTACCACTTTCTCCAGCTCCTAAAATAATATGTTTCATTAAGTTTTTTTGCTCGTATTTTCATTTTTAAAATTTATTGAATTTTATGTTAGCTATAAAAAGTGACGCTTTTTATGCGGAATTTTTTATAACAAATTTACCGAATTGATGTATCTTTCGACATCAATTTTAACTATCAAAAATTGCAACAAAAAGAAAGTCAAAAGTGAAGAAAAAAGAAAGCCGGATTTAGGGAAATGAAGAAAACTAAATTTTGTTTTTAGTAAATTTTCTCTGCTTTTTTTGAGTCAACAAAAAACAAAATTGATGTTTTTTAAAGAGAAAAAAGGACGAAAGAAACTTTTCTCAATGAATAAAAAGGAAAAACAAATCAGAAATGATTCAAAAATTACAGCAAAAGTGTTATTTATTTTCGCAAATTATTTACTGTAGTGTACAATTTAAAATTTAGTTTGGACTCGCTTTCATTCAAAAAATGCTTCATTTTAAAATTTTTAAATAATCTCATTTAAAAAATATCTCCAGAAGCATTCTTCAAAGACATCATTTAAGAAAAATCTTTTAACACAAAAATAAGGTTTTCTTAAAATTGATTGCCTTTAGTTTTAAAAAGAAAAATGTGTCCTAAGGGGAATATCTTATTTCATTATTTTTTAAAAGAAAAGTTTCAACTTACCCAATAGTAATAATTTGATTATTCGTAAAGACATGGACTGATCTTTACGAATTTGGTCTTCTATTCTTCGATTAAGCTTTTTTTGATCCTTTTGATCTTTAGACGTACAATGACCCATTCTTGCCAAATAGTAATAACAATATTGATAATTCTATTCTAATAATAATAAAAAATATAACAAAAATTCAATAAATTATTTTTTTCACTAAAATAATTTTGAGTTGAACAAGGTTATTATTCACTTTTTTTTCTTTTCTCTTTTTTTTCTTTGGAGAAAGTACAAAGACACGAACAGTGTGTGAATAAAAAAGAAGATGGGGACAATAAGGTAAGATGGTGAATGGATAACAGCTGCTGCTGCTTACGGCAAAGGTGATTGTTTCACGCAATGAAAATTTTCTAAAATAAAAAAAGATGATGAAAAAAAAAACTGTGCTATTTTTTGAAAAAAAAGCGATTTAAATCAATGAAAAAATTCACGAATTAATCTTTGTTGCGTTAAAGGTGGAAAAAAAGCTCAATCGATTGTAAACAACTCAAATCAACATAGGCAAAAAAATGTAGAGCAAAAATAGAACAAAGTTGGTATATAGCTTGCTTGCTTGCATTTTCCTTCTTCTTTTTCGTTGTTGCAGATACATCTCATTGTAAACTTTTCAAAAAGTTGAAGTCACCAAAACGAAACAGTTGGTTATTGGAGTAGGATTTTTTTGGCTACCGAAAAAGGCACACCCTCGAAAAAAATATATTTATAAAGGGGAGACAACTTTTGGCTTCTGTGGTAAAAAGTGCGTCCGTCGGATAGAAGGAGAATAAAAATTCCTTTCTTTTTGGAAGAAAGGCAGAAAAAATAAAGCGTCAGAAGCGGTAGATGAAGGCGGTTTTGGTGCGCTGGGAGATATAGGAAAGCAGCGTTAACTAGCTCCTTTTCTTTCTTCTTTTTTTCTGCAAAGGAAAAGCCAGCCTTTGATAGAAATGAGCTTCAAAATGTTTTTTTAAAGCATGCGTATTTGAAAAACGAGTATGCGCACACGTAAAAGCGCCAAAAGCGGCAGAAAAAATAGAAGAAAGGGGGAGAAGTGAAACGGTGTCAGCGCCTAACCCAGAAGGAGGAAGATGGCAGCAGCGTGATGAAAAGCATGTGGACTAACACTACTACTTTTTTTGCTTCTTCTTTTTTTTATATTTTAGATGTTGAAGATGCTCTTAGAGATCGATAACATAAAGCTGACCTACTTTTTTTTCATACACGAATGTTAATTATTCTTGCTTCGTTCTTTTAACTTGTTAAACTCAAAAAACTTACACTGTCTCTAACTGGTTGAAATACATCTTCACTTAATTTTTCTAAGTGCTTTCAACACTTTGTTGGTATAATAACCCTCTCGCATTCTTTTTATTTAATGCATCAATGAATGAATGAAGCCCATATTTTAAGGGCGCTTTCTTTTTCGACATTGCACTTCTAGCCTTCCGGTTCTCCGTTTTTTTAAAAAGCAGACAGAAGAAAAGAGAAACATATTCTTTTGCAAAGATTTTGGAAAAATTAGTTGTCTGTTTTGTAATACACTACGTCAGAAATAAGAAAATGAAAGGTAGAGATTAGCACAAGCAACAACAGAAAAAAAGAAAAATATTATTTTTAACTGAAATTAGCTTCATAAGCTAAGCGCCCACCAATGGTTTTTAATTAAGAAAATTATTTTTATTTAAATATATATTATTTTTCTCCTTTAATGGCGTGAATAAAAAAATATATTCAACTCTAAAAAGACGACGAAGACAACAGAAAAAAGTTGCTTACTTTGTGCCCAAAGTGTGGTAAGGATAATATGTGTTAGAACTAACAAAACTTTCAAACAAACAAAAAAAGCATATAAAAACTTTTGCCTGAGGCATATTTTAAGGTTAAAGTTAAGACAAGACACGCAATTTCTTTTATAAATACAAATGAAAAGAAAAAGTTTAAAAGAATAGAAAATGCCATGAAAAACAGTTTCTTTTGTATTTTTTTATATGTAAAATCCGTAAACAATATAAAATCCAAATACAAATTCAAACAAAATTTAAATCACACAAAAAACACGCAAAAATTTAAGCAAAAAAGAGAGAGGGGAATTAAGCGTAGGAGTAATCAGATTAAATTTATTAGATTTTAACTTTCATGTTAGCTTAGTCTTTTTTGCTTAGACAAAATTGGTTTATACCTACAAAATGTATTTTTTTCCATGAAAAGAAAACAAAACTATCAAATACAACATGAAAGAATCACAGAATGATATATTAATGATTTTCAGTGAAATATTGCAAAATATTCAAATGTAATAAAATCCGATTATACGACAGTCATAAATGCTTCTTATGTTGCAAATACATCATTATTATACATAAACAAACACTTATAATCAATATCCAAGAGGGGGAATTGTTTCAGCTTAAAAAAGACACTATAAAAATAGAGACATAAAAAAACTTTGAAGCAATGTCACTCAATGTAATTTGTAGAATCATCATCATATACCCCCCTTTTTTTGGGGAAAGATAAAATTCCACTATTTTTTTATTAAACTTTTATGGCTTTATAAATTTAAATTTGAGTAAATGTATTGAAAAACCGGAAGAAGAAGAAGAAGAAAAAAAAAGAGATAGAAAGAAAAATTGTAGTAGTAACAGGGCAGACACAGGAAAGAATAGCGTGCTATTAAAAAATAAAGAATTGTGAGAAAAAAGCACAACGATGCGCGAGACATTGCTACTACTACTACCACTACCACCAACAACACCACTAGTAGCAGCTGCTTAACTGGACAAACTGAAATTATATCTTTGGTGAGTTTTTCTATTATACCGAAATTCAATAATAATAGGGAAAAAAGTTGTATTATTGTGGAATTTATGTGTATCATTAAGAATAGCAAATATGAGATAATTAAATTGTAAAACATGCATAATTGTCAACAATGTAGCCTAATCATTGAATTTTATGTTCGTTTTTTAAAAAAAACTGTTATTGTAGCATAATTGAAGAAATAATAATAATAACAGCCTGTACTCACAGAAAGAAAAAAACGTGAAAAAAAAGTAAAAGTCAAATTGAAAAAAGACTTTTTAGCACCAGTAGAAGCAAATAAAAAAATGAAAAACACAATGCAAGCATTACTTCTTCCAAGAGCACCAAGTATCTCTTTTCACATACACACTACTTCGGTATAAAGTTAAAAAAATTGTGTATTTAAAGTAGAAAGAAAAAGTCACATCCCTTCTATACAAAAGGGATATTTTTTGACACTCAAAAAAATAGTTGCTGCTGCATTTCTTTGCTATATGCAAAAAGTCAAAACAATGTTTACAGCAGGGTTTTTTTTCACTGGATTCTTACAAATCCGACAATTCTATTATTTTGTTTTTGTAACTCTTTTTTTGCAGTTAAAGTATATACGCATAAACGAAATACCTTGGAAATGAACTATTGCAAAGCAGCAAAAATTATAAGCAAAATGCATCTCTAAATTAAAATAGCTCACAAAAAGTGATTGAAAAAACGGGACCAACATTACAATGGGTGACAAAATGTTGGTCCCGTTTTTTCAATTTTTTTCCATTTCCCCCCATCTGGGTCCCGAAATGACAAAAAAAATTAAAACCGTAGAAAATCATGGAAAATTTAGCACGACTTTACACGATTTTTTACGAGTTTCCACAAATTTTTAAAAATTTTTTCGATTATTTTTTGAGTTCCAGATGGAGTAGATCTGTTCCCCAGGTTCTTATATACATTTTCTAAAAGTTTCATGTAATTTGGTCTTCTAGAAATCGTTTAATTTAAAAAATGGAGAAAAAAAGTTTTAACATTTTGTCGCTCACTGTATATTTAAAAGCGTTTTACCTTGAAATGTTAAAAATAGAGTTTCAAGAAAATCATCAACTAACTATGTATTTAGTTGTTCTGCAATCATAATCATGAAACTCGTTTAAAATTCGATGGGGAATTAAATAATCAACATTTAATTTGTTAGTAATTGATTCCGGATGGACTGTGATCATAAGATCGTACAAAAAACCTTACAAGAATTATTCCTGCAATCGTGTCAGAAAGTTTTAAAATTTTTGCACAAATCTTTCTTTGTTCATCAATTTTCTGACGTACCGTTTATATATTACACGTTTTTTCAAACAACATTTAAATGAAGTATTTAAAGTAACAGAAATTGATTCGTTACTGTTGAGCTTTATACGTTTTGATAGTAACATGTAAATCTTAAATTTCTCCAGGGCATTCAATTAATATATTTATGTTGGTTGTCAGAAATTAATTCAATTGTTTTTATTCATATCATTGAAACACATAAAAATCTGGGAGTTACATATTTTTTCATTTCTTTTTCGGGTTATAAAAATGCGGTGCAACTTACAAATATATGAATGGTATATTTCGAATCTTTCTTAATGAATCTTACTAATCTGATATTTCATAGAGATAATTTTTACGAGTACATGTATGCTGATAAACGTAAGAAAAGAATTTGCACCTTTACTTATTGACCGAAAACTTGCCTGTGTTTATTACCAAAATCCTATAGCATTATTTGTCGAACTATTTAGATTCAATAATTAAAAATTGATAAAATGTGATTAGCTTTTGGTTGTGTTTATTTTTCTTTTGTTCACAAAATGCAAATGCACAATACTTAGGCAGATATTATGGTACATAAAATACACTCTTTTTCAATATAAAATTGATTGGGCTTGTATATTTTTTAAAGATCTCTGCATAGCCGATATATTTTTTTTATACAATATGTTGTAACGTACGCTTTTTTTGCAAAACAAATTTAATTTTTTCGGTGACAGCATGCTTTGATGTCGTTCACAGGTTCATAAGTATCAATGAATATATTTTTGTAAATAATTAGTTTATTATTTAACACTCTGTTCAAATAGTCCGGGAATTCATATTTTTGGATAGAAGCATTTTAAAAAATATTTATTTTCCAAAAACGTAAAAATCTTGTAATTTCTTTATGTCTATAATTTTATGTTGTTTTTGGTAAACACAAATAAATGTTAGTGATTTATTAACAAATACTGATCATCAAAATGTAAAGATACGAGAAATAATAAATAGAATGAAAGCTACCGCGCGTTTGAGACATATTTCATTTTATTTGCTGTGGAGCCACTGAATTTCGCCGTTTTGTTGTTGAAGGTGTTTGTGAAGCAGGTGTTGTTAAGACTATGGTTGGAGCTTTTGTGGATTCTTTGTTCAAATTTTGTTCTGATTTGCTATGCTTATGAGACTTGTGGGATTTGTCTTTTGGACTAAACTCATTTTTACTGCTTCGATCTTTTTTAATATTTAAAGATACCGATCGAGCTCTTTGTTCTGGTGTTATTGTTGATGAAGATGATGATGTAGATGTCGGGGGAATCCATGGATTTGCTGTAAGGAATGGTGATGCCATTGGTTGTGAAAAATTTGAGTGTGGTTTTGGTGTTGGAACTCTTTGATGTATACTTATTCCATTTGATACGGTTAATTCATTACTATCTCTTTCAGTACGCGCGGTAGCTAATTGTCAATCTGGTTGCAGAGAATCCAAGGGATTAGTGCTCATTGCAGATGGGGCACGAGAATTTGCCCTTGAATTGCTTTCACTAAATGTAAGCTTCTCTCCAAATATAAAGCCAATTTTATTACAAAGTTGTTCACCCATTGATTTTGGAAATAAGCAAAGTTCTGCAGTTGTCGTGGATATTGCTCGAAATGCCATTTTACATCTACAATAATTTTATAAAAATAATAATAAGAATTCAATGACATACCTTTGTGTTGGAACTCTTTGCTCCCGATGTCTAATAAAATAATCAAGATATGTATCTTTAACTTCAGAGAAATTTATCTTTTTTGTTAATGGATAATCCGTATTGTTAAGACAATTTAGAATTACCAAAAAATTTTCGTTTTCTTTGGCTGTACGATAAATAAATTTGCGAACTGCACGAATTTGCTGACTCTTAAAAATAAAATTTTAAATCATTTACTTTTACAAACACCACCAAAAAAACAAACCAAAGTTTCTTCTCGATCATGACAAATATCACTTAAATAAACTTTTCTTAATCTGTAATAATCCAAATCAATATCTGCAATATTCTTCTCTCCTATAAAAAGTTTTTATCTACGGTAAAGCTTTCATTCTTAAAAATATTTCTTACTTGGGACAAATAAAACTACACGAATAAAATCATTATTTTTTGCAAATCCAAAATCTGTTAAAGTTTTGCGAACTGCATACAAAATTTCAGGATTATGTGGCACTTTTAAATCAAATCGAACAACCCGCTTTGTTTTATTAAAATATTTTAAAAATGGTCGAGCACATTTATGATAATTTAAAATTCTTTTCTACAAAAAATTATGATGTTATTTTACAAATTTATTAATATGGATAATTAAAGTTAAGAAAGGAAGTACAAAAAATATTTTATCATGATGCACTAAAAGGGGAAATTAGTATTTTTAAAAATAGATAAGTTTGACTTACTTCTAGACGACCTTTATCTGCTTCATCAATACCTCGTACAAATGCTGTCAATTCCGGACTTAATTCTTTCGTATTTAATTCATTTCGAGATAAATCATTTTCATTTTGAGATTCATACATTCTTTCTTCACCCGATACAAAAAGTTCCATAGCAAAGAATACTGGATGCTAAAAAAATGAAAATTTGAATAACTTTTAAACAAAGTTTTGTAAATAATTAAATTTCTACCCTTCTTTCAAAATGTTCCAATTTTTTATCATGGTCGCCATTTCTGTAAGTTTCAGATCTTAGAATAGATGTAAGTTCCGGAACAATATCAACAATAAATCGTTGATTTGAAGATGTTGAAAGTTTTGCACTGATCATACTTAGAATCCATTCTAATGTTAATACTCCAGAATCCCTCTAAAGTAAACAATTTAACATCTGTTTATAAAAATTTTTCTAAGAACATACTCTAAGCATTTCTTGAATTTCACTAATGTCGGCTACTGTATTTGCGACTTTATTTGGTAGATATGAAAATACAATATCTTCAATATTGATAAGAGTAAAATCAAATTCATGTGCAAGTTCTTGTGTCAGTACACCCTTTTGACTTCCGGGACCCCCTAAAAAGATTGTAATTTGGTGTTTGTAAAGGTACAAATTATTATTGCTTTCCCCCTTTTTATTTAGTTGTTAATTTTAAAATATATATATGTATCTATATATATTTTACCCACTGAATGAAAAACAGGAAATGAATATTATTTTCTTTTATTTTGTTTGAAATTCATTTTGGAAGGATTTATATTTGACGCAAGATCCTCTCTCATTTTGCTTCGCTTTTCTTTTGACGTCACCTTTGGGATACCTTTTTTGCTAAATGAAGGATTAGCTTTTCATTGCTTATCTAACACACTGAAAGAAAGAGGCCTTTCCTTTCCTATTCTACTTTTCTTCTTCAATTGGGTCATTAGTTACTTCAATATCGATATTTAAACATATGTGTATTGAAAATAAAGCAAAAATTAACTTTTAAAAAAATATTTTAAAGCTTTTAAAAGATGAAGCAAAATAATTTTAAATAGATTTATAATTAAATAAAAAAACAGAGGATCAGTTTTTTTAAAAAAAAAATTATGTAAAGAAACTTACCAAAAACAAAAATAACAGTATGCATAAAATCCGGTTCATGAGCAATCCCACTTCCAATTGTAACTTCTACAGCTGGATTCGCCATTAATACCGTTGCTGCAATTCTTTCAGCTTCAAAATCACGTGAATCTCGCGATCCTTGAAGCGATTTTTCATCGCTGCCTCGTTTGCTCGGAGCACATCCCATTAGAGATATTTATTTTTTACACTGCTACTGTATTATTCGGATTGGTAAAATTATGGACGAATATTATTGTTAACAAATAAAAATATGATGGAATAATAATAAAGAAATAAAAGAATTATAATAAAATCTTGGCAATATTGAGGCTAAGCTATTCTTTTAGCTTATCTATTGTAAGGCCACTAAAAATAAAAAATTGATGAATAAAAAACAGGACAGAATCAATTGTGTAAGAATTAATAAAAATGCTTTAAAGAGTCATAATAAAACAAATGTCTTATAAAAGACACTTTTTACATCAAAAAATGTGCCACCCTCTTTTGCATAAAAAATAATGAATAAAAAGCAAAAAATCCATCAAAAAAGGGAATGGATTTGTTGGTGACGGTGTTGGTGAAGCAAGTCAAAGAAAGAAGAAAAACCATAGACAATTTATATTTTGTTGTTCCCGCCCTGATAAGAACAGAAATTAATAAAACAAAATGTTTTTCTTCCTTTCTTCTTCTTCTTCATGTTTCATGCCATCAACGAAGAGAGGGTAAAAGAAGAATAAAAAGCAATCGTAAAAAAATCTTTCATTTCACCAACAACACTTCTATCATCATTCCTCCCAAAGGTAAAAAAAAGAAAAATTAAAGTGAGAATCCAAAAAAACAACAGAGTAGATTGAAAAAAGAAGAAGTAAAAAAAGACAATTTATTTATGTCTTTTGTTGACATAAATATATATGTATCCATTGTTTTGTTGTTTACTACTCAAATTATAGATAATTGATGCCAAAAAAGGGGGGTTAAAGTTGATGATTAGCAAAAGCTATGGCGTACTTTTTGTGTTTAACAACATAGATCTTTAAAGATTATTTAAAAATTTTGTTTAAAAAGCAATACTTAAATTTAGTAAAAAGAATTTTTTTTTAAAAAGTCAGCCATTAAAAAAGGAAACAAATTATACCATGCTTTTTTTTCTAAAAAGAATTTTCACCAAGATTGTTTTTAATGGCAGGAAAAAAATGATGAAGAAAAATAAAAAAAGCGGAGAAGAAGAAGCCTTAGGCCGTTTACGAAATCAACTGTGAAGACTTTAAAATGAGGTAAAAAAAGAAAAAAAAAAGACAAAATGAAGCTTTTTATATTTATTAATAAAAGGAATGAAGAGTTAGTTGTATATGTCCTTAGAAAACAAAGTTTTCAAAGTCAAAAAGAGGAATAAAGTTTGATGAAAAATTAAAAAACTTTTCATTTTCTAAAAGTCAAATGGAGAAAAAATTAAGGATTATTGCTAAAATAGGTTCCCCGTAGCAAGATATCTAAAAGGAATCTAATAAATTTAAGCTTTGAAAATTATGGTAGAAGAAAAGCATATATTTTGAACTACACATAAGTAAATGCATCAAATTTTATAAGAAAATTAAAATTTAAAATATTTTTTTGTGATAAATTGAAGCAAAATATTAGTGCCAAAAATCTTTTATATCCACAATAGTAAGAAGAATTTATACGAAAAGATATTCAGCTTATATCTTAGTGAACACGAGAAACGTTTAGATATATTTCTTAACCTTCTGGAAAGTAGACAATTTATCTTTTTACATTTTCGACGTAATAAATCCTATCAAAAATTTTATATTATTTTGATTATACTTAACAATAGTATAATCAAAATAAGCCGAAATATATTTCAACAGAATTATTAGAGAACAGAAAGAATAATGATTTGTTGTTTTGACGAAAAAAAGTTTTGTTTTCTCCGAGAGACATTTCATTTTGATCTTTACCGAAATAAAAAATAAATAAGATGAGCTTCTTTTGCTTTTCTTATTTTTTTGAAATAAATAAAAATGAATATATCTACTTTTGGAATTTTAAAAAATGGCTAAAGGGTTGCTAATCCTTAAGGTTGACGCAAATAAAAAATTTCATTACAATCATTAAAAAAGTAGTAGTAGTAGCAGTACATATGTTTTGTAAAGCATTTATTGTTTAAAAAAATATTTTGAAATGTACAAATTTCGCAAGCATTTGAAAAGTACACTGTATCTTGTTGCAACAACTCATATATTGTGGTTCTTGCAATCTAAGACTACTTAAAATTTTAAGCTAAGCTAAAGTGATGTGCTTAAAACAGAAGCACTAAAATTTCAAACAAAATAATTGCTTTTTTTTTCTTCTAACATCTTTTTTTCCCCTTTCTTTCATCATTCAACTTTTGGGATTATTTAGCATTTGGGGAATTTCTTGTTGTAGAGCTAATTATCATTAACTGCCAAATTTATAAGCGTGCTTCATATCTAAATTTGAAATATCAAACAAAAATGAATATGTGTCATTTTCAAAAAAAACTTTATTTTTTACATACAAAAAAGTGCATGAAAAAAAAGATAATATTTGCTCATTTTACGTTATGTTTTATATAGAGAAAAAATTAGGAAAGAACATAGAAGGAGAAAAAATTTGAGCAGAAAATTAGCTCAAGCAAATGTTATCGAAACAGGGAAAGGCTTTTCAAAATAGGTTAAAAGTTGATTAAAAATCAACAGAAAGACGACAGTAAGGTAGTGGGATTATGCAGCTCAAAAATAATTTTTTTGTAAAACATTTTCCAAGGATCTCTTTTTACGTAACAACAAGAAGGGGTAAGAAAAATAAAGTTTAAATTTTTTTTAAAAAATGGAAAACCACAGTCAAACAACAAAAGGACACCACATTTTACTTTTAACTTTTTCTTTTATACATTTACATGAAAAACACATATAACAACCACAATTACAAAGAAAAAAATATATAAATTTAAATAAACACCGGCGCAATAAACCGAAGAAAAAAATTTAAGTCACATTTAAAGATTGTTTCCACCGGCGCCCAAAAGAAACAAAAAAAGAAAAAAATGAAGGAACACATTTTAAAAAAGCAACATCGGTTTTTTGTTTTGAGTTTTGAATTCTCACATTTAAAGGCTGAAAACAAAAAATCAACCTTGATTAATGCACACATTGACTCAGGTGGAGTTGAGTAGCAAATGGCTCTTTAAAACAAAAAATCCAAAGTTCTCAAAAAATGATGTCCCTTTTTTACATTTAATAAAAAATAATAATTAAGATAAAAGAAAAAAAAACAAAAAATAAATATGAGATGATGATTTCAATGGCGAGAAAGACGGCTATTTGCAAGGTGTCGCAATATTACAGATCAGGTAAAAGAAATGAATAGGTAAATATTATATTAGAATGAATGAAGGAATTTTGGGGAAAATTGTAATAAATTGACTAGTTATTTGTGACAAAAATACATGTACAATTACCAAATAATTACACAAAAATACATGAGTGTAAAATATAAAAAGAATAAATGGTTACAAGGGTTAACACTTTGGAAAAAAACAACAACAATAAAAAAGAGAGAAAGATAAAAAACAATTAAGAATGTTAAATTTTTTGAAATAAAAGAGTCATGGAACAGAAATATAATGTAACATTACATTTTAATGCATAAACAAAGAGAATGAGAATAACAATATTACACTTTTAAGCAATTACATGCTGATTTGAAACAGCTGTTGAAGATGGAGTTGAAACGAGATCGGTGGATTTACCAAAATGGGGTTGATTAAGGCTTGATAAAGCATCTATATTATTAAATGATGGTAAATGTGCTTGAGGATTTCCAAGTGACGATGACAAGGATGGCATACATGCAGCACCAAATAAACTTGATAATGGATTCAAAGTTGGTGTAACAGGTGTATGAGGGGTCACAGGTGGATGTTGGATATTTGCAGTTGCAAGCAATGAATGCAATAATTGTGGCCCAAGTACATTTTGTAGTTGTGCTAAGGCAATTTGTTGTTGTTGTTGTTGCTGTTGTTGTTGCTGTTGAGCTTGAAGAATATCCAATAATGCTTTGATTGTGGTATCTGTTGAAGACATAACCGGACGATCATCGTGATGCAATAAAGTAAAGGCAGATTTTTGTAATTCTGAATGTGATGAATTTGAAAGATACGATGGTGTTAAGGGCACTGGTTGAGGCAACCGTAAAGGTGTTGGTTGAGGATCAATAAAGCTAACACCAGGTTGTCCAAAAAGATCAGCAATTGAACTTCTTTGACTGGAAGATGTGCCAATTGTTGAGGCAACACTTGCTTTACGAAGGATTGATAAATGTTCATTCATTGAAGGTTGTGAATGAAAAGATGATGGAACATGGAGTCCAAGGGGCTGAGAATTCAATGCTTGAAGCTTTTCTTCAAAATTGTTATGCTGAATTTCATAATCCATAAAATCATCATCTAATCTGGAAGGACTCATTAAATCAGAGCATGCGCTATCAGTTGTTGCATTTGTGAGAACTGAATCACGACGAGTCTGCATATAAAGTTGGCATTGTTCTTGATGAATTTTTAATCCAACTTTTTGGGCATAACACTTTGAACACGCTTCACATTTGTATGGTTTTTCACCAGTATGTACACGAAGATGAACTTGCATATTACCTTGATTGGTAAATTTTTTATCACAAAAATTGCAGCTAAAAAGCCTTTGATTAACAAGAGAAGATAGAGGGGAAGAAAATATTACCGGAATGGGCGTTCACCAGTATGTAAGCGTGTGTGTACATACAATGATGAAGCGTATGCATATCGTTTACCACAAAATTTGCATACATAATCATTAGTTTTACGAGGGGGTGGAGGAAGTGGCTGAATTTCCTCTTCTTCTTCTTCAGCAATAATTTCTGCAGTTGGTAACATATTATGCGTTGCTTCATGAGCAGTAAGTTGTGACTTCTATAAAAACATTTATTTAATTAAATAAATTGATTGTGTGGTAGGTTTTCAATCTTACCTGAATAAAAGCACGACCACATTGGCTACAATTATATGGCCGTTCACCAGTATGTGTACGTTCATGACTTTGAAGATTTCCTTGACTTGCAAAAGCTTTCGGGCAATATTTGCATACATATGGTCTTTCACCAGTATGAGTTCTAACGTGAACCTTAAAATGTTATAAAAATTAGTTACTTTAGCTTTGTTTAAAAGTATTTACCTGTAAACTTCCAGCATATGCAAAACTTTTTGAACAAAATTTACAAACATGTTTTCTTTCATTTTGTTCATGAACTTGTTTCACATGAAGCTTTAAATAATTTTTAAGAGTGAAGGTTTTTGGACAACATGGACAATGAAATACTTTATCACCATGTGTCTTCTTGTGAGTATATAATGCAGATGGTGATGACAAACATTTGTCACATTTAGGGCATTTGTAATTTCGAATACCAAGGTGAGCAGAACGTTCATGAACAGTTTTAGTACCATATTGAGCAAAAGTTTTATCACAATATTTGCATTTGTATGGGCGTTCACCAGTATGCGTACGTTCATGAACTTGTAAAGTTGCTTTTTGTGCAAAGTGTTTATCACAAAAATGACATGCAAATGGCTTCTCTCCAGTATGGCATCTTTTGTGGGATTCAAGGATTGAAAGATATGAAAATCCTTTATCACATATATCACAAACATGCCGACGTTCTAATGAAATTCCGGTTACTGTAAGAGGGCGACGACCTTCAGCAATTGCTTTACTTTCTTCCAATTTTTGTTGCTGTAATATTTCTTCTTCAGCTAATTGTTCTGCAATTTTTTGTTCCTCATCGTCATCATCATCATCAATCTCTTCCATTTCAACTGTTTCAACATCAACTTCTTCTTCTTCATCATATCCACCATCTTCACTTGGTGGAATTCTTGATGAAATACCCGATCTTCCAGACATTGTTGAAATACCTGAAGATGTTGCTTCTTCATGACTTATATCACTATCAGTTGCAGAGATTGGTGATAATTCATTTGCACTGCCATAAATTTCATTTATGACACTTGAACGACTTGAATGAATTGGTGATTCAGAGTCAATTGAAAGCTATAAAAGAGGAGTACTGTATTAGATTTCAAAGAAATCATAAAATAATTTACCATATTGCGAGGAGAATCAGAAAATTCTGAATTAAATTTAGATGAATGTTTTTGATGAGTTAAATGATTTGAAGATTCATAAACTGAATTTGGACTAGATATCGATTGATCAACATGAACCATTATGAATAATGTTTATTTCCTTTCTTGTATGTACGTCTTATAATAAGTAATTCTGAAAAAATAGTGATACCATTAGAGAGGGATAGATTGTTTGTTACACAAGCATAACATAAAGAAAGAGGTCAAAAAACAATAACTCAAAAAAATACTCAACATTTATCCAAAGAGGGTATTAAGTAAATATTGCGCTATGGCATTTCTATAATCAACAATGTTATTTCCTTCTTCTATTTTTTCAGTGCCTTTTGTTTACAACAATGAACATGGCTTGAATGGTATAACAACATATACATCCAAAAAAGACAATATTTGACCACTGTGCACATAAAATTTGCATAAGCTCAAGATAAAAACTTTTTTAATTTTTTTGTCTTTAAAAATATTTTTCAAAATTAAATTTCTTCCTTCTTTTGCCTCCTACTTTTTTAAAAGAATTTTTGTTTTTTTGTATCACTTTTTTTTGTTTTTCCCTGGATTATGCTGTAGCTTCTTTTCTTATAATAGCAAGTTCTTTTTTTGCTTCTTCGTTTTCTTTCATGTTAGTTAAAATGAAACGTAGCTGAATAAAAAAAATATATAAAGAAAGCAACAACCAGCCGCCTGGTAGCTCCTAGCACCAAAAAACAACCGGAAGATGTTTTTCTATTTGAAGAAAAAATAAAGAGAAATGGTCAAAAGCTTTAACACTGAAAACGTAAAAAAAACAAACACCCGTGTGGCCAGTGTCCATTGGTGCCAGCTAGCTGAAAAAAATGACCACTGCAAATCTGTAACAAACGTTGCTTGTTATTTTCTTTGAATTTCAAAAACACACACCAGGAACGTAAATTTTTCTTTGTCTTTTTTTCTTTCACTCTCATCATTCGTACGAAAGAAACCGTTTGTACATTTGGCACACGTGAAGAGAAGAGGAGGGGGTATGCCAAAAAAAAGTAGCCGCCTAACTTTTTCCTTGTGGACATTGCCCACTCCAAAGAACAACTAAAACTGCAGCTTAAAAAAGAGGAATTTCAACAAACATTTGCCGGCGCTCTTTTAAAGGCTTAAAAAAAGTATAAAAAATGCCTTGCTTTCTTGTTGTTTCATTCATGAAAATGTGCCGGGTGGTACCAGCTGTAAAGTAAAGATGCAAAAAACAACAACGCGTATGGAGGAGGCATAAAAAAATGACCACCAGGCATTGAAATTGAAAAAAAAGCAGAAAGCTTGCGTCATTTGACGTTCTAATTCTTTCTTTTTTTATTTGTGGTCAAAGTGTATAGTAGCAATGGTCAAAGAAATAGAGCACAAAAAAGAAACACCGTTATAAAAATAGCAAAAGGGAAGCTAATTTTGTAGTTTATTAAAAATCACTAATGATAATAAGCCATTAAGAAAAATAATAGACTCAAAAAAACTTATTTCCGTAGAAAAAAAACGAGTAAAAAGCATTGACCTTTTTTTTAAACTGTAGAAGTACCGTTTGCTTATAACTTTTTTTTATGTTTGATTTTTTTATGCTTTGCGTTTTTTTTCAATCATCCGTTCCCTCTGCCAGTCGGGTGGTGGCCGTTGGTCTTGCTGCGCGAAAGGAATGAAAAAAAAAAACTTTTACGCAAACATGCGTATTCTCTGGATCCTGGAAACCCCAGGATGCTGCAGCTGATGACGGTAGTATCGCGCCTGGCCGTACCTGGCGCAACGGATTGATCCTTCGAAAATTTCCTCTGCATTTTTCAAAATGCATTGTTTATTTTTTGGAGTTTATTTGTCACAAAAGTTTTTTGCGCAAGCGGAAATATATTTTTTTTGTTTTTAGCCTTTTTTTAAAAAAAAGACAAGCAACAAATTGTTATGGTAGAATTTTCAAAACAAAAGTCTTGCTTTTATTAAACACTAATTTTAAACTCCTTAGGGAAAAGAACAAATGTCTTTTATTGTATATGTAAATGTGTGGCATCAGCTGAGTAACTGCGTGTTAGTTTTTTTTTGTTGGAATAAAACGCATGGTGGTACCTGGCACAGAAAAAAAGCAGTAGATAAAAAACAACAAAAACGTAAGTTAATAAAAATTTTATACAAAAAATTGTATCCCCTAAAGTTTTATAAAATTTTATTAAAGTTTATTTTTAGGAAACAAATGAAAAAAAAACTCTGTTTTGCAACTCTCTTCATCCGAAAAAGACGATGGAGAGGGGAAACAAAAAAAGGAAGAAGTTAAAAAAAGACAAAAACAAACAATCAGGCCCAAGCACGTCCCGGTGCTAAATCATATTAAACCACCAAAAATTTCCTCTTTTTTGTTGCTTTTTTTGACTGACCTCTTCACAGGTAAATAAAACACAGACAACTTAAAAAAATTTAAACAAAAAAATTGGTTAATGTTTGTTTTTTGCAACAAAAAAAGAATGGAAAAAGTTTGAACAAATGTCTTTCAAAAGAATGGCACCACTCTTTGACCCATAAGGATAAAAAAGGGCTATGGTAATAAATTGTACTTTTTTGTATGCTTTTTTTTATTTTGATCCAAATTTGTAATAAAAAAGAAAGTAAAGCAGATTGTTGTTTTTAAGGTGTTTCTGTCTGCTTTACATTATATAATGCAAAATTGCAGTGCCAGGTACCAAAGGAAAATTTTGTTCTCGATTATCTTGAAACATTTGTTTTTTAGAATATAAAGTCCAAGAAGAGGGTATTTAAAAAAGACGACAAAATCTCAGATTTTAATTAAAGTACAAATAAATTTTTGAGCAAACGAAATATCTAAAAATCTTCTTACGGTGATAGGAGAAAAATGACACCAAATGTTACCAATTTTTAGGGATTTTTTGAAAAGACCGATAAAACAAATGTTAAATGCTTCTTTGGAGGTAAATACAAATACAAAAAAGAAAAAGAAGGGACAACCAAAAAAAGAAACTTACTTTTATTTATTGTAGAAAAAATTATAAGGATACCCAGAATTGCGACAATCCAGTTAAATCACATCAGTTTTATTAAAATTACTTTTATGGTCAAATATTCAATCTGAAATAAGCTGATTGAAAAAATTATAAAAATAGTATGACATTAAAAAATTCACGCATTTTAGAAAACACACTGTCCCGAAGTTAAAACATTAGAAAAATGGAAACATTTATGAAAAGCTCAACATCAGTTTTTAGGTGAAGATGCTCAAAAGAAAATAAAGTTTTGTAAAACTTAATAAAAAACGAAAACTTATATTTTGAAACACTGGAAAAAAATTCCTATATTACACTAAAAAACATCTGAAGACAGGATTAGTCATTTTTGAAGCAAGTAAACCCTAAAAAAAGCAAAAAAAGAAGACATCAAAAATACCTTTAAGCAAACAAAAAGGGAGATCTAAAACTGGCCAATAGCCTTTTGGTGCTCATGTTTATTTAAAAACTGTTTTTTTTGTGAAAGGAATTTTAAGTATTGCAAAAGTAGCCATAGGCGACATCTGAAAAAAAAACAACAAGGAAAAAGAAACGAAAGGGAAAAAAATGATTTCATGTATGACTCGGAGTGACTAAAAAAAGGAGAGCATAAACTTTTTTGATACTTACTTACGATTTCCAGAATTTAAAGGTCATTTAAAATTGAATTCTCATTTGTCAAGATAAGAAAAAAAAGATTGACAGTATTTTGAATGGCGGTTTTTAATAAAAAAAAGATAAACAACGGAACACGAAAGAGAAAAAATGAGAAGTAACAAAAACAAAGATTGTTTTAAAAAAAACTAGAACGAAAATTTAAAAAAAAAACAACCGTTTTATGTTGTAATAAAATGGTAAAAAACTTTTACATTTTCAAAATAAGGTCATCACATCCTTAGATAGAATCAACTGCCAATTATTTGATAATCTCAAAAAAAAATTTTTAACACATGTTTTTTTTCATATGTTTTTTTTCATCTGATTTTTTTCTAGCTCCAGCCGCTTTCCAGTACCCCTCAGAAAAAAGGGGTATTCGTTTTTTCTCTCATTCTTTTTCCTCGTTGAAAAGGCGGAGCTTAAAGTTTATGTCACAATCGTTATATTATGTTCTATTTTTTTTGCACATGCATTTTGTTTTTGTTAATTTTCAAAGTTGATCCCTGTACTTTTCTTCTTCAATTTTTTTTCTCACAACTTTACTTACAAATTTACTGTAAAAGACCTTTAAATAATTAACTTTTTATATATTTGCAATCAAAAAAGTTATACCCCCACGAAGTGCACAAAAAATATGTCTCTCTGCTTGCTTTGTTGACTTTAAATTGCAACACACAAAGAAAGAAATGGCAGAATAAAAAAAACAGAAAAACAGTTGAAAAAAAATTGAAAAAAAAATCACTCTTTTATTCGAAGGCCGCCGGTCGTTGACTGGTACCAGCCGGTGCATGCCCGGTCGTTTTTTCCTTCTTCTTTTTTGCTATTATTTTTAGTTGCGTATAAACGCGCTTATACGGATGCCTTTTTTTGCTGATTGATGCAAGAATAAAAATATAAAAAAAACAAACGCAAAAAAATTAAAAGCCTTTTTTAAAACATGAGTTTAATTAAAAAAAGGGGTCTTTGAAAGTTTTTCTTTTTTACCAAATTTTTTCTTTGTTTTGTTTAATGAAAAAATATAATAAAGTTCAATTGATTTCAAAACAAAAACACCTCGGGCAGAGCTGTGCGATACCGATATTTTCAAAAACCGATACCAGAAATTTTTCGACCGATATTTCCGATACGATACCGATACTCAAATTTATTAAATTGGTCAAATTCTTAAAATTTGATATTTCAAGAACTCTGATTAGTTTTTAGCAAATTTTTGATTAAAATTTGCCTTCTTTTTCATCCACGAGAAGGAAAACAGACCGAAATGAAGAAATATTTTCTCCGAGTATCGGTCGAAAAAAAACCGATACCGAGAACCGATACCGATACCAGAAAAAATTTCAACCGATACCGATATTTTCGATACGATACTGAGTATCGCACAGCTCTGACCTCGGGTCAAAAATGGCTGTTAATAATTTATAGCAATCATAAATTGCGTTTTTAAAGCGTCTTTTTAAACTGTATGAATACATGAATAGCCACAGTTTATACAATGTTCAATTTTTTGTCAACTATTTTTATGCAATTTTTTTTAAAAATGTTGAACTATTAACCTTTCATATGAGAAAAAAAGAACTAAACTAATAGCCAGTGGCCATGGCCCCCGTGCCAGTCATTTTTATAAAAATAAAGGCACGGCATGGCACCCTTTAACCATCAAAAGAAAAAGAAAAGCATGTGCATCTAACAAGAGCTGCCGCACAACAACGGTCAGTTTTTTAATGTGCGCTTTTTAAAAAATGCTGCGTCAGCTGTACATTTTTTTCAAAAAAAGCAAAAAAACGCTTGTTTTTTTTGAAAAAAAATTGGAACAAGCAAAAGCGAGTTTATTTTTTGCCCTGGTGGTGCCATGCAAGGCTAAGAACTTTTTTTAGCAACAATAGAAATCACAAAGAAAGAAAAATTTTGATTATTACGGTATTACAGAATCCAATGATATCAACAACATTTTGGCTTACACGGTTTACTTCAAAGAACCTTAAAAATAGGCAAGAAAAATTAAAATAAGCTGCTTATAGAGAGTAGGTTAAAAACAGTTATTTTTGAACTCAAAGCAAAAAAGAAGTCGAAAAAATATCGTGAAAAACAAACAAATACGATTTCTTTAAGGAAGATAAAAGGAGAAAAAGTGGACATTCCCAAAAATAGCCTCAAAAAATGATGCGACTTTGGTCAAAGGATATTTACAAAGATTTTGATGGACGGAAAAAGGAACAAACAAAAAGCTTTCCAATATAAATATTTTAAAAAACATTCACGTGAATTTGGATGGATTTAGAAAAAAAACAACTAAAATTATTTCTTATTTTTTTCACGAAATATTTGTGAAAAACATGTAGGAAGAGGGGCGGCTTGACCGATGGTCACACATTTTTCTTTTCTTTCTTAATGACGCGGGGAAAAGGGAAGAAGGAAGTTGATAACTTTGAAACTACAATCAAATTAAAAAAGTAAAAAAATTGTATGAGGGGTACTTCAAGGGTAAGCGTAAGCAAAAGAAATGTACATTTATTGGTAAAAAAAAGTTATACGAGAAAGAGATCTGTATTTTCATTTTTTAACAAATGATTTTTTTCTGCTTTCTCAATCTAACACCGAATATCAAAGTTGTCCTCAAACAGTTTTTTTCCATCGTTATATCGTCTTTTTTACATAATGCTTCTAAACCCTGGAGGTCATGTCCCGCCCTATTTTACTCCCTTTATTTTTTACGTTCATATTCTATTCTTGCATTGGTCAGTTTCTTGAGGCATTGTGGACAATAAAAACATTGTTTTGTTTCGTTCAGATGCCACCAAAACTTTTTTTTTGCAATATTTTTTTACGAAGGAGGAGCGTGCCTGGTTCGCAACATCTCCGTTGATTTTTTTTGCTTGTAAAACAGAAAACAGCCTGCAGCATTTCAGCATCATATTTTTTTCACGCGTTTTTTATTTCAATCTTCTGCAATATTTCTTTTTTTCAACGTTGTGCCTGTGTGTACGAAGTGCGGCTTTGATGGCTTTTTTTTATTTTTTTTCTTCTGTTCTTGTTGTTTTTGTTTGACCGCAAAAAACCCCTCTGGCGATAGAAGAAGAAAAAAAGAGAAAGGGCGGCCCGTGCCGACTGCTGACCACTGATTTTTCCCTTTTTTGTTTGTGGTTTTCCCTTACATTAAATTGTTCTTTGCTTTTTTGTCTTTTTCATTTTTTTACTTTTTTGGCTTTTATTCAAAAATGATGAGTTAAACAATGTTAAAAAAAGAGCAAAAAAACTAGAGCAACGCGACCAAAAGGGAAAGCGAAAAGGCAGCAAAAAAACCAAGACAAACTTTGTAAATCATGTTTTTTTCAAAAAAAAACAAAAGTTTCAGCAATGAAGATAAAAAAATGTGTACCAGGCAGCACATTTCTGGATTTGAAAATAACAAAAGAAAAAAAAATATTTTATAATAACACAAAATCAGTATATTTTTCACGCAACAGAAATCTATATATTATCTTTATTAGGTAAATACCGCAATAACTGTTTAATTCAAGAATTTTCTTAGATGGAGTATGAATAAATTTTTGTTTAAAAACAACAAATTATATCAAAAAAATTTGAAACATTTTTTATATTTCATGTTAGAAAACAGATAAAGTAAATCATTATTTTATAAAACATTCAACTGCATTCAAACATTCGTTTTTTTCACTACCAAAAAGAAAAAGAAAAAAGCAACAAATATTTTTAAAAATATCAGAGAAAAAAGTTTATGTTTAAATAAAAATACCTACTGATAATCATTTCAGTATTTAGTTATTTTTAAGCTTCTTCAAACTGATGTTCAATTCGACTTCGGTATTCTAAGTCGCAACGTTCTAAAAGATTTCTTCAAGCTTATTTGTGAACAAATTAAATATAAGATACTATTTTAGCTATCCATAAATGTGCATTATTTTTCATCACAATAAAAATAACAAAAGAACTTTAATTAAATCCAATTGCAAGAGCATTATTCTTGTAACAATTATTCTTAAAGCGAGACATGATATCACAGCGAACTGACTGTTGACTTTTTGGCAAAGCGTCAAACTGAAAATTTTTGGAAAAATAGCTGTTTTGCTTTTAGCTGTAAATATTTTTTGGCTTAAGATATTAACTTTGTTTTATTTCTAGGGTAAAAAACACTGCAAAAACTGATTCTTCCATATAAAATATATGTAAAATGGATGATTTTAAGGGTTTTTTGGAGGTGTTGAAAAATGACTTACTTTTCTAGACTTAATAACTCAAAATTTTTTGCATAACTTATATATGCTGATATTACCATAATGATCAGCAGATTCGATTTAGTAGAACTATGGCTCATTTTATTTTTTAATCTGACGGTTTTAAAAATCCGTCACTTTTTGTAAAAAGTACTGTAAAGTAGTACTACAACACCAATTTTTTTTACTATATTTCTCAAATATTACTCAAAATGACTGCTAATCAATTGATAATCATCAAATATATGCATTACAAACAAGATAAACATTGCTCAACACAATATATGCACTACAAATGCTATCAAGTTCATCAATACCTCCAACATGAGAATATATGGAAAAATCGACGAAAATCATCAAATATTAATATCTGAAAAGCTGGAATAGATTAATTATGGTGTAAAAACATAAAAGTATGTGCTAAATATATAATATAAGCTAATTAAGCTCTTTTTGATCATTATTTGTTAAGCATCAAAGTCGCACATATACTGGGGTTCTTGAATCCGTTAAAATCAAGCTTATATTTGTTTCTCAAATACCATAAACACCTGCTTTTATGTTTTTACACCATAATTAATCTATTCCAGCTTTTCAGATATTAATATTTGATGATTTTCGTCGATTTTTCCATATATTCTCATGTTGGAGGTATTGATGAACTTGATAGCATTTGTAGTGCATATATTGTGTTGAGCAATGTTTATCTTGTTTGTAATGCATATATTTGATGATTATCAATTGATTAGCAGTCATTTTGAGTAATATTTGAGAAATATAGTAAAAAAAATTGGTGTTGTAGTACTACTTTACAGTACTTTTTACAAAAAGTGACGGATTTTTAAAACCGTCAGATTAAAAAATAAAATGAGCCATAGTTCTACTAAATCGAATCTGCTGATCATTATGGTAATATCAGCATATATAAGTTATGCAAAAAATTTTGAGTTATTAAGTCTAGAAAAGTAAGTCATTTTTCAACACCTCCAAAAAACCCTTAAAATCATCCATTTTACATATATTTTATATGGAAGAATCAGTTTTTTCAGTGTTTTTTACCCTAGAAATAAAACAAAGTTAATATCTTAAGCCAAAAAATATTTACAGCTAAAAGCAAAACAGCTATTTTTCCAAAAATTTTCAGTTTGACGCTTTGCCAAAAAGTCAACAGTGACTGTTGTTTTCAGTTCGCTGTGTGATATATTCTTTGCGAAGTAATTGGTGTAACTTTATAAGATGAAAATGAAAAATTATCTGAATCATCAGTAAGAAGCTTATATCGATGAACATCATTCATATGCAAGGTAATTTCTTCAAAAAATTGAGTCATTCCAGATAGGTGATCATGTGAATACCACTGAAAATAAATAAACAACGGATACAATCGTCTTTTTTTTAACTGTATCATTTTTTACACTGTTTTAATAGCTTACTTCAAGAGGAATATTCTGCTTTGCCGCGATTTTGAACGATAGTTGCTGAGCAAAGAACGGGTCAAAAACGTAAAAGCAGAATATTGTTCGAATTTAACTTCTCATTGTATATGGCAAATTTTCGTTAGTTTTAATGTAATTAAAAGTTTTACTACCGGTTTTCAGACTGATGTAATAAGTTTTGTAAAATCTGGGAACAGACAAATATTGTGTGAAACTTTTATCTTTCTTTTATTTTCAGTTACAATAACAATGTTTTGATAAAATATTCTTCTTCTAAAGAAGAAATGTTTTTGTCAAGTACAGTTACATTTCTGACTTTAAGAGTGCTTTTAAGACTTTTCATTGGTATCTTTGACGAAGCAATAACTTTTTGTGGCTTTCATTCTCCAAAAAAATTTTTAAGTCAGAGCTTTGTCAAGGCGTCACATTCAAAATGTTAAGATTCCCATTCATCATTATTGAATTCAAGATCTATAGCAGTAACCAAAATTATAACAACAAATAACAATTTAATTCAATTCGACATCAATTTTTCTAGATGTCTAATAAGAAAAACCAATGCCATACCGAAGGTTGGCAATGGTCTTTTCCAAAAATTTATTGATTATTTTATTTTTCTTTAATCATGAAACGTATCGTTATTTACCATTTTTATTTTCGTTTAAAGCCCGCAACGTTTGTTTGGTACAGCTTGATTCTTCTTTGCTTGTTAAACGAAAAAATAAATAATAACCTTTATTTCATTTTTTATAAAAAATATTTGTGAAAAAAATTTTGACTAATAAATTACTATAAATATGAAATTACAATGAAAAAAGCCCGCAACGCACTTTTTGAATAATCACATCTGGAAATGTTTTGACCGAAAAAGATATAAAGAGAATAAGAAAAAAGAGAATTTTTGCATATAAATGTTAAATATTGCAATATTATGTTGTTTTTTAAATTAAGAAAAGGCATTATTAGCAGCATTTTACTCGTGATAGAAGATAAATAATAGCACTCGGATAATGCATGAAAGAGCAGCTAACCAAATAACATAAGCAAATGGTGGTTCATTGATAAAAAGAGGTTGTTTTGAACGAAAAGATGGAGTAGTTGAAAAAAGATCATAATCTTCTTTATCTTTGTTCGAAAAACAGTGACATCGATCTCGAATAACAACATACCGTTTTGTGATTCGAACTTTAACACGTTTTCGACGTCTAAAAATTGATAATGTTTGGAATGATTCTTGAAAAGGATTTTAATAAAAATATTTTCCTACCTTAAATGTATCCTTTGATGAAGTCGATGTAGAACACTTACAAAACGGCAGCAAATACATGAAGTACGAGCATTCCTGAACAGCGCTAATTGACGCTCAACTGGTTGAATTCTTCCACCAAATGGATTTTTATATTTATCTGCATCAGGATTACGTTCCAGATTTTGCTTTTGTTTTAATTTTTTAAATTGTCGTGTTGGTAATAGTATATCGTCTTCAATGTTCTTTAATGTTTCACCAGCTTTCATAATTTTTGATAAACAATTTTGTATTGTTTGTGAAATTTCTTGTGGTGGTGGTAAATCATAATCAAAATGGGAGGGTGAAGGAATTGATCTAAAAATATTTTAATAATCCTTTTAAAAATGACACAAGAAAAGCTTACGATGTTGGGATGTGTCGTTTAATAGGCATAATAACAGATCGTTCAGGAAAATATGATGTTGTTGGAATAATTGGACGTCTCCAATCCTCTCTACAACGACGTAATAATTGTGTACACTCTTCCTTGGGAGTGAGAATTCTTTCAACAAGCTGTTCAGCAGATCCTTGTGGAGTGGTTAAAGAAAAACGGGGAAGTTGCCAAGGACGTGATGCATTTGTATTCCCATGATAAGATTGACTTAAATCAAATGATTGACCACTATTCGCTGTGCGGCAACTAATATTATAAGCATCTGGTCGCTTTTTAAAGTCTCTGGAAAAAAGGAAAAGATAATGCAAAAATGTCACACACAAAATAACTTTATTAATAAAAAGTAATAAAAAAAGAATTATAAATATATTTTTTGGCTTACCTAATTGTATTGGCTTCAGAATTTAAACTGCTGGACATTAAACTAAGCTTAGGAATTTTTGTTTTTTTCAATGGTGTATAAATCGGTGGCTTTCCAGTAGGAAAAATGTTTTGCCGCCATTTGATACTAAAAAAATAAAAGTGTAAAAAAAAGAAAAAGATAAATTTTATAAACATACTCTTTATTTTCATTCAACGAAGTTATTGGTGAAATATTCAACGAACAATCCATATTTGCTATATTTTCATAAAATGAAAATCTTTTATTTATTGCTGCTTCAAGCTCGTTTAGACTATTATCAAAACAATCTGAATCGTCTGGTATTTCGTCGCCAAGGCCTTGATCGTTGCTGCTTGAACTGCTAGATATTGTGAATAATTCTGGTGATGACGAGTGACTGCCTGTATTATTTTTCTTTTCATCATAAAGAGCTAAAAAATCAAAGCAATGATTTTCGCATAAAAGAAAAAAAGGTAATGATAAACAAAGTTCATGGGAAAAAGAAACGTACTCTGACAATAAAGGGGTACCATTTCTGTAGCAGTATCATTATTTTGTAAAAATGTCTGCCTTTTTTCATTTTTAAAATTGTTTTGTAATACTTCTGAATAACATGAATAATGCATTTTGCGATGTGTAATTTTTATCTCTTTTTTACTATCAATCCTCGTGCTTTTGGAAATATTGGGGGTGCTGCTGCAGATGAAATCGGTGTGCTCCGTCCAGCAGAGCTTCCTGCCGATCCTATACTTCCAACTGGGCTCCCCGGTGAAACGGTTGCCCTTCCATGTGCGCTGCGGGCGCGAGCGTTTTTTGACGTTGTACTTGTTGATAGCCGTCTAAAATAGATTTTTCTATAACAATTTGAATAGAAATATTAGTAGATTCATACCTTAAGTTTGATGAAGAACGATTTGGTGCAGGTATTTTTGTTACTTCAATAACAACGTTCTGAGTTAATTTGTTATTATCGATATCCTACAAATTTGTACATTTTAAAAAAGCAAATAAAATTAAAATTAGTACCCTTGACGTTGCACTACTTAATCGGTCAGATGATAAAACTTCGTCAGGAAATTCTTTAACTTTTGTTGGAAATGCTTCCAGCGATCCAAAAGTTATTACGTTTTCACCACAAAAACGTATGACACTATCAGGTACAAAGGCTTTGTCAATAGAATGAGATTCTAATTGAATATTTGAAATAAAAGGAGAAAGTGAATGATTCTTTCGTGCAGATCGCACTCTTTGCCGTAGGTGCGTTATTGCATCTCGTTCAAAATTAGTTGCAGGTCGCCGAAGTCCAATCATAGAAACCTTAAAAAGGATAAAAATAATAATTAGGGCAAACCATAATTATAATAATAAAAATAATTTGATCTTTTTTTGTGACAGACAAAAGGATAAATGAAGGAAAAAAGAAAATCTTACGGGGCGTTTAATTGGTGTAAGTTTGACACTTTCTTCGATGGATGTTGACACTTCACTTATTCCAGGTCCAAGACCTGAATCAATCATTGTTTTTGATTCAATTTTCTCAAACATTTCACGACTTCCAGGTCGTTCACCGGGTTTAATTATGCGCCAATTTCCATCATTTTCATCAAAAACTGCTCTTTCACGTAACTTTTCAACAATTGAAACCGGAATGAAATTTTCAACAATTAACCATTTTAATTTAAGCTCTTTATTCATTTCACCAATTGATTGCTCCAATTGTTGCCTTTCTTTGGAATATGTTTCTGCATTGTCTTGAATCTCTAATCGGATTTGTTGCAATTTGGCGAATAATTTTTGTAATTTTTTTGTTTTAACTTCAACTTCTTGTTGTAAGCTTGCAAAAGTTTGATGAATTTCGGCAGTGTTATCTTCTTGAGCTTCTAACTGTTGCAAAATTTCACGTTCTCTTCTCTAAAAATATTGTTTATTTTATTTTCATTTATTTTCGTTTTCAAACAAACTTTTTGCTCAGCCAACTCAATTCTTCTTGCTTGAAGCAGCTTTTGCTGCTCTTTTGTTTGATCCAATAAATTTCTTGAACCACTTAAAAGTTTACTTTGCATTGATTTAATTTTTGCTGCAACTGCTGCTTGAGCTTCTTGCTCCCGTGCAAGTTGCCGTTGTCGATCTTCTAAGCTATCAAGAAGTCTTTGTTTTTCTTCTTCACGCATTCCAGCATTTTTTTCTAATGCTAAACGCTCTTCATCAAGTTTGTGTTGTTGTTCTCGTAGATATTCTTCCGCATCCATCTCTTCACCCCCTTCAATATGTTCATTCTCATTTATGCCATTTTGTTTTCGCCTTTTTCGATTTGCCGATGATGCTCGTTTTTCTAACATTGATTTTAATCGAGCTAATTCATCTTGGAATTGTCGTAACATAGCATCTTTTGGATCTTCATTTATTCGAGGCTTATTTTTGATATTTTTTGCTCGATTTGCATATCGTAAAGTTGAAAGTGTTTCTTCAAAGTTATATGAAGCAGGGCCAATATTGGCGACCATAACAGTTTTTGAATTTCCACCTAATGAATCTTGTAATAGCCTTGTTAACTTGGAATCCCGATATGGAATATGGGAAGATTTTCCATCAACAAGCGCAGAAATAACATTCCCCAATGCCGATAATGATAAATTAATTTTTGTTGCTTCTTTAAATCTGTCACCGACTGCTCCTGTTTTTGACTGTCTTTCACTTCCGGCTAAATCAACAAGATTCAAACGACCAACACTAAAAAATTTAACAATGCTCTAAATTTTTTGTTATTTTTGTTTCATACCGAATATGATTTTTTCCTGTAATATCTGGTTCACTGCATTCTACAGTAATCATAAAAATTGCATGTGACCGACTACTATGTTCATTCATGTTTGTTTTACTAAAAACATTTTTCATAATCTACTACTATTGGTAACCTTAAATAAATTCTTACCCAACAGATCGATTAGAATTTCCAAGCTGCATAACACTCAAAATTTCTTCAACAGATTTTGTAACAAAACTTGTCAAATCTTTAACATAAACTCCAACATCAGGTTTCTCTTTAAGTTCAAGCTTAGTTTTGCCACTTTTATCAAGTAAATCACGAATTTCTTCCTGATAAATTTCTAAATAACTTGCTCGAACAAGATATTGCTGATTAGTAGATTGTAAAATATGCCGAAAAATATGATCAATTGCATTTGGAATTACTCCACGAAAATCCGGATCATCTCGTATCCCGTCCATGGTAAATGTTTTACCAGTTCCTGTTTGGCCATATGCAAATATAGTACCATTAAATCCAGTAAGAACTGAGTCAACAAGTTCTCGAAATGATTCATAATAAAGATCAATTTGTTTCGAACTAAATTTTTTATGCATGTTTAATATTGATTCAATTACATTACTTTAACGAAAACTTACTTTTCATCATAAATTGCATCAAATGTAAAACTTTTTGGTGGACAACTTGGATCTTTTGGATTTTTAACTTCAATGACACCCCGATTGGTATCCATTGAAACAATTTTTTCGTAATTATTTTTAGTTTCTTGCTCTGATAGAGGTCGACATCGAACAATAACTTTAACTGTTTCGGCACCGCCATTTGATGCTGTTGATCGTAAAAGTGCTTCTGGCGCACCAGAAAGCTCTTGTGATAATTGTGTCATTTTCTATAAAGAGTAACAAAGTTATAATACAATCATGTTTAAAAATGTTTAAGCCAAGAGATTTTAAAAGAACGCCTAGCTTATTTTTTTCGTTTTAAACTTAGCAAAATTTTTGAAAGCAAAAAAGGTTGCCCTTAGTGACGGCAAAAAAGAAGTGATGCAAAAAAAAACTACATGATTTCGTTGAGTCAAAATGTCAAAATATAAAGCATTCATTTTTATACAAAATTATTATTAAACTTACTTGAAAATTTGATTAACATGGCATCTTCATGTTGAAAAAGCAACAAATACGATACGATGGCTAATTATAAAAAAATGTTGTTGTTGTTGAAATAAAAAGAATTAATCATAGACACTTTTTTCGCATTTCTTATTTTGAAATTTTTTTCTTTTTTGTTAAAACTGAAAAAAATGCAAAATATGTTTTTTGATTGTTAAAAAAGAGTTTTCACTTTCAAGCAAAAAAAAAGAATTCACGTACAAACATGTCAAAATTTCGACCCAACCAAAATCTGCTTTTTTTTGTTATTTATCTGTCAATAATTGCTAACATTTGACAACTGCCAAAAAGATAGTGCTTGAATATCTTGGGGTGGGCGATTAAAAAAAAAGAAGAAGAGATAAATAAATAAAAAGATATCTCAATTGGCAGCATTTTTTCTTCGGCGATCTGCCAATAATACTGTTGAAAGCAAAAGTGTCAAAAAAATTTTATACATGAATAAAATACTTTTAAATCAAAAAATGATAAGCAAATAATGAATGAATTTTTTTCTTGCATTTTTATGAGAAATTTATTTTCAAAGGATTCTTTAAAGATTGTTCAAGATCTTATCGCTGGTCGGTTTTTTCAATAACTTTTATCTTAATAATGACACTTAAAAAAGTTCAAAGCCATAAAGCGGTGAGCAAACTTTTTTTTTGAAACATATGTGTAATAAAAAAAGAAAGAAAAAACTGAGGGAGAAAACTGAGTGAAAATTGTTGTTTAAGCTGCAAGTAGCAGACAACACAAAAAAAAACCATTTGCAGCGATATAAATTTTTTTTAAAAAAATATCAAAGGAGGCAAGTAAACATTAACAATCAAAGACAAAAAAAGGGGTGCTCGTTTGAATTTAAAAATTGATTGAAAAAACAAATAAAATTTCAAAGTTCTTTTTTTTTCTTTCATTTCGTTCGTTAACGTTTGAATGCGCAATTAAATTTTGTTTAAATAAAAATTCAATAAAAAATATATAAGAAATTTCATATGTCGCATGCCATTAAAAAATTCTATATATGGCATTGCGCTTTTTTATTCTGTTTTTCACAAAAACAATTTTCTTCTTCATTCGTGGCATTCATCCAAAAAAGGGAGAGAGAGAGTCTTTTCTCGGTCAACAACAACAACATCTCCAGCATCCGAACTCGGACATCATTGGCCGGCTGGTTGCAAGGAGTATTGACTGCTTGGCTGCCTTTCTTGGAGAAAAATAAAATATATAAAAAAATTGTATGAACACGCGCATTTTCTTTTTTTTCCCGCACTCAAAGGCTCTACGAGGAAGAAACCCGAGAAATGGCTTTTCTTCTCCATTTTTTCTTTCAAAAAACCTCAAAAATGAATGTTCCGTCTTCTTTCAGTTACTTAAAAGCGTTTTTTCTTTAAAATTTTTAAGTTTGAAAGGATTATTTTTGCGCAAAAAATGTATTTTTGGAAAAAGGGCTTACTTTTATGAAACAAAAAAATATGAGTGAAAGAACAAAACCTACCATAGCGAATGCAAAAAAAGAAACATTTTTAAAACACCTTTTGAAAAATAAAACTCAAAACTAAAGACAGCATTCGCGCGGAAGGCACAGCTGACACCTCTGCTTTCTAACCATCAACCCTCCCTGTGGCAATAAAAGAGAGATATATAAAGATGCCAACATCAGTTAATAACATCTTGTTCATCAAAAAATCAATGAATAACTCTAAAGGTCAATTGAGAATGTCTTTGCCAGCGTATAACATTGCGCTAATGCCTCCGACAACGATCAAATAAACGATTGACAATTACCGGACTTGCATATGAATAAAAAGTTACAAAACAGATGAAAAAAATGATAAATAAAAAGAGTATTGTTCCTAGTTTGACGAAAATGGATAGCCGTTAAGTATTAAACAATGTTATGTCTGATAAAAAAAATTTCCCGTGATATGAAGTAAAACCAAACTGAAAATAACTCAAAATTTTTTATTTTACTTTTCGACATTATTGTCGTGATGAATGAGAAAAAGGAGTGCTTTGGTTACTATCATAGCGACTGTAACAACAAAATTGAAAACTAAAATTTTAAATTACTCTCATTTTGTTCATAATGTCACTAACTTATAACAGCATGCTAGCATGCAAGTACAACATGCGTGTGAAACTTTAATGCATTAATTAAATTGATGGAACTACATGCACAATGAAAAATAGAAAGCCGGAAAGAGAAAGAAGCTTCCACATCCTCTCGTTAATTTTTGAAAGAAAAAATACACTGTAACATGTCATTTTTTAAAGCCTGTAAAACGTTGACAAATTATTACAAATGGTTGGCTTAATAAAATACCGTTTCTATCAAATCAGTGACAGACACAAAAACATTATGTGCAATGCTTTGAAATAAGGTATTCCAAGATATATTGTGCCTAATGGTTGTCCATAAAACTGCATTTAATTTTTTTGCATTAAGGACTTCTAATTACCTTAAAAGTTTTTAAAAAGTCGTAATATTTTTAGTTAAAAACTTCTAATTATTCTTCTCAATAATATTTTATGAAACTTTCTGTTTTTGTTTATTTAATTTTTGTTTCCATAATAAAAACATTATTAGATAGAGGGAACGATTAACGGTACTGGATGACGATTTTTGTGTCTTCAAAAAGGTAGCTAGTTTGTAGCCGACTATTCAGTAAATTATACACAAAATGCTATCATTTTTAACAAAAATCTCTTATTCGTGCTTTAGCTTGATTCACTTCTAATTTGCCATAATCGTTATATCGAATATTCTTATTCAAAGAACAAGTGAATTCTTAAGGCATTGGTTTTATTCAAATGCATATTTTAAACAAAACAATAAAAATTCTTTTACAATAAAAAGTTATATGCCGCATCCATTGCCGCAAATTAAAAGATCTTAACGCTTTGCAATTTATTGATAAAGTGTTGAGACATAGCAAATTTTTGTATTTTTATCATGTACAATGTTGTTTTTATTGAATGAATTTTTGTATCGTACACTGCTTTTTTTTGAAAAATTCAACAAATCCGTCCACGCATTCGGCTGGTCAACAAATTCAGATATTACATATGCAACATAGTGATGGGAAATAATAACTATTTTCGACGTTTGGATTCCAAAAACAAACAATATTTTCGCTTGTACTGTTTACCATTTGACATGCTTTCCCAGTTTTGTTTTGGTTTTGAACTATAAATAAATATCTAACGCGCAGGGAAATATTTAAGAAATGTTGTTGTCACATGAATCTACTATTTTTTAAACATATGTTTTTTTCCTTCCCATCATGATCTAATGACTCTAAAGTTCATGACTTTATGAAGTAAATCATAAAACTTTTTGACAACAAAGAGGAAAAAAAGCATGGCTGAGAACAAAATCACTATAAAAATTATAATTTTCAAGGGAAAATGTTTGTAAAATCTTTAAAAGCAATTTTGAATCAAAAATAAAAGCATTTTTGTTTTCCTCAAGCAAAAAAAAGTTTGCTGTGATCTAGTTTTTATTTTTGTTTCACTTTAAATTGCTGAAAATTTTACAAAATTCTTAAAAAATAAAGACATTTGGAGGCAAAAATTTGTAGACAAGATATCTTTGGTGAGTTAACTTTTTAAGGAAAGATTCTGATTCATTTATTTTTTTTGCAAATTTGAATCACAAACAGTTATTAGCAATGTTTTTGTTATCTTCTAAAAGAATGAAATCAGAGATTAACATTTTTAAAATGAATCATGGCAAAAACCGAAAAATAAAATTCCGAATTTTCTTCTCTTTTTTCATGCTTCACGCTGTTCTCGGTGCAGACGTTTTTAGTGTTTCAGTCCTTTCCCCTTTAAAATGAACTGTCTCTATCGGTAATCGAGATTTTGCCGTTTTTATTTTAAAAAAAGATCGTTGTTGTTTTCTCTCTAACATGAGCGCAATTTTCGATATAAAAATAACTGAATTTTTTGCTTTTTAAGTCATTCTCTTTAAAGAGACTTGGAAAGCTGAAAATCAATTCTTCAATAATCTTTCATGTTTTAAAAAATATTTTGGGTTAAATAATAAGATCATTAATTTTAGCGTGGCTCAGTTGCTTGCATGTAACGATGGTTACTCAAGGTGTTGACGTTTCTGTTTTTGAAGAAAATCTTCGTGACCTTGTTGATCGCGGTGCTGTTTTCAAAAGTCTTTTGCCAATTACAACCTACAAAGGTATGGATGTTTTTGCAGCTGATTATCGCTTTCATGAAGATGTTTATGCAATGAATCCAATTTTTGTTTATCCACGAAAATGGAACGATAGACTTATTGTAAGTTTTTTACCTTTGCTGTTGTATTGCGATGTTTATAAAAAGCTATGGGACATAAAAAATATGTTTCTCGTGTCTCATATTGATGAGTAATATTGATATCAACTTTGCTAAAAAAATTGTGGGTTTTTAAATCTTTGGTATCAGTGTAGTTGCGATTCCAACTTTGCAGTCGTTGGAATCGACTCCGCTTCGGCTCCAGCTTCAGGATTGAATTTGTAGTTCTTTATCTTAAAAGATCAAAGCAAATTTTTCGCTTTTCGATTTAGGAATTAAAGTCAAGTCCCTATTTAAGAGGAATCAATGGGGGTAGTTGCCCCTCCGAAATCAAAAATTTCTTTTGGTCTTTTGCCGACGACGACAAAAGGCTTACTCCCACTGAAACTGATTTTCTCCAACCCAAAAATGTTTCATGCATACAGACTTAGTCAGAGTCATCAAAAATTAAAATGGCCTCGATTAATACTAATAAGTATTTTTCTTTTTTGCTTTTTATGGCTCTTTACAACTTTAATAGATTTCTGATTTTTTTACTTGATAAGTTATTAACATTAAAGATGTGAGCAGAAACTTAGAGGATTAAATAAAAAGCTGTTTTATAATAATTTTGCAATTAAATCATCAAAGAATTTATTTTTTAGCTTTACTGTGAATTTGTTTATTTTTCAATCTTTGTCAATGATCAACTTTTTTACATCTTTAAAGCTCGAAATATGCGTGGGCTTTATTATATTAATGAAAAGGATGCTTTCCAAGCTCAAAAGGTAAATTAGTTATAATTTTAATGAAATACTTAATATTTTCTTATAAATTTAAGGAAATTGCTCATTATCTTCATTATATTAAACGCCTTTATCATGTTGTTATGGTCGATGATTTATTAATGAGTGATCGACTTCATCTCCATCTTCAAACAGATTTTGATTATTGTAATAAAACTGCTAAACTTGATGCTAAAATTTTGCGTCTTCTTATGGGGGCTTTCAATGGTGCTCGAAAAGTTCGACAAAAAGCTCTCAAAGATATCAAAGGCGCAAAAGAAAATGAAGACTGGCCACCACTTCTTAAACTTCGCCTTGCCGAAGGCAAGGATAAGCTTCGCTCAATTCTTCGAAAGCCTCGGGAAATTTCTGATTTTGATTGGATTTGTAACTATGCAAAAGGCAAACTTTGGGCCGTCTTTCTTCCATCTGATCCTTGCTTCTATTTTTAAAATGTACTGGTAAAAATTTGGGGAAAACAAAGTTTATTTAACAAACAGTTTAAATCACCAGTATTATATTTACACATTTTTTTGTAACATTTTATGGGTTTTTAAAGTAACCGTACGTTGTATTTTATATTATTGTAAAGATTTATAAATAAATATGCATGTATTAATCAAAATCTCTAAAGCCAAAGCAATAACCTTTTTCTTCTCCAAAATTGGTATTAAAATGTGCTTTTATTTGAACTTTATCTTATGCAGGGAAAAGTATTTTTACCAGGTGCATTCTACTAATAAACTTAAAATTATTATTTATTTAAATCCCAAAAGGAAATTCACATGGGTTTTGATGCTTTGAAAAGCTTTTATGATATTGATAAGCGTTTTTTAAAAGCCTTCTTTTTTAGGAAATTGCAGCCTTGACAATTGTAGCATCCATAAACAAAAAAGTTGTAACTTAGTTTTGCTTCCGATTTTTTCACTGTTTTTTGAAGGAAAAAAAGAACTAAGTGCCAAGATGCCCATTTCCAAGCTACCAGCGTTGGTTGCTTTAAATGAAAAGAAAAAAACGAAGCTGTTTGTGCATGTTTTTTGCCGCCTTTAGCGTTTTTAGTTGTTGTAAGCTTCAGTTCAATGCCATTTCCAACTTCTCCAATAACGTTAAAAACAAGAAGCTGGACCATTACGTTTCTTTTTGAAGAAAGAAAACCAGCAAATTCAGTCTTTTTTTTTTATTCAAAAAATTCTATCTTTTTTGTTGAAATAAATTTTTTTAAATAATAACGTGGGTCACACGAGTTTAGCATTTCATAATTTTTTTGATAAAGTACATAGATGTTCTTTCGTAATGTGCCATTTTCATTGGGCATTAGTTGTGTGCTTTTTTTTACTTCAATGCTTCGGAAAAGCTTTGAAAAATAACAAAAAAAAAGAAAAAAAATTATATGGCATTCTCTCATCAAATCTTTTCCTTTTTATATTATAGAAAAAAGTCATTTTTTGATGTTTACAAGTGTCTTTTTAAAAGCATTATTCATAAAGATAGTTTTTAATTTTAACAGGATTTCAGGAAATTTAAGAAAGTCAAATAACGGAAATGCGTGAATTTAACTCGCTTTTGGCACAGAGTTAAAGCAACAACAAGCATTGTCAATCCATTGTTGCCTATTTTCTTTTTATCGTTAAAATGGTTGAGTGCCGCTTTTTTGCTTTTGTTTTTTTATAAATTGCCCTTTTACAGAATGTTTGTTAAAGTTGTTGCTGCGCCATCCCCATCTGGTACAAAGTTTCAACATCAAATTCAACATAATAATCCACCTTCTACTGGTGTCCCACGTTCAACAAGTGGCTCATTTGGTGGCACCCCAACAACATTTGATATAACTTCTAAAAAGCGTTCAGTAGTTAGTTCAAGCTCACAAATAAAATTTACTGCCTTAGCACAAATGGCAGAACAACGTGCTCGTGCCGCAGCTGCATCAGGAAGTAATGTTACAGAAGATCCAAAAAGTGAGGATAATGCCAAAACGGAATTACTACCACCACCAGTAACATTAAAAAAATCGCAGAGTATGACAAGTTTGCGTGCTGGTGTTAGAAGAGTTAGACGTAAGTGGCATTTCTAAAAATGTAAAGAAAAACAAAAATTCTTTTAAGAAAATTATCTTTGTGTTGCATTATTTTTTCTCATTTCTGGGTTAGCTTGTAATGGAATTTCTTATTGGATTAGTGTTCAATCTGCTCAATTAAATGCTGAAGTAGTTGATGCTGCCGTTGCAAATCACGAAAATACTAAATTTAGCCTTAAAAAAGGTTTCAAAAGTTTTTACATAAAAAAATAAACAAACATTAAATTTTATAGCATTCGTTTCCGGTCCCTCAAAATATCTCATTGGTATGTGCAGTTTTCTTGGACGGTAAGGGTTCACTCATTTATTAATAAAAGTTTAAGTTAATAAAAACACAAAACACGGTAATATATTAAAAATCTGATTCCAGCTTTTAGAGGGAATGGAGATTTGTGAAATTATTCTTTTTTAATACAACATATTTTTAGCGTGACTTCAGCTATAGGCACCTTCTTTCTTGCTCAGGTAAATATTGAAATTGTTAACTCTTTAAATAATAATAAAAATATTTAAAGGCCGTTGTAACATGGCTACAAAGGAGAAGAAGTAATACACTTCGATCTGCAGCTGGGCATGCGGATGAAGCAGTCGGCGAAATTCATGGTGGTAATAAAAGCTTTCCGATTTTAAATAAATTACTCACGACTAGTGATCGGATACCGTACCGTTTTTGAAAAAAAACGGTAAACGGTAAATACCGTGATTTGAAAATTGCCGCGGTACGGTATTACCGCGGTAATACCGTGAATACCGTGAAAAATAAATTGTCTCTGAATTTTCTCCAAAAACAGATTCTTCTTTTTCTTTATGTATTTTTTACTGTTTCTAACTATTTCTTTCTGTAATGAGTTAATTATAAGCATTTTAAAGCACAATTTTCGAAAAATTTTTCTAATTTTTTTCTAAAACGGTACGAAAATCACCGCGGTACGGTATCACGGTATTTTCACGGTACTGAAATGGCCGCGGTACGGTACACGGTAAAATACCGTACGGTATTACCGCGGTAACGGTACGGTATCCGATCACTACTCACGACATTAAAATGTTGATTATTAAAAAAGTTTTTTTTAGGCTGTACTGATATTGTCGCAGATTGTTGGACAAATTGTGTTCCTGCTTTTGGATAAATAAAACGCCTTATTTTAATTTAAAAACTTACAGTTTTTTTTTATATTTTGCTTTTTATTCACCGAGTGAAACATTTTTTTACCAAATCCTGTGATCTATATTTTTTTTAAATATTTTGTGGTTATAAAAGCTTTTCGATTTTAAATAAATTACTCACGACATTAAAATGTTAATTATTAAAAAAGTTTTTATTTAAAAGAATCCAAGGATTTAATAATAACAAAACTTACTTTATTTCTTCATGCAGATGGCATCACGTGAGAATTTAAGTCTTTTTTGTTTCATAAAATACTACACTATAGCTTTGAATTATAAGCTGCGGAATCGTTTGTGCCTATTCTTGCCAGCATTCAAAAACTTCAAGCAGGGCATAAAAAAGCACAAATGATTTTTACAGTAATTAGAAATTTATAACCTATAAACAAAATACACAAAAATTTTTATAAAATTCTAGTTCTTCATCTTTTTCGTTCCATTTTTTTATAAAATGCAAAGATTTAAAAAAAATTAATGTTCCACGGCAACGGACAAGTAACACAGTCTCAGAGTTTATTAAATTATTAGTAAATTTGGTTTAAGTAATTGTTTAAATGTAAAAAAAGTTTTTATTGATGTTAGTATACCGCATATAGAATAAATGAAAACAACAACCCGCAGAGAGAAAATACAAAAAAGTTTGCAGGAAAGAAAAAAAAATGAGAAATAATTTGAAATAAAAAATATGATAATGGAATTTTATACAATTGTACTTGTATCATGGATTCTATGACCATCGTCCGATTCATTATCACTTGAACTAAGAAGAGGATCACCCGATAACAAAAAATATCGTTCATGTTGACGCTTATTAATAGGATATGAAAGACCATTTCCGATACTAAAAAATAATTTAAGATTAGTTAAACAAAATACTGTAACCAGAAGAAAAGCTAAAAAAAAGGACGAAATAAACAAACAAAAGGAAAAAAATAACTGACAAAAAATATATGTGCATCTTAAGCAAAACAATTGAGAATCATGTTGATATCACCCGATAACGTTCAGAATTATTTGATGAAACGGTTTTTGCACCAGTTTCAATATCAATAGAATTGTGAGACACTGATGAATAATGGGATGTGTATGATGATGCAAGAGGAAAATTAGAACCTGATCCAATGCTGAAGGGAGCAACAGAACAACTAATTTGTGTTTACTAAAAAAGAAGCATAACCAACCTAGAAGGAATTGGAAGTGGCCATTTCCATATTTGATTGCCAAAAACTTGTTTAAAATTATTAAAAATACCAAGATGATAAGCATTTTTACATGGACCACTTTCAAGAAAAGGTGGACGAACAGTTTCTAAACAAAAAATAGATTAATAAATATAATGCCGACAAAATTAAAGCCAAACCTATTGTTGATCGATTACGAGCAATTAAATATAAATGAAAGAAAAATAAGCAAGCAAGGGAAAGACCAAACATTCCAGAAACCAAAAATAAAAACAAAAGTTCAATGTCACCTCCTTTTGTACTATGCTTCCATATTGATATAAATGGTGACAATAAAGTAAGTAACCCAAATAAGCAAAGGAAAAATCCATAACATAAGAAAAGAATAAAATATTTATAATTGCAAAAGTTAACACACGTGTTTACCCATATCTAAAAGATGTATACTAGTTGCATTCAATAAAAAAAAGATGGATTACGCAATGGTGGTCGTACTTTCTGAAACAAATGATTATTTAATTATCATTAAAAGCAATAAAAACCTACAGTACACACTGATTACAAAATGAACAATGGCATGCTCGATCTGGTTTAATTTTATCGCATCTTGGGCAATATCGGATATCTAAATAAAATCCATAATATCTTTTTTTTTCATTAGATACAACATACGTCCTCGACTGTCAAATGTTCGAACAGGTAATCCAACTTCTCTTACAAATCTTTTAAGTATATCATTTACAGCTGGAGCACTATCCACTGTTCCCAATTGTTGAATCACTTCATCAGTTATACGAAACTAAAAAGCAAAATCATTTTATCAAGCTACAGTAACCACAAAATTCATACTTGTTCTGGTGGTGGACGAACAGGAGTAAAAATTGTCATAAAATATGACCATAAAAACATGACAAAAAGAAAATGAAAGCCAATAAATAGTAATATTCTGTTAACATGTGATTCTACACTGCCTAAAAGAAATTGATATTGTATATGTAAAGTAAAAAGCGAAAAAAAAAATTAACTTACCAAAAATAAAGACAAAATTATAAGCATATAATACCCATCCGCAAACACCAGTAACAAAAACTACGGGAATCCATCTCCCAATGTTAGTAACAAAGCGGATACAACCGCCCAAGGCTGAGGACATACCTAAAATGATAAACTACATATAAACGTTTATCCTTCCTATAAATAGAGAGTGTAAATATTTTTTTCGTCAGTTACATCTCAAAATAAAGTAGCCTTATTTAGTATTGATAAATAGATAAAGGTGAGGGGATAACGAAATGGATAGTTGCTAAGTCCGGAGGTGCCCATTTGGAAAAGTTATGGCCGCTCAAAGTCGAGATCCAAAAGAGAATGAAAAAGTTAATGCAAATTTGTCGAGAATAAAGAAATGTCAATGGAAATGAAAATGAATGTTGAAAAGAGAATGCAAAAGATGGCAAGCCAATCATCATTTCTACAAAAGGAATGACTGCAGTGCCTTTGCATTTTCGGTGGAGATAGTTAAAAGATCCTGGCACCTCATAGGATCCTTTGTGTTATTCTATTGGTTTTGAAAAAGGATGTAAGGGCAGGGATCAATGGAACAATAATAGTAGAAGTGTGATTAGGATCTCACGTGCCAGTAGGATCTTTTTTAGGGTATTTACTGCTGCTGTTGTTTTTTATGAGATGCGATGTGTTTCAGAGCTGAAATAGAGAGATCCTGACCTTTTTGAGGGGTCAAATGAACCATTAGAACCTGACATGAGTCTTTTAATGTAATGCATGAAGGTAAAGGTAAAAAAAGTAATAAGATGAAGGCAGAACGAAAAGCAGGATAGCGGTGGGGTAAAAAGCTGACCAAGAAAGAAAGTACAAGATATGTATATAAGCTATAAGTAGTGCGGGTGAAGAAGGACTGGGTTAAAAGGGGAAGGGGTTGTTAACAAAGTGGATGGCAAAGATCCTGTCATTTTTGCGGGTTTTATGAGGAATCAGAAGGATAATTAAGATCTGATGTGTGTTATGTGGGTGTCAAGATTAGGGTCCGATTCCGCTATAAATGTTAAGGTAAGATCCTCGAATGTTTATTACCTTTTTTAAGCTTAATGTAAAATATAGAATGAGAAAATGAGCTAGACATAATAATAAATTAATGCAACGTGGAGATATCACGGTAACCGCCCCGGAGGGGCGGGTTACCACTAGTTACTCATAAATCATAAAATTAATTTTTATGCATAAATTTGGAAAGAATTTTCACGCAATTTTTTTATTACTTTTTTTAATGTAAAAGAAAAGAAGTTGAGACATTCAATAAACGTGAGAAAAGGTTTCATTTAAAAGAAAAAAAAGAATATGTTGTAAAGGAATATTTTACATTTCAAATAATATGAATATACAAACAAGTTGATTACGAGGGGGAAAAAGTAACATTATTGAAAGAGGGGTATTTGCTTTTTTGACTCATCGCCTGGGTGATGTTTTTCCATTCAAGAAAACTTTTTTCATTTTCTTCTTTCTTGTTTTCAACTTTCGAAGTCAACTTTCGCAAAAGAGTTTTTTTCTTTCTTCCTTTTTTGTGAAATTTCTTTTAAAACAGATAACGTCATATTGTAACCTCTGTCATGTTGGTGTGTGTGTGTGCTTTTTTAGACATATAGCTTTTTATAGTTTATTTACGTTCCTAATTATCATCGTCATTATCATCATCATCTTCGTCGTCATCCGAATTTGCGTTATGCGACCCATGATACCCTGGCTTTTCATAATAAATAATGTTTCCACTTTCATCTCTTCCAATTTGTAAATTTTCATATTTCCCTAATCTTGATTCCAAATATTCAATTCTGTGCTGAAGTTTGATATTTTGATTTGTTTGTTCGGCTAATAATTTTGCCATTCTGAAATAGTTTTTATGTTTAAGTGAAATAGGCTACAGTAATCCTTACCGCGTTTGTATAACTGTTAATTGTTGCTGCAACTGTAAAGCTAATTCTTCGGCAGTTTTATTTTCATGTGGCGCACTTTCATCTAAGAGATTATCTTTCCGAAGTAATTCTCTTCCCTTTAAAAAATTCTTGCACAGTAACTTATTTTGTGCAATTAATTACCTTTTGAATCAACATATGACGTGCTTCTGGATATTCACGTAAAGCTTCCCATAAATCATTTTTGCTTAATGCAAAAAGATCAGCATATCCAACTGATCGAATATTTGCTGATCGACGATTTCCTTGCTTGCTTCCTAAATAATTAAAGAGCTTTGTTTATTAAAAAGATAAATTTAAAATTACCTGCAATGTTGAGAATACTCAATTCTCCAAAAACAGAGCCTTCTTGAAGTGTTGCAAATGTTGTTATGCCGTCATCAGCAACAACCTACAAATAAAAATTTAATATCGAACGCAATCAATTTTTATAAAACCTCTAATCTTCCTCTTTTAACAATATACATTTCTCTTCCAATATCGCCTTTTCGGCAAACATAATCACCTGGACTGAATACCTATAATTACAATAATAAGTTTATCTGTTTTTGCACAAATAATTATAAAAGCACCTGAAGTTTCAGTTTTAGCACCAATTCAGCCAATAATCCAGCTTCACAATCCTGTAAAAAATTTTCATTAGTTTTTTCATTTTATCATTTTTAAACATACTTGAAAAATTCGAACTTTTCTTAAAGTTTCAAAATGAACATGCATAGCAATTTCTGCTTGTAATTTATCAGGTAAAACACTCAAGGCTTGTTGATCAGCAAGTGATTGCTTATTAGCCCAAAGATAATCAAACCATTTAATAACTCGAACTTCAAGCTTTAATTTTTTTATGTAATTAGAAAAATGTGACACTCTTTCTTTAACAACTTACATGTTTACTAACTTTTCTTAAATCCATGTATTGTTTAATGCTGTCAACACGAGTTTGAAAATCTGTTCTTGCAGCACTCATATTTGAAATCATACTAAATTTAATTTGAAAATGAATATTAGTGGATAGAACAAGTTATACCTTCCAACATTACCAACAATTGTTGCAAAAATCAAGACTCCACACATTAAATCAAGTGTAACAAATGCAAATTCAATATTTTGTACAGGAGCAGGCACTTCACCAATTGTGGTTAAAATTAACATTGACCAATAAAAGCTATATACATATCGTCGATAAAGATTATCTTCCACTCCGCTATAAAAATATTTATAAGATTTATATTAACAATGATTTTTTTTTCATACGGTGGTAAACTCTGTTTATTTTCTTTACCATACACCCATCCATCGTTAGAAATTCCAACAATTTCACTTGAAACAAAAAAGTATATGCATGCATTCCAATGTATTAAAACAACAATATATGAAATAACACAACAAATTCGAAAAGCATTTGGTGCAGCAATCCTGCAGTAATAAAATCAAAATTATGTTTTAGGATAGAAAACGGTAATACCTCGTTTCAGTTGCACTAATAAAAGACTGAATTCTATCTAATTTAATTAAGCGATTAAATCGTAAATATGGTCTTGGAGTCCTCAAAATAACTTCAAGAAGAAAATCAGCAGGAAAAACACTGATAAAATCAAAATATGCGGTATAAGTTTTTTTATAAGATTTAACAATTTTTGCGACATCTTTGACAAGTAAGCCTTGCTCTAAATATCCTGTTCTGGATCGAACATATATGTCACCAATATATAACATATCACAAAATAAATCCGTAATAACAAAAAATAATGTCCAGTAAAAAGGCAAAGTTTCATTAAAAAATACGCACCTGAATATCACAAGCTAAAAAATGATTGAATTTTGTAATAGAAATTTTTAAAATGACTCAAATTTCTCGATTTTCTCATGGAAAGTTTAATATAAAATTACTTACCAATAAATTATATAAATATGCAAATGAGATAACTCCCAACCAATAATAATATGAATCTGTGCTTGAATCAATGACTAACTCTTTCCATGCAAATATAAGCCATAGTTTCATCTTTTTTATTCTACCAATATGAATTGCTGTATTAGCATTGTCATTTTCTGCACTATTACTCGTTATCTGATTGCTCATACCATATTTATTAAAAAATGCATTTTGTTCCTGAGCATCGGGATTTGCAGGAGATGAATCTCCAACCCTTGACGTTCTTCCACTCAGCAATGTTATACTCTAAACCAAATACCCAATTTATTAAAAAATATATAAAAAGTGATATATTCTTACTTTTGCAATATTCGCAAATCTTCTTCCAGATGCCGATAATGGCTCATCTGGTTTTTGATCAGTTGACCCGAAATTTTGTAATTGAATTGATTCACCATTTGAAAGACCTTCTTTTATATTTGTCGTTAAACTTTTTGCGCTGCTATCAAAAGATGCCCTCTTTGATTCACTTAAACTTGGATTTCGAACAACATCCGCCATTGGAAGTAAAATTTTTGTTTTAATAATATTTTGCATTCGAATATTTGACGCTCGACGACGGTTAATCCTTTCCAAGTCTGCAGGATCAAGTTGATGAAGCACATTGTTTGATGGACCAGGCGTCGGCTCATCCTTGTCATCATCGTCAACATTATTGTCGCCATCATTATAAATTCTTTCCAGACTTTCAACACTTCCTCTTGCATCACCCGGTAACCGATAAAGTGTTCGCTGAAGTCTGTCATCGTTATTTTGATCTTCAAGAACAGGCAGTGCAGAACCAATGACAGATTTTCGACGCGGTGGAGCAGAAATAATTCGACTGTTAAATGTTCGATGACGCTTTGGATCTTGTGATTCACCAAATCTCGGCATTTTTCTGGTCTAAAATTGCTAGTGAGATTAGCAAATTCAAATTTAATTAAATATTTATAAAATATCATACCTGAATATTTGTATAATAGTTACGAGTTTGCAATTATAACTTTGCCAATAAAACCCTTTCATCAGCAAAATTTCATGCGCTCTGTTGAGGCTTAGGTAGGCAGAAAAAAAATTTCATTAAGCAAAAAAAGATAAAAGAAGAAGCGTGTTTGTTCGCTTGGCTGGTTGAAGGCAGAGATCGAGGAAATATTTCAAAAAGAAAAGCTTTTAAAAATTTAAAAATTTTCGTTTTTATAAATTATTGAAATTCATGCAATCAACACCATTATTCATTCATCAATGCCAAAAAGCGAAGGAATATAAATTATACAAAATGGTAGAAATATGCATCCGGTATTTAATTGTAATACTATAATTACCACCAAGTTGGTGCTCACAAATTTTTTTTGAAAATAAAAAGATGAAGACGAAGCAGTGACGCCTTCACATTTAATGCAATACTTAATTAGGCCTCAAGTTAGTGAAAAAGAAAGAGAGAAAGCTTTATTTTGACTCACTTGACAACAACAGACTGTGTTTCTTTTTTTTAGGGTAAAAAGAAGAAGAGATAATATTCAACTTTGATGTCTTTAAAGTTGTTACCTCAGCGACAAATATACTACAATGTCATTTGAATATTACACTAAAAATATTATAATTAACGCTCATTTTTTATGCTTCCGTAGGGCTAAAGCCTGCCACCAGCTTGCTGTTTTTTCTTTATTGCTATCATTCATTTATGTTTCTAATACATTGCTAATTGTATGGTTTTTAAAAGAGTTTTAATGTTTTCGCGTTAAAATAAATAAACCATTCTTTGCGCTTATTTTTTGTTAGCAAGGTTTCTTATATCACAGTTGAAATCAATTAAGCAATAATTCTCTCTTTTCTTCCAGCTAAAAAGCGTTGACAAAAGAGTTTTAGAATATGTAATAGAAATTAAGAACCACCAGATGCTCCACCTTATGTTTGGCTTTTCAATTTGAATTTTTTTCAGTGACTTTTTAAATGATATCAACTGTTGCCTTCTTACTAACGATAATAACTGAGCTTTGATTCAAAACATGCTGGATATGATTCTTTGTTTACAATTATTTAACGACCTTTATATTTAATCAACATCGATTTTTAAAGAATCTGACTTATAAATACAACATAGACCGAAATCGAAACAATATCATTTTTGGTTTCTCTGTTAATTGAATGTAAAAAAACTGAACTTCTTGAATTTGTTTTTAAATTTCTGCTCTTTTTATGTTTAAAATTTTTGTATGTTGAAACAAACAATAGGCGTTTGAAAGTTTCGTGCTTTTTCTTCGTTTTTTCTTCTTATCAAATCGATTTCAATGTTTGTAAAAGGAGCAGCAACCAAAGAAAAAGAATGAAAGAGAAAAAACGATGATTGAAGCAATACCTCATGTTATATGTTAAGGGTTTCTACGATTAAAATCATTTTACAATGAGGCGAATATTTAATAGAAATCTTGATTCAGAAGATTTACCCAATATTAGAAGGCGTGGAAAAAAGAATAGACCAAAAGGTAAATTTTAGGGATATCTTAATATAAATAATCTTATTTTTAGATAAACCATATTTGCAGCAAAAACTTGTTGGGTATCGGCCACTGTTAACATTAAGGGTCGGACTTGTAGTTATTGCAATATTAGAAATTATATTGATAGCATCTGGCTGTGTGTTATTTGTTGCTGTCAATGCAGGTAAATACTGTTTTTTAAACGACTTTATCAAGTTCAAAAAAATCGATTTCAGCAAAAGAACACATTATTGATTACACAAATTGTACGCAATTAAATAGTACTCATAATAATAATGATGTTAAATTTTCAAGTGATGGAATTATTTCAACATTTTATGATACTGAAATTTCTGGGAATGGCATTATTACATGTATTTATAAAATAAATCTTACCACAACATACAATGTAAATAAAAAATATATACCATTTTTACCTGAAGCCATATTGTTTTTGTTATAGGGTAGTGTAAAATTCTATTATGGTATGAATAATTTTTATCAAAATATGCGATTATATTTTCGTTCAAGAAATGATGAACAACTTCAAGGCAAATTAGGCATGACTGAAGACTGTCAACCATTTAAGGAACGTAATAACACCAAAGGCATAAAAGTTCCGATTGCACCATGTGGTGCTGTTGCAAATTCATTTTTTAATGGTACTTTAAAATGTTTGTTAAATTTACGCTAATTTAAATCTTATAGACACCTTTTTACTAAATTATTTTTACAATGATACAGATATCCTCGTTCCATGGACAACATATGGCTTAATAGACGATAATGTAAAAACAAAATATCAAAATCCAACTTATACAAAAAGTGAAACATTATGTGGAGCGTTTGCAAATACCATGAAGCCACCAGCTTGGTCTCAAGATGTTTGTAACCTGAATGACAAAGAAGGTGGTTTAGGATTTGAAAATTTTGATTTCATGGTTTGGATGCAAACAGCAGCTTTACCAGAATTTCGAAAAGTATATCGACAGCTGGATACTGGAAATGATGTTTTTCATGATGGACTTCCTCCAGGAATTTATACACTTTTTATAAATTACAGTACTATTTTCTAATATTACTTAATTTATAAAAAACATAATATTATACGTTTAGGTTATCCGGTTGAAGAGTTTAATGGAAGTAAACGATTCATAATAGCTATTGAATCAGTTATGGGTACTAAAAATTATTTTTTACCAACATTATATTTATCATCAGCAATTGCATTATTTTTTGCAACAATATTTTTAGTTGTTGTGGAATGCTGTCCTTCTGTTAATATAAAATTACGAGAAATTGCAAAACGTTTCTAATTCGTGGTACAGTTTTTGTTGTTTTAAAACGGGCTTTACAATAATGTAAAAAAAGATAATATTTTATTATAAATAAATAAGTCACAACCATTTTTTTTGCCGAGCATTTGTCAACAAACAAAACCCAAAAAACGTTTAAGCAATAAATTTATATTTCAAACATAATTAAATAATAATAATATCACAATCGCTGACCATATTTTCATCTTTTAAGCATAAGTGAAATTGTTTTTTTTTGTTAAATAAATTAAAATAAATAATATTAAAAATTATTACTAAAGAAAAATGAAAGTTGTCATTCAAAAATATTTTCATTTAATTTTTAACGATGCGTATAACGTTGCTTGTATTCATAATGCCATTTGTTAAAATCAACATTGAAAATTACAATAGCACCAGATTCAAGACCTCCAAGAATAAATCGATGATTACTTGAGATTGCAACACAGCGGGTTGGGCTATCAGTTTGCTAAAAGAAATTCATATTACTTTATTATCTACTATTTTAAGTTGTGGCTTACAGGGAAGGTATAAAGCATTTGTAGAGGGAAAAGCCTAACAATAGAAATTCGTCCACTTTCTGTTCCAAGTACAACATATTCACCATCACGTGATAAAGTTGCGCAAAGAATTTTTTCAATAGATTTATGAGCAGGTTTATTAAGTTGTCGACCAGTTCCAGTAAATGTTGCAATATATTCTGTACCATAAAATACAACAATATTACAGTCACGGCTCATTAAAATATTTGTTACAGGAGGTGCCCGAACTTTTCCTTTTAAAGTTAAATCATTGCAAACAATTCTTCTAAGCAAATCACCTTGAGTAGTATGCATTAAAATTGTACCATCTAAATATTAATATTATATCGATACGCGTATTACTTATAATTTTACCCTTTGACCCAGAAATAACATTTCCATGTTCAGCCGAGACACAAATAGCTGTAATTTCAGCATCATGTCCCGTTAAAATTGCTCGAGGAGCAGGAGCTTCACCAGGTACATTGTATTCTCCAGCAATTGCTTGATGATGCTGACTAAAATGCCATAGCACAACAGTACAATCCAAACTCCCAGATGCAACATAACAATCCGAAAATAGCCCAGTTTCAGAACGAGCAAGACATGTTACAACATCTCCATGTCCATAAATTACTTGTTTGACAGTAGAAGTTTCAGTTTCAATCACTCGAAAACTGTAATCCGGGTATCCGCAAGCAATGATAGAACGACAATCAACAGTTGCAACAAAATTTTTCCATGTAATTTGTAGCCTTTGATCAAATGCATCACCCAAATGTCGCTTTGATAATGGTTGAGATGGATTTCCTACGGCAAGAAGGGGGTCAACGGTTACTGGATATTCAGCTTGAGGGGTTTGTGTTCGATCATTGAGTGAATTAGTTAGAGTTGAATTTTGACCTGTTGGTTCTGAACAGCTTATAATTTAAAACTATCCTTGAAAATAATATAAGCTTACGGATATAACTACTATTCCAACGATTTAGACCAAATACAAGATTTTGAGCAATTGAAAGTACAATCGGTTGTTGTAATTGTGGATATGTGTTTGCACTTATATGTACAATGGCACTATTGGAGATGAATTTCATCAACATACATAAATCATCTTGACATGGTTGGAACATAAGAGGGCTCTAAAAAGTACAAAAATATTTGTATTTTTTTATTAGTAAATAGCTCACAATTGTCATTATGCTATGCCTTGGTGGATGGGGATCAGTCATTAATTGTACAGGAGTTTGTCCAAAGTTAAGAATTTGAGATTCTAGCCCTTCTCGAACTTGAGCATTATCAATTGCATTTAAATTCATTGATCCCTCATATGTAAGATAATAAAAGACATTTGTTGCTCGAACAGCTTCAGGTCCACGTTGTTTATAACCAAAAATTAGATCAATCCATTGATTAAGTTGACATGAAACTAAATCAGATTCTAAAGCCTGCCGATGAATGAGCACAAATTCTTCAGGTGTTTTTGCCCAAGGTGGTAAAAATACATCTCCAACTTTATTTCCGTCTTCACGTTTACCCAGGTCATAATTATTGCTATTATAAAACATTTCAGAAAGATAAAAAAGTTCGGGAATAAGTTCTTTAACGTCATGAGTATCACGTTGACAATGATCCCATGATTCACTGATACTGTGAAATAATCGATCAGAATGATCAAACTTTCCACTTTGTAAATTTAAAAAGTATGTAGTAAATGGTTCCTATAAATTTTTAAAAACTGTTTTTTGATTAATTATATTAATGATTAAGACTAACAATTCGGAAAAGCCAATTCAACGTAAACGCTTGGGTCGAATAATGTGTACCATAATGGAAAGGTGGAATCGATTCATCTTCCCAATTATTGAATCGATCTTGAAAATGTTTTTTTCGAGCATCAGAAAGAGCACCAACAGGCTAAAAAAAATTTGAGTAAGTATTTTACTTTAAAAATATTTATAAATGTTCTCTACCTTTGATAAATCTCTAAAGTTTGAAGCTTCACTCAAATCTAATTTTTCTGAAGTATAATTTGCTAATACCCATGGAAAGATTGGATATTGATTTAAGTCATTGTATGTTCTTCCAGCAATTGTATTCAAAAACATTAAATAATCAAAGTTTGAAATTTCTCTTCTCTGCCATTTTTGAGGCATATCAGAATGTTTAAAAAGCTGCCGAGGTAACATTAATGAAGCTTTACGGCTTTGCGGTAAACCATATTTAACACCAACACCAACTCGTGGTAAATGATCAACAACCTTCTTTACAGTATCTTGATCCGAGAAGGCGAACATAATTGCGCCTATATTAATTTATTTTTGTACATTATATTCATATTGATTATTTGTTTTACTTACTTCGTGATGCTAAAAACAATTCCAATGCCGTATACTGTAGCATATATCGACGAAGAAAGATTGCACGAATTTCTTGAAAATGCCATCTTCCATGTAGATTATCGCAATATGCAAGGCTCTAAAATACTTTCATTAAGTACAAGTCTAACAAAAAAAAAACTTTTTTTTCTTTAATGGCTAATTAAGAATTAAAAAACCCGTGAATAGTTACAAATTTGAAAAAAAAGACGTGAAAAAGTGCCGAACAACTAAAAATCGACAGATTCATAAATCAATCTGTCAACAGGATAATGGCTTGTCGACAGTTGGTGTTCCCCGTCATTTGTTTAACATAGGTGGGCTTTTTTAAACAGAAAAAATCAGAATTGTTAATTAGAAAAGTAAAAGATAAAAGACTAAAACATATCTGTTTTTTTTGCAAATTTTGTAGACCTTAAAAAAGTAGCGCTAAAATGGATACAGAAAAATATGCATGGAAATTACAACACATAAATTACAAGCGTTAGCGAATACATTTATTTAAATTGTCTTTTGTCCCTCTTCTTTTCATTGTTTCATTCCTTAATGTGATCTTCACGCATTCATTGTTTGTTTTTAAAATACATTACTCTATAAATGTAACAAAAAATTTTGCTTTTTTTATTCTTAAATTAACTTTTAAAAATAAAAGCAATGCCAAAAGAAACTGTTGCAATAAATAATGACTTTGTCACCCCTTTAAGTGACACATTAATCATTTATGACTGATTAACTTGTAAAAAGTTGAAAATTATCCGTTCAATCACTTTTAAATCCCCATTAGGGATTTTTGCAATATAATAATAAAAAAAGAAACACCATAAAATAGGCTAAAAAATGTCAAAAAGTTTTTGATGAAGCGCATGGATGAATAATTACGGAAAAAGCAACACAAAAAGTATAGAAATTTTGAGGAGCGAGCATGTGTCATTTACATAGTTGTGACCTTTCGCGCATTGCTATTGCGCCCTCTGGCCTCGAAGAAAAGATTAAAATCTAAAAAACTCTAAATAGTTTGCAGAAAAAAAGTAATAGTATTTAAATTACGCTTCTTTAATTGGTCATTAAAGTCTCGTTATATACCTACTTTTTTTTCGAATTGTGGCAGCAAAAAAAGTTTGTGATCACTTTTTTCGATATTTTGGGGACTGAAAAATTAAAGGTTCTCGTTTTTCTTAAAACAAAAAGAAATGAATGGAAAAAGAGTAATCAAAATTTAGCGTTAAAAAATTTAAACATGATCTTCCTTTTTTCTAAACAAAATCAATGATTTCTTTTTTGGAATTGTTTTAATTTTTTCTCCTCAAAAGGCGGATGATTTTTTCTGTTTTTGACTTCTGTCTTTTTTGACGATCGTAAGCTTCTCCAATGAACCAACCATTTTAGTTCTGGAGAAGTCCCAAATGCCCGCCTATTCTTTTTCAAATATCTCGTATGTTTATTATTCACCAAAAAAGAAAGAATGAAAAGAAAAGAGACCCAACTGAATAAAGATGTGCGTGTGCATTTCCCTAACTTTTATTTTTTTTGCAGGCGGGACCAAAGAACCTCAGACTTGGGGCGGCATTCTTCTTTTTATTTTTTTTTCCTCTAAACGTGTCCTCCTCATCATCATCAACATTCTAGGCAACGCCGATTTTTGCGTTTTGGTCATCATTTCTCAATGGCAAAAAATAACGCAAAAATTGATGGATAGCTTTGAATGTAGTCCAAAACCTTTATAAAAGTCCCTCTCTTTTTTTAAAATTATTTTTTTGCCAAATTAACTCAAACATTTAAAAAAGTCTAACACAACGTGTAACCGTTTTTTTAAATTAATGAAATTGACATTAATTAGTAAATGAACTTTTTTCTTTAGAAATGATTCGTCGGAAACGTTAACAAAAAAATTAAGTCAAAAAGAAAGACAGAGAGAGATGCTTTGCCAAAATACAACAACTTTAGCACAAATCGCTACATTTTATGCTGATAAAGTTCAAGCAAGACGACTTGAAGTTCATAAAACTGTAAGACTTGTTGCTAAAATTGTTCAAGATTTACTCAAAGATGTTGAGCATCAAGAACCTCGTTTCATTTCAACATTAAATGAAAACAGCCATGGGCGGTTTGAAGGAGTATGTTGTTTTTTAAAATTCAATTTTTCTTTCTAACTTTAAGGGCACTTTTATAGCTTCAAGTTATATCGCCACATGAATTTGAAGTAATTTTATATTTAAATCAAATGGGAGTATTTAATTTTGTTGATGATGGTTCAGTACAAGGTTGTGCGGCTTTAAAATTAAGTGATGGCCGAAAACGCTCTATGTCACTTTGGGTGGAATTTATTACTGCAAGTGGATATTTATCCGCAAGAAAAATTCGTAGCAGATTTCATACATTAGTTACTCAAGCATTGGAGCGTTCACAATATCGTGAAATTTGTGTTCTATTAAATGATAATTCAGATGTTCGCCTGCGAATTCATGACGCTTATACAGTGCAAATAACTTGCTCATTTCGATGTACAGGAATTTGGCCAAGATCTGCCAATCAATGGCCACCATGTCCAAATCCAGAATGGCCTAATCCTATGATTGTTAATGATGTAAAAAATGAAGGATTTGATTTGTTAAGTAAAGAAGTTCCTATTCCAATTCCACCACAAAATGCCAACAATACTCCTGGTGCAAAACAACAACCTGGTGGAAGTACAATTGATGGTGATGCATGGGCAATGAGTATGGCATCTGCAGAAAATCTATTACTCGCTCACAGCAATCGACAAAAAGCTCTAAGTATTTTAAAAACTTTAAGAGATCGACATTTGGATTATAATGGTTCACCAGTGACAAATTATATTTTAAAAACTTTAATATTATATGAATGCGAAAAGCATCAACAAGAGCATGAATGGTATGATATTAATTTAGGTGATAGAATAATAGGTTAGTTTAGATTTCTTAGATTCTAAAATTGTTTAATTTTATTTAAGGTGTATTATTACAATTAGTTAGCTGTTTGCAATGCCGTAAATGCCCAAATTATTTTTTACCTCAAATGGATTTATTAAAAGGAAAATCTCCTATAGTACTTGACCACAGCGCTCGTGCATGTTGGACGCTTGTTCGTCGAATGATTCTGGATTCAAGAGCACTTGAAAGTCTTTAAAAATAATATTTTCTTTCCAAAAAAAGTTTATGACTCTCAAATTTATGCCCCAGTGCCAATATATGCAAAAAAATGTTGTGCGTTATTATTATTATTAAATATTTCATTATTTTTTCTACGTCATTTCGAAATAATTTTTTTTCTTACTGTTACTCTCTTCTCTCTTTCATTATCGAGCTTGATTCTATTACGTTGATTTCCGATTCAAAAAAAGTATGCATTCCTTTCATACTTTATTCACGTTAAATTAAATTTTAAATTTTTTGTCTGTTTCTTCCATTTTTTTGTAAATACCGTTATTCAATTAAATATGCAGTTTTGCTACTCTTTTTTTGTATTAATAATAAACTGCTTTTTCTTATCTCTTCTAATTATGCAATTTTTTGTAATATATTTATACATAATCGACATTGGCGCCTTACTTTACACTAAAACGCTTTTTAATGCCATTATCTAAATCTATAAACTTTGAAGTCCTAATCAAAAAACGATAAAACTTTGAATACTTTCTTTCAAACAAATAAAAAAGCAAGGATTTCAGTGTTGTTTTATATGCGATTACGGTAGCGACTGGCGCGCAAAAATAAAAAAAAAAGAACAGCCAACCAATTGCCATTGTTGAACAACAGGCAACAGCAGCAATAGTAATAGTTGAAACCTCGCAGAAAAAGATGAAGATAGAAGGAAAAGAAGAAAAAATTCCCTTTTTTAGAAAACAAACGCCGCACAAACTGTCACATCGTGTTAGCGTGATATGTTTCGCTCCTCACAAAAAATTTTTCCTGAACCAAAACTAAGATAAAATAGCGTAAAATTGTAAACGGATGCAATAGAAAGGATGGAATATGAATGAAAAAATTGAGTGGATAAAAATTGAAATTTGACTCAGCAAGGGGTCAAATGAGGACAATTATGGTTAATTGTAAGCAGTGATTTTTTAGAAAGAACGAAAACTGACCTTTGCGTCTTGTTCCTTGTATAATGGATCATCTTCATCTGCATCAAAGTAAACATCTGTAGATGTGATGGAAATTGTACCTGGCACAACAATTCCTGGAGCGATTAGCTTTCCTGGTGTACTGTATGACGCTGTTTCTAAAATTTAATTTGCACTCTTATTATTACTTTTTTTGTTTTTCAACTTTTTCAATAACATGCTGAATATATATATTATATCCTTTATTCCAAATAATTATGATTGCTCGACTTTTTGACATGCCCGTTTTAATATTTTTTTGAAAGAAAAAAGGTAGAATAAAATTGCAGGTTGCAATTGCCAATGTTGCAAAAATGAAAAAAAGGAAAAGAATATTTTCCGTAACGAGTTGACTGACAGCTCATTTTCAAAAATACTTTTCTTTTTTTTGTTGGCAATTTTTCTTTTGCGTTGACTTCTTAGAAGCCAATTCTTCCGTAAATAAAAAGTATTGTTAAGCTCTTTTTTTTGCTGGAGTTCTTAATCCATGAAACTTCTTTTTCGTGTGCTTCAACAATAAAAACAAAAGAGAAACAGTGCGCTTTGCCGGAAGCCGATCATCTATCAAGATAAACGTTTGCGGCAAAAGAAAAGTTACTTTTTTGTTGTCCCAAAAATGAACAAAAAGGAAAAAGTTTGCCGTTCACTGTTAAGATCTTTCTTCTATTTCTGATGCAACAGTTCCTTTTCATTGTTTCCGTTCATGCGCAATTACAAATGATCTTTCTTTTTTGCCTAAATGAAAAAAGAAACAAAGCAAAATAAAAAGAAGTAATCATGCTCGGGACCAACTGTCGCTTCTTAGCGTCAGACAATCAATCAAAAACATTGCCAAAAATTTCAAGCTTAAAAAAGCAACAGTAAACCGCAAAAAAAATAAAAAGGGACAAATTTAAAAAAAAACAAACCTTGCCGATTTTCGCGTATCTCGCTTTCTTCCATTCCCCATTTATCAATATCACTTTCATCAACTAAATCATTGATTACGGTATTTGCTTTCGATTGATTTATAAGCATTTTATGAGTTAAATCTTTGAGAAGTTGTTCTTGAGCTTTTTCCATTTCTTCAGTTGTTTCATCACCTTCTGGAGCTTTTTTGGCAATAGAAGACATTGAATGACGGCATCCATAAACATTCGGAACAAAACGTTTTCTTCTCCGTGAATCATCTTCCCATAAATCAAGCTTCCAAAAACTTTGACTAAAATTTTTTAATTTTAACTCTTAAATAACAACTTTAAAGTTTACTCTTCTTCATCTTGAGTACACCAAGCTCCACTAGGACTCATTAAAATTGTTCGCATCTTTTCTAAAGATTTAGCAGCAGTTAATTGATCTCTTCTTCTTGATGAAACAATTAAATGATCCGCAACTTGATCTTCTTTCTTTCGATTATTTAATTGTTCCAGTGATTCATGATCAAATGCTGCATGTTTTGAGACATCTTCAGCTCGCAAACGATTTAGAATAAAATCTGCTTCGTTAGCAACACGAAGGACATGATCCCTTGTGGCATGTGCCATGAGCCGTCCTTCATTAACAAGTTCAATAAAAGCTAATCCGGCATGCCGCTGTAAGGATGTTTGCCATTCCTGTGAACACAAAAGCATTACCAATTCAATAACGGAGCCTTGCTGATTTCGAAGTGTTTGCAAAACTTTTACGTCATTCATAATTTCTTGACCATGAGTGCCAAGAAGTGTTTTTTGTAAATATGATTTAAAATCAGTAATAATTTCACGAAGTAATGGTGAAACAGCTTCCATTGCAACTTGAAGCTTTTTAGTAAGATATTCAGAATCTGAACGCATTCTAGGAAAATCTGTTGGAGCACTGAATCGACTTAATTCTTCAGCATCATATCGGCTTTCATCATTATTAGTTGATGGAGTATCTTGTGTAAAATGAATTGCAGAAATTCCAGCATTTGGTTTTTCTTTATGATCACCATTTACTGCTTTGTTATCCTCATCATTATCATCGTCTCCATCAATTGTTTTAATTACAGCTTCTTTTTTGATGGGTTTATCAATATAAGTTACTTGAGTATGTTCAGGTGAGGAGTCAAGATCTTCTCCACCGCCATTTGCCATTGTTGGGGATTCTCCAAATGCATCTTTGGTACTAATTGCTGGACTGTTTTTAGCTGTTGATGGAGAGCTGCTCACTGAAAAATTACAAACATAAACAACAAAATCATAAAACAGATTATTAGCAACAAAAAATGTGTTACAGGGTTTTTTGTTAGCAGAGCTATTGGAGTTTGTATCAAAGAACGGACTTGGAGATGTTGGAGGTTCAAGAATATCACGATATCTTGAAACCATTAACACGCATAACAAATAAACAACAGACAAAGCTAAAAATTGTGCCTGTCGATTTTCTTCCTATAATAAATTTTCGTAATTAACACTAATTCGTATTTAAAAGTTATACCATATCACGATAAACAATTCCTTTTAAACGTTGTAGATCAATTTCTTGAAGCAATCTTTCAATATTTGTAATTCCTTTTTGTGGATCTTTTTCTTCAAGTGCTCCATGAATAAATTTTAAAATTGCGCTATTTTTATTTTTTGAATAATCTCCATAGCTTTTATCTTTTTCTGCATATCGACAAGCAAGAATATTTCGAACTGCCATCGTTGAAACAAGACGAAGAGATTGTCGTAAAATACCTCCATTTGGCATATTTTTTTCATGTTCTAATTCCGAGAAGCTAATACCGGAGATAAAAATAAAGACATCAGCTAACTGAACAAATCGAGTCAAAAAAGATACAGCATCTTCAACTTTAAGGCCTTGTTGAGTACTATCAACAATTTCAAGTTCACTCTAAAAGATTTGATTTTTATAAGAAAAAGCTATCTTAAAGACTAACATTTGGAGATGTTGCTGAAGCAAGAAGAGGTAATAATCCTCCACAAGCCATGATTAAGCTATCAGTAAGTTGGGACATGACATGTACTGTATTTGAAATAAATATAGCGTTATCACTATTGTTCACATGATCCACAATTTGTGTTGATGACCTAAATTTTTTTTTGTAATTTTATTTTAACTACTTTTTACAATTCTTACTCATTCCATTCATCAACAACTTTTTCAATGCTTGTTAATAAATCACTCAACAATCGAACATGCATTTCAGACCAAACAAATTCAGGTGTACGGTAGATTGCACTTGGAGTTGTTTGACTTTCTTCTGTTTGACTATCTTCTTCTGCTTCTTTCTTTGCTTTTGCTTCTTTGGTTTCTTTACGGAATTTTTCCCATGAAACTTTTGAATGAGCAATTGCCAAAGTATCAACCCAAACTCTCCAACCAGCAAATTCAATTCTAATTGCATGGAAAAGTAGAATTGCAAAAAGTTCATATACAAGATTTGTTATTTCTTCTTGTTCTTCTGATTCTGGGTAAACATATGCAAGTGAAATAAGCCATTCTTGCCAAACAGACATTTGAAGGATTGTTCGTCGATTTTCACGTGAATCTTTGCAATATCGTATCATATCTTCCAAAAATATTTGTTTAACTTTCATAACGTCTTGATTATCTTCAGATTGTGTTAATAAATTTGCGATAACTTTAAGTAATGGAGGATTTTCAAATCGAGTTAATTCTGGATTAACATCTTCGTGCTTAACAAAAAGAATTTCTGGAGTCATATTTTCAATTAAAATTTCGAATAAAACATTATATGTGGCAAGACTAATGGTTCGGCTATTTGAAAGTAAGCGATCTGCAAGAAGGCTTAAGAGGTTTTTATTATTTACAGCTTCATTCTTTCTTTTAACAGTTGAACGACAAATAAAATAACCAAAAATTTTTAAAGCTGGAATTCTAATCAATTCATTTGACGAACCAAGTAATTTAAATATAACACTTGTGCCTTTTTTGCGATCAAATGCTGGCACCAAAACTGCTGGATGTTCATTCATTTGTGCCATAATTTGATTTAAAACATCATACAAATTATCATCTTCATTTACGACTCCAATAAAATTGAATAATGCTTGAAATTCTTCTTCACGATTAATATCTTTTTCCTCTTGATTTGCAGATTTTAAAAATATCATTTTATTGATAAGTTGTAAAATATTTCTTCGAATTTGTACTAAAGCATTTTGATCAATTTTATCATGATCTTCTATATTTCTAACGGAATATGTTGATGGAGGTTTAGGTTCAACAACATAATAATATACTTTTAATGCATGAAGCAATTCTATAACGGTAGAAGTTCTTTTAACAATTGCCATGAAACTTATATTTGAAAAGAATTCATTTGCAAGATAACCGTAAAGACGAATTTGAACATCACTATCTGTTCGAATCCATAATGGTGGATTAAATAATACATGATCAAATAATTGTTTCAATAATGGAATACCCGTAGGACATGTTAATAAGAATTTGCAAATATCAATGAATGCTTCCAAAACATTTAAAGTTAAATGTTGATAAGATGAATGTTTAAGGACATGAGCAATGATCAAAAATCCTTGACTATGAAAGAGTTGTTGTTGAGCGGATGGTGATGTTCGTAAAAGGAGAGAAATAACCGATAATAAATTTGAACAAATTTCATAATCAATTGATGGTTCACGATCCCGATGTGGCATATCAATTTGAGCAAAAAGTGGAAGCAACATTTGTATTCCACCAACAGAATGAAGAGAATTATGAATTGAATGAGTTGTAATTACTTCAACTCCCTAAAATTAATAGTATGCAAAAAAAATGTTTTTAAAAATATATGTAAATTACGTCTTTCATTATTGCATGTGGTACTTGAACAAAGAATGTTGAAGCAGTTTTTAGTGTGGGGAAAAGACATAATTGTCCATGACAATTTTTAGGACAATATGCAAATACTAATGATTGATTTAATCTTCCATCAAAAAGATGCTAAACGTATATGTAGTTATCGTAATGCGTAACACTCAATGACTAAACCTTTTTATATCCATCAGGAAGATCAGATTCAGCATCATGTTTAAAATAACTTTGATATGCAGCACCCAAGCAATAAAGACAATTAGCTTGTTGCGCTGTAATAGCTTGAGAAAAAACATATATTGCTCCCATTTGACCACAAAAGGCTTGATTCGCATCAGCTTCTGATCCACATCCAATATTACATTTATCAAAATAATCGTTTGTTGATGCTAACCATGTGGCATCAATTGTTTCAGCTAATTGTCCGTCGATAAAACAATGTATCTCTGATCTTGCCCACCTTGAATACACAAAGCTTAATGCAACATGATGCCATTTTCTTGGTGTTAATTCTTGTTTTATGCATTTTGTTACTTCTTTTCCTGGGCCTCTTAAACAATTTAAGACTAAGCAATTTCCCATAAAATAGGATTGATATCCAATTCCTTTTGTTGTTAAAAAGCTAAAGAGATATGGTCTTTCCTTTTCAAAGTTAACACTGTTTAATGGATCCATTCGAAGCCATGTACTAAATGTCCAACCATTTTGATAGGGCCATTTAGCAATTGGAGGCAAACTGATTCCCTAGAGATAAATAAAATTATAATCAAAAAAACGTTAAATTTGTATCTCTTTTTTTGCTAAAAAAAACTTACTGCAGCTGCTTTGCCTGGAAACGAAAAAAAAACATCCGCACCATCTCTTTTCGGCATTTCTTGCATTACATTTAATAGTTTTGCCGAATTTCGATGCTAAAGAAGAATAAAAACAATTTAAACAAATAAAGGAGTTAAGACTAAATAAACTTACCCATGTATTATTTGAAGCTCTTAAAGCACGTAAAAAATGTTTTGTTTCTTTCACTGTAATACTGTAACTTGTTAAAACACTTAAAAGCTGAATTAACAAATCAGAGATTATTGGATCAGCCTCAGGAAGTTTGTCTAAGCAAATTGAAATTAATCCAACACGTGAACATGCTTCAAGATTTCGAAAACTTTTTCTAACAATTCCAACAAATAAACTCCAAATTTCTGCCTTAAAATTGCATTTTTACTATTATTACTGTTACGGATCTACAAAAAATTTCCATACCTGCATGCTCAATGGTGCAATTTCAATTAAATCTAACATTTTTTCAATATTTGAACTATGTTCAATAATAAATCTTGATTCTAAATCAAAGGGTCCACCAACAAGAAGATTAAACAATCCATCAATAATATCTTTATGTGATAATGATGAATCTTCTAATCCATCTTTTAGCCGTTTGAATGTATCTTCTGGGCTTTCATCAGATGAATGTAATACGGTTGTTCGATCAAGTTGTGCGGGTAGTGTGTCATTTATCGAAGGAATCTATAAATTTTAAAGTTATGAATTTTATATATATACTATATCCAATTATTACTTCTTCTATCGATTGTAAAGAAGTTAAAGTTTCTTCAACTTTTTCACCATTGTGTTTTTCATCTTTTGAATCCGAATGAGTTGTTGATGAAGTAGCAGTTAAGTTTTCAATATCTTTTGTTTGGCTAACATCTGATGGACTAAATGTATATCTTGGAAGTGATGAATATACTTCTTGATCACCTCCTTCATCTGTTAAATCTTCTGAGCGATCATTTAACTGTACATCTTCAAGTTCACGCTCATCAAAATCTGGTGATTTAACTGATTGAATATCTGAAGCAATACTTTCACCTGTTGGAGATGTTGGAACTTCACGATGTGGCGTTGTTTCAATAATTTGTGGGGAAGTTTCTAATGTAAGATCCTTTTTAATAATACCATCATCACTGCCACCCCCTTTGTCTTCTTCTTTGAAGGGGTCAGACATTGTACTAAAACTTTTTTTAATTTAAGCTTAATCGAAGACAGTATTTTCTTCAATAAAAAATTAAAAAGTAATAACACGTTGCTATAAAATTAAAAGTCAAGTAGCATTGATCTTTTTATGGCATTTTTTTAGCTGGAGAAAAAAAAAGCTGAAATATTTGAATGCTTTCAGATAAACATAGATTAGAGAAAAAAAGTTTTTTTTATTTCTAAAAACTTGCTGACGCGCATAATGTATTTGCCGGTATTGAAGTGAATTTGGAAAGGTTTGTTCGGCTACGTCCATAACTCTCTTTTTTCTTTCTCTCTCTCTCTTACTTTTTTGAGCATTGTAGTTCGTTGCAAGAGTGCGCATTCCCATAGAGGAGGCCGCTGGCGTTTTGCAGTAAAATAAAGAAGAACATAAAACGGGCCAAGCCAGCCAAGTTTGCGCCCTTCGTTTGCACTTGCTATATGACGTTCTTATTTCTTTTTTCTTCTATCTATAATTTTTTTCTCTAGTGTTCGCCGTCGTCATAAACAAAGGTTGAAGTTGCGCGATGGAGAAATAGCCATTGGGAATGGAAAAATTCATAAAACCAAAGAAAGGCAGATTTATAAAGTTTTATGTCAAAGATGCTTGAAACATGAATTTTATTTTCAAAACAATTCATTGCATTCTTATAATACATTTCAGAGCAAAACATGAAAAAAGTTGAATTTGATTATAATTTTCTCTTTGTTATGAAGTATCTCTTTTATTTTACATAAAAACAGTACAGTAACAAGTAATGATGCCAAATATGTTACCAAAAATACAGTCTAACGACATAATCAATTATGTTCAACCATTTTTTAACGTCATAGGTGTCAAAATTAATCATCAACTGTTGTTTTATGTTTTCCAGTTTTGGAGGATCACATTTTGCACAAATTAATATTCACTATTATAGATTGAAAGTCCATAGTTTTGTAAATATCAAGCAGCTTAAGCACTATGAGATCATCCTCGATGTTTACAAATTATAATTATTCGCTTTTTTTAACTTTAACTAAACGTTTAGGTAGGTATAAACGTCAAAAAGTGGCAATTTTTTTACAAGTCGCGTGACTGCTAGAAAAGACCACCCACAACGTTTACAAATAAGGTAAAAGCTAAAAAAATTATATAGAAAAGAAAAATTTTAAGTTATACAGAAATATGAAAACACGTTAGACACTTCTGTTTCTTTCTGGTTTAAGACTTCTATTAATAACGTTTAATAGAAGTATTGTTCTCAGTCGCTAGGTTCTAGAAAAAAAATATTTGTGCAATTATTTTAAAATTGATAATAACAGAAATGTCTGTGTTGATTTGTTGCTTATACTTCTCGAAAAATAAAATAATTAAATACTGTAATAAACATATTTTTTATTGCTTTAAAAATATACATCATTGAGACCAGATAATAAATTTTCATTATTTTAAGTATTTGATATGGCTAAAGGAATAAAATTAACGAAAATGTGAGCAACAAAAGAAAGGTATCAAAATTTTGATATAAGCTTAATAATAAAGTGTTGCTCTGCTGGGTCTTCGACCTCCTTGCGTCATCGCTCCTCCAACCATTGAATGTGTTCCATCAGCAGACATCGCGGGGCTCAATAAATTTCCACCTCCAACAGCATTTTGTCTCATTGCACTAATATCATCTGTTGAAAAAACATGCTAAACAAATTCAATTTCTCTTTTTAAATTTTATGCAATTAGTATTTACCTTTTTTGTACCCCTCCTTTGACTAAGGGTTGGAACAGAATGTTGGGAAATGGAACTTCTTGCCGGACTATGAGCATTTCCATGTGGAAGATATGCCGAAATTTGTCCATAGGGACTTGGAGATACACCACGAAAAGTACTACCATTATCTTTCATTCTACGCTTTTGTAAAAACGACTGAAAATAATTAACAATGTTTGTTACAAATTTGTATCTATTTTTAGAACTTACACAACCACAACATAAAGCTATCAAAATAATAACGGCAAAGATAATAGAAGCAATCATAAGTGCTAAATATCATAATAATTATATTTAGCTGTAAAAATATAATGCAAACCCCAAAACATAAATGTTCCACTAAATCCAGATCCCATAGATTCTTCTTTTATTTGATGCAAAAACCATGTTTGTGGTTCAGCTTTGTAACTATCACCGTTGTAATAAAATTTTAGACGTCCATTTGAAACTGCATCAGAAATATTATTTGCCTTTTCTTTTGCGTCTGGAGCGTTTATTGAAAATCTAACAGTGTTGTCATCTTTGATATATAAATCCCGAATTTCATCATCACCGAGGTCAAAATTTTTAGTTAAATATTCCCGAAAAGCACTAAAAAAACTACTTTAAATTTAAAAAAATATAAATTTAATAAAACCTATTAATTGCAGAAGAATGCTTTTCACGTAATAATGGCCCAGTTAAAGAAAATCCCATATGATAAATATCCATTAAGACGTGACTTCCATCATCACTCATTACAGTGTTTAAAATATCAACACCTGTTCCAGTACAAAAATGTTCACATTCAGATGCAGTACCAAAATTATTCAAATTTCCTGAACATCCGCTGTAATAAAATGATAAACATTTTTGTTTATCAGCATCATAGTAATATCTCGGTACTTGAGCATTACATGGACCAGAATCTTTTTCCAAATTACACACATATCGTTTTGTAACACAACAAATTCCTTTGACATGACTTGGTTTTGACATACAATAATGTGTACTTGGACAATCATTCTGATTTACTAAGCATTCAGAAGGCGAACCATCTGATTGATTTGAAAATGCATCACCATGTGGGCATACAGTCACATCACTTTGTTGAGATAAAATTGGTTCTTGACCAGGACAGCATACTCCAATTTTATTTTCATCATATGAAGTACAGTAAAAACCAGTTGGACAAATTTGTGTCCTATTTTCTAAGCAGGTGAATTGTGTATAAGTCCTTGGTTCAACGGCAGGCTTCTGTTTATTAATGCATGGATTCTCTTCACACGTCGGCACGGGTAAACAAGTTTGATCAAGGCATTCCGAAGTTGGTCGTAAAAGACAAACTTGATTTTCAGAGCACTGAATCTGATCACAGGGATTACGACATCGACATGTTGAACTACGTGGGCATCCTTGTGAGTTTGTTTCAAATCCAAAGGGACAAACAATTCGTCGATCATCACATTGTATAGGACACGTTCGACGACTTGTGCAAACATTTATGCTATTTCCAGAAGCTTTAGTACCATAAAATTCAATTCCAGTTACAGTATCAACACACCAACAATTATCATTTTCATCACACTGTGTTGGCAAAAACATGCCAGTATGAGCGTCACAATGTGGATTATGCAAATATACACTTGCATGTTGCTTTTTAAGTGCATAAATTGCTGATTGCATGTGAAGACAATCTATAAAACGTTCATGTAATATTATTATATTTAAGGAAGGTAGAGTTACTTGTTGCGTTTGATGGCCAAAGACAAACTTTATTGCAATTGTATTCACAACATCTTTGATTGTTTGTACATTCATCATCTGTTGAACACTCAGTTTTACAATCTACAAATTCCCCTTTTTACGATATGATTTGTTGAATAAATTATTACCTTTCGTAATTGCAAAATATGCAGGCGGACTTTTAGGACAATCTCCAATTCTAATTTGGGATGTAAATGCTTGAATATGTGAATCTATAATCCCATTTTGTAAAACCTGTAATCATATTCTTCGTTCAAACCTTTAGGGCAGCAAACTCCTGTTCTTGTTTCTCCAATTAACCTTTGACAATTTCCCCCTCCACAATCTTCGTCCTTTGAACAAGTTGCAATTATCTCATTAATATCCTTCATTGGTGCAGCTTTATCCTTGCAAGGATTAGAACGACAAATAGCAATTGTTGGGCAAGGTTTTCCCAAGCAACTAACATGTTTATGAATGCAAATATCATTTTCTTTTGCACATTTAATATCATCACATGGAGTTTTACATTGACAAAATCCATTAAGAGGACATCCATTTTTATCTAATCGGTATCCATGTTCACATGTCAAATCATGACATGAAGTTGCACAAAACCTTGGCTCTAAACAGGATATTACAATAACAACGTAAAAAAATTTAATTTTAAAATTTTACTTAAACAATTAGGTTCTTGTCCATTGAGTGACATAACACGCGTACCAATAATTTCAATTCCAGAATTAATATCAACACACCAGCATTGTCGTGATAAATGATCACACTGAATTCTTCTAAACAGCCCATCTCCTGTGCATTGTACTGGCGGTTTAGCCTGTGAATTTTCTTCACTTGCAAGAATCTTTGATAATTCTTCATTAAATGATGCCAATTTATGAATGCACGCTGTCGCAACTGAAGGATATTGACATAAACGACCACAGCCATACACACAACATTTTTGAAAATCTAGACATTCTGAATCACGAGTACAATCACTTCGGCAACCAGCATTTGATACAGGATTGTTTGGGCAAACTCCAAGTTTTTCAATCGCTGTTGTTACAACTGAAGTAATTGCTTGAATAGGAGTAATTGTTACTTCAGCAGATTGAGAGGATGGTTCTCTAGCTCCATTCTTACATGAAGTTCCAGCTCCGTTAAAACAACAAGGACCATTTTGAATACAATCATGATTCAGTTTGCATTCAAGGTGAACATGCGAATTATGTCGTGGTTTAACTAATACTGGAACAGCAGAGCAAAGATTTTGGGCTTGCGAAGGAGGAACTGAAAGATAAATTTATTACAAATTAACAAAAAAAATTATTTTTTACCTGCGCCTGGACAGCAGTAACCTGTACTACCCATTCCTAATTTATGACAAAACCATCCTTGCGGGCAAAGATGACCAATACTGTTATCACACTGGAGTAATAATCCATTATCAGATCTTTCCAAAGGTTCACCACGGGGGCAAGCATTTATCAAGCATTTTGGAACGTATGTACATGTTGTTAAAAAGCATTGTGTGGGAACAGTTCGACAAATATGATTAAATGGGCATTCAACATTTAAACACAAATTTTTGCATTCACATGTTGGACATCCTTGATCATTCATTTCAAAACCAGCTGAGCATTGTTTTTCACATGACATAACAGGGCAAGAACGTGGATGGATACAATTAGGTTTTTTTTGGCTTGTTCGAGTTCCAGCAATTTCTTTACCATGACTATCAACACACCAAGATAATCTTCGATAACTTTGAACTTTTTCAAATGCACCACTTGAATCACATTTTGGCTCATAAACATTCTTGTCACCCATTCGTTTAATTGATTCTGCCGCTGCTTTAGCATTAAAGCAATCAGTTGTTACTTCAGGATTTTGGCAGGTTTTTGCACATCCATCAAAACAACACTTTTGTACAGAAGGACAAGTTTCATCTAAAAATTATAAATAATGTTTATTCTAGATTAAAGATTTTACCATTTTGACAAGTATTCACTCTTGCACTTCCACAAATTCTTGAACCAAGATCTTCAACGGTCGGACACTCTCCAATTTTTTGTTCGCTATTTTGGTGAAAAGATGGCGTGGCAGCATTTTCTTTAACATTTTCAACTTTCATACAATTCATTGAACAACTTCCAGCAAGACAACATTTTTCACTTTCTTGGCAATCACCATCATCTTTGCAGTTAATTTCACATTTTTCTTCAGGTGATGGATAAATGGCATTTTTTTGTTTTGGGCAATCACCAAAATGTGAAGGTGGCGGATTACCCACACAGCAATAACCACCATTATTTTTGAATATCTTACAATGAGAATTACTGCCATGGCATTGAGAACTATCGTGACAAAAAACAGGTTCCCAAGTTGTTTCATGATATAATGGAAATCCGTTGGCACAAATATTGATGACACATTTAGGTACTTGTGGACAAACACCTTCCAAGCAATCAACAGGATGCGGAACACATATTTGATTATTTGATGGACATTGAACTCTTTGACAGGGATTTTCACATTCACATGTTTCGCACCCATTTGAATCTTTTGCATATCCAAATGGGCAAGAAGCATGTCCAGAGCAATCTTGCTCTTCACAAAATCGTCGAGCTTTACAATCTGGTTTAAGATTTTTAGTGATTCGAGTTCCAACAACTTCTTTACCATGTCGATCAACACACCAACAATATTTTAAGCCACACTGAATTTCTTCAAACTCTCCATCTAAAATGCCATTTGTGTTTACATATTATTACAATTGCAAAATATTTAACACATACTTTTAGTGCACTTAATTTCGTCATCAGTTGTTAGCTTTTCATAAGCAGCTTTTAAATGCAGACATGCAGTGGTTTTATCAGCGTATAAACATCTTCTGAAGCAACCATCAAAACAGCATTTTTTAATGCCATCACAGTCGTAATCCAATTTGCAGTCATCTTGACCTGAACGGCAATCTAATCTTGGACCTCTTGGTAGAGCAGAACATTGTCCAATTTTTACAATTGTATTTACGGATTTTATAGGAGTAATAGGTGAAAAGCCACGATTAACAGTTTGCGCAGGAGCATTGACAGATGAACTAATTTCTTGAGTAACTTGAACACATTTAGTACCACAACCATCAAAACAACATTTACTGTATACTGGACATTCTGAATCTGTATGACAAAGAGCCCGGCATGATTGAGGTGAAGTTAAAGTTTTAACGGATATAGGAGCTTTTGGACATTTTCCTGAATGTATCAATGGCAAGGCTTGAACAATTTGTTGACCTTCATTAGTAATAATTTCAGGGCAACAAATTCCACCGCTTCCAGGGAATCCAACATTGTTGCACCAAAATCCTTGAGGGCATGAATTAGTACATTCCTCAATAAGACCATTTTTAGCTGTATATGGATGCCCGTGACAAACGTTTTGTACACATCTTGGCTGACGAGCACAATTATTTTTTTGAAAACAATTTACTTCAGCAACAATACAAATTGAGCTTTGAGGGCAATGAACTTCAGCACATGGATTTTTGCAATCACAAATCGGGCATCCATTGGTATCAATTTGATTTCCATTTAAGCACTGAGTAGCACAACTCAAAATAGGACAAGTATTATCATGAATAGCTTTACAAAGTGGTTCATTTCCAAGTGGAACCCAAGTATTTGGTATTTGCACTCCGGTAATTGGATCAACACAATAACAACGTTCATCGTCACATTGCTTTTCATCATAATTGCCAGCTGATGTACATTTTAGTGTATTTTTAAGAACATAAACTTCATGCGTAATTGCATCATGCATACAAGATGTTGTCTTTTGGGGATAAATACAAATGTGTGAACAACCAACAGAACAACAGCGTTGAAGACCTTGACAATCACTATCACTTTTGCATTCTGTATTACATTCTTTTTGTGTATTGTCATGTAATCCTTCAGGGCATTCAGCTAATAATGCGTTAATTATCCCTGAAATTTTAATTTGCATATGAAATATTCGTAATGCTTCAGTACCTCTATTGAATGATAAAGTATCAATTTTTGTTATAGCATTTTTCATTTCTGGTCTATTTTGAAACGGGTTTGGAGTAAATTGAACATTCATACATTTAAGTCCACATCCATCAAAGCAGCATTTACTTGTTGATGAACAATCGACATCTGACCTGAAAAAATAATAAAAAAAACTCTCTCGTTTCCTTCGAAATGCCGAAACTTTCTTACCGACATTCGGCAGCACAATTTTTCATATGCCGTGGCACTCTTGCCTCACAAAATCCCTGTCGTGCTGCGCTTTCAGGTGCCGGACAGCAAAAACCAAGGCCATTATATCCTATCTGTAAATATAAATATTTAGTTAATTCTGAAGGTACACATAACCTTAAAGATTTTTGTTAAGATGGTTATTTGAAGCTAATCTTACAGTTTTATGCCAATTTTGATTTTTTTGTTTTTTTATTTTTTACAGCAGAAAAGGTAGTGAGAGAGAGAGAGAGAACATTTATGAATGAAAAAATTTTTGACCTCATTTTAATAATAGCGTGACCCAATATAACCTGTCCATTTAAAAGAGGAGTGTGTGTTGTAATGTAATCAGATAGGAAATTTTTTTAAAATTAGCAATGCTATTGTTAAATGTTTAATCGATTTTTTTTAACAAAAAGCATATGTAGAAACAAAAAAGATTTGCCTTTGGAAGCGGTAAAGTGCTTTGAAAAAAGAACATCATATCCTTTCGAAGAAAAATCATGCATGATCTTTTTTCCTTATTTCTTTCTTCTTTTTTCTTTGAATACATTTTCTTTTTAGTTCCTTTAATTTCAAAATAAATACAAAAAAAGAACCTGTTTTTATATTTGCAACAATACCGGCAATAAAAAAGAAGAAAGGAATGGACTTAGTTCTTCCTTATTTTTTTTCTTGCAACGTTGTCTTAAAAAAAGATAATTGAAGTAAAATACACCACAGATTAGTTTTATTTTAGTGTAAAAGATGCCATAAAAGGGTTTTAAAATCTACAGATTATGTCACAAAGAAGAAGGAGCAATTTTAGGAAGAAAATTGAAGAAAGAGAAAGATGTAATTCTAAGGTCACGTTACTTATTGTTGTTTATAATCCCTATTAACGCAAGAAAAAAATAAATAAAACAAACTTGATGACACCAAAAATTATTCCAGCACTGACTTGTTTGTGTGCATAAAGCTGTTACACCAGTTGGCAAGGTCATTGGTAATCCATTAGCACAAGGGTTAAGCAAGCCTATAATCATTGAATAATTGAATTTCTAATAGAAGTCATAAAAATTTTTATTACATCTTGGAACTGGGACGCATGGAGGCTTGGCACAATCTGGTTCCACCAATTGACATTCATCAAATTTATTTTCACAGCTTAAATTTAAATTTTAACGACATTGATTAATTTGAAGTTTTTTTATTTCTTACCTTACGCTGTCACAAATATTTTTACATTCACATGGGAATATTGGGCATCCGTTTGCATCTGTTCTCAAGCCAAAGGGACATGATTTTGTTTTGCAAATATCTTGTAAGCATTGCCTTGGACCTTTAAAAATGCTTTATATAAATTATGCCAAAAGAAATTTCCTTTTAAAAGTTATCCAAATTTTTACCAAAAAAAACAAATAAAAGAAGGATTGACTTTCACAAGATTAATTGTTTACTTAATCCGATGACAGGTTCCTCATTTAGTAAATGATTGCATTTATTTTTTAAAAAATAAATTGTACCGGTCAGTAACCGGAAATAGCAAAAAATGACTACAACAAAATAAAGCTTACTGTCACATTTAATATGTGATTTTTGATTAATAGGAATTTTTGTGCCATAAACTTCCATTCCATCATTTTGATTAACACACCAACAATGAACCTAAAAAAGTTATTTAAATAAAATTATTAGAGAAAAATTTTAATTTACAAGATCACATTGTATTTGATCAAATAATCCATCATTTAATGAACAAGAAGGCAGATATCCATTATTCAATTGCTTAGATGGCAAACGCTCTACAGCTGAGAGTAAATGAATACAAGCTAAAATTAAAAACATTTTTTCAACGATATTCAACTTTAAAAATTACATGTTGCTCGTTCAGGTGCTGTACAACTTCTTCCACAGCCAGAATCACAACATTTTGCAACACCTGGACAATCCATATCCCGATTACATTCAACTTCACATTTTTGATCTTTTAATACTGCTTTCATAGGGCAATGTCCGACTTTATCCATTTTTTTAACCGGAGTAAGATTGGATTGTTCTGGAAAGCGATCTAAAGTTGCTGGTAAAGTACATATTTGTTTTCATTGTATTTCAATATCTTACGGATGCTATTTCCAACAATGGCAGATGCACTTTCAAAATTTGGATGATTCAGTTTTGGAGCTAAATTATTATGTAACGGTTGAATCGGTAATTGATTCATAATTGGTGCAACGTGAACCGGCAAAACACATTCTCTTCCGCATCCATTTGAACAACATTTCATCTGTGTTGAACAATCGGCATCTGTTTTGCATCTTTCAAAACATAAACCTCCAACAAGCTTTGGACATTCTCCCAATGTTGTAGAAAAATATTGTCTTTGAGTAGATGAAACTGAAATGAATGCCATTTTATTATTCCCTTTTAGTGAAATCTTAATAGAAAACTATAAAAGGGTAAATTATTTTGTAAACATCAAGTACCCATCGGTGGGACTCCGTCAAGTGCTTGATTATATTTACTTAAGTGCAATAACCGAAAGTCTCCCTCAATCGGCATTAAAGCAAAGCCCCAAAAAGAGCTTGTTTAAATGCAGATTTGTAGAATTGTAAAAAGCCCTTCATTGATTTTTTTTAATGAAAGTAGAGCTCACCAAATTTTGGAACACATCTTGCTGATCCATGACTTCCAATGCAAACTTCACCAAAAGAACAAACTTTTTGCTAAAAAAGAGAGCAAAAGCAATAACTGATAGCTTTTGAAAAAGAATAATTATTAGTTATTCACCACATACCAAACATGGATCCATTTGACACACGCATAAACACGTATTTCCAAGTCCCCATGCAAATCCATGTGGGCAATTTAAATTACATCCAAGTGGGCGATGTGGACATGGCGCAGTATTACCCGAAATTGAAGGTTGAATAGGGTCATTAAATTGAGCATTTAATAATAAAATATTGCATAAAAAATATAATAATAACCTAATTTTACAAGATGACAAATATAGCATCTTGATGCCCTTTAAAGGGGCAAAATATCTTTGTTTAAAATTCTATTTATCCCAGCTTCAGTGATAATAGATACAAGTAAATTAGTTACTAAACCACGCGCTAAATATTTATGCGTTGACAGATTATTATTGACCGTGACGAAAAGAGAGAGATAATAGAAATATTCCTGAATTTCTTTTTTTGTTATTAAAAAGTTCACTTTACTGGAAGGTATGGGTCACTTTTTTTGGTTGTTCAGACACAGGAAGAGCAAGGCGATCTCAATGCAAAAGCAGCAGCAATAGAACTCATTTTCAAATGACGCTGCGCAAAAAAATAAATTACAGTCATATAGGCGGAGCACAAATGACGGCTCTATTTAAAGAAGAAAAAAAGAGAAGTAGTTTGCCAAAGAACTTCTTTTTTCAAAATCAAACTAAAAAAATCTATTTTACATTATCTGCAACTTAAGAAGGATTTGGCAGCTTCTTTTTTGGCCTCGTCATTTGAAGAGATTATACAGTTTTCTTTTTGAATGTAAAAACCTTTAAGCTCTTTGTTAAATCTTTTTCTAAAACACATCGTTACAGAATTGTAAAAAAAACTTGATAGCTTGTCTTAACTTAAAAATATGATATGCAAATTAAATATTGTGTGAATGTTTAGATTATTTATTGACTTGCTAGATCTTGATTAATTATTTAACATTAATTTATTAAAAACCAATGTAGAGTGCATCATAATTATACACATGAAGTGATTCAATTGACCATTAAATTTTATGAATGTTTCATAAGTTAAAAGTAACATACCGTAAACTCTCTATTTGAAGCACACTCTAATAGAAGCACATCTCCAATTGAAGCACAGGAAAAAATCTTAATCAAAAAATAAAAGCACACTCTCTAATTGTAGCACATCATAAAAAAGGGGACATAAAAAATAAAAATGTTTTGCTAATTAATGCAACAATTGATTGTTAATACTGCATAAATAGCAAAAATAATTGCAAATACCTGATCATTGCTTATTGATCAGGTATTTGCAAACACATTTTAACAGAAATTATCTACAATGGGTTGTTGACTCATGGGAAGCGCTCAGAAAACAGTGAATAAAATTGCTACGAAAAATAAAAGCACACTCTCTATTAAAAGCACAGCGAAAAGTTGTTATGAAAAATAGAAGCACAGTGCTTCAATTAGAGAGTTTACGGTATTCTCTTCTCACATTTTATAACAGCGATTAATAAACTTCATTAAACTTGTTAAAAATTATTATAAAATCAGTTGGGTAAACATCACAAATTGTTCCTTACGACCATTAACCTAAACAAATTAAATTTTATCAGTTTATCATAGAGACAAGAACAATTTCTATATGAATAAATTAAAATGACAAATTTTATATTAATGACCACGTTACTATAATTTACAAAAATTCTTTTTCATAGAAAGATTACGGTATAAGAAAACGTAATCAACATTTAAAAAGAATCAAAATTTTCATACATACCAGGTTATAAAATTGATATCTCTTTATCACTAATTAATAAAAATTATCTATTACTTTTTGCATTTAATTATATTTATATAATTAAATTTATACACATCTACCGAAAGCATCTGCAATATGAAAATCCTCAGAGATTACTGAAAGAGCAAGAAAGTGTGTCTTGGTGAGCCGTTCATATTGCCAAAATGGAATATTATTTTTTCGATATTTTTGTTTTTGAATAAATTTGAATTTTATTAATATCAAATATTTTATTTATTCATTTATATTAATTATATTAATATTATTATAAAAATGGTTGAAAATCGTGAAGAAAATCCACGTCCAAAACGATCGGTAAGTAAAATTAATAAATAAAAAACTACTTGATTAATTTTTTTTCTAAATGCATATCTTAATTTATCTAGGTTAGAATAAAGCGTGCGCAAGATCAAACGTCATCAAATGAAAAGCCAACTCAATCATCTTCTTCTGCTGCAAGTACGTCACAATCCATTGCATCAACGCCATCAAAAGCTGTAAATACTAGATCAAATATTAATTCAAATAATAAAGTTGCTCCATCACAACCACCAACTCGTGCAAGTACAAGAAAAGCTGCAGTTATTAATAGTAGCCCGCACTCATCATCTTCCACAAGTTCACCGCCGACAAAAATTACAGAAAAATCTTCAAGTGTTGAATCAACTCCAAAAGCTGACAAACCAAAACAATTACCAGTTGTAGAAAAAATTGACGGAGAACAAAAAAGCAATGATATTCAAAATTCTCAAGAAGATGGCGATGAGAAAAATAAGAAAAATGTTCGACGATCAACAAGAGATATAAAACGTCCAAAATTTGATGATGAAATTGTTGATCCTTCAATAAAGATTAGTCCAAAAAAAGCTAAAACTTCTAATGAAGCTACTTCTGGAGATGAAGCAACTCCACCGCCACCAGCTGTTTCGTCTGCCACTCATGAACCGCCAACACCAACTCCAGTTGGCGGAAAAAAGCGGCCATCAGTAAGCACTCCACCAAAAATTGTAATTAAACCAGAAATGGGAGAAAGTACACCACCATCAACTCGAGAATCAACGCCACCTGTTCCAAAGATTGAAGCAAAACTTGAAATTCCAGATAACAATTCCCAAAATTCTCAACAACCAAAACGGAAGCGACCAAAACCAAATTCAAATCAATCTCACTCTAAAATCAATAACAAAATTTCAGCTTTAATTTATGAAAATCCAATTCATCAAGGAATTGTGGAAGAAATATTAAAAAAATGGGAAGTTGAAGATGATATTACTTTAATGGCAGCAGTCCATCATTTATGTGATTTACAAGCAGTATTAGCACAATCAAAATTTTCAAAGCCAATGACATTGACAGATTTGGATGAACGATGGTATTTAATGTTATATGATGATAAAGTGTCAAAATTAATAACCAAAAGAATATCAGATCAACCTAAGGCGATAATTGAGAAAGTTCATCAAAAAATTCCATTTACAATGGAAGAAGATCGTGCAGTTCAAAATGCTGAAGTTGGAGGAAATACTGCAAATATTGAAATATTTGAAAAATTAATACAAGCAAATAAAGTTATATTTCCAGTTTGGAGAACTGCTGATGCGCTATTAAAAAGATGGAAGTTTCTAAAGCAGCGTGGACTTATTACTGAAGCAAAAAATGAGCAAAAAGAACCAAAAGATCAAAAAGATTCAAAGGATCAAAAAAACGGTGGAATTTCACAAATGCATGATGAGGTACGTTTCGTTTTATTTTTAATGTATTATATATCTCATAACTTAATGTATATTTTAGATTGAACAAAATCTTGATTTTTGTAATCTTGCGCAAAAAGATGTCCCCACAGATATGGAACCGGGAATGGTTCCTCGAGATTTAACTGAAGCTGAAAAGCAATATAATGAACTTAAAAAAGCTCCCCATGAAGCAATTGCTGGTACCACTTTATCTCCACAAATGCCTCCAAATGTATTAGCACAATTACGAGGATGTTGTGTTAGCTTTAATATTGTTAGCCCATATGTTGTAATTGGACGCTCGACGGATCAATTTGCTGTTGATGTTAATCTTGCTTATGAAGGTGAATTTTTTTTCTTTTTGCGATACAGTAACCTTTATACATCTATTTTTAGGTCCATGTCAAAGAGTTAGTCGTGCACAAGCGGTATTAAAATTAAATGAAAATGATGAATTTATGTTATATAATACCGGCCGAAATCCTGTATATGCTGATAAAAAAGTTATACAATCCAAACAAAAAACAATTATTACCAGTAACACAACAATTGAATTTGGCATTATTTCACTTTTATTTCTTCGTAATGAAACTGCTCGAAGAATTACAAATTCATTATCATCTTCTACAAGTCCATTAAGTAACATCGGAAATAAATCAGATTCCTCAAAACCTTCTGTGATTGTAACGCGTCTATGATATCATGTTCATCTTTTTTTCTTTTATTGTTTTTGACTATGATTGTACATAAAGTAATTAAACAACAAATTTCGTGATACAAAAATTTATCAACTGTACGATTTTTGTAACCGTTTTTTATCGTTTTCAAAAATGGGTTTAACAAACCTGACTTTTGGATTAAATTGAGGGGATAGAAGTTACGCAAATTGCATTTTTTGTTACTTTTGTTTTTTTAAAACAAGCGATCTGACGTCTCAAAAATGTCTAAGTCACTTAATTTGGGCCTTTGAAAAAAATATAGCTTTGCTGCACGTCAATCAACTAATCCGGGAGAAAAGCGACGAGAGGGCGTAGTCGATCCGTAAATGAAGACAATGAAAGAAGAAGAGAAAAAAACATAAATCTGAACAGTATATTGGGTTCTCATTTAAAAAATCATTCATTTAAGTTAGTTTTACTCAAATAAATGGCTTGATTTTGGTAAGTAATTAATTTGAGTGACATCTACGGTAAACCTTTCTCAACTTTCTTTGCTTTCTTGCTTAATTGTTACAGTAGTTGTCTCTGAACCTTATAAAACATTTGCTTGATTTTGTCGCCTTTTGTTTATACTGTTATGTTAAACAATTTTTTAAAGAAAGTTTTTTCTTAATTATTATTTTTGTGTCTGTTTTTAATTTATTAAATCTACACTTTAAAAGAAACAAAAAGAAATAATAATGCGAAATCGATCTTTGAATTTTTTTCTTTGTAAATAATAAAATTTTTGACAATTGTCAATCGGTCATTGCATACAATTTTCGATTTATGTGTTCAAACAGCTTTTTAAAAAACTAAAAAAAATAAGATATGGACATTTTTCAATCAGCTTTACCGATTTTCTAACAAAAAAAATATACGAAAACAATGAGAAACAATATTTTACTGCATTCAAACAAAACAGATTTTCTCAAGCTTCTGATATCCAATTACTATTCCCCGCGTCGAAGTGTCACGCAGATTCAGTAGTATATCCCTAAAAAGGTATTTTCTTCTTTCAAAAAAAACTGAATTCGTTACAAAAAAAGCTTTGTTTTGGATCTCTCTTCTTTTTTTATCTACCCTCTTTCTTTATTTCTGTCTCTCTTCTTTTCTTTTTTTTGCTTATTTTGGATAATATCATTCTTTGTTGGGTTTTTGATTAGAAGTACCTAAAAAAGAAGGTAAAATGTTCGATTTAAGAGTACTCATGAGTCACTTACCGGATTTTGTTGAGTGACCAAATGAATCAGTGTTATGCGCGGTCGAGATTTTTTTTAGAGACAAAATGTATAAATATCCTTAAAAAGAGACTTTTGTTGTCGTGATAATTGTTGCTTAAGGCTTTTTTTGAAATTCAAAAAACAGTAAAAGGAATTCATTAATTCATTGTTTTAAGATGTCAAAACAGAATTATATCAGAATTCGAGAAATATGTTTGTTATTTAATTTTATAATTTTTGTATCAGCTGTTTCTGTAAAACATGCATTACCAGATACACCAAAAGTTCTGAAAGATGAATCATTGGTTAGTTTATTTTATTATATATCTTTCCTATCATTGTTTGGGTCTTTCATTAATATAGCTTAAACTACAGTATTATGATCGTTCAATACCTGATTATGAAACAGTGCTAACACCAAGTGATTTTGAAATGAGTGCACACATGTCAGAAGTTATGCTATTTAGTAATGAACAAACTGATGTTTGGGACAGTGATGCAATGTATAACATGGATAAATTTGAAGGTGATATTGCAAATGATGTAAGTTTATTATTATCAATATCAATATATTAATAATCAAAATGGCTTTTAAGCTCAATGCGAGTACCGTACCTCTTTTTGTTCAAGGAGGTCCAACAAATTCGAATGGAACAAATCAGCATAATGCTATTCGAAATCGTCGTCAACTTTGGCCAAATGGAAAAATTCCATATGCTATTAGCAGTCAATATAGCAGCTACAGGCAAGTTCATTTGAACTTTGTGACCTTTAACTTTCATTTCTTTTTTTCTTACCGCCAAAAATATTTTGTTGTTTTTATTGTTTTTTTTATATTGAATTTTGTGGACAATTGCGTGCAGACTCTATTTTTTATGGACAAAAGAGCTTTCAAAAAAAATCGCTAAAAACTGATGTTTACATACACAAATATCGGTCAAAGAACTTTTTTCTTTTTTAAAACATTACCAAAAAAAAGTTTTATTTAAAGATTTAAAATTAAAAATCGCATAAAAAACAGTTTACATAACCTTTAAACTTCAACCATTTCCTTTTTTGTTTTTCAGTCGATCTATGATTGCTTCATCCATGCAAGAATACAGTAAAAATACATGTGTTGAATGGGTTCCAAAAACGAATAAAGATACAGATTATGTATATATTATGCCTGATAGAGGCTGTTATTCAATGGTCGGAAAAACCGGTGGTCGTCAAACTCTTTCCTTGGGTAATGGATGTATACAAAAGGGTATTATTATCCATGAAATGATGCATGCAGTTGGATTTTTCCATGAACAATCTCGAACTGATCGGGATGATTTTATTACAATTATGTGGAACAATATTCAACCAGGTATGCAAGGACAATTTGAAAAATACAGTAGTGCAACAATTCAATCACTTGGTAGTGAATATGATTATTCATCAATTATGCATTATGGCCCTAAAGCATTCAGCAAAAACGGCCTTCCAACAATTGTTCCAAAACAACAAAAAGCTACAATTGGACAAAGATCAGGATTTAGTGGAGTTGATTCATTTAAAATTAATACACTTTATGGTTGCCCTACTTCTAAACCTGGTCCAACCAACACATCTCCTCCACCAACTGCTCCAACAACTCAGCAGCCAATTGTTGTTGTCACTTCAACCTATGCACCAATTACACAACGACCATATCCTTCTCCTCCAACTACTCAACCACCTCCACCACCCCAACCACCAACAACAGAAGAGTGTCGCAACACTCGTCCTGATTGTGATCAATTAGCTCAACAAGGATGGTGCCAACGTAATCCTGGTTGGATGAAAGATCATTGCCCAATTGCATGTGGAATGTGTAAAGCTCGTCCAACACCTGAATGTGAAGATTTAAGAGTGGATTGTGCTGAACTTGTTAAACGGCGATATTGTATTACCTCACAAAGCTTTACAAAAACATATTGCCCAAAATCATGCGGCTTTTGCTTTGTTCCACCGGTTACTGAAATCCCTGATCCAGGACCAAACCCCGTTGACCGCCCAACACAGCCAGGACCAACTGTTGTAACACAAATGCCAATGGTTACTTTTTGGCCCACCCTTAGGTAAAATTATTAATATTTATATCAAAAGATTTACATAAAAAAGCTTCAGGCCTGATCCAAGTGCTACAACCGCGGCCACAACTATCAAGCCCACAGCACCTCCAACACCACATCCATGCCAAGATCGTAAACATTTTTGTACACATTGGAAAAATGCTGGATTTTGTGAAGGAATTTTCATGTCATACATGAAAAAGAATTGTCCTGCATCTTGTAAATTTTGCTAAATTACAAACACTAAAAAAATATAATCCCGTTATTCTCGGAGCTGTCCCAAGTTTTTTCTTCTTATTTTTATTTCTCTGTCATTGTTTTTCTTTGTCTATTTGTCTGTACACATTCGTTATTGTTGTTGATCTTTTTTCGAAAAAAATATATTGTAAGCGCCAATGGTGTAAAGCATAAAAAAGTATGTGTTGAAGAACTTTTCTTCACATTGATTTTTTTTTGCTTCTGTTAAATGTTTTTAGATTAAAAATAAAAGCAAACTAAAATCTCTCTGTTGTAAAAAGAAAAATCAAAACGTCTACAAAGATAAGGAAAATAGAAAAAAAATGAAGAAAGGGGTGAAACAATATAATTAACCAAAAATTGAAAACAGAAAATTGCGCTTCTCTGTTTTTATTCTCAATTTAAAATGTGGTAGTGGTGTGCTTTTGGACCTTTCGTTTAATGTTTTTTTCTTTTTTATTTTTTTCAATTTTGACTGGATGACTGACTGCATAAAAAAAGGAGTATGCGTAACACTCACATGTTGAAGAAAGAAAAAAATAGTAGAGAATTTTGAAAAAAAGGAGGATGGCTTGGCTTTTTTCGTGTGTTTATCTAGAACATCCTGTCGTTGACTAAACATAAATGCGTCCATATTTGAGGTAAAAAATTTAATCGATTTAAGAAAAACTTTTGTTTTAGAAACATGCCTTCTACGGTTCAAGAAGGTCAGAGTTTCTCATCAACGGTAAGATTTTTTTGTACTAATTTATTTGAGATGAATTAAAACAATGTTTTTTCTTCAGATTGGCTTATTATATGTCTTCAACTTGGTGGTTGGAACAGGCGCGTTAGCTTTGCCAAAAGCTTTTCAGACAGCTGGATATGTACTTGGTACCTTACTACTACTGATATCAGCGTTTATGAGGTAAAATCTTATTCATGCATGAAATTATTAAAATCACATGTTTGCAGTTATATATGTGCAACATTTATTATTGAAACAATGAGCGTATCAAACGCAATTTTAAAAAGAAATCGTGAAAATGAAGTTAATCAACTATATGGTCTTGAAAGCTCAAACGGTACCGATTTGTTATTATCGTACTTTATCTATCTTAAAAATATTTATAGATGAAGCAGAAGGATCAGCTGAAGAAAATTATGTCCAACAAAAAAGATCATTTGATATTACACATAAAGTTGAATTAGTATGTTATAATATCTTTAATATATGCTTAATTTGTATTTGATTTTAGAGTGAAATGGCTCATTTGGTGCTCGGCAAAATTGGACTTGTAATGACTTACTTATTTCTAACTTTGTATCTTTTTGGTGATCTTGCCATTTATTCAACAACTGTTCCAAAATCTTTAATGAATGTTATATGGTAAATATTCTTAACACATTTGTGCAACTTTATATATATTGTAGCTATTTTTAGTGAATCACCAAATGTAACAATTATTACGAATGATTTACCGTGCTATCAAAATCATTTTGATGATTTTAGTCGATTATCCGTTTATCGAATTTGTGTTGCATTGTTTGCGTGTTTTTGTTTTCCCATGGTTATAGCAGGAATGACAAAAACAAAATATATTCAATTAGCCACTACAGTATCCCGATGGACAGGTTTTTTTTGTTTGTTTTTTGAATTGTGAAAATTTAATATTTTTTTCAGCATTCACATTAATGATTGTTCTTGCTTCTTTGCAACTTTTGCATGAAGGTCCACAAGCATCCCCTCCAGCAGCAGATATTAAAGGATTTGGTTCATTATTTGGTGTTTCAATTTATGCATTTATGTGTCATCACAGTATTCCTGGTCTTTTAACTCCAATAAGGTATGACATAGTTTCACACATATAAATCATATAATTTTTTGCTTTAGGAACAAGAACAATTTTAATTATAAATTAATTGGGGTTTATGGTGTGATATTCATTTTTTATTGTACATTATCTGTTACTGGTTCATTCGCATTTAGCGTTGTACAAGATGTTTATACGCTTAATTTTCTTCATGACGATAAAACTAGTTTAGTTTACAGTTTAATCGATTATTTTTTGGCATTATTTCCGGTTTTTACACTTACTTCAAGTTATATCATTGTTGCAATAACACTTTCAAATAATCTCAAAATTCTTTTAACAATGCTCCGAAATTCTAAATCTGCGTAAGTGCTTTTTTATTTGGTTTTGAACTTTTGCATGTCTCATTATTTTTTTAGAGAATCAAATGATGTTGAAAGTGAAGCTCTTCTTGAAGCATCATCTGATCGAGAAGATGTTATTGATTTGCGTTCACCTGTTCCTCCAAATTCAACTACAACAACAGCAAATAATTCATTATTTTTGGATCAAATGTCACCATTTATTTTTCCATTTATTGCAATATTTCTTCCAACTATTTTATCCTTTTTTAATGATAACGTTCTTGTATTAGCTTCAATTACTGGTTCATATCCTGGCGTCGGTGTTCAGTTTATTATTCCTTCATGTTTAGTTATTGGTGCAAGAAAATATGCAAATTCTCAACTTCATCATCCGGTTCCTGAAACAATTCGTAGCCCATTTAAACAAAATTTCTGGCCATATTTAACTTTGATATGGGCTGCATTTACAATTGTTAATGTTACTATTCATCTTTTTCATTTCGGGTAATCTCACTTCATTTTCCGTTTAATTTATACTTATAACTGTTAATTTCTTTTAATTTGTTAATTTTTGTACAAATTAATAATCTTGTCAAATTTTTACGTGCAATAAACATAGAGATTTATAAAAATACATTTGTAAACTTTTTTCAGCATTGTTCCACAATTTATTAATGAAAGAAAAATGAAAAAATAATTACAAATTAAATTTTACAGTATCCTAATTTGCCTTTTGAGGTACGGTAATAAGAGCAATTTTTAAGAACTTATCTGTAATATTAACAAACGCAGCATAGTTCAGAATTATAAAGAATTTTTTGCAAATTTGTTTTACAAAAATTTCAATCTGCCTTTTAGCATAATTTAAAGTACTCCGATTTCTTGCGAGAATCAATAAAGTAAAAATATTCGCATTGTTACTTTTTTTTAAAATATTTAAATCAAAAGGAATGCATTACCTTCCTTTTCTGTCTTGACCCGCATAAAAATGAAAGATCTTATTGATATCCTCTTCTTCTTCAATGTCAAGTTACAAAAAAAATAGATTACATCGACCGTGGAGATGAAAAAAAAGGAATGCCAAATAGATTCCGCCGAAATAAATAAAAATAATCATAATCCACTGAAAGAAGAAAGGTTGGTTATGAAAAGTTAATATTGTTTAATTTTTGATTTTTATATATCTATCGCGGTTAAAAATTTTTACCTAAAAAATTTTTTTTCCGATTTTTTTCGTCTTTTTAATATTGTTTTTTTTCTTTAACCTCATACCCTGTTTTTTACCTCTTCCTTCTTTTGATAATGAAGAAGCAATTATTTTGTGATTCTATGAAAACAAAAAAAGCGATATTTTCATCAAATAGGTTACTGAAAAAGAAAGGAAACTGAAAAAGAGAAAGGAGGAAAATAACGCATGCTTAACGCTTGCAATAATATTCCTTTGCGCAAGCATTCATCATCATCATGCTCGATTTCTTCTTTCTTATTCTTGATTTTTTTCGTTTCCTTCTTAAAGGATTCCTATGAACGAAAAATCGCCAGTGGTTACTTCGGTTCTTTTTTCTGGCTGTTATTTATCTTGCTTGTTGTTTCTATCGGAGAACTCTTCACTTTCTTTTAATGCTCAAAAAAGACAAAAATATATATATATGCTTGAAAACCGATTCCTGACCGATTATGACAAATATGGTCGTTTTGCAAAGCATGAAACATTTGCTGATTCTCTTTCACCCTTTTTTGAAATAACATAGTTGCTTTTTCATTTGAGATACTTAAAAAGTTTTTCTATTCTTCTTTTCGTTCTCAATTGACAATAACGCTTTTCATCCATTTTTTTTCTAGCTTTTTTGCTTAAAGCGAAGGTAGAAGTTGTCGATCTGCTTTTTCTTCTTTCGAGCGCATCTATCCGGTCGTTATATCTCAAGGATACTGTTATTTATGGAGTGACTTACGATGCCGTCTTTTTTTTTGTTTTTTAGATTGGCTAAGAAGGAAAAAAAGAATTAAACAATACGATCGGTAATGTCAGGGTAGTGGTAGTTTGAGTGCACTCAAATGGCGGAGGAGAAACTCATTCATTTTATGAAAAATTGGTGCGCACAGGTAATTTGCATTGTCCGCTAGATAGATCTCGTCTTCACTTTCTTCTTCTTCTTTATTTTTTGTTGTTCTTTTTTTTTATCTTGGTTATACTTGACCGGGCTATGAAAGGCCACAAATGTCCGGCCATCTATTTCTCTTCTTTGTCTTCTTCCGTTAAAGAATGGCGTTCCATCGTTTGATTCAATTTTTTTTCATCTTAAAGATGTACGCGTGTAAACCAGCCCTTCTGCCTTGTTTCTTACCTTTTTTTTATTCTTTTTCTTCAAATCGCTCTGTGGGGTGGCGCGGCTGTGACGGAAAAAAACTGGAGGTTGATGCATTCAGCCTTCTTCCTTCTTTTTCTGCAGTAGTCATGCCTTTGCAGAAGGAAAAAAATCAAATATAATAAGAAGTCGTCGACAGTTTTGTATCTTTTTTCTTTAATGCCGCTCTGGTATGCGCATGTTTGTATCTTTTATGGCGTAAAAACTTAAAGATGCGAGAATACGAAAAACAGTAACCATCGGATCACTATTCTTATTTTTGTTGTTGTTTTTATATATTATGTACAAAAAATATTAGTGAGTAAAGCGGTCGAGGCCATTTTTGCATGAGAAGGGAAAATTCTTCTTCATCATTTCTTTGGGGGAAAAACTTTGATAGTTCAATGTCATAACATCATTCGAATACATGTACTCAATATAATGTTACATCGTTCATTCGTGTTTTCCTGTTGTTCAAACGTCTTATTTTATATGTTTATCATTTTAGTTTCTATTTTTAAACATTCTTTCATATAAATCTGTTATAGGTGTTAAACTATCTTGGAATTAAATATTTGTAGCAAAATTAATAATTACGGGAATTTGATTAAACAATGAAAACTCAATTTTGTATGTCCCTGGGGGCTGTCGGGTTAATAATTGGAACTGTTGGTATCATGTATGCTGCCGTTTCATCACATTGGATAACCTGGACAGTAAGTACCTACTATTTAGTAAAGTTAAAATTCATACTCCTTTTTTCGCATTATTATTGTTTTCGTTTTTTTACAAAAACGAGAAAAATGCAGTCTTAAAAAAGAAGTTTTTTTGTTACCTCGCTTTTTTAAGAAGGCTAAAACCAGCTGACATTTGATTTTGAAGGGTCAATTAGAATAAAAAAATTTTTCAAGCATGAGTAAACATTCTCAAGGCTGGTTGTTGTAAAACATTTTTTAGGTTCAACGACCTCAAATGAAAAAAAGTGCTGAATTTATGAAAAGAATAGGACCTAGCTTTGAAACAAATCCTATTTATTTTGTAAGAAATTATGGCCTTTATCATATTTGCTTTCCTGATTCTGTTCCATCAGGTTTGTCTTAATTAATCATATCTTTTTCTTTTCAATTGTTCTTTGCAAATTTTAATCTCTTTTTTGTTCCGGTAGCTTTAATCGGTTTTTGTTTCAATTCACAAAAAAGAGGATTTATATGTGAACACAGTAGGAAAATTTCTATGAGCCATATAATTGTACGAAAGAAACAAAAAAATGAAACCGCTTTTTACGAGCAAATGTGTTTTAAACTTTTATCCAAAAATGAATTTTTTTTTGCTTTCAATTAAGAACAATTATTATTTATCTTGAGGGGATTTTCCACTCATTTTGAAAAAAAGCGGACGGAAATTTGTTGTAATTGAAGGTACTTGAGAATCGAAAGTTTTTTTCTTTATATTGTAATTTTATAATTTCTTAATATAGGAATTGGGTCATTTAATTTAATGGGTGAAAGTTGCATTATTAATAGTGATTATTATCCCAATGAAGAAACATATAAAGAATACACTGCTCAACAAACACATCGATATTATTTAATGTGGTCAATGCTTACTTGCTATGCCTTTGCAATTTTATTCTTATTTTTAACAATGATTGTTGGAATTACTGCTTGTTGGAAACAAAGAAGCAATCGATTGGGTCTTACAACTATTTTAATCTTCCTTGGAAGTACGGTTTATCGTAATTCTAAATATTTAATTTTAAAACTTTGTATGATTTTAGTTCTTTTCTTGGCATGTGTAGCTTTGCTATGGCATTCTATCATTTATTATGAACATAATGCTATTAAAATTTCTGGTTACCCATTCACTTGGGATACAGTAAGCTTTATTTATTAAACCATTCAAAAACAATTTATTAATTTTAAAGAGCCTTAAACAATCAAGCAAATATTCTTACGGTATTGCTTATATGGTTTTCATGGCTTCATGTGTTGTTTTAATTTTTGCTGGATTATCATTTGCTGTTTCCTGGTATTATGTAAAGGTAAGAACAAAAAATTAAGAAAAAATTGACATTGATTTTTTTAATATGAAAATTCCATCAAGATTACAAGTTTTACATTTTTAATAGCCGTATTTTGCGATAATGTCACGCATTATTTATTTTTTCCCCTCTTTTCTCATTTTCTTTTACCTTAAAAATATTTCTATTTTCATTCCTCCAAGGACATTTTAATATTTCAGAAAAATAAGGATGATGAATTAGACAAGCATGCTGCATACCTTCATTATGTAAATACTCCCGATAAAGCCTTAATGCCTTATGGTTCATATGGTAGTCCATATGGTGGAACTGTTGGCCCATATTATGCACAAAATTATTATTCACAATACCCAACAATGAGTAATAGCAATTATTATGGATATTTAACATATGGACATTAAAATATCAACCGAAAGTAATCGAAACTAAAAAAAATCAAAATTTTAAAAACGCCTATATCCTTGCCAATTTTAATCTATTTCTTCTTTTTCTCAAAGATAAATTTTGTTTGATGCATTTCGTTAAAACTTATTTTTTTGTCCAGAATTTCAATCTCAGAGCATGTACTTACTTATGATCACAGATATTTTTTCATGATTAATAGCCTCAAAACTACAAATAAACTGCCAATTTTTTTAGCGGTCACATTTTCTTTTGTTTGTTTTATTTTTCTTTGTTTCATCGTAAAATTTTTTTGCTTAACATTCTTCCTAGTTATGCAAAACAAAAACCTTTTTCTCTTCCCAATTTTTGATTTTTCTTTGTCGTAAACGAGTTTTAAGATATTTTTTGCACTGAAAGCCATGTTTGATTTATTATTAAAAAAGAAAAAAAATACTATTTTTGTGTATTAAAAAAACAAATTAAAAGAGTTCTCCTTTAAAAATACCGGAAATAAAATTGTCATATACAAAATATTTTGTTTAAAAAATATATAGTAAATAAAATTTGTAAATTATTAATCTGGGAGAAATAAGATTAAAAACTGAAGTTTAAAAGTTTCGGTTTTCAAAAATGATATATTGCTGTTGGATTATGTGGAATTGTATCATTTCGAACACTTGATTCATCGTAATCATTTAAATAATCAAATTCTCGTAAAGCATCCCGAACATCTTCACCTAAATTTGTTGAACCAGAATAATGTGGTGTTCGTTTAATTAAATGTTCTGGTTTATTATTGTCTTGAAGACTTTCAGTTGCAAATATCCCGTTATCAGTTTGTCGGCGCTTATCATATTTTTGAGTAAATGGAGGCTGTTCATTCGTCGTTGTTGGATGATGATTATCTGAAGGGGATAGGACTGATTGAGGATGATCAAAATATTTATGACTTGATGTGACTTGAATTGAACGGGGACTTAACATTACTGGTTTCTTTTCAATCATATTTATTGGAATATAAACCACATTTGTTGTTGATGGATCACTTCCTTGAGAAATATGAATTGGGTGTGAACGGGGTGATGCAACTGATTGATAATCGTAATTATTTGAATTTGAGCTTTCAATTCGAGGAGGCAAAAGAAGATTTTCTTGTGGAGAAATTGCATTATTTTCTGCATAAACTTCAGGAGTTTTTGAACGGCCAACAATTCGATCAACAATTGGAAGAGTTGGAAATAGATAACTAAATCCACCATGCGGAGGTGGAATTTGTGAACTTGGATAACCTAAAAATAAGTCTGTTTGTGAAAAAAGATAAATACCAACAAACCTGGTAATCCCCCGCTATCAAATTGTGATGAAGAATTTGAATAAGCTGGTGATGCTGTCCTTCTTAAAATTCGATTCATTGTCGCTGATTCGGAATTATTTTGTCCATTATAAAGCATTCCATTTGCATTTCCAGTATAAAATTTTCCAGGTGCCTCTGCGCTTCTTCTTGGCATTTTATCTGATAAAGGTGGAGATGTCATATGTGCCATTGATAAATCATGAATGCTTTGAGACATTTTTGTATTAAACATTAAATTGCTATGCCCTGCTCCATGATAGGAAGTTGGTGGAGGAGTTGCATAATCACTGTGTTCATGCTCTCCAAATCTTTTTAACCTTCGATTCGTAGTCCCATAGTTTTCTTCATCTGATTCTTCTCCTCCAAGTGCAGATTCAGATTTTATTCTTCTCATTCGTCCCATTCTTTCAAAATCATTTTCAAATCTTCTTCGAGGTGAAAACGGCGGATCATCACCTCCACTATGATGATGATGTTTATTTTCATGTGTTTTTGAAAGTGTTAAAGAGCCTTCGTGATTATAATAATTTTGTGTTGTTTCACCATGTCTTCGGAGTCTTTGACGTTCAATATTTTTTGTTACAGATGTTTGAGCCTTAAAAATCAATAAAATGCATTAGCTCCCGTTCAAGTTTTTTTGCTATTGTTTAAAAATATTCATTCGAAAATATTATTGACAATAGTGTCACTTTTCCCTGTTTTCTTTTTAAATAGAAAGAGAAGGGTATTTGTCAAGTTCGGGCAATTTCAATAAAAATGCAGCAGAAACCGAAAGTCAATTAAAAAAGTGGACAAAGCGTTAACTTTTTTGAGTAATAAACTATTTACATAAAAATAAAGAATGGGCAACGGTTTGACACTTGGTCAAAGAGGATAAATTTGTAATATTATGGGTTAATATTGTTGAAATCTTTAATTGTTTTTAGCGCAGAGTTTTTGTCTTATGCCAAAACAGATACAACCAAAAACCTAATGTTATCATTTTCAAAAATGATTCAGTGAAGCCATATAAATATGAAGCAGCACAGTATTACAAAGTTTCTTTTTGCTATTTTTTTGTTCAAAGTAACATACCATTGGAGTTTTAAAGGTTGTTCGAGCCCTTCGAGTCTTTGCACCTTGTGAATCTTCAGATGAATCATAAGCATTTACATGTGAAATTCTACTTGCTCCTCCACCACCACCACCAGAATCATTACTTCTTGTTGAATTGCTGCTATTTGATTGCGTATGTGTACTACACAGATTATGCCAAATTGCAAGTTCTTCATTGAGAACTTCTCTTCCACCCAATTGGCCATTAACAGAATTTAAAAGTTTATCAATATACTGTGAAGAAAAATGAGCTAATGTAGCTTCAGATTGCGCAAGTAGGCGATGAGAACTTGTTGGTGCTCGTAGTAAAAGTTTATTCATTAATCTTGCAACTAATATTTGAATGTGCAATTTTGCTGTATGTAGACCATGCTTTAATTGTGAAACAATAATTGTAAGACGTAAATAATCCCCTGTACGAGCTGAGATCATTGTTAAGGCGCGAAATAAATGTTCAAATCCATGTGCTTGATCTAATAAACTTAAAATTATTTCAAGTGAATAGCATTTTGAATCAAGTTGTGGACTATTTATTGAATAAACAATTACTTCTAAATTTTGTGGATTTTCTAGAAGTAGTTGCCAGCTATGAGGCTAAAATAATAGTAAAAGATTAGCATAATCAAGTTAATGAAAAATGGTTTTAAACAACTGTAACATATAGTTTACTGTAGTTTCATTAACTCCATATTTAAACAAAATTAAAACTTACAGATTTTTCAAGTACGAGCTTGATGCACTCCATACAATCTGCTTCTGATACAGATGCCTTTCTTCTCACATTTGTTGCAGAATTTTTACGATTCAGCAAACTTGAGAATTTCGTTGATTTATTATTGACTAAGTTAACAATTCCTTGTAACACTACTACAACTTTAATAAGCAATACTAAGCCATTGAATTGTTTTGATGAGAATTCACTAGCAAAACTTTGATTTCTAAAAAAAACATTCTAAATTATTTTAAAAAAGAATTAATTTTTGAATAACCTTTGTTCGCGATTTAATAGCTGTTCTTTAAGCCTTAACAGTAAAAATCCAACATCGGAAATACCTGCTCCAGCTTGAGCTGCCGAAGCAGCTGGATTCTCAGCAGATAAAATAAATTTTCGAAGCTGTTCAACAAATTGTCGACATCGTTGCTGTGACGGAATTATTTGACCATTTAAAGGTGCCTCTTGAAATGTAACATTCATGTCGTTAAAAATTTAGCAGCGAAAAATCTTTTTTGACAATACATTTGTTCATTAAGTAACTGATTAAACTGAAAACATTACATTGCTGAATGATTAATAAAAAAAAGTTATTTAAATCAAAAATCGCAAAGCTTAATGTTTTTTTTGGGCTGACGATTGATTGGGTACAAATTCGGTAAGCAAATAAAATTTAATTTCATCTTCAAAAAAAATTACAGAAATTAAGATTGCAAAAAGAGAGATGATAGAAAGGAAAAAAAATTGGTTTAACATAGCTTCTCACCTAAACCGCTCAAATCATTCGGAAAAAAAGAAAAGATTGTAAAAAACTTTAAAACCAGTCATAACAATTGGAAAAGTATTCCATGACAAGAGCTCCGTTTAAAGCTCAAGTTTTGTCCTTTGAAGCATAAAAAAATAAGAAAGCAATTTATTTGAGAATACTTGTTAAAAAAATACCAGTAACAGAGAGAGAGTGTTTTAAGGAGTAGATATATAGAAGGCACTGTAAGGGGGATGGATGCTGCAGTAGTTAATGACCGAACTAATCCAAAAAGTTAAGTCGTTGCTTTTAACCTTCACCACGCAAGAAAAGGACAGAAGAACTGATGTACCCCAGGTAGCTTGAAAATAAATCATAAACGTTCAAAAACAATTTCATTTTTGTCTTTTTCTTTAACTCTGTTTTTAAAAAAAATTATTTTTTACCTTTTCTTTTTTTACCCTCTATTTTCCCTCCATCTTCTCTCTATCTATCTAATTTCATTTTTGTAACGGTCGTTGACTTGTTCGTCCTCCTAATATCGTCGATGAAGGCGATGAAAAACAACAAAAGTATGTCTTTTTGACTGAAAAAGAATACTGCCTTTGTCTTCGGCTACTACTTACTCTAGACGACGACTTTGAAAACAGCAGAAGGAAAAGAAGTAGGAGAGGAGGACAACAACAAAAAGAAAGCATATACTAAAGGAGATCAAAAACGGTTAGCCAAAATATGTAGATAGAGGGAGAGATATGCGAATGTGAAAAAAACTGCGGATCTGTCAACAGTGAGTTATTTTTGCGCAGAAATTTTTTCGTTTTGTGTTATTTTTGCTTGTTTCAAAAAAAATAAGTGACATTTTGAAGATGACAAAATAGACAGCAAAAAATATCTTTAAGATGCTCTTTTAAAAGTTCCTAGCCATGCTTTTTAAAATATTTAATTCTTCTTGGAGTTTTGAACTTTTCCAAATAAAATGTTGATAAATGAAATACTTTGGAGACACTTTACGAACGCCTTTCTTGCATTGCTGCTTTTATAAAAAAAAGGCAAAAATATGAAATTTAACAAATAAAATTTCTGCAAGAATGTGTGCAAAATTTAAACTATTCATTAACCGAAGTTTTTTAATGTTCTATTCTTTGCCTACATATTTGTAAACAAGCTTAAACGGTACAAACAATGTTCCACCTAGAAGCTGATAAATGGAAATGTCAAGAATTTCTTTCATTTGTAATTTAGAATGCCCGTATTTGATGTGAAACTGTTTGCCGAACGCCAAATTTTTTGGTTATTAACTTGCTTCCTCTTCATTGTGACATATCTCCTCTGTATCAGCTCTTGGAATCTTCAAGAACTCATTTTTCAAGCAAATGTGTGTTGCCATTAAATATATTTCCAAAATATTGAAAGCTTGATTTTTCAAGTTAACGTAGTGAAAATATCGAGTCTTAAATTTGCATTAATTAGGCTAATTAAAATAATTGTTTGATGTCAGTATATCATGATATCTTGTATCACAGTCAATCGAAACATCCATTTTTACGAAGACAATATTTATTACATTTTTAAGCAGTGTTATATTTTGAACCTAGTGTTTTTACTTGTCAAAAATTTTTAAGGCTAACGAGTTTTTTAAAAAAATAAAACACTTTTAATTTTTTTCGCAAACGTTTCTGTTAAAATTTTTATCACTTTCATTTTTTGCATAATAATTAATTAACAGATTATTCACAGATATTTAGGTCGTATTCTTGTGTTTTTTCTCTTTTTTTTATCATTAAAAAAAACGTTTTTCCGCTTTTTTTTCACGCAAAAATGATAGTTATCAGAAAACATTAAGATATCCGTAAAAATGAGATAAATGAAAGCGATACAGTGAAAAGAAAATGGCTGCATAACAGCGAAATGAGAACACCCTAAGAAAACGGCGTATGAGGATAGGATAATAAAGGATAAAAATCAACATCATTTTAACGTGTATTCAAGTATGAGATTACGTGGATTTCTGATTTTTTTAATATTATGGACATGTGGGACTTTTGAAATTATTGAAGTTATTGAAGAAGGATCTGGAGGAGAAGTTGAAATTCATACGAATGAAGATAGCTTTAATAATGATACAAAAGCTGATATAAATCCTTCCATTTCTGATGTCCTTGATCAAAAACCATTAAAAGTTGATGTTGATAATATTAAGCCGACACCTGCAGCTGCGGATCCAAAAATTGAAGAATGCTTGCCAAAACTTGATCTCATATTTTTACTTGATAGTTCTGGAAGTATTGAACAAATTTATCATGAACATGTTAGATGGGCTTTAGCACTTGTTGATACCCTCCCCATTGAACCCGATGCCGTTCGCGTTAGTGCTGTACAGTATGCTGGCTTTCCTTTGACAGAGTTTTCTCTTGGAACATATAATAAAGCAGATTTATTACGTCAACATTTACAGCAAATTAACTTTCAATCTGGTATTACCCGTACAGGTTATGCACTTAGAAAAGCTGAATCAGAATTATTTCTTGAAGAACGAGGTGCCAGGTAAGGTTTATATTTTGTTTTAGTTAATTGAACTTTAACAATTACAGAAACGATGCAACAAAAGTTATTATTTTATTCACTGACGGCCTGTAAGTTTTAGTTTTATTTAATATGGAATAATTACCGTAAACTATATTACCGTAGCTCGATAGATGATCCTTTGAAACCATCTGCGCAATTAAACCAAAAAGGTGTTAAAATCTATGTTGTTAGTGTCGGAAACGATGGATTTAAATCAGAAATGAGCAGAATTGCAGGAGAAAGTGAACATGTTTTTGGGTATATTTTTGTTTTGGTAATTTAAAAAGTTTCATTAGTATGATACTTTTAGACCGGAAGATTTACCTCGATTAAGAAATGCACTTTTAAATGATGCAGAAAAGGCAAGAGCATGTAGCCAAATTGGTCCAACATGGTTAAGCAAACATAAAGGCCCAACAACAACATTGTCGCCTCAAAATATCTTACACAAAGCTGTTTTACCACCTCTTGATTTTCTTGGTTTACTTAATGAAGAGGATAATGAAAAAGAAGAAGCAGAAAAAGAGACGAAACCAAAAGAAAAACAGATTGCTGCGACAAATACTAGCCTTGAAAAAGATAATCTTACTTTAATTCCACAGACTCCGACTGTAGACAAAATTACGGAAAAAAGTATTGAAACAACTTTAACAACAGAACTTACTTCAGAAGCTACTATAATCACGAAAGAAGCCGCTACTACAGTTTCTACAACTTTAATGACTTCTGAGGAAGATGAAGAAGAAACAACGTCGCCATCACCAACAGACGTTGAAGCAAAAGTTACTACTGTTGCTTCATCTACCGCGTCTACAACAACAGCATTTTCTTCGGCTAACCAAGTAAAAAAAACAAAAAAAACAGAAAAAGTTGCCAAAAAACCTGAAGATAGCAATAGCAAAGCATTTGCAGCCCAGCTTAATTCCATCGATGAATCTGAAGACATTATTGATGTATTTGATATTCCATCGGATGAACGTAAAAGGATAACATCTACAAACCCTACTACGACTACAGCCAAGCGTACAACAACACGTCGTCTAACTACAACATCATTTTCCACAACATTTACCACAGCTCGTGCACCAACAACAAAAAGAAGTCGTACAACATTTGCAAGACGAATTTTAGCGACGGTAACTGAAAAGCCAACTGAAAGTACAACAGTTTTTACTCGAAGGCCTTCTACAACCAATCCTGCTACAATCAGAATCGTAACAAATTTACCCCGAATTGTAACAACTCGAAGAACACCACAACCTACTAGAATTACTGCTTTCACACAAAGAGTTTCTGCGTTTTCACGTAATAGAGGTATGACAAAGTTTATTAAAAAACTAAAATAATGGTTTTTAAATTTAAGGTCCTTGCCCTATGGATATTCTCTTTTTGGTTGACAGTTCTGGTTCTGTTCAAAAGAATTATGACACACAAAAACAATACATAAAAGAAATTATTAGCGAAGCCGAGCTAACTGAAAGAACGCATCGAATTTCTCTTTTACAATTTGCAGGAAGTCACATTCAAAAAACTGAATGGGCTTTTGATGCATTTTCGAAAAGTTCTGATCTTATGAAAGCTTTGGATAATGTTCGTCTAATTACTGGGACAACTTATATTGGTGCAGCTCTTGATAGTGCTTTACAAGTTCTTGAAAATCGTCGGCCAAATATTCCTATTATTGTTGTTCTCGTATCTGATGGCTTCAGTCAAGACGACGCGACATTCCCTGCTGAAAGAATTCGAGAAATTCCAAACATTCAATTTTATTCTTTAAGTGTTTCAGAGTTGACTAATACGTAAGATATTTTGCTTCTTTTGCTTTATATTAAATCAAAAATATTATTTAGAAACTACTTGGCACAGCTCGTTGGAGATCAAAAAAATGTATATGACAGTTCAGAAGCAACAGACCTCAAAGACCTTTTGATTAAAAAACTACGATGTCGTTAAAAATAATACATATTAAAGTTTTGTAATAAGCTTATTTATCGAAATATTAAACCCCAAAATATTATAATTATAAATAATAAACTCTTATCATTCAACCTTTTAAAAATGAACACTCTTTTTTTGTCTGCGAAAACATTTTAAATCCTATTAAAGATTACCTTAAGGGAATATTTGCAATATTATGTCAACAAAAAAACTCGACCTTCCCTTTTTCCATCACTTTTTGGTGTTATAATAATTCATTTTTACTCAAAAATTTTTGCCATTGCCTAAATTTATTTCGTTATCTTTTCTCTTTTTGCTTTAACATTTTGCTAGTCAAAAATGTGAGCTAAAAAATTGTGATTCACTGCATTCCACAGCTTCAAATAACTGTCTCAAAAATATTTATTTTTTCTTTCATCTCTCATACAGTTTAGACCATTCTGTTTTGTGTAAAAAATTTGTTTTTGTCTGAGTTCTTTCTGTCTTCTTTCCATTTGCGTGGTGTTCTTTTTTTCGTTTAAAATAATTTGCATATTCAACAGATATCAACACATTTAAGCTCCCAAGTGTCATTTCTAATCCGATTAAGGCTACCACTTGACGGCAAAGTGGATACCCCTTTTTCGATCCAAGTATCTAAACGAGGTCGACATTTAAGTAATTTAAAATAGTTGCTACCTTAAATTTTCTTTCTTTCTCAGATTTTTTAGTTCCTTAAAACATAAAAAAGAGTAAACAACAATTTTTTCTGAGCAAAACCATTTTTGTAGAAAGCTCAATACAACAAAATAATGTTTTCATTGATTCACTCAAATTTTTGTTTCCCCTTTTTGACAACCTTTATTTATTGATCAAATCAAACAATCCTGGACTATTCCCAGCCCCGTCCACAATTTAACACTCTTGATCTTTCCATATTTAAATTTTTATGCCGGCATTTTTCTTTTCTCTTTTTTTTGTTTGAAGAAGTGCGTCGGAATCCGGCGGCATGTTATTAAAGGTCAAAAAGATGGCAATTTTTCCTTATATACTATCTTAAATTTTTTTCTTCTTCTTTCTCCCTTTTTTGCTCCGTTTGTTGTTTTTCAAAAATGCGCAGAAAACCACTTGACGATGAGGTTGAATGAATGAATAAAAGAAAAAAGTAATGATTTTCTTTTCGCGCTTTTTTGTTGTCCTCAATTGGCCATGATTACTTTTGTATAAATAAAGGAGTAGAAAGAAGAAAATTATTAAGTGTGAAGCTTTGATTTAAGATGCAAAAAACTTGACTTCAATAGGAAAACATTTCACCCCAGAGAGAAATATCTCGTAAATTACTCTTATGACAATATCTTTGATTAATGATATGGATATCAACATCAATCATAGTGATATGATGCGTCTCGAAGGTTCTTCCCTTCGAGCTATGTTATAGAGGTTATGTAAAGATCAAACGTTTTAACATTCACCGCCACAGAGAATAATTTTTGCGTTTATCTGAGTCAACTGAAGAAATGGAGGAAGCGAAATGTTAAGGTTAAAATCATCCTTTAAAGCTAAAACACCAAGTAAAATTCATGATGGTATGAAGCCGTTCCTTCTATATTACTCATATTTTTCTCGTGAACGAATGTTAAAGAAAACGTTAACATTCAGTGATGTAAGCGGAGAAAATGAATCAACAGAAAAAAGCGAAAATTTTTCAAACAAAGTCAGCATGAAAACTTTTTATTTTTTCTTAAATATTGCATTAAAAAACTTTTTTTTCTTCTTCCGTAATTCAAGGACCAATTTTTTTCATACAATCGTCAGCCGACTGGACAGGTCGTCCCCAATGATTGTAAAAAAACTGAGTATACTTGACCATCATCCAAAAATATCGCGCGACCAAACACTGATGTTATTATTATATCGATCTATTCAATCACTTTAAGTTTTTTTAAATATTAAGCAGCAAAGATCCATTTTTACATTAATTTTTTTATCAAAACAAAACCATTTTGTTTTTCGCTCTTTTAAATTCCCAAACAAATTTGTGTCCTCCTTTTTTCTTTCTCTTTTGTTGTTGTGTAGCAGCAGCAACCTTAGCATCGTCCTCTACTTGAATTTTGTTCGGTCACTCACCCGTGCGTGGCCTTTTTTTCCTTTTTCTCCATTGATGAGACAGTCTTAAACGTGAAAATAGAATAAAAACGGCGATATTTCTGTTTGGAGGGTGCGACCCGATAAAAACTTTTTTTCTTTTTTCTTATGCTCAGAAATTCCTTATTTTTGAGGTTTTTCAACTTCTTGTTGTTGACAAAGGTTAACTTCAATAACTTATTTTTCATTTTCAAAACAAAACACCTTCACACGAAAAATCTGAATTATTTTTTTTTAAAAAAGCAATTTCCTTTGATTGATTAGCTTTTGTGATAAATTCCAGTTTTGCCTCTCTTTTTTTGTCATAATCCAGACAAACAACTTCCATATGTTTTTTTAGCTATCACAAAGAAACGTTCCTTTTTTTGACTCGCGTTATGAATCATTTCAACTTCTTTTGACATTTCATTAGGAGAGAGAGAGGTAATAGTGTTATTTTTCTCTTTTTGAAGCATTTTTATGATTAATTGTTTTTTACGTCTTTTTTGTGATTTACTTTCTTTGGAAAAGGTTTTCAGGTACTTTTATTCAACGTAATTTGCATAAATCTAGTTATTGAGGCATTTATGCGTGAATGAACATAATAAAAAATATTAATTATTATGTCTTCTTTTTTTTCAATCATGTTCTTTCTTTCATTAAAATCAATTCTGTAATATTATTTTATAATAATAAAAAAACATCGAAAGGATGGATATCCGGTGGCGACAGAAGTTTTTTTGTACTCTTTTTCCTGTTCCTCTATCTTGGATTGTTTGATGGTTTTTTTGAGGGCGACTGGCAGAAAATAGGATAGAATTCCAGCAGAGTGTGGCGCGATTTTTTTGGACAATGAGGTTTTTTGGCGGTTTTAGTAGTTTTTAGAAGAAAAATGGTACCACTTGCAATTTTTTCAGTTTTGTTTGTTTCGAAACTAAAAAAAGGAAAAGAAAAAGATTTCCACTTGATTACAATATATATCTCTTCTATTTTTTACAAAATTAAGAAAAAAGTTTTGAGGTTTCTTAATTTATTTTTTGACCTTCAATAAGTTTTTTAAAAAAGATTTTTAACCACAATAAAAAAAAGGTTTTAATCAAATTCTTGAAAAGTTAATGACAAATGATCGCTTAAAAAGAGGCCTCCTTCTTCTTAAAAAATTTATTGCATTTGACAGTTTTTTAAATTTTCTGTTTAACGTTCGTGTGAAATATATAGTAAAAAGAGAGAAAAAAGAAGTTTCTCAAGGGTGGCTTCTTCCGAATGGCTGGTGGTCCATGATTTATGAATGGAACAATTGCTTTTTTATTCCATTTTTTGCAAGCAAAAAAAAAGTTGACGCGATTTTTATATATGTATTCAAATAACATCTTTCTTCTTTGTTACATTTTATTCCACCATTCATTCATTTTCCTTTTTTTCCTTTTTCAAACTTAATTATTTTTCAAAATATTAGGATTATTGCTTGCTTCTTTTTTTATATGATGATAATTAGTGTCGGTTTATTTTATGTTACATACATTTTTAAGGGCAACATGTGTTCGTTTCTCCCTTTTTTGCGTGTTGCAATCTGTGCAACTAATAACGCCTGCTGTTGTCTCCCTCGCTCTCTCGAGAAAATTAACCTTCATCATATTAGAATTGGTAGAAGCTAATTTGAATTTTTTTATGCTTTTTTTATTACATTTTTGTAAGACCCCTTTTTTGAATGCATTCTTTGTCTTACTTTTTTATAGGCTTTTTTCTTCTTCATGCTTTACATTTTTTGTCAGTTTTTTAATGCTTGAAACATTTTTTTTGTATTTGTCTAAAGCATTTCTGATAATTTTTTTCTCGACAGCTTTAGTGGAAAGAAGAAGAAGAAAAAACTGACCAAAGAAACATAGTTTCTTCTTGCATCGCTTAAAAAACAGACAAGTACGATTTTTTTGAATTCTTCTGGTATTATGTTGATCATCTTGTTGGCATTTTTAATGCCAGTTTTAGCCAGCCATGGCAATGTTACCGTTTTTTTTCTCTTTCTCTTTTTTTCTTCTTTTGTTGTCTACTTTTCCAAAAAGGGAAGAAGAATTCCATTAGTGGTTTCATTAGCATTTTTATATTTGTGTCGTCTTCTTCTTTTTTCTTTGATACTACTGAATTTATTGCATCAAATATGAGGGAAAGGGATTTCTCACGCTCAAACGCCATTTCAAGTAACAACAAATACACCTATAAACAAAAAAGAATGAAATGGAACGAGTTCCGCGAAAACGATTTGATTTTTTTAAATGGCAATTTTTAAATGTCTCCATTTTGGCATCGATTTACGTTTTTTAGTATTTTTTTTTGGAAAGAAATGAATAATGTTGCTTACATTTTTTTTGCAAGATTTTTAATCTCTTTTAAAACACTTTTTTCCCATCGTAATCAAAAATATTTTTGTCTGATCTTCTTTATTTCACCTTTTTTGAAGTCTTTCTTTCGAAAATTGCTTTAGGGTGTTTTTTTGAAAAAAAGCTATCAGCTTGAAGCAGTGTCACGTAAGTAAGTGAGAGAGAAGATACCATCGATGATGATGTTGTTAAATAATAGAGAAAAGGGAGAGCTTATATTTGCGGTTTGTGACGCTGCGCAAAGCTTGACTTGCTTTTTTTAACTCTCCGACATTCGAGTGCAACATAGAAAAAAAAAAGAAAGAGGTGGACGAAAGCGCTTGAGCTTATAAAACAACGATTTGCTAACAGTTAAAAAGACAAGCTTTGTTTTTTTTCCGAAATATATTTTTTTCTTGCTTTTAAATTTTTTTAGTAGCGTTTAAAGTTGCGCACATCTTTTTGATTATTTATTCAATCAAACATTAGTAAAAACTAATGTTTTTTCAATAAATTTTCATTTTACTTTATTTAAAATTTAAAGTTGCAATGTCTTTTTTTCTACAATCATAAATCATTGAAGAAGGAGCTGATTTAAGGAAAACAAACAGGGAAGGAAATGGAATGAAGAAGGAGGAAAAAAGATTTTTCTTACGGCTGTTTTCTTATTTAGGCTTTTTTGTTGGCATTTGCTTTTTTTAAAGAGATTTGTATATTATTGCTACCCGATGAATAAAATGAGAATGTGTTGAAAAGAGATTGCGCAATTTATTATGCTTAAGGTTAGTGGTACTTGGGTATATTATAGAAGCTATTACGCCATTTATTGGTATGAGATAATAATTTTTTTTGACGAGGTATACTATCTTTTTCACAGGTTTTGTGTGTTTTTTTCATAGATCGTAAAATGTTGCTTTGTAATCCGATCGACGAGATACTTCTTTTCCTTTCCTTCTTCTCCCGCCTTTTGTTACCAATTTTTTAAACTTTTTTGTCTGTCTATTTCGTTGCAGCTGTATTTTTTTGAATTATTGTCTTTAATTTTTTCGTGACCGCAATTTTTCTTTGTTTGCTTTTTTAAAAGTTAAAAAAACTTATTAAATTTTAATATATTTTTAGCGAGCACTAAATAATGCCAGTATTGTATCCTTATATAACAAGATTATATTAAAATAACAAAATAAATTAATAATTATAAGGTAATTTTTTTAAAAAAAATTCTTGAATTAATATCGCAATTATATATTTGCTTTTTTAAGTTCACATGCCATCTGCAAAAGTCTTTGATCGAAATCCTTCAATGCCAGCAGTTTCAGCTGGTATGTCAATTCCAACTGTCATAAATCCTTTAAAACATCCATTGACAAAGAGTAAGTAACATTTTCATACATGCTAACATTTAAATTATAAAAAATATTGTATTTTAAAAAAATTATGTTTTCATTTTTTAAGGAAATGACGAAAAAACAGATGAAGAAAAGCAACGAGATCAAAGCAGAGTTGAAGAGCTTACAAAGATACGTGATTCTGTAGAAGATACATTGATTCAAAAGCTTGATGAACTTAAAAAGATTTGTCTTGAAGAAGCTGTAAGTTTTAGGATTGTTTTTCACTTAATTATTTACCGAAAAAAAGTTGCGCTGCCAAAGATTTATTTAAATAATTAAAAGGAGAAAAAACACTTGAATATAATCCTTAAACCCATGAAATATGAGCATGACCGTAAAAGTTCCGGATTACGAATAAAAAGAAAAGCGGCACACATTTTTCATGTGCATTATAGTAGCAATATGAAACAACAATTGCGTAATTGGCGATCTTTCTTTTTTCAGGAAATAACCGGTGTCATTCCAATTGAAACTTACCTTACTCTTCATCCCGATGAACCATTACCTAAAATTAAGCGACGAGTTGGAACAACTTTTGCCATTCCGGATGATGTTTTTGCAAATTCTGGCACTGTTAGTTTTTTTCTTGTTACAGATGAAATAAGCATTGAAATATTTTTTGCAGGATGACAAAGTTGTGTTAATGGAAACTGACATAAGAATGCAAAAAGAAATTATTGCTGCCACAGAACGAATGTCAAAAGATAAATATATTAATAAATCTTTGAGAAAAAAGCATCGAAGGGATTTACAAAGTGCTCATCATAAGTTAAGAAATTTGCAAAAAGGTTTAAATCAAATGAGACTTTCAATGAGTAAGCCGGATGTTTCAAATATTGAAAACAATGAAGTTGGAACTGGAATTAGCAGAATTAGTAAGCTTATACAACTTATGTAAAGGTGCACAATGAGCTTTTTAGAAAATTGGTCATGGTCTAGTAAAAATCAAGACTTTTCAATGGCGAAATCATGTCCAACAACTCCTCGTGGTTCGATCCCAGATCTCTGTGATTCAGATGAGCGATCTTCGAATTGCTCAAGAGTATTTAATAAATCACCTGCTCCATCTAGTAGTTCATTGGGGCAATTAAGGCCTCCAACAACATCTACTGCAAGTGCCACGTCAATTACAACTAATACAAGTCCTAATGATTCGGGTATTCATTCTGAAACAACTCCTCCACTAATTCCTAATCGGAGAATGACACTTCCTGCAACATCTCCAACTTCACCAAAAAGCCGAAATCAGATTACAAAATCAATTGATGCAGATGGGGTACATATCTATGAAAATGTTGGATATACTTCAATGGCTCCATATAAAAGTGCATATCGGCAATCTAATTTTCCTACTCTTCAAGTAAAAAGAATATCTTTTAAATGAAAATATATTAACTCTTTTTAAAATTTTAGACTCCTGAAGGAATATCAGAACCTAACCTTCGATCTTTACTTACAAACGATTCAACTCCAATTGCAATAAAAGGATCACCACCAAGCACTCATTTTGCAAAGTCTTCAAATAATTCTGCAACAAACTTTGGCGTTACGGTATGTAAATATAGATAATTCAAGAACGGAAGCTTTTATGAGTTTATTGATTACAGAACACACATTTTCCATATTCAACACAAGAAAGTTTAACTTCTGCTGCAAACACACAACTTGGGAGAATTGTTCGAAAAATGAGCAACGGTGTTTCAACGGCAGCTTTCTTATCTCAATCACAACTTCCTCCATCACATCGTCTTTCAATGGCAAATCCAGCAACTACTGTTCGAGCTTCATCTGTTCATGGTAGTGGAGGATGTGTAAATGGTGGATTTTCAACAGCTTCACTTGATCGACGAGCATTACGTCAAAGACAAGCTGCTGTAATTGCAGCTGCTTCAGCAGTTACAAAAGCTAATGAAAATTCAAATATTTCACATAAGCTGACAACAACATTTCCTGTTGGAGTTGAAACTTGTAATCAAAGGTACACATTTATTTGATTTATTTGTTGGTTTTAAAACAAGTTTTCAATTTTCAGTCAAGCAGATCGTCTACGTTCAATTTCACAACATAATGGCATTGGAGTTGGAATTCCACATTGTACTGTAAATCCACGACATCATTCAACAAGTCGTCTGCCACCCGGTGAATGGCCATATGCTTCACGTGATCCACAAATGGAAGCATTATTAAATTTTTATCGAGATGGAGTATATAGTAAAAAGCTTGTACCACCTTCAACAGCTCCCTCAACAACTCCAACAACTCGAATAGTTCCTATTCAGCAAAAACCTTCTAATAATAGTCATTCAAATAGTAAAGGAGCAACTATGGTTTAAAAAATTTTTTTCTAATGTTTTACATGTCTTTTTCTTTTAAATCTTAAATGGCAAAACGGTCAACATTTTACATAACACTTTGAGAAATATATGCAAATTATATCATGTGAGATCTCTCATTCCCTTTCATTAATTTAATTTTTGCTGCAATTCTTTTTTCAGTTTTTTTTTCAAATGCTCAGTTTTTTATATTAAAAAGTTTATTTTTGTTAGCGTGTTTTTAAAGGCAAGTGCCAAAGAAAGAATTTTAATTTGTAAATAAAGTATAAATAAAAATGTTATATGGGATAACGGTTGTAAAAAAAATACAAATCAAGATTCATTTTTATGTGCCATCGTCAACAAAACAAAATTCATTATTGCCTCAGTATACCTTCAACCAGGTAGGTGCATACAGGAAAAAAATGGAAGAGTGGACCATGGTCATCTTTGAGGATAGTATTTATTTATTTATTTATTATACATGCCTTACGCATGTTGGTTTACGACAAATTAAAAAAAACATTGTAAAATATATTACATAAAAAGGAATTAATAAGAAACATAGCAAGATAAATTTAAAAAAAAAAAATAAATTTTGAAAAATATATATTAAGCTGTGTAAGTTAAGTACTGTAGTTTAAGTAGAGATATGAAAATTACAATAATTTGAATAAAATTTTTAAAACATTTTTAGTGATAATAATAATAAAAAAGAATAAAAGAATGAAGAAGAAAAGAAAAAACAATATTTAGAGTTTTTTTTTTAAATGATTAATTGATACAATATTTAAATAGTGATTTAAAGAGATAATAAGAATTTGAATATTAAAATAAAATTTTGGAAATGAATTATGAACCGTTACATGTTTTTGAAATTTTTTGAAAATGTGAGCCAACTTTGATAGTAAAGAAATTGAAACGAATTCGCTTTTTTGCTCGAGGGACAACAACCTTATTTTTTAAGCCACGTGTTATTGAATTTTGGGTTATTATGTTAAGATCAGCAATTGTTTTGTGATTAAGAATATTATAATATGTTGAGACGTCTATCTTTTTGTATCTATCTTCAAGAGAAGTTAATCCAAGAATTTGTAATCTTTCGAGGTATGAATTGTTAGCCAAGCTACGGAGTTTAGGACAACGAAGAAATATTAATTTTGTAGTTACTCTTTGAACATTTTCAAGTTTTTTCATTAGTGCACTTTTTTTGTTATCATTATTATATGTAGCAGGGTTAAAAACTGGGGAACAAAATTCTAGTATGGGACGAACATATATTGCATACATTGATGTTAAAAATTTGGGATCAGTAGATTTAAGTGATTTAAAAAGAATAAAACGACGACGAGAAGCTTTAGTTGCAATATGAGCTACGTGATCTTTCCAAGAAACTTCATCATCAACAAGGACACCAAGGTCACGTACAGCCGAAGTTGCATCTGGTATTTTAATGTTATTGTATAGATATGTGTGTTTAGGGTTTCTTTTAGAGAAAAGATGAAGAGTCACACATTTGTGGATAGCTATGGTAAGGCCGTTTATATCCATCCAAGATTTTAATTTGTTAATAAAAATTTGGAGAGGATTCGATGAGGCAGCTAAATTTGAAGATAATGCTTTAAGGTCATCAGCAAAAAGTTTAACAATTACTCCGGTAGTCTTACAAAATTCAGGAAGATCACTAATGTAAAAAAGGAAAAGCAAGGGGCCAAGAACTGAGCCTTGGGGTACTCCACTATTAACAGAAGTTGGTTCAGAGAGAGTATCATTGACTTTAACGCGAAATGTTCTGTTTGTTAGAAATGAAATTATCCATTGTAGAATCCATTGGGGGGTATCAACCGATTTTAATTTGTTGATGAGCCTATCATGTGGTACAGTATCAAAAGCTTTCTGCATATCAAAATAGATAATATCTACAGGATGATTTAATTCAAGTTCTGAAGTAACAAATTCAAAAGTTTCTAAGAGCTGAGTGGTGACCGATTTATTTTTGGTAAAACCATGTTGGGCAAGAGGTATTAGATTATTAACAGATAAGAATGCATAAAAATTATCATAGACAAGACGTTCAGTAATTTTGCACAAGGAAGATGTGAGTGAAATTGGGCGATAGTTAGAGCAAAGAGATTTATCATCTTTTTTGTGTAAGGGAATTACCAGCGAAGTTTTCCAAAAATCAGGTAATTCACCGAGAGAAAAAGACAAATTAATGATTTTGGTAATAGGCTTAGCTAATGTTACTGCACAGAGTTTAAGAATTATTGAGGGTAAGTCATCTGGAGTAGTGTTAATTTTATTTTTAAGTTTTTCAAGCATACGATAAATTGTGTGGGGAGTAAAAGTGTGAAAAGGAAAATCTTGATTATTAGTATAAATTATTTCAGATGGAACACCATAAACTGAGGAGAAGAAATCGCGGAATAAATTAGCTTTTGGAAGATCATCAAATATTATTTCATCAGATGATGCTTTGAGTGCGGGTAACGCCAAAGATTTTGATTTGAAATGTTTGCCGATATAATTAAAAATTGCTTTAGGGCCTTTTAACGCAAGCTTTTTCTCTTTGTATTGAAGAAAACGTCTGCAATGTGACTTTATGGAATTATTGATTTTGATTAATTTTAGCTGTAGTGGTCGAGTTAATGTTGGAGATGAAGATAAAATTTCTTGGCGGTATTTAAAAAGACGGGTAATGTGATTGGGATAATTAGTTGGAGGCTTGTTACTGCTAACAGGAACAAAACAATTAATAGCATGTCGGACAATGTTTACAAAGTTATTATAAATATTATTGATATTATTAGTTTGTTTAAAGAGAGAATCCCAGTTATAATTCGCAAAATAATGATTTAATAGATTATAATCTGCTTTATAATAATTAAGATATGGTTTTGGGTTTGGGATAGATAGCTGAATGTTAAGTTCGAAAATTAGTGTTTTATGGTCAGAAGTGATTTTATCATCATGATAAGATAGGTGAGTAAGAGAATCGAAATTAGAAAGAAGAACAAGATCCAGAATATTATTAGTTTGTTGATTACACGAGTAAATTGTCGACGGATTTACTCGCGTGGGAGATTTTACAATATTTGTAAGACCTGAAGATACCAGAAACTGCAGAAAAATTTTACTTTTTTCGGATTTAGCTTCAAAGGAGTTCCATTCTATGTCATTTAAATTAAAATCACCGCAAATAACAGTATCGTTGGAAGAAGAAGATTGAATTAAAAATAAGAGAATATTACAAAGTTCGGTTATGATTTCATTATTAGCTTGGGGGAGATAAAGGTTTATTAGTCTGATAGAATTTTTAGGAAAAAATATATCAACGGCAACAATTTCAAAATTTTTAAATTTAGGGGTGCTTAGAGTGTTAAAATTAAAACATGTGGGAATAATAATGGCACAACCTCCGCTACGTTTAGAGCTTTTAAGCTTAGATCGATCGTTTCTGATAATGGAAAAAGGATATCCCATTAAAATTTGTGAATCTTCAATATCAGAGTTAAGCCAAGTTTCAGAAATACAAAAAATAGTAAAAGGTTCATTTTCAAAAAGTAAAGAGAGTTGGGGGAGCTTATTAAAAATACTACGAGAATTAAAAGACACAAATCGTAAGGCATTTAATTGTTAATCAGAGAGAGGATAACGGTTAGTATCAAGAGGAATAGGCTTTTCACGACCAACACCACGATGGCAGATGGCTTTATTATAAATGACCAAATTCAACTCACGATATTTTTGTTTGAGTTCAGTAATAGTGGCATGGAGTTCTCGATCATGTTTGAGTTCAGCATCTGTCTTTGAAGGGCGAATAAAAATTTTGCGGGCATTAAATGAATCTTTCTTTAGCTTGTAACCACCGAGGAAATTTCCTTTGATTGCTTTTGCGGGAAATACAATTTTCAAGAGTCGTGGACGATCATTCTTTGACTTTCCCATTCGATAAGAAGTGAATGAAGTTTCAGTCTCGGTTTCTTCCATCAATTTTTTAACAGCGGCCATATCTTCATCAAATCTTTCACTTGCATTTGTTTTGTTTGATTCAGCAAGTCCGGAAACAACGACTGAGCGTAATCTTTCTGCTCGATCTTCAATGCTTTCACCGTTTTCTTTATCGATTTCCATTTTGTCAGCTTTAAGTTCTTTTAAATCTTTTTCTTTAGCATTCAATTGTTCAGTCAAATAAGCAATTGTTTGGCATTGGGAGGTAATAACTTCTGTTTGACTTTTATTGTTAAGGCGCAAATCAGTAACATTATTGTGAAGAGCAACAAATAAATCAGCAAGAATACGTCTTGAAGTTTCGTCTTGAACGTGGGCAGTCAAAAATTGCTGAAGATTGTCAGGTTCATAAATAAGATGTTCAGTGCTTCCAGTAAAAGCAGCCATTTTCTTTTTATCAGGAGAATTAGACGTTGAACTAGGAGGGGGTTCAGATCTTTTCATAAAGTTTACAGCTTTTCTTTCTTTTTTAACAAGAAAAAAAAAAAAAAATATTTTTTGAGACAAAAAATAAAACACAGCCGATCGCGAGAAAAGAAGCAGGATGTGTTTAATTTGTCGTTGTTCGGATTTTACAGATGCATGACGAGAAATTCGCGGTTTTCTCCATTTGGTTTGAGCTTGTTGGAATAAAGAGAAGACATTAAGTTGATTTATAAATTGAAAATAAGCCGATGGCATAAATAATCGTAGAAGTACTGTAATAGTAACATAAAGGCAAACCAAAAAAATCCAAATTTGAGGTGGACTGGGAACAAGTCCATTGAACAAAGGGAATAACCCATTAGCAACGGTCCGTTCAGCAAATCTTAAAGCAGTTTCTTTTCCAGGATTTACTAAGTCAGGCATGTCCAAATCTTTGATAAGATTATTGATCACTTGTGCATGTGTGGCCGAATGGTAATAATTTTCAAAAGCTAGGACTTCTGATAAGTTAGCCAAAATCAAATTATGAAAATGAGTTCCAGGTTGTAATTCAGGTAATGTAATTTTATGGAACAGTTGTATTTCACCAGGAGCATCAATAATACGTTCATGAGGATCGGCTTGATCAAATCGTACAAGTTTATCTTCAGCCATTTGGATGTAAATTGGAAGGTCATTTTCACAATTAATCTGATTGCTGTTTTGTTCAATCACCATATTTTTGTGATTCATAAATCCTTGTAATTCATAACCAAAATGTGAAAATTTAACCGGTAATGTACTGAAGCATGTCCCACGGATAGGTGCAAAATGAATGGCAGAAAAAGGAACTTCAGAGCAAGTTTGAACTTCCATGATTTGTGGTGTAACCATTCTTGCAATTACATTTGAAGAGTTTAAAAGTTTTCGAGCAAGTTCAGTTGGATTAGCTTCAGCTAGAGACATAATATTATTCAAAAAGTCATCAAACATTGAAGCAATAAGTTTGTAAGTTGTACGGAATAAATCAGTAGTTGAAAGTTCTAATGCAGCATGATTTGTGGAAGCTTGTGTTGAATAGGTTAATCCAGTATCTCTTTTTTGTCGATGTTCTTTCTTTTGTCGTAAGTAATTTTGATGAGCTTCATGTTTGGTTTGATTTAGAGCTTTATCTTGAATACCGTAACCTTGTTGGCTGATGACCAAAGTACGATTACAGTCTTGAATAACTTTTGCATCATGAAAAGTTAATGCCATATCTTTAGCATCATTTATGAAGATATTATCAGAAAATGTGCCATTAATTGTTGAAAGTGGAATATAATCGCATTTCTGATTAACATCTGGATCCCATTTCAATACTCCTTTTTCTTTTAAATCACAAATTCCAGCACCATAATAACATGGTTGATTACTTTTAATTGGTTGTTGAATTTCTGCTTTATTATGACGAGCATGAATGATCAATTTTGATAAATAACAGTTTTGAATTTGGATTAATTCAGGAAAAATAAAGGGAAGAGGCCAACGTTGTTTTTCAAAAACAATTGAATTATTTGTGCCGAGATAACCATCAAAGTTAGTTAATGCACCAGCAAAACTACTTTTGGAGGTTATCATCTTTTGGCATTCAGGTACAGTAACTTGGATAGGGAGTTTTACCATTTCACTATTTTCTTTTCCATGCCAATTTTGAGAGTAAACCGAGGTAATATTAAAGCAACGACATAAATGAGCTTCAGTTGAATATGGAATAGTATTTTCACGATAAACCTCGTAAGATACTTTAATTGGTGGAGTTTGGGGCAAGATATTATCAGCAAGATGAGTACGTTGTGGTAAATATAGTAGTGTTCGAGTAGCACTTTCATCACAAATCATTGGTGTTGTAAAAGCCAATCCACCATCCATTAATTGATAAATTACCATAACGGCAAGCATTAAAGGTGTAAAATTTCCAATAACTTTTCCAATAACTGATTTTCGAAAAGAAGGCTTCCAAGTTGATAAGGTTAATTCATTGAATTTATCAGCTAACTTTCGTTCCTTTTGTTTTTGTCTTCGAATTTTATCTTTGGCACGTTTTCGAAGCAAGGCTGTAGGAGTAAGTTTTGCTTTTCTTGAATTATCAGCTTTATCAGTTTGAGGTAATTCAATACGCTTTCGAATGATTTTGGATGATTGAGAACATTTAATTAATTTTTGTTGTCCTTTTGAAAGTTTATGATGCAATGTTACATCATCTTTACTTTCACCAGCTTTTATTGATTCAGTAATTTGAATTGGTTCATCATCAGATTCTAAAAGCTTATCAGCTTGTGCATCAAGATCAGATAAAAGTTTTGGGTATGAAAGATCATCAGTTTCATAGTCATCCAAAAGATAATCATCATCATCATCAATGATTTCTTCCATGATTTTATCAGCTTTACTTTGGAATTTTGGTTTTTCAGTTGTTTCAGCAGTTGTTACAGTATCAGTTGAATTTTTGTAGTAAAGTTTTATAGATTCAGCACTATCTTTTTGATAATTCTTTGAATCTGTATTTTCAAAAATTATACGTGGATGTTTTCTTTTAGCTTCAAAAATGTTCAAATCAGCTGAATAATCTGTTGGGGTCAAATCAAAATCTTCATCATCACCACCAAAATCATCATCTTCTTCTTTTTCAGTTTCAACTAAATGAGCTTCGGCGAATTTGACTTTTACCGGCTTTGAAAGTTTCTTTTGTTGATAGCTTTGAGGGGGTGTTGGACGATAATCAGGTTCATATTTGTGTGGATGAAATGGAACTCGTTGTCCATAATCATATCCACCTCTTTGTTGAAATCCAGGTGAATTTGCACGATTAAATTGATTGTTATTCCAATTTCGTTGTTGAGGTTGTGTCCATCGTGGGCCAGGTGTAACTGATTGAGAGCGATTTTGAAAATTTCGTTGTCCAGGATATGTTCGATTCTGTTGTTGACTGCGATAATTATCAGATCGAGATCGAGGCCGTACAGGTTGGGGACAATTGATTCTGATATGACCAGTTGAATGACAATTAAAACATGTTCTTGTTTCACCAGAAATTTGCATATTCTGGGCCATTAAATTTTCGAGGGATTCATTATTTGAATTTTTAGCTTTGGATTTCTTTAGTTGTTTCTTAGCATTTTCATAATCTTCAAATTTTGTTGCAAGTTTAATCACTTTTTCATAAGAATCCGGATCTTCTTGTCGAACTTTGATTTGAAGTTCAGGTTTGAGTCTGCCCAACATTTCGCGTTGCAAATATTTATCAACAAAATCCTGGCTTTCATCTTGTAGGATAAGATTAACGATTTTCGAAAGCCGATTGCTGAATTGATGGACAGTTTCATTAATCTCTTGATAGCATTTAACCAGTTGTGATTCTGCATGTTTTTTAACTCCATCAGCAGGAAATTTGCTTTGGAGATGGGCAACAACTTTTTCAAAATCATCTTTATCATCATCACTCATTGATTTGTAAACTCTTTCAGCTTTTCCATCAAGATGAAGAAGAAGGAATGCAAGTTTCTGATCATTATTCGGTGGAAATGGTTCAGAAAGAAGAGTAAGCTTTAATCTCTTTATCCAGCTTGAGAATGATTCCCTAGGAGAGCCATCAAAAGTGGTAATTTTTGATCGGTTATCACCTGGGGAAAACATATTCATTTCAGCCTGAGGAGTAGTTTCCCGCTTTTTAACTTTTACCGTAAATCCAGTTTTCATTTCATCAAGCTTTTGTGATATTAAATCCAGGGGTGAAGATTGTACATTACCTCTAATGGAGGATAAATGTTGTTGTAAATGTTCAATCTTGTCATACCCACCATAAATGAATGCATCATCCAAATATTCAGGTTCATCTTCTAGCTCGGTGGCTTTTAGTTCATCAGCAAGTGAAGAAACATTTACAGGTGTAAGCTGTTGAACTTTTTCCTCAAGTGTTTGAATTTGTTCCTTCAAAGATGCAATTTGATCCACCATTTCGTTCCGTAATTCTCCAATTTCTGCAGCTTTTTGATTCATCTTTGTTTCAGCATTAGCATCATTTTCTTCAATCATCTGTGTTAAATCATTAAAACATTTAGCTGCTATTTCTTCAACATTTTTGATTTTTGTATTTAAATCTGCAACCATTTCATCAACATTTGTTGCAAGTTCAGCTTGATCTTCACGTGCTCCACCAATTATTTCAAGTAAATCTCTTTCAGATTTCATAATTCTCCTATCAAGCTCTTCATGGATTTTAGTTCGATCACGAGTAACTACTCGAGCGAAACGAGCAATGCTCTGTTCCAGAGCTATTGTAGCATGAAAGAAAGAATCGTAATCCGTAACTTTTGAAAAATATGAATGTTTGAAAAGATCTCCATCCGATTCCATGGTCGCCATTTTTCAAAAAAAAATTTTTTTAAACCAACCGTAATCCAATTTTCAAATAAAATAAAATAATAATTGCAAGTAAGTTCACCAATAAATTCAATTTTGAAATATGCAATAATATTCACCAACTTTTAGACGTGTTGAGGATCAAAGTGATATGAAAATTATTCAATTTCAATTACGTTCACCAAAATAAATCCAAGATTTTCAAGTTTTTAATCTATTTACCGATAATTATGATTTTAAACTTTTTGAGGGTTAAATCAATTAATGTATCAAATAAATTAAAACTACCGAAAATTCAAAAAATTCAATCCAAAAATAATCAATCCAAATCAATCCAGCTTCAATAGCTTCGCCCTTCAACGGCCTTCTGCAGGAATAGGTGAACAATAAAAATCCAAATAAATCAAATCCAACAATTCCACCAATATATGGTCTTCCTAGGGTATTTCAGCGCTTTTTCTTTTTCACAAAATGTTCAGCTTCTTTTCACCAACTTTTAACATCGATTGATCAGATCGAAGAAAAGAAGGGAAGAAACAAAACAAGGCAACGACCAGCCGACCGGCTTTGCTAGAGGGGCAAAGCACCAGTCTGGGCACCAGTGTAATATTATATAGTAAAAAGCTTGTACCACCTTCAACAGCTCCCTCAACAACTCCAACAACTCGAATAGTTCCTATTCAGCAAAAACCTTCTAATAATAGTCATTCAAATAGTAAAGGAGCAACTATGGTTTAAAAAATTTTTTTCTAATGTTTTACATGTCTTTTTCTTTTAAATCTTAAATGGCAAAACGGTCAACATTTTACATAACACTTTGAGAAATATATGCAAATTATATCATGTGAGATCTCTCATTCCCTTTCATTAATTTAATTTTTGCTGCAATTCTTTTTTCAGTTTTTTTTTCAAATGCTCAGTTTTTTATATTAAAAAGTTTATTTTTGTTAGCGTGTTTTTAAAGGCAAGTGCCAAAGAAAGAATTTTAATTTGTAAATAAAGTATAAATAAAAATGTTATATGGGATAACGGTTGTAAAAAAAATACAAATCAAGATTCATTTTTATGTGCCATCGTCAACAAAACAAAATTCATTATTGCCTCAGTATACCTTCAACCAGGTAGGTGCATACAGGAAAAAAATGGAAGAGTGGACCATGGTCATCTTTGAGGATAGTAGTTGTAGTAGAAGTTGTGATCGTGGCTGTCATGAAAAAACGAGTTCAAGGTTAATGTCCGCAAGAAAATGAAAACAAAATGCAGAAAGAAAAAATTTACTATTGTTTGTTATTGTTTTTAAAAACATGTGCTTTTTAAAGGAGTTTTTGAAGGTAGACGTTTATTGAATGAAATCGTTTAATTTTTAAGTTTCTTAAATTTTTTTAAAATAGAATTTTTCTAATTCTTTCGGAATTCATCTCCCGCAGAGAGTTTCATGGATGCCCTAAGTCTTTTCGACGAGTTTTATTGCAAACTTTAATCTACTTATCGCCACTTTTCTCAAGATATCTTATTTGCATATCCTTTTTTCACCTCTCGTTTTTACAACCATAACTGACTGATTTACTGATTCACTTATCAAAGTAAGCATCTGTCACCGGAAATTGCCTAAATTGATCATTGTTAACCTTGGCAATTACAATCGATAGGTTTTTCATCAAGGTCGAAAGAGTAGGCATTCCATAAGATTGACTATTACTTTTTTTGACATGAATACTCATAAGTAGCAGTTTATTCAACTTCTTTTTTCTCCCTTTTCCTTCCCTTTTTATACACCCAAATTCTTAGACTCATTTTTATCTAAGTCGTTATTTTCCGTCGTCAAGGAATCCATCTTTCTGTTTTATTCTTTTTTTCTCATTTTTATATCCATTTTGAAATATAAAAAAAAGTAATGCATTCACTATAGAAACCTCAGAAAATGAATCTGCGCAAGGATTGCTGCTACTCCTGCCATAAATTCATGATTGATGTGAAAGGAAGAAAGAAGGAGGGAGAGAAAGTCGGCTTTAGAAGAATACCAAAAAAGGAAATTTTTTGACCTTAGATATCTGTCAGAATTAGATAGCTGGTCGTGTGATTTTTTTACAATTACTTAAAAATGTAAATATTTTTTATAAAAATCTGTTGTTTTTTGCCAAAACAAATTTGAATTATTGTTTTTTTTGTTATCAGATTGATCAAACTTTTCTTTGTTTTTAAACCGAAATACTTTCACTTTCATAAATGAATTTTTTTGTTTGATCCAAGGCGACTATTACCGATTGGCGATCAGTAATGAAACCCTTTTTTTCTCAAGGCCATTTTCAACGTTATGACAACGTTTGTTTAAGAAAAAAAAACTTTTTTTCATCCCTCGCTCTCTCTCCACGTTAATTATTTTATGAACGTTTTTGAAAATCAATCGGATTTTTAATTCTGGATTATATGTGTGATGGATGAGTCATTCAATATTTGTTATTTATTTTTTTAAGTTTACGATACCATTATGACATGATCATCATAGATTGGCCTATTATTATAAATGAGTCAAAGGCACTCAATTTTGTTCCTCATTTTTTAAAAAAAAGTTATTAAAACTCGTTTAGATAATATAAAAGAAATAATCTAGATGCCTCATTCTTATTTTTTTTCAAAATATGTATTCTTTTTACAAATCAAGCGTCACATTGATTTTCAAAAAGTTTGTGAAAATTTGTGAATTTTCTCAGTAGGGGGTAGTAGAGTTTTTGCGCAAAATTTTTCTTCCATCAATGATGCTTTGGAGATTGCAAATATAAATAACGTCGTCCGAAATAAAAACGAAGACTCAAGGCCGTGAGTCAGCGCTTTATCCAGAATGGATATGACCTGGTTTGTTGAATTTCTTTTTGGAAATTTATGTTATAATTATTTTTAAAAAATTTGTTTAGCAAAGGTTTTGTTTTTTGACAAAGTTTCTGGCGTTTTTAAGCAGCTTTGAAAACACATTTAATAAAGTATTTCAAGGTTCTTGATTAACCTGAATTTAAAAGCAGATTCAGAGCGTAAAATTGAGGTTTATTAGTTGCATTTTGTAATTTTTTGCGTCTTCTTCTTCTAAGTGATCCTTTAAATGCATTTCTTTTTTCAGGTTTTTCACTCCAAGTTTTCTTTTTTTCCTATTCCACAAAAAAACCTAAAATTGTAATAAAATTCGATGAGTCATTGTTGTTGTTAAAATTCAAATTTATTTTTTACCGTTTTCATTCTCTCAAAACATAATGCTTTTTTGTGCAATTTTCCATCCATGATGACCACCGTCGGCAGCGGAACTCGCCATTTTAAAAAAAGATTGGTCATTTTTTTGAAAAAAAATGAAGAGATTTGCAAGGCCATTGGCGGTGAAATGCTTGATGCGGCAAAAGAAGATCGTCTGTCAAAAATTTGTAAAAAATATATATGAATTTTTCGTTACCTGATGACTGTGTGCGTCCAATGAAAACCGGTTGAAAACAAAAAAAAATTTCTCTGTTCTGCCTTCTGGACTTTAGAGAGTTGTAAGTGCCACAGTCGCGGCAATATCGCCTGCAATGTTGATGTGAGAAACCTTTATGAGTTGCATGATGTTGCTGCTGCTGCATCTGTTGTTCTTTTTCGTTTTTTCTGAATAATAAAAAAGATAGTGAGAAGTACACTGCGCGACGACGAGTTTTTATTTAGCGTAATGTTATTGTTTATTTGTGCGTGATTTAAATATTACATAATTGTTTTTTCTTCTTCTTTAAAAAATTTTAAAGTTGATTTTAAATGTGAAGGATTCTTATTTTAGTTTTTTTTTTCAAAGATGTCGTCTGAAGTAGGACGAAAAGCAACGATAACCTTTTCGGTGGTTTTAACCTTGATTGCAATGGTGTTATCTATTGCAGCTATATTAACACCTAGTTGGCAAGTTGTTAATTTACGAGAATATAATTCCATACATGAACATGGTTTATGGCTTGATTGTACAAGACATTCCAGAGATGGAAATGTTTTATTAAGAAGATATTCAACAATTACAGAACCTCTTCACTGTGTTTATAAATTTGATTATGATAAATATTCTGGAACATTTGATCTTGAAGATGATAATAGTCCTGTTGGAGAAGTTAACAGACATAAGTTCTACGGTACATCACAATTAAATGTTGACTTTTCAAAACAAAAATAATTCATTTTAGGATGGCATACTGCAACATTAATTTTACTTGGTCTTGCACTTCTTACTGGATTTATGTCAGTTTGTATTGCCATTTGTGGTTGCTGTTATGGTTCATTGGCATTAGTGTATACTGTTATTATGCTTGTTACATGTACTATTTTTATCATTTTAATTCAAAAAATAATGTTTTCTTTCAGTATTTTTGTCTTCCATCGCTGAAGGATTATTCTTCTTTTTCTCTCATCGGGCTGATAATCGATTTATCAAAGGTATTGTTGGAACCTATGAACAAAGAGTTGGACTTGCATTTTTCCTTCAAATGGCTGCTTGTGGTTTTCATTTTCTTTCATTCTTAATTGCCATTGTTTCAACATACTTTTCTTTCACGGCTCATGGTGGTGTTCTTGACAATTACAGCGTACAAAGAAGTTCCCGCACCAATATGACAAATATTGGCCGGTATGTTTCGGAAATTGTTTGACCACAGTTTTTCTCGTCCCTTAAAAATTTGTTTTTTGTCCTTGCTTATTGTTTCTGTAATTCAATCATTAACATTTTTCTAACCCCAAACGCACACATTTTATATTCTAACATGTTTCCTCACTTACTTCATGTTGTAGCACCCCATCAAATTATGAGCTGCTATTGCCAAATGATCAACAGATAAACGACTTTAGGTCAATGGAATTTGATTCCCAAATGGCTGGCTTTCAACAAAATCCAAATAAATCTAAAATTCCACCATATTACATCAAAGATGAATATCCAGGTTTTGAAAGTATGCCAGAATTGCATCATGCTCGTAGCTATCAATCTGATATCAATCCACCAAGAATTCGCAGAAAATCTGAAACATGTGTTTAATTTTATGATTGTTTTATTTCGGGTGATTCTTATTATTAACGCATTTCCTTTTCTTGCCGTTTTTTTAAAAAAAATTTAAAAATTGTTTTATGCTGAAGTTTTCTTATTCATTTTTGCCATATAAAATGACAATCGTTTTTATTGTTTTTGTTTTTTTAAAGAATAGTTCGCAAAAATTTTATAAGTTTAAACACAAATTTTGAATGTATTACTGTAATTTTATTTTTAACATTGTTGTCTGAAATGAAAACATAACATTTCAACTCAAAACTCATGCCTGCCAAAAAAAACTTGCATCAACTTTCTACTGTTTTTAATTGTAAAGCCTACCTCTTTGATATTACTTTACATTATATTTTGCTCCTGTTGTTTTTAAGCAAAACATGAAAAAATCTCTCTATATATTTTTTTTTGTTTTAAGAATTCTTTATGATTTAAATTTGTTTTGTAAAAGCAAATAAAAACTTTAAAAAATTTTTAACCTTCAAAATAAAATTTCAAGGAAACAAACGGATTTTTGACGATTAAAAAAGAAAGCAACAATAATTACCTATGATTGAAAAAAATGAATAAATTTTTATGAAACGCTCAAACAATTCCCACGATACTATTTTTAAAAGAATAATAGAAGGGAGATGTCATAAAATCCCAAGGCCAGTGAAAAATTTAAGTTTTTTTTTTGAAAAGTTAATTTTAAAAACTATTTCTGTAATAAAAACATCTTGTGAATTACAACTTTTTTTCGACATTTTCGCATCAGTAACGACAAATTTATGCATGCATGAGTCATCAACCTATTTATTTTTGACTGCAATTGACAATGATCATTTGTCCAGCAGATTTTTTACTTTCCTTTTGTATCCTTCTTTTTAAGATGCATATTTTGCCGCCATGTGTCAACAACTTTTACCCTTTCTTCAACGTTGATTGACCATTTAAAGAATACATGAATGATTGCCAAACAAAAAGTTTTTTATATGAACAATTTTGTTATATTTCTTTAAAGTTATTAATACTGCACTCTTTCGCTATTTTTCTCTCTCCAGGTATGGTCAGTCAGTCAGTTCGAAATCCTTGAAATCTCTTGCGTAAATTGACCTTCAAAATTTGTTGAATTGCGCCGCAGCAGCATAAACAGTTCAAAATTCGATGAATGGATGGATGGGACGTTGCCATCGGCCGTTTTTCTTCGTAAGCAGAAGAAGGGAAAAAAAGAAATTTAGGTCATGGTTTTAAAAATCATGCAAAAATAAACGTACGATAGTTTCAGTATTTTTGTCCAGCTGCCAATAAGAGTGACTTTTTTCTTTTCCTTCTTCATCTTCTTCTGGTATTATAGTTGTTGTCTGTCCAGGGCTGAAACAGGCGGAGCCGTTTCTTTTCCCCTATGCCGGCTGTCAGGAAAGAGAGAGAGAAAGAAAAGCGTGAAGCAGCGATGGGACGCGCGAGTCCCATGTTTTTCTTTCTGAAAAATTTTTCTTTTCTCCTTCTTTTTTCTTTCTATCCTTCTGAAAAAAGAATCAGGCACCGTTTTCCATCTAAAATAAATATCTTATTAGCATTTGTCCATCTTTTAAAAAAGGGGAAGCAATGTTTGTCCATTTAAGGGCGCCAAGAATCAGAAAAAAACTGGTATTCAAATTTTTTGATTATTTCTTGGATTTTTCTTTTTTTTTCCTTTTGTTACAAAATGATTTAACTTTACATTTATCGCGTGAAAATATAATAAAAGGAAACTTGTTGTCAATTGACTTTTTTTATAAATAAAAATGCATTAAAAACGCGAAAATACTTTTTTTCAGCTTTTAACACCATTTTTCTTTCAACTTTTTTTTATATTTTTGGTAGGAGATGATACTAAGATATTGGCAAAGAATTAATTCGTGCAAAGCATGAATGATTTTAATAGCAGTAGTAAATGTTCGGCAAAAGCCGTGTGGCTTTCGTTATATTTTATTTTGCATGTTTTTGGTTTTACATGTTTGTTATTAGCTGTTGTATCACCAAGCTGGCAATTTGTTTATCTTGAAGAAGGTAGAACTGAACATCACCATGGCCTTTGGATGGATTGTAAACGAGATTATTCAAATGAATATGGAAGGCCGAGAGAATATTACGAAAAACTTTTTAGGCAAGTTTTTAATTAAAAAACAATGTTTACTTTAGAAAAAAATTTTTTTGAAAAATTAAGGAGAGATTATTTGCGCAATCAATTTATTTTTCATTTTTTGTTGATATTTTTGAAGGTCAATTAAATGTTTTTGTAACTGATCATAGAAGTTAAATTGATTTTTGAGAAGTAACGGCCAGCTGCTCCTTTTCTCTCTTTTTTTCATTCTATCCTTTTACCTTGGAGCATTTAACTTAGAACATTCCCAAAAAAAGGCATCTGAAAAAAGGACCTTGAAAAAATGCAATTTGAATTTTTTGCTGTTTCACTTTTTTGAACCAAAAAAAGCTTCTACGACATTTTTTTTTAAGGGAAAATTAACATTGGGCTATTAAATACAGTAGAGAAAAAAAAGAAAAAAACAGAAAAAGGACAAATCTGATTTTTTTAGACTGGATCATATGCAAGGACCATTTGATCAGTTCTCACTTCCACCATTACAATGCGTCTATAAATTTGATTATTGGTTGGATGATGAAGATTGGTATGAACATGGATATGATGAAAATAGATTGCAAGATGATGCGTATCAGCATTTATGGCTTGGTTGGAAAATTGCATCTTTAACAGCACTTTTGTTATCTTTGATATTTACGTTATCGGCATTGATAACATGTGTATGTGGATTTTGTCATAGATTGTTAGTATGTGTCTCAGCAGTTTTATCAACCATAGGAGGTTTATTTTAAATCAAAAATGTAAATTTACAGTATCTTCTTTTAGTCCTTACTTGCATAATTGGGAATACAATATTCTATATGTATGCTCGATATCAGGATAACAACATCATAAAACAAGATGAAGGCATTTATGAAGTAATTTTCGTTTAATTAGTTACTAATTTCAATAAGTTTTCATCTAATTTTTAGCAATACTTTGGTTGGTCATTTTATACATCTGTAATTGCAAATGGCTTTTTATTTTTTGCTGCTGTTGTTGGATGTATTTCAACTTCAATTGTAATGTCATCTGGAAAAGCAAAGCTTGTCAAAATTGAAGTACTGTTATTTCCGTATAAGCCGGTTTAACTTAATAAGAATTTTTTAGGTTGAAGACAATGATAGCCTTCAGTTATTAAGTTCTGGATCAAGCTCTCAGCCTTTTAAACGCTCTTATTCTGCTGTGTATAAAATTGATTCAGCAGCTTTAAGAAAATGGGAGAAAGAAGCAATGAAAGGATTCAAAAAAGTAAGATTACATAACAGAAATGTTTTTATTACAGAAAAATTAATTTATAGAATAATTTTAAACGAGCAAATTCAATGCCAAATATAAAAAAGGGACAACACCGACCACTTCATGCTCCATCTTATACTCATTCAAATTCAGATATTTCTAAGGCATTCACTGATCCATCTCATGTAAATTTGTTTTTTTCTGTGAAGTTGTTTTAAAAATGATATTTTTAGTTTATATCAGGACCAATGCAACGTGAATCCATGACATTATCGGAAACACATTTAGCAGATCATTATACGGGTATTCTTCCAACCGGTGGTAATGCCTTTCCTGCAAATGCATCAGACCCTGTTTATCCTCCGCCATTACCTCCCAATAATCCTGATGATGTAGTTTATGAATACGTTGAACATAATTCAATAAGTTTAAGTTCAACTTTGGGCAAAAAGTAAATACCAAAATGAGTTATTTCAAAAATATATGTTTCATTTTTAGTCAACATTCTTCTCCAGCAAAAGATGGCACTACGTTAAATTATTATGACAAAGTTGCTTCTTCCTCTCCTTCGATCTCATCTCATCAAAAAATACATACCATTGAAGATAATGAATATCTTCGTCCAAAAAATACTAAATCAACAACGATTCCTGCATATTCTGAGCCATCAAAAGAACGTTATTTATATGAAAGAAATTTGTATGAAAAAACATCAAATGACAAAACTACGACAAGCTTTGGCGCAAAACATCGAAGAAATCCTTCTGAAGATTTTACACGGCATCCCGAACTACTACAAAGTAACACAAAATCAGCTTTAATTACACCAATAAGTAGTTTTCCCTCTAAACCAAAGCCACCAGAGCTGGTATGAGTTATTTATTTTCAAAAAATGTAAAAATATCAATTTTAGCCTGCAAAGCCCAGTTTTTTGAAATCTTCTGATAATCATTCAATCTCAAGTAAAGCATCTTCGCGAGAAAGTGATAAAATATTGCTCAACACTTTCGACGATAAACGATCCTTAAGTAATAACCGGTAAGCCTAAAATTTTAAAATTCTTTTATCTTTAATTTTTGTGTTTAAGATCTCTAACAAGTTTACATTCCGTTATTCCTGAAAAGCCTATAAGTGTGTTTGATCGTTCGGAAACTTGTACACCTACTTCACCTGCTTCCAGTCATGATTCGTATGCTTCCGCGTCAACAACCAGCCGGCCATTTCCATCAAAACTTTTGCATACAGTACTTCGGAATGAAGCTGCAAATAATTTGGGAATGAAAGAGACAAGCCTTGATTGGCCAAAACTTCCCAGTAGTCGAAGTTCTCGTGATGGTTCAATTCTTTCAAATAATTCTTTCAATGGGTCATTAATTGAAGGACAGTCATATGCTCCCTCGGAAATGGATCGATCTGTTGGAGCTTCTACAATAATAGCACCAAATTCTCCAAGTCAAAAATTTTTTGAATTTGATTCTGACACCGAAAGATCCATGACTCCAAAAGCGGCCACAAAAAATGGCGAAACTTTTGTTTAGAAAAAAAGAAATCTCATTTTTTTGTATTTTGAAGCATTTTTTAAAACACTTTTATCTTTTTAAAACGGGTTTTATTTTGTTTTATCCTTGTAAAAATGCATTTTTTCACTTGTTTGTTTTAAAATAAATATGATTTTTAAAGATAGGCTTTTTTTATAACTAAAGCATTTTTTCAGCTTTCACTATTACTTTTTCCGGTTTTCTCTTAATTATCACGGCTAAGTTTAAAGCATAAAGAATTTTTTGAACGCATGAATTATGAAATAAACTTGTTAGAAGAGAAGATTTTTGTTGCGTCACAGCCAATATACAACAGCTGCTGCTTTTGAGAGAAAGGAAAATGCTTACACGTTACATTGTTCAACGCCATTAAGGGTTTCCTCACATTCCATAAATTTATTATTGGTTTTAAGATAAAAAAAAATATGTTAAATGCCTTTAGCGTTGAATAAAAAAAGTGAGAGATAAACTAGCCCAAATAAATTTTGATCTGATAATTAAGAATTCGGCGTTAACTTGAGACTTAAAAAATATTTCTAAAAACCGGATTTTTAATTTTATTAAAACGTTAGTGAAATCTCGGTCGCCCGAGAATTAAACTTAAGTCACACACTGGATTGCTATTTCCTTTCAAATAATTTTTTCAGATCCGGAAAACGTTTTTATAGAAAAAACTTGTACTTTGTCTTTATCAAAAAAGTTTTAAAAAAATATACAAAGTAAAACAAATGTAATTCATTTCCATAAAAATTTTACAACAATACTGGTTATGAGCATTTCCATAAAACTAACAGTATATGTATTCATTTAAAGAAATACTTTTAAAAGTTGTTGCATAAAAATAGTGTGATTTAGATATTTTGTCATGATGACGTGTGAAGAGAAAGTGTAATGCAATAATTACAAATTTGGATTTGATCTGCGTGTAACTCTCAATTAAAAACATTAAAAATCATTGATTATGGCAGAAAATAAACCAATCTCTCTGTTAAATAGCTATTTATAGCCATATCATTGATCAACAATAAATTGTAATCAGCTACAGTAATCTCTGTATACTTGTTACGTGACCTTTTGGCATTCTTCCAATTACAATTAAGGAAAAACCAAAAAAGGTTGACGGTGTGCGAGAATATCTTTAAAAAAACCAGTTTTTTATCTTATAACTAAAAAGAAACAATGACTAAATTTTAGAAAGCTTGACCGAACAACAGGCAAATCCACGTAAAGAAACGAATGCGCCGCCCATTTTTCTTAAGGCGTCTGAAAAATTTTTAAGTATAAAAAGTGAAATCTCAAAACAATAATTCACAACAACTTTGGCAGATTTACCAAATAAAGTTCTTCAGTAAACAAAGAAAAGATGTTCGTTCAACTTCTTGTTATTGCTGCAATGATGCCTTTTACTTCTGGCTTCGGATTTGGAGGCGGCGGATGCGGTTGTCAACCGGCCTGTCCTCCTCCACCACCACCATGCCTTCCACCTCTTCCAAAGTAATTAATGCTTACAGACACCAGATCTGGGCATTCTCTTGTCTTATCATTACAACAAGAGAACGTCAAGTTCTGACATTATCCGTTAAATAAATAAATATGAAAATTTAAGATTATGCCTCCCTCCAATCTCATTACCTAGTATTCCCCTTCCTTCGTTACCTTCTCCATGTGGTTGTGGTCGTAAGAAGCGTGAAGCTCCTGCTCCAACTGTTCACGGAGATAGCGGAATCTCAAGTGATTCACTTTGCAATAATCAAACAATTCGTAAAATTATTCTCAAGGTTTGTTGTTACTAATTTCAAACTCATTAACACAAAGAACAACTTTTAAGAATTTGAACGAAGATCCTGCTCAATCCAAGGCAGCCATCCATTCTGAAGTTAAAGCCCGTCTTGGTGGTGAATATGTTGTTGTATGTTCACAAGGCTCTTTCTCATTCATCGCTGATACGCATAATTACTGTATTGATGGAAGCAGTAAACAAACGTGCTATGTTTTCCAAGTTTAATTTAGAAACAAAAAAACCATTAATATTAATTCCTTGTTTGTATATTAGAAAATTTTTAAATGTGCAAATTTCATTTCATTCCTTCTCGTATTATTATTCAATATTCTCAGCGTATCTCGACTCAATAACTGTTAAGTATCTATTGTTGTAAAAACGAGTCTTGTAATTGCCGCAAATTTATAAATAAATAAAAAAAATTTGTAAAAATAATTGTGTAGGTAACAGAAATTATGAGATATAAATTCACGGAATTGTTTGAAATCATTTATGAAAAACAAATTTACTCCAAAAGTAATTTTGGAATTAGAAAATTTTTTGTCTTACTGTTCTGGAGCCTCCAACTAGTAACCCGTCTCGTTCTCGCGATATTCCCGCAGGAATCCCTTAAGAAAATTTCCCGTAAGATTGAAGCACAGTTGCTTAAGGCCTGAACTTTACGGGACGTGAATGAAGGGCGTTGGTAGTGATAACATCATTCAACAAGTTTTTTTCTTTCGAAAATTTTTGATTCAAAATAAAGTTCTTATTATATTAACAACAATTTATTTATAGCATTTTTTGTTACTGTATTACTAGAAATAGTGGAAATCGTATTTATCCTGCCTGTCTGCAACATTCCTTTACAAACATAGCATTTGTAGAAAAAACTTTTTTTATTTTTTTTCTTTCTCATAAACTATGCAAATTTAAATTAAACGTTTATAAATACAGTCCAATTCACCGTCAACAAGCCATTCCATTCATTGTTATTCTTCATCGAACACTTGTTTCGTTTTTTTCTCTCTCTCCTCTCATTTCTCTGCAATCTTCTCTGCGTTTAAGAAATGTTTCGTTCACTTGCTGGAACTTTTCAACAATATGGATCTAGTAATCGTCTTCAACAATTGAGAAATAATAATCATGTTATGCCTCAACTTTGTAAGTGTTTTACAATATTTGCAATACTTAATACATTATCTAATTTTTGTTTCCATTTTTTAGATCAACGGGAACCAGCACGTCCAGCTTTTTATCCTGCTTTAACTCAATATCGAGCTGTTCAACGGGAAACTGTCACAGAGATCGTTATTGATCATTCTGTTAATACTCCAACAGAAATCTTTATTGATCGATCTGTCGTTTTCTGGGCTGAAGTTTTTAATACTGATTCTTCAACCGTTGTTCTCATCCATCATCAAGCAAATGATTCTGTTTCACAAGGCATGCATCTTCCACCACTTCCATCAATCCATCTTGCTCCTCAACCATTGTCAACTGTTCCAGGGCTTTCCGCTCCAGTAAATTTTTTTATATTGTTTGACTGCAATAATACCTTCTTTTTGTAGGCTCAATATCCAGGTCCTGCTGCAGGCCCTGCTGTAGCTGCCCCTTCTGTATCACCTCATCGTGGAATGGGACATGGTTTTAATCAACAATCAAGAACTTCCGCTCCAGTAAATTTTTTTATATTGTTTAACTCTAAATACCTTCTTTTTCTAGGCTCAATATCCAGGTCCTGCTGCAGGCCCTGCTGTAGCTGCCCCTTCTCTATCACCACGTCGCTTTGGAATGGGACATGATCAACAATCAAGAACTTCCGCTCCAGTAACTTTTTTACTTGGTTTACATTGTTTAGCTGTAATAATACTTTCTTTTTGTAGGCTGAATTCAAACGTGCTGCTAGTGTTATCCCTCCTGGATCACGCTACCCAGTACCTCGCTTTGATCCCTTTCCATTTTTTAATAAAGTTCAACAGGGAATGGGACCTGGCCAAGGATCAACAACAAATGCTAATCTTTCACGAAATGGTCCTCCTTCTGTATATTGCATGGATCATATGACTGATGAACATCCACCTGTTTCTCTTGATTTATTTGCTTCAGGTTCAGAATTCTCTATCCCTCCAATGCAAACGGAAGATCTACTTCGTCTTGTTTCAGCTGCCGATGAAGAAAATACTACTATTGAAGCTCCACCTGCACCATCTTCTGGAGAAGAAGTAATTCAACCTGCACCATGTACTGGGGGAGAAGGAACTCGACCTGCAGCTGCTGGAACATCTCAAATGCCCTTTTATGATCAACCTTGCAAGCGTGGTTATAAGCGTCAACGTGAATATTGAAGAAGCTGAAAATGAAGATAGTTTGTAAGTTTCTTCGAAATCGGGAAGAACTAGGAGCCTTTGGGTACTGTAGTACAGTCAAACCTCCTTATTATGTTTCGAGGTTCGACTGTATGCAAGTTTTTGTTTTCTTTTTATAATTTACCACCATTCTCTTATAGGAAGAAAGAAGCGTCGTGTTATTAATTAGTATTATTATAATTAAAACTAAATATCTATAATTATTTATTTGCTATGTATTATGTAATTGTGTTTATTATTTAAATAAAATATAATTGGATTAATTTTAATTTTTTTTTGTAAAGCCTGATGCTGTGATTTAAAAACTGTACTTTTTAGTTACGGGTTCTTTTTATTTTACAAATAATTGAATTTACTTTTCTAATTATTTGATCGGTGACAAAATAGTGTTTGAAAAACACTAGAATCTATTATTTTGTGTTAACACTACTTTAGGAGTTATCCCATACGGACTTCAACATATAAAATCGAGATCTTTTCTTGCAATATTTCTGTACAGAGAATAGCAATTTAGGATTCGGAAAGAACGGAATCTTTGTCCTAAACGCGAGTGGACGGTGTTCGAAAGGGGGTGGTTCATCACCGGGTTTCGTCGGCAAAGGCCTTATACCTGGACACCTATGACTTTTGGTATGATAACGGCATTCTTTAACCTTTTGTTGAAAAATAAAACAGTTATTAGCTTTGATCTTATTGAAAGACTTTTTAAAATAAATTTTGTTTATTATTCATCTAAAATCTGATCATATAAAAAAACCATATCTTCATCTTTGATGTCGAAAAAAAAGTGAACAATTTTTGTGCTTATTCATACTTTTGCTTTTTTTAATGTTCAAGGACTTAAAAATTCGGCAAAAAAACAAGTCCTATCAACAGTAAGTAAAAGCAATCGCATGTTTCTTATGCAATTCATTTTGAACCTCTTTTCGGAGATTTTGGACAAACTGCATGCAGCGATTCTTAATCAGCATCATTCAACAAAATGTAGTAAAAGATTAATACCCCGGGGGCACAGCGCCGGAGGGTATACACCTTTTTGACGAGGCAAAAAGCATAATCAAACGTTCAAAGGTTTGTCCTTGCAAAATCATAAAAAATATGTGCTTGTTTGTCGCTTAAATAAAAATTTTAAGGGCCACAAAAGGAATGCACAATTGTAACGACTCAGAAGCAGTCACTTTCACTTTCTTCTATAACGTGATTTTGGGAACGTTACTTTTTTTCAAAGATTTCTATTTTCTTTTGGAAAAATATTAAATAAATAAGGAAGTAAGAAAGCTTCAAATGAATCATTCTTGGAATTCTACAGTACACTCCAATGCTACAATAGTAATGCCAGTAAAGATGGAATCATCATTACAATCTCGGTGGTGCCATTGTATCATTGATATCTCAACACCTGCAACGCTAGAACGTGATTTTTATGCATGGCTTAATGTATGTGATAACATTACAGTTCCTTAATTTTTTATAATCCTTTTTCCTTCTTCAGGGAGATGAAACAATTACACGACAAACTACTCCCTGCTGCATATTTGCTTCCTCATCTAGTTCTTTGAATTCACCTTCACATAAAAGTTATTTTATGCCAAAATCAGATGGCGATGAAAATAATCCCTGTTCTGTTTCATCTGCATCAACAAATTCTAATATTATTGCAACTTCACCAACAATGAAAAAAAAGCCAAGAAATCGTAGAAAAGTAGCTAATCCATCTGATAAAGGTACATAATTATTATCATACAAAAATTTGTAAAGTTTTATAACCTTGCTTTTTTATAGGTCGCGGTACAAATTTATACGGTAGACCATATTGTCCTGGTCGACCTTTATGCATGGATGAACGATATCGCATAATTCATCTTTTTCAAACTGGCATGAAAGTGAATGCAATCTCAAAAGAGTTATGCATTTCACATGGTTGTGTATCTAAAATTATTACTCGATATCGTGAAACAGGCCTCCTCGTTCCTTCTTCACATTCACAATATCGTCGAAAGCGACGAGCAAAAACTGAAGCCACTAGTTGATAGTTTCTTTGTAAAAATTTTTAATAAATTATTTTGTAACAATTCTTCTGAGTATGTAAATATGTAACTACTACTAATACACCAACAGTTATCCCATAAATAAAACACTTTTATTTTTAATAATACCACATGTCAACAAAAATTTAACAAAAAGAATCAAACACCAGAATAAGCGAAATCAACAACAATACGTAAACCGAATTTATTGAGGTGGATCAGCTTTAGGAGTATCTTTGGTTTCACCGGCAGTTTTTTCATCCTTTTTCTTTTGTTTCTTCATTTTAAGTGATTCTTTAAGAAGAGTCTGAAGAGTGCGATCTTCAATTTTAATATCTGATTGATAAATAGATGTTTCCAATGGTAAGCCAGCCACCTTAATAATACCGCTTGAAGTAATTAAAACAGTTGCTTTAAATTGAGCAACGAATTCACTTTCACGATCATAAAGAACCTAAAATGGGATTGGTAATGCTTCAATAATGATTAAAATAAAACATACAGGATAAGGTTGTAAAAGGCCATGACGTTCACATTCAATTACAGCAAGTTTAGCTTGAACTTCATTTGCAAATCCACGAATGGAGAAAGGCATAACACCATATTCTTTTGTAGCTTCAGAAAAGAAATTACGAGAATTTTTCATTTTTAATTGATACACAACATTATCAGCCTTCTTGTAAACAGTTGTACGAATATCACCTTGCTTAACTTTACCTACAAAAAAAGACAACAGTATTATAGGGTGGCGAGGACAAAGTAAACTTGCCATCGCCCGTAGTAATAAGGATATCAATAATGTAAGCTTCATTTTCTTCAAAAGTATGTTTTTCAATTTTGTTGGATTGATCATCAGAAGGATTTTGGATAATTTCTTTACCAACATTGAAATCAAAGCGACCAATTTGATGTGAAAGCATGTTTTCTACAGGAGCAGTTTTATAAATACGAGAAACTTCAGTGATAGTCTTAGTAACATCTGCATTTTTAAGACCTTTGTGAGGGAATAATTGTCTCAATGTTGCTTCAAGAGCATTGTATGCAGCTAATGTAACATCTGCTTTTTTACCAGTAACTTTTTCATCCTAAATTGGGAAACCTTTGTAGATGATATGAAGAAGGAACAACATACTGCTGAAGCTCCAACAACAAATGTATGAGCAGCACTAGCAATATAACCATCAACATGAGCGCCAAGATCAATTTTAACAAGCTGACCCTTTTCCAAAACAATATCATTATCACTTTTTAAAGGAGAAAAATGGCAAACGACATTTCCAACAGAAACACAAGTAGGCATACCAATACCTTTTTCCATTTCTTTTTCTTTCTTAAAGCATTTTGAAGTCAATTCTTTAATACGATTATCACCATGTGTGCATATATCACCAACTTTGGCACCTTCTTTGGCCATACCCATAAGCTCCTAAAAAGAGAGATATGAAGATATCAAAGTCAACATCAAATATATATCTACCTTAAGAACATCATTAGCAATTTGACCAGCGGTAGTATACTTGGTGATGACAGCTTCAGTAAGAGTCTCCGAAGCTTCTTCCTTTTTTGGAGTTTCAGGCATGATTATTTTATGCGCTTGAGCTAAAAAATTACGTCTAACTAGAAACTTATAATTCCGAAAGCAACAAAACACGAGTCTCGTTAAAAAGGAGGAGATAAGAATTAAATTTTAAAAAACTTTATATGGCATAAAATTTATTAATTATTAATTAAAAATGTTTAACAGATTAAAAATAAAAAATACCTACGAAAGAGACTCTAAATTTTTTTTTAAGAGCGCTAAAAATCAGGAAAAAAATTAAGAGCGCTAAAAATCTTTGTTTATCATGTATGATGTATGTTTGCGTGTCAAAACCACCATCGCTCTTAATATTTTGCGGCAATTATGCAATAAAAATATAAATGCATAAATTTGTGCAATAAATAACAATAATTATTACTATACCATATATTTTATATCAGAAATTTTAATCATCTGCAAAAGTTTTACAAAGCGTGAAAAAGATTTATATAAATTTTGTTGTTATATAGCTTTCAACAGTCTAACATTTAAAATGCTGAATATTAAAACACCGCAAGGGATATTTCGACGATATCTATTTTGGCTAAAATATGATGGTTCACGTGTTCCTGAAATGGCAACAAGTCCCCAAGGTTTTGGTGTGATAGATACCGTTAATCGCTGCTTGGAACATTTAACAAATGCTACAACTTCACAATCAAGTATAATTCGTATTTCACCATCAAGTAGGTAATTTTTGTGTAGCTGTTACAACGCATAATGCAAATACTTTTTAGAACTGATTCAGGAGTTCATGCATATCGTACCTCTATTATGGTTCATATGCCTTTAGGAGAAAATGGAGCTCTCGATAAAACATCGGAAATCAAAACAAAAAACTTGTCTGAAATTAATAAACTTCTTTATTTAACAAATCCAGAAGCAATAAAAGTGTTGGATTTTCATTCAGTTTCTCCTGGCTTTTGTGGAAGAAGGCATGTTATGTACAGGTATGTATGAAATGTTCCCTTATATTTAATAAAACTAGTCATTTTAGACATTACGCATATCGTCTTGTAGTACCCAATTCTCTTGATTACTGTTATCCTAACAAACCTTCATTGCAACTTATCTCTGAAAATCCATATTCATGGATTTTAACTCCAAAATTTGATGTTAATCGTGCTGTAGAAGCTTGTCGTAAGCTTGAAGGTGTTCACAATGTCGCTTCCTTCTTCAAACATACACTTCGTGAAAGAAGGCATGGCTTAAGTGAAAATACAATTCGATGGTTACGTCATATTGGAATTACAAGAGGATCAGCTTATTCTTTAGCGTCATCAGATTTTGATTATTACGTTGTGAACTTTATCTCTCGTTCATACTGCAGAGAGCAGGTAAATTCGTTTTTTTTCTCATTTACAGTAACCCATGCATTGAAATTTTAGATTCGTCGTATGATGGCTGTTATCGTTGCTTATGGAAATGGCCGCATTCAATTACGCGATATTGATTGGCTTCTGTCAAGACCTGATCCTGTGAACATTTTTGCTTTTCGTTTAGTAGCTGCACCGCCGAACGGTCTTTTTCTGGCAAATGTTGTGTATGATCCTGATTCATTCTTAAATCCTCAACCATATATTACCCATCCATGGGATTACATTGTTCCTAATTTAGATAATAAAGAAGATGTTGTTAGTTGAAAAAGTTTTGTTATGTTCGTAATAAATTGTTAAGCATTTTCTCGCTCATTTATTTTTTCTTTTTTTAAAACAAAAAGCGCCGACGATGATTTTTTTTTCTCTTTTTACTCTCCCATTGCTTTCCATCGAAGAAGAAGACGACGACACACTTGTATTTTTTTCCTTTTTCTTTCAAATAAAAAGTGCATTTGTCAAATAGTCATTGAAATGAGACTTTGTGCGAACGCCAAAAAGAATTTTGTTTTATTCTCCGAATAACTACTGCGACATACGTACTTTTTATTGAGAAAAAAATAAAAGTTGTATGTCCGGACATACAACTTTTATATTTTTTTATGTTCTCGAAGCGCATTTTTTGTTCAATCGGCTGCATACTGTGGCCATCCACTACTATGATTTTGTGCACATTTTTGGTGCCATATCGCGCAGTGGGCAGCTGCTTTATGACCGTTGATTGGCCAGGGAAAAAAACGTGCCATCGTTATATTATAGCGGTATAAAAAAATCGAATATTGATGAATTATTTTTTATAATAATAACCTTTCTCTACATTTCAGGGTATTTTTATAGCTAGCACATTTTTGTATTGGTATTTTATCCTCTTAATATTTTTTGTAATATATTTGCTTGTAATTCATTTTTTTATATTTAAGGTAAAAAAAATTAATTTAAATAATATCAGATTTGTAAAAAATTCTATTTTTTCAGTTTATTAGAAAACTTTTTATAATTCCTCTTATTTTAATCCCCTAAAAATCTACTAACATGAGTATGCAAGATAATCAACACCAAGACAATTCAAACAGTTCACCAAATGGAGAAAATAAAGATAATGTTAAAGGAAATGAAGATCGGTAATTAAATATAAAATTTTCTCTAAAATTCTTTAAATGAATCCTTTCCTTTTTTTAGCAAAATTTTTGTTGGAGGAATCGCATATGACGTTACAAATGAAGATTTAACTTCTCATTTTGCAACTTTTGGTGAAGTTGTTCAAGCCCAAGTTAAATTTGATCGTACAACTGGCCGATCTCGTGGTTTTGCATTTGTTGAATTTGGTAGTGCAGAAGCATGCAAAAAAGCTTTGAACCAAAAAGAACAATCTATCAAGGGAAAACAAGTTGAAGTAAAAGCAGCCAAGTCTCGAGAAAACAAAAAAGTTTTTGTTGGTGGCTTACCAGCCGACTATCCGGAAGAAGAACTTCGAAGCCATTTTGGTTCTTACGGTAAAGTAGAAGATGTTGAATGGCCATATGATAAAGTTACAAAGGCTCGCAGAAATTTTGCTTTTATTGTTTTTGAAGAAGAAGAAAGTGCTGATCGCGCTGCAGCAATTGCACGACAAACATTTGGCAGTCGTGAATGTGATGTTAAGAAGGCTGTACCACAAAGTAAAAGATTTAATCAAATGACTCGTACAATGGGAGGCATGCGTGGAGGCTTTACAAATGGCATTCGTGGTAATGCAATGACGATGCAAAACCCTGCACAATGGATTTCACAAAACTGGAATCAAATGGGCGCAATGCCATATGCAGGCGCAGGAGGTGCATGGAATGAATGGTACAGTAATCAAGCAGCAAATTTTTACCCACAAAATAGCACTGGTGGAGCAAATTACGGTAATATTTTACAAAAATTGTTTTCAAATACATATGATTAAATATTTCTTAAAAATTTAGCCTCCGCAAATGGATATGACTATTCACAAGCTCAAACAGCAAATCGCCCCCAACAAGCAGCTACTGGAGCAGCAGCAGCTCGATATCCTCAGCAATATTAAGTCATACAAATTGAAATCATGATGAATGAATGATTTGCGGCATGATTTTCCCTTTTTCTCTTCTATTTTTCCCTTTTCAATGCTTGTCAAACTCAACCGTTAGCTCTTTTTTCTTCACACCTTTTTTTGTTCTCCATTTTTTCAGTATACGTTTTTTTAAAAATTTCTTACGCTCTTTGGTCATTTCTGATTTACCATAATTACAACAACGGTGTTTATATATTTTTTTGCAGAAATGCAACCTTAGCAAGCGGGTATACCTTTTATATTAAGATTCTAAAATAATTCAAATTTGATTTCAAACATTTCCCAAAATTTTGACAAAAACTGCCCAAAATTTCTGTGCTTGATAGCTAATTTAATTCTTTTGTAAAACTATTATTATTTAAGCTCTTCAATTATCTCAACCATCCAATTTGGGTACAAACACTATTATTGGTGCGACAATAGCTTTTATAATTTTTAATAATTTTGATTTCAATTTTTTTACCTCTTGTTAATGGCCTTATCTATCCTATACTTTTTATATTATTATATATTTGTTACAAAAAGAAGAAAGATCTTTGGTTTACTGAGAAAGTTGTTATTTAGACGATGATATTATTAGACCTTTATTTTTGTCGTCTAAGATTTGTTGAGTTTTGACTTTGTTGTTTCTGAATCTCCCTCCTTTTTTCTGCAATATTCATGCCGCTGTTATATCCAGAAATAATAAAAAAAATTTAAAAAAAATATTAACAAATTTTGTTGGTCAACATTACAGTAATTTTACATAATGTGATGCTTTGTTTGGTAATTTAAAAAATTATTATTAAACACATCATAATTTTGCTTGATAAAAAAGCTTCACAATACAACACAAATAAAGCATTTCATAAAATAGAGTTCAGATTAATAAAAAGGGTACTGTACTTCTTGTCATAACGTAAAAGAAATTTTGTAAAAAGCGTATTGAAAATGTTTTAGTTTTTGCATTGCTTTTATTAAGTGCTAAAAATATTTTTAACAATTTGTTTTTACGTTTTTTATCAGTCTGCTGAAGCCGTGATTCGCATGAAGTATTTAACAAAATTTCAACTTTATTACTTCAGAATCTAGTTTTTTCAGTTTTTTTTATCTATTTTACAAGTTATACATCTTTGAAAAAACTAGTTAGAGCATCATTATATATTTCATAAATGGTGAATAAATTGTTTTAAAATATTATTTAAATAATGTCGAACAAGACTATAATTTTGTTGTAAATTACAGTATGAACAGTTAAAACTGCTACCGTCTTTAAAATGGTAAATTTTTACTATTTGAGTTTTTAACTAATTTAGATATCTTTATAGAATTAATTTCATCATATTATTACCTATCCTCTGGAGTTCAAGGTGCTGCAGATTTTTAATTTTACTGAAAGTATTTTATGACATTTTTTTTTGATAATTAGAAAATTATATAAAATAATGCACTTTTTTTATTTCTTGCCGCGAACAAATAACAAAACATTCGAATTCTTTTCTTTTTTTACATAAATTATTTTTGCACAAACTGCAATACCTTTTTGCTTCTTTTAATGCGAGATTGTTGTTCTGCATTTGTATGTTTTTCTTGCCCTTTGATCAATACTATGAATGTTCAAAAAACAATTGTTTTTCAGGGGTTTCATGATTTCAACGTTGTTTACTTGCTGCTCTAAAAAAATTGTGCCTAGTTGCTCTCTTCGACATGTTTCAATTTTAAATGCCCAAAGAGATCCATTTGTGGTTACTCCAGAAGCGTATGTGACTACCTTAAATGATGTTGAAGAAAAAAATGTTGATATAATAAAACTAAATCCAAGTAAGTAATATGTGTATTTCAATGGTGAAGTGAAAAGTTTTAGCTATTTTTCGTACTACTCCTCGAATTGACTTACTTCATAGAAATATTACATGGCAACAAAATTATCGTAATTTGCAATTAACCAAACAGCTTACACGTGCTGAAATGCCTGGTGGTGGTAGAAAACCATGGCCGCAAAAAAAGACTGGCCGTCATCATGCTGGTTCTATTCGTTCACCGCATTTTAAATTTGGTGGTTTTGCTCATGGTGTTCGTGGTCCTCGTACATGGTTTTATATGCTTCCAGATTCTATTCGCTTAAAAGGCCTTTGTACTGCTTTAACAATCAAGCATGTTCAAAATGATTTAATTATAGCAGATGATTTTGATTCTATAAGTAGCAACGATGCACAATTTTTACATGATCTTGCAGAAAAACGGAATTGGGGTTATTCTGTTCTTTTTGTTGATAGGTTTGCTTTTAAAAGCCTTTGCATTGTATTTATGAATATTTGTTTTCAGAGATTCCAATATGTCTTCAAATTTAGTTGATGCTCTTGAAAATATTCCATCTTTTACAGCTATTCCTCTTTATGGTTTGAATTGCTACAGTATTATGAAGCATGATACTCTTGTTTTTTCAAAGCGAGCTATTGAAGCGTTAGAAGAAAAATTGGTGCAACAATTTACTCGTACAACGAGTCTTCATAAAAAATATAGATATATTGACTACAAAGATGTGCTTCTTGGTGAAGGTGAACATGAAGAAGATCCAATATATCCTCCATTTGTTTAGCTTTACGCTATTTGTTTTGTTCGTCTTTTTTGTTTGTTATGATAGGAAATAAAAAGTAATTGTAATATTATCTTTTTTATTTTCTTTTTGCGGTTTGGTGCCGATTTTTTTTATTTCCTTGTTTATTATATTGTATAACCAAACTTATTTGTATGTTATAGATGGGGAGTGTATTTTCAAAGAAAGTTGAACCAAAAGATGAATTAGCCTCAGTTGTTGAAAAGATTAAAGATGTCGATCAAGCGATAATGGAACTCCATCAACAAGAATATAAAGTAGCAAATTTTTTTATGGTTTCAATTTTGATAGGTGTTTCTGCAATGGGAGTTAAAGTTGTCATGGATACTCCAGGATTACATTTGGGACTTGTAGCAGGTGGTGTTGTGATTGTTATAGCTTTGCTATATATTTTTTTCCGAATTTGTTTAAAGAAATATTATAATTACCGTACATCTCGTCAAGGTCGACATAAAAATTTACTTACTCAACGACGTTCTGAAATTCTTAAAGAAATAAAAGAAAAAGTTCCATTTAAAGAAGCTCGAGAATTAATATTAAAATATGGAACTGAAGATGATCTTACAAGTGATGAAACTAGTGAACGATCTCCTCCAAAATCAAATCAAATTATTCCTGCTGCTACTCCTATTCCTAAAAATGTTCCTCCTGTTGCTGCAACACCTGTAAATACTAGGCCTCCACCAGGTACAAGAATCCCACAAAGTGTTCAACCAAATGGTGCTGCGGGTGATTCAAAGATGCCTCTAAATATGTCTCAATTTAAAACTCCTATTCGTCCATTTCCTGGTGCTGCAAGGACTCCCATTGATAGAATTATTGATTTTGTTGTTGGTGATGGTCCTAATAATCGGTAAATGAAGCCAAATCTTTGTATTTCTATTTATTCTTTACATTTTAGATATGCATTAATTTGTAAAAGATGTCAAACACATAATGGTATGGCACTTCCTGAAGAATTTTTGTCATTATCATATAAATGCTTTAATTGTGATTTCATGAATCCTTCAAAACGTAGTGAACAAGCAAAATTTCCTGTACATTTGGATTCACGTTCTTCTTCTACTGAAACTCCTCTAAGAGCTGGTATTCAAAATTCTGCAGCTCCTGTTAAAAATAATGAAGAAGTTGAAAATGTAAGTTTTTCTTTTTACTTTAATGCTATAATTTTTTTATATTTAGACTGCCCTGTCTGCTAACAAAATCGAAACTAACGAAGATAACTGATATTTTTATAAGCTTGTATATATTTTGTATAATTGCCTTTGTATTTGCCTATTTATATTTGTGTAATTATAGAGCATTTTATATCGGGTTGAAGATTATTTTATAAATATACTTTGTAATTTATCTGTATTGAAACTTTTTGTAAAAAATGGGTGTGATACTGTGCTTTCATTGTACACTATTGGATTTGCAATCTTTCAAAAAGATGAACATTGTTGTTGTAATAATAATTTCGATAAATTTTAATATTTGTGTTGAAATTATTCGAAATAAAAAAATAAAATGACGTGATTTCAATGTCTTTTCAGCAAAGTGAAAATTAAAATGTCAAAAAAGCGTTGTAACCCGGAAACATGTTCCGGTTTCTTTGTTTAACACAATAGCTATCTTTAGATAGACTATCATTTTTTGCAACTTTTTTTGTTGTGGCATCATTTTCGACGGAAACATAAAACATCAGTGGCAGGTTACAAAATCATGCAACAAAAGATTAAAGAGTCAGTCATATGAGGCCCCCGCCCTTTCCCCGCCCCGGGGGCCCCTTTTTCCCCCGCCCCGGGGGATTGGGGAAGGGGAAGGGTGAGAATCTAAAAACTGGAGGGGAAAGGGCGGGGGAAAGGGGATGCTTCTTGTTTGTGGAGGGGTTTCGAGGAGACTAAAATTTTTTATTATAAATTTATTAACAAAAGTTGGCAATTTATTAGTTAATTTTAATTATTTGCTGCCTATAAAAGACTTATAATTCTTTCTTTTGTTCGTTGTTAACCTTTATTGTACAATTTAAGTCGAAATTTTCGGTTTTAGCTCTTTTACAAAAAAAAATTTTCTCAAAAATCACTTGTTGAAAAAATTTTGAAGGGGAAAAAAGGGGGAAATGGAGGGGAAAAGGGCGGGGAAAGGGGAACTTTTTAAAACTTGAAGGGGAAAGGGCGGGGATTGGGGAGATTTTTTGATACAAGCGGGGAAAGGGGAAGGGGAGGGGGGCAAAAATGGCCACTTCACATGACTGTAAAGAGTATTGAACTTTTTACTACTAAATTACTGTAGGCGCCATGATTTAAAATAAATTTACTGAATAAAATAAATAAAAAATAAAGCTTTAAAAACTATAAATGTTGCCCCATTCAAAGACTGTTTGAAACAGTTTTTAAATAAAAAATATTAAGGGCGTTTCGTCGTCTTTCATTTTTGTCAGATTACGGTAAAATTCTAGAAAAAAAACGTTTAGCGTTCACGAAAAAAGAATAATCGAGAATCAAAAAAATGATTTATTTTATAAGAACCGATAAGTTATCAATCTTTTTGAATTTCCAGGAAAAAAAGAATTTGTTTCGACGATTTTTCTTCGGGTTACATAACTAAAACCTGGTCCAGGCCATGAGGGAATATGCTTTATGAATAAATATATATAAAATTTAATTTAAAGGATTTTCGGTCAATATGACCTTTACAAAACGGAGATCAGCATGCTCAGAATATTATGTAAACTTCTATGTATAAATTGTTCTTTCGAGTTTTAAGTTATTATACTGTAAGCAAAAATAGCAATAACTTGTTAACTTGCTCTTTTCTTTTTTTTCAAAGTTTTGCCAAACATTTTTGTTAAATTTTCTGTTCAAAAATCTTTCTTGTTTTTTACCATAATTTGTAATTATCACCTCCAAATAATATTCACAAAACTTTTATTTTCATTTATTTGCGCACATGAACACGACTTCAGCTCTTTTAAAAAACATGATTTAATTGAATGGATCTTCTGACAACAGTACACGGAAAAACTTAAAAATTTAAGCAAAAATTGAAACAATAATGATTGGTTTATTCCTCTTGCTTTTTTTGTTTATAATTAATAATAAAAGCAAAAACAACTATTTTTTAAAGAAAAAATGGGGAAAAAGCATGTTTATTCCATCACTTGAGAGAGGGGAACTTGAGAATACTCTTTCTTTAACGGCGGCCGAAACGAATGAATTCAAATTTATTTCGTCGTTTTTCAGCAAACTTCAATGGACCTCCTAAAAATGTTTTCAAAATGAGTATGTCGTAAACCAAAATAGTTTAATTAAGTACCTTCTTGATAAGCTTGTAATAATTCCAATGTATTATAAAGTTGTCCTTGAACTTTATTTAAGACTTCAGTATCAGAATTACCGTATATTTGTGCAGCTGCAGCTGCTTCCATCATTTCTGGTGATCCTTTTTGGGTCCCTAAAATAATAAAAATCGTTTACGGAAACCACTTTTTTCGTGTTTCAAAACCTAAATTTAACTCAAATTTGGACAAAAAAATGCAAAGATTTTTTTCTATAATGAATTCAAAACTTTTTTTGGCTTTTTTTATTTATCCTATGGGATGGTCAAAAAGGACAAATCTTTGGTAGAGATATATCAAATTCAATTTCTTTAAATTGTGTTATTCTTTTTTGGAAACTTTTAAAAGTGAATTTATACATATAAGATACAAAAATGCTTACCAGAAATAGATTTTTGCGCAGCTGTGAATGTTGAAACAGTGATTGCTAAAAGCAAGAAGGCGCAAGTAATTTGCGAAAGTGAATTCATTTTTATTATGCTTTAGTCTGGAAGTAGAAGAAGAAGATTGTTGAAATTTGTACGATAAATCTAAATAACACAATAGAAGACCAGAAAAAGAATTTGAGAGAATTTTCTTTCGCTTAATTTGAGCCGCGTTGACAACTTAAAATGGCTTCTCAAACGTCGCCGAGCACCGAATTTCTCTTTTTTGATGTTTCTATTCTTTTCTTAAAGCATCAGATTTTTTTTGGGAGGCGGGAATAAAAACAGCAATGCCAAAGTTTGTTTTCAGAATTGCTTCAATTGTTCTCGGTGCCCTTGGCATTCAGTGTTGTAAGTTCATTAGTCAAAACAGCATCGTCGAATTTCTTCCTTCTTTCATCCCCAAACAATGCCAATGTCACCACTTTTTTGGGATGTTTGATTAAATCTGTGTTTTTTTTTCTTTTTTTTAAAAAATGCAAAAATATTTAATGGCACGCACACACAACCGTAACAAAGCAATTTCTTTATTTCTTTCCATATAAAAAATACATGTCACAGTTAATGCTAATTAGGAATTTCTTAAAAAAAGTGTGTTTAACAAAAAAAGACACAATCACAAAAATATTTTATGTTATTTTTTTTATCTCTTGATGGACGAGATTTGGATTGTAATGGAGACGGCGGCAATCTTGTGGAGTGGAAAACTATGGTGATAATCGTTTTTAACCAAAACGGATAAATTCATTTTTACGCTTAGCAACAAATTGCTCTTCTGGTACTTCAGGAGTTGCGGAACGACCAAATCTAAAAATGAGATACCGTAATCCGAATGCATTAATTCTTTAATCTTTTTTTTAAAAAACAAAAATAAATTTTTTAAAATTATTTTTCAAGTCATGCTTTTTGAAAAGAATTTATTTATGTATTGAGTTGCAAAGGATTACCTGATGAACTCATTCTTCCTCTTTCCAAATCTAATAAATTCATTCTTTCTTTTTCCAAATCGAATGAATTCATTTTTTCGTTTTTCTTTTTGAACATTTAATCCAGATGTATCTGACGCCATTTGACTGTCATATGGTAATCCATTAAACAATAAAGCATGAAGTTCTTCCACGCGATACTTGAAAAAAGAAGAAATGAAAGAGATAATTATTGTTATATAGTTAAAAAAGGAAATACAAACGGAAGCAATAAAAAACAAATGCGTAAATCAACTCTTCTTACCTGTAATTCACAAATTCGACGTTGAATTGTCGCAGGATCCATGATTGGACAGGTATCAAAGAGATCAGTCTCTTCACCCATAACATTATAAGAATGTAATGCAGCAAAACCAAAAATTAACAGGTAAACAAATTTAATGGAAGGCATGATATCTTTGAAATAAATGTTTCTTCTTCCCTTTTTCTTTATATTTCTTTTTCTTCTTTAATATTCAAAGCAGAAGCGGCGTCTGCGTGTCAAAAATAGTGTCATTAACGCTAAAGGGTTAACGCATTTATATATGAATTTGACTTCTGAAGAGGTAGGCGTGTCATGAAAAAAAATAGTGAAAATGGATGTCTTTAATGGCACCTGAAAAAAAACCTCCCAAAAACATAAATAAATCTTTAAAAATATCACATCTTAAAAGAATAAAATAGGAGGATTTTATAATTAAAAATGCAATCAAAGTTAGTTAGAAGAATTCATGTTGCTCAGTGTTAAAATGAATGATAAACGTCATATAATGTAGAAAATAAAAACATTTATGTTTTGATGAGAAGAATATGAAAGATGGAGAAGAAGAAGTAGAAGGCAGAATGTAACTTAATTTTTGTTCCGGATGCCATTTTCATTATAATTGTTTTAAAATGCTGTTTTAAAAAAAGTTCACTGCATAAGTAGTGTTTTCAGTGTTTTTAAAATGGATATATCTTGGTTTTGTTTTGCATATAAATAAAAAAGTTTCTATTTTCATTGCACTTTCATATTTGTTTTTTTTAATACTTCAAAAAGGTTTGCTTCGAAAATAGCAAAAAACATCACTTTTTTGATGTCCGTTATACTATTATTAGCATGACAATTGTTTTAAGAACTATGGAATCGGGTGGCACAAAAGCTAACAAAAAAGCTAGTCAAATTAGAAAATAAACAAATTATGTGTTTATGATAAAGTTTTAGATTAACTATCATATCATTTTTTTCATATTAGTTTTCTTTTATTAAGAAAGACTGAGTAGACTTTTATCCTTCACTTTTTTCGACAAATGTTTATTCTTGTGTTATTTTAATTTTTAATATAGTGATATAAATGCGACTTTCACTTTTAATTTAAAATGAAGTTAGTTTAAGTACATTATACAACATAAAAATTGTGTGACATACAGTACTATTAAAGGAATTTCTGACTTCCTGATATACCTACATAAAAACAGATTGCTCTAAGTTAAAGTTTGATCTGTGTTGAATTTTTCAAAGCATTTTAATTCAAGTTTAAATGTTTTGGAATCTAAAAAAACTACCAAAAAATAGACAAACAAATATATTTTAAAATTTAATGTTTTTTAACCTTTGCTTCAAAAATTGAGATCTATTGGAAAAACAAAAATAGTTCAAAAGAAAACATTAATTTCTTCAGAAATGTTAATTACTATTTTATTAGTAGCCTTTTGCCATTTCTTTCTCCTGCATAAATCAAAAATGCCTTTTAATTAAGTTGTTGTTAAAAAAGATTCAAAAAGCAAGCGATGAATTTTAAACAAATTGAACATTGCTGCTTCTCAAAATTTAACAAAAAAGAATATAATCCTACAAAGTTGATAAGAACACATAAATGCAAAGCATACAAATGAAAGACGATAATCATTGAAATTGATTTTGCTTCTTTATATCAGAACCTAAAAAAGAATGTATTTTCAAGAAATTTTAAATTTTTATAAAAAAGTTAAGAGTATCTTTTATTCATTCGTTTGGACAAAACAAACATTAATATTAGTATTATTTACTGTTTTAAATGTTTTTACAATATTGGCGATAATACATTCTTTTAAAAAAGCGATATTTTTAAGTTTAATAAATTTATCACTTTGGTGTTACTTTATATGGACGTTGACACCAATAAAGAGGCTCTTGAAAGAAAAAATTTATTATCCCCTCAAAAAATTTTCAAATCGACTTCCATATAAAAGATATATAAAATTCTTTTTATTATTATGCATTTTACTTCCTGTATTTACATATGTCGTTGTTGAAGCTGTTAAAACTTACGAACAACTTGTTTCATTGTGTGGTCTATTACTTTTGATTTTTATTTCTGGGATACTTTCAAATCATCCAGCAAGGGTAAGTTTATCTTTCAAAAGAGAAGCTTTTGAAATCTGAGCTCATTGTTTATAAAAAGCTTTTCCCAGTTACAGTAGTTTGCTAAACGAAAATATTACTTTAGATAAATTTATGGCAAATTGTTCTTGGTACATATTTGCAATGCGTTATAGCATTATTAATTTTAAAATGGCCCACTGGAAAATCTTCCCTAAATTGGTTGATGGAAAAAACGATTCAGTTTCTTTCTTTTACTGGAAACGGAACTAACTTTGTCTATGGTTTTATTCCACAACCTCCAAATATTTGTGGGATGGATGGACCTTTTGCTTATACAGTAAGCTAAAATAATTGTTTCTTCTAAATTTTAAAGCGGCTTTAAGTCTCTTCCTGTGATTACATTTTTTGGTGCGTTGTGTTCTCTTCTCTATTATTATGGAGTTTTTCAATGGATCCTTATCAAATTTGCAACATTACTTTATTATTCAATGGGGACAACGGCGGCTGAATCTTTAAATGCTATTGCATCAGTCTTTCTTGGACCGGTAAAAAGATTTTACAAATAGCCAAAAAAACATGAACAAAAAGAATAAAATTTAGACAGAAGCAGCAGTTTTAGTTCAATCCTCTACTGGAACAATGACAAGAAGTGAAATTGTTACAACAATGACTGCAGGGTATTCAATGATAGATGGATCACTTTTTGCTACTTATATTGCGTTTGGAGCGTGTCCCGTGTATTTAATTGCTGCAAATTTTATGTCGGCACCTGCAACTTTAGTGATATCAAAAATTTTGCATCCAGAAGTACAAGCTTCAATACAAAAAGAAATGAAAACATTTCGATTTCCACCATGGTAATGATTTATAAAAAAAGTTTATTCGATTCCAAAGTAGTGTGGATTTTTGTCCTTTTAAACACATTCAAAAATTTATAGTGAAGAAAATTCTGCCCTTGAAAGTTTAAGCAACGGCGCAGTTGTTAGTGTAAAAGTTATTGCGGCAATTATTGCCAATTTAATTGTTTACGTGGCTCTCATTACAATGGCTGATGTATGCATTGGTTGGATGGGAAGCTTAGTTGGATATTCTGATATAAGTTTTACAGTATGTGTTTCTTTTATAAAACAATCAAAAACAGTATGACATCATTCAAGAAAATCATGTCGTGGGTGTTTTATCCATTTGCTTATATCCTTGGAGTTACAAATGACGAAACAATGAAAGTCGCAAAATTAATTGGTCTCAAAACTGTTCTAAATGAATTTTATGCGTATCAGCAAATGAGTGTTATGTTAACCAATAATGAATTAAGTGTAAGCATTTTAAAAATCAAAAAATAAAGACAAAGTAAATTAATTATAGAATCGCTCTCAAATGATTGCAATTTTTGCACTATGTGGATATTCAAATTTTAGTCAAATTGGTAGTCAAATTGGCATTTTTGGTGCACTATCTCCAAAACGAAGAAAAGCATTTGTAAAATGTGCAACAAGATCAATGATTGGAGGAGAAATCGCATGCTTTATGACTGCTTGTATAGCAGGTAATGACATTATTTTTGACGTAATTAAACATGGGTAATACTTTTAGGCGCCATTGTTAGCGATGCAGGTGGCTGTATGCCATCATCTGATTCAGCCAACTGCTTAGCAGTTTAAAAAAGCTTATAAAGATTCTTATTCGAGATAAACGACGAAATGAATTGAAAAAAATTTTATTAGGCACCATTAAAAATTATTACCTTTTTTTAAATTAAAAAAATATTACAATTTGCGCATAAAAAATGAGAAATGAAAGCACAATGGTTAAATAGAAATTTCATCTGAATAATTTGAATAAAATTGTAAAAATTCATCATCCAATAATTCATCGAAATCATGACATGATGGTATTTCAAAATTTATGTTGTCCATATTAAAGACAAATAGTTCTTCATCCTTTTTAAATGACTCATTTTCATTGATAACAAAGGCATATTTGGAAGACTGTTGTGAAAGAGGTGTTTGATAATAATCATTTTGTGGTTGTTTTTGTTCATCGTCATATGATGATTCATGTTCATACGAAATTGGAATTAATAAATTACCTGAATTTGAATCAGGCGATGAAGTTTCTCCAGAGGTCATCGACGATGAATCAGCTAAAGAAGAACTTTCACTATCTTGGCGAATCAGTCTTATACGTTCAATGTATTTTTGTACTATGGGATTTATATGTGGTTTCATTTCATCGTCCGGTGGTGTTGTTGTTGATGCTTTGGTTGTTGTTGTTAACCTTTCTTCTCTTTTATTATTACATTTTGTCATAGACATTTTTCGACATTGTCGCGTGACCATCATTGGCTTTAATGTTCCATCTTCTTCTCTGAAAATGGTTTATATTTTTTTGCATAATTTGCACAAAATCTTTTTCTCAAAAAAATGCATTAATAAATTCTTACACCGCGTCTTTATCCAATAACCAGAATGCACCTTTTCCACGTTCACCCTTTTCTCTTGGAACTTTAATAAAGCGCTTATCCAAAGAAAGCAAATGTCGAACAGAATTCTGAAAACAAAAAATAATACACAACTCCTCTTTAACATAATTTTATTTATAATTTTACCCTCCAACTACTTTTTTCTTGACGAAAATAGCCATAACGACGTAAGAAAAAGTCATAAATTTCGCTTAATGCAAGTTTTCGGAATCCATAATAAAAGAATGCATGTACGATAATTTGTGAATAACTATATGGAGGACGAGTGGCACATGTTTTATAATTGTTTCGTTTAGCAACTTTTTTCTATAAAGGAAAAGTAACAAAAGATATTCGATTATCTCTCTCTTTTTTCAACAAAAAATAAATAAAAAAGAAACTTACACCCATATTATTTCCACTTTTTTCTAAAAACCATTTTACTGATGGCAGTTGGAGTTCTTCATCCATTTCAGTAAAAGTTGTCATCGTTTTACTAAAAGAAATTCACAATACTGAAAAAAACAAAATGGAAGCGAAACCCCACCTTTTTTTATATCCCCCTTTTCTTTTCCCTCAGAGCACCTTTTATTTCGAAATTTCTCAAAAAAGTTTAAAGTATTTATTCTTCTCCCTTCTATATTTTTTCCCTTTAACAAAAACTTCTTTTATTTTCACTCTATTTTTAATTCATACCTTTAAGTAGTAACCATATGACATTTAAAGTAAGCATCTATATTTATAAGGTTACTTTTCCTTTTTTTAATGAGAGCTTTAATTTAAAATAAATTTCTTCGATTTCAAAAAAGGAGACACCTTGCTTTTGCAGACAGTCGATTGCCTTCAAACTGACACCGAATTAGAAGCTCACGAGTAAGAAAAACGAACACAAATATATACATATATATAATGCCGCCCTACCATAATGTTCCATTATTTACTTCTGACCGCTTTCTTCTCCTTTATTTTTCTGGTCATTTTCGCGGTTTCACCGGACATTTTTAAGAGCAGCTTTTTTCTGCCGTCTTTTTCTTCTTCTCCTAAATTGTTCTCATGAACGGCTTTCGGCTAGGCTACTACTACTACTAAAGGTTGCCCTTAGTGACCACTACTATTTGGTCGTTTAAACCTTTATGGATGTATTACGAATATGTACAAAGGTCCTAAAATATATGTTTTTATAAAGTTCCTTCGGGGATTATTCAAATATGTAAGTTAATTGGCTTCTGTTTTTCACTCATTGCAAAAATGAAAAATATTTTTTTTTCAAAAGTCATAAAATTTTGTTATTTTATGACTTTTGAATGATTAAATACATCCGTTGAGTAAAAAAATGAAGGATAAAAACATTTTCAACAAAAATGAAACAATGTTGAAAAAAAATCTGTCTGCAACTAAAAGAGAATATCACACATTAAAAATGAGAAAAATTTGAAGCAAGAAAAAAGACTCATTTTATATTTTCCCTTATTTTTGGAAGAATTTGAAAGAAAACAGTAATTGAAAGCCAACACAATTTGCATTCTTTCAATTTTGGAAGCAAACCCATGCCATATTTACATAATCAAATTTTGTTCATTACCCACTTTGAACTTGCGTTCTTCTTTGTCGACTGTAAACTGGTCTCAAGAGATTTTCCTTCTAAACCAAGAATGATTTTTTCAGCAAAAATGGGCTTCTTCTTTCCTTTACATTTTATTGGAAGACAAGCGTTAATTACAATTTTATTTATTTTTCATCCACAGAACTATGCTTTGATTGAAAATTAAAGCCGCAAATCTGTTTTTCCTTCCTCAATTCCTTCCGTAATAGTAGTGTCGCTTTCAAATTTTTATATGGCAACATTTTCAATTGTTTTAGCTTCCAAAAAGCGCAACAAAAAAGAGTCGTCGGCATTAGCTCACGTTTCAGTGTCACTCAATGCAATTTTCAGTTGGTGGCTAATGTTTATAGCTGCTTTTTTGTAACTTAAAAAAAGTTTTGCAAATGCTTTTTTTCCTTTGACATAATTTTTTTGCAGCCTTTCAAAGGTAAATTCCATGTCAATTAAAAAAACCAACTGTTCAATGCAAGCACTGAACTGGAATTTAGAGGGCCCCTATTTTTTTTACTTTTTGCAGCAACAATTTCGTGAAAAAGCTTAAATTTAACAAGCACCCCCACCAACTTTATGGCGTTTTTTTGACATTGTTAAAAGTTAATAGCAGCGAAAAAAGGAAAAAAACGTGCTAAGCCTGCTTCTAAAAAGTAATTTTCATTGTTTCAGATGGACTCAACAATGGACAAGCAGCAGTTAACTTTTATGGTTTTTTCTAAAAAAACTAAAAATTCAAAGAATACAGTAACAAAAGCTATAGTTTTGGTTTTAATAGTTATCGCATTTTGTTATTTTTTATTATTAATCTCAAATTATTTTTATTTTGAAAATGAGGTTTGTTTATTAATTTATCTGTTTTAAATAAACTAAACTAATTTAGAACTTACCACAAAAAACTGATCAGAAATGTTTATGTCAATGGCGAAATATTTATTATAATGTTTGTTACAAAATGCCGTTTGCTCCAACTTTTGAAGGCGAACCTTTTTCATGCAATAATCTGCCACTACTGAAGAATCTAAATTTACTTGATTTTAATAATAAGCAAATTTATTTTTCTCCAGATTCTCCGCAAGTAGTGACAGCTTTTTCTGAAACTTTTTACAAACCAGGTCAGAAAAAATAATTAAAGACAGAAAATGATGAAGTTTAAATTACTCAATTTTTAGGGCTGAACATGGTTTGTAATCCTTTTTTGTGGTTACCTTTTCTTTCTTTTTTGTTGTTTTTTTACATAAAAAAATTCCTCACACATTTAGTTCTTTTTTGTGCCCATATTTGTCATCAAAAACATTTTTAGATAGCAGAGTATAGAAAAATTGTGCCAAGAGACAGAATTGTTGTTTACGACATTGGCTTAACACAAAATCAAAGCCAATTTCTTTCAAGTCTTTGTAACGTTGTTGTTGAAAATTTTGACTTTAGTGATTTTCCAAAATATGTTAAAATTTTAACACATTATCGATGGAAACCAATTGTAATCACTGTATGTAAAACTACTGTAAATGCACTCTTTGAATAATTACATTTTTAGAAAGCTCTTCAGAAATACGGTTCAATAATTTATGTTGATTCAAGCGTGCATTTTCGTAATACAAATTATTTGCGGATCCCTTCCCTTGTTAATTGCAGAAACAATCAAAATGATGACGATGATGTCAGATGCACCCACTTTCCGTATATGTTACACAGTTATGCCGGACATTCCATTCACTATGCAACAATGTCAAGTAAGAGATCAAAAAAAACTTTTAGTGTAAAATTTAATATTTTCTTTGATCGTTTAGATGTTTATCGATACATTCCAACAATAAAGGAAGCAATGACAAAAACAAAAATGTATGAAGCAGGACTTGCGTATGTAAAGCCAACAAAAGAAACATTTGAAATTCTTAAATGGTAAAAAAATATATTTTTAGTCTTCAATCTTTGATACACAAAAAAAACTTCAGGTCAATATTTTGTGCATTAGAGGAGTACTGTATCATTCCCTATTACGCACCCTTACACGATTGTTACAAAAGTGCAAATTCAATAACACCAACATGTCATAGATTTGATCAGTCTGTGATAAATATTCTCTTATTTAATGCAAATAATTATAATCTTCAAAACTACACATCGGGTATAACAAATTTTTTTGCAATTCGACGAGGTATTGAAAGTGCGCCAGATTTCGGGTTATTAAAAAACTGTTAAATTTTATTTATTAATATTTCTATAGAAACCGGGTAAAGATAGTAAAGAAAGACTAAAATAAACAAATAATTTTTTTTCTTAATACAATAAGTTTCAAATACAAAAAAATAAATGTTTTTTCCTAAAGTAAAATTCTAAACACGTATAATTTTTTTCTAAAAAATGAAAGACTAAAATGAGACGGTTTGTGTACAAACAAAAATAGCAAATTAATACAAAATAAAAAAATACAAAATTCTTTAAAAAGAAAAATTGAAAATTGTGGCAAGTAAACATTGAAATAGTAAATGATGCTATTGTTGAAGAATTTCATCCAAAATTTGTAATGCTCTCGTAATACGAATTTCAACCCAACAAGGACATCTTTCAATTGTTGAACGGTCATAAGCAAGACCAAAACCTTTAATAAAACTAATTCGAACTGTACACAATCGACGTAAATCATCAACACCAGTATTCTGAGACTAAAAGAAATAATGTCAAATATTTTTGGGAAAAAAGTATAAAACATACAGCATAAAGTTTCATTTTTTCAACATCATGTGTTAATGATTCAATACTTGCTGTTCCACGTTTAATATGATCCCAATAACGGCGAAATGCATTTCTTTGTAGAATTTCATCTCTAACTTGTCTTAAATCAAAAAGTTTAACAGTTGTACCAGGTTCAAAACGATGTGGTTCATCAAATATGGCACGAAAAGCTTGAATATCGAGATGAAAGCTTTGAATAAATATTGGAAATGATGTTGTATTTGTTAACCATACATCACCTTCATTTTTTGCACGAAGTACAACACCACTACGAATTGCACGCCTGTAATATTAAAAAGATAAAGGTGATGTAAAAATTAACTACACTTAAAAAGACAACTACTTTCTAAACTACCGTAATACCTTCTCATCACAAAATACAAATTTTTACAAAAACGAATAAGAATAACTATGTTTCTTCTGCATACAACTTACAAAACTTTTTCAGAAACTTTTTCACGTCTAATACTTGATAATGAACCAAGACAAAATCGATTTGGTGCTGATGGATTAACGCCACCATCAATTGAAATATTTGGATAATTATGTGGAGCCTGATAACTATCACCAATTTTCTGATCAGCTTCATAATAATCAATCGTACACCAAAATGCTGGCTCTGCAATTATTATTATTATTAATTTATTAAAAAAGGAATCACTGAAAAACATACTAATTTGCATTGACAAATTGGTATATGGTTCAACTTTCTTATATTTATCGTATCCCATAATATAATCTGGATATCCAATTTTTAACATCATGTTGTAATGTGCTTTTATAGCTAAAAATCGAAATATTTTATACATACACCGCTATCAATCTAACATCTAAAAAATATATACAAAAAAATAACTAACTAACCCTCTAAGGGTGTTACTGTTAAGAAGTTTAAACCAGCAGGATTAACAACATTATCATTTGCATCACGAAGAGCATTATCCAAGCCTCTTCGTTGTACACCAAATCTTGCACGAGCAACTGGAAAATCGCAAGGTGGCGTTGTATCAGGTACTTGAATTGGTGGAATAACAGATGGAATATGTGGACGATTTGGATGAGCATTTTCAATAGCAGTACGTTCACGAGAAATTTGATGTGCTGGTTGAAAAACTTCTCGTAAACGAGCATTCTCTTCTTCACTATATATTGATGAATTATTTGAAAATCTTGGAACTGGATCACGAGGCATTAAATGAGGAATTTGTGCAGGTTGTTGAATGTACGATGGTGGCAGTCTATCAAATTCTGCATCTGAATACATACGACATTTTGTAAAAAAAATAGTTAGATAAAGTACTCACTTTCCATATGTTTGATATCACCATTTTTAACAACGCTATTTGGAGAATAATGTGCTGGAATATGAGTATGCGTTGGATATGTTAGCGGAACTTCATAAGATGGTGGAGGTGGACGCGGTCTTGGTGCAGGACGTTCAGGTCGAAAAAAACGAAGAACTCTTTGTGGACCTGGTGGTGCCGGTGGAATAATATAATGTTCAGCAATTGGACGATTGGAGTACGATGGAATTTGTGGAAGAAATCGTGCAGTTGCATTCTGTTGAAGAGACGATGCACCAGAATTTATACCAGTATTTCCTTGATCATTTTTATTTGAAACAGATTTAGGTTCATTTTCTGACAGTTGTGCAAGAATTTCTGCCATTGTTAGATTAGGATTTTGCGTTGGTTTATTTCGTGATACAGTAGTACTCGGAGTTGCTTTGCTGCGATTCGGAACAGTGCTACTTGGACCAGGAAGAGAATCGGTATAATTTATTGGAGCACTGGTACCAGATAAATTCACATTTGGAGGACTTGAAATTTCGGAAATAATATCTTTGTTACACGGGCCAGGTTTATTCAAATCAAGTCGAAGAATTTCAGAAGTATCAGCAGTTGACTCTCTCCTGCTGTTACCACGAGATCTGTTAGTTTTTTGGTTATCATTATCTACAACAAGTAAAACACTATTTAAAACTAAAAAATTTTAAAATGCATACCTGTTTTAGCATCATCTTTATCAACTGGAATACCCATTTTCATTGCATAATGTTCTTTCTGACGTTCAAAATGAGAAAGTTGTTTTGGTGGGATAACTTCTTCTTCTGCTTCTAATAACTGATTAAGTATGGTATTTTCCACTCCTGTATTAGAATCATTAATCGAAATGGTTGCAGTTTGAGGCAAAGAAGATAAAGATGAACGCTCAGATCTTGAAATTGGAGGAGGACGAATGTGTGAAGAATTTGGTGGAGGTTGAAGTGGAGGATATCGAACAGGTCGGATAATTGAGGGTAAAACAGGTGAAACATACCGGGGTTGCATCAGAGGATTTGTCACAAAAGTTGATTGATTAGGGTTGGCATTACCGTTACTCTAAAATTAAGATTTGAATTTTTAATTTCTTTCAATAAATTACCATACCCAATTATTCCAAGGTTCACTTTGCATTTCATTTTGAAGTTTTTGTGAAATATCTTGAGTAACACGTGCAAGACGAGCAAGTTCTGCTGGTGTAAATCCTTTTGGTTTTTCTTGTTCTTGAGCGGCTTTGGATGTAGTTGTTTCGCTTTGAAGTGAAGGAGTCATTGATGCAGTTGTTGTTGGAACAATATTGCTTCCTAAAACAGTAGAAGGAGTGACTTCTGCACTTTTATTCTCATTAGTTTGAGCATCAGAATTATCATTAATTATGGGATTGGAGGGACTTCTACGCTTTCTTTGAGCAACTGCAGCCGCCGCATTAGCATTAATTCCACGATTATTATGTGCTTGATTTTTCAGAGTTTCTCGAATTTCAGGGTTATCTCCATTAATTACAAGATCATCTGGGGTTTTCATGCCACTACGTTCACGCCAGCTTCTTTCATAAAATTCTGCATCTGCAAGAGGCAAGTTACCATATCCAGGTGAAAATTCTTCAATAACACCCAATGGATCAGGGAATTGTACAGAATACGACGGTTGTTCGAAACGAATTGATTGACGATTAAAATTTGATGATGGACCTTGAAATCGAATTGGCTGTGGCATAACAGATTGAGGTGGCATTACAGATGGAGGTGGTTGTGATAGTGGCATTTCAACAGGAATATATTGTTGTTGAGACGAAGGAGGAGGATATGGAGAAAATTGATCCATTGCTTCTTGATCAAATGGATACTGAGGAACAGAAAATGGTGGTTGAGAAAATTGATCTTGGGGAGTGTAGACATGTTGTTCAAAACTTGTTTGATGAAATAATCCTTCATCATTTGATTGTTGAACAAAAAAGTTATCTTGTGATAGCGGTGGTTCAAAATTAATAGTATCTTCTTCAGATATCAATTGTGGATCATTAAAAGTTAAATTTTGATAATTATTATAAAATTCAGGATAATAAGAAGATTCAGGAATAGATTGTAAATTTGAATTGGGATGTGAGTATGCTTGATAGGATGGTGTAAACGGTTGATACTGTTGAGAATTAGGAGCTGTTGAAGTGCTTGGACCAGGACGAGAAGAAGATCGAGAATGAGGAGGACTAAAAATTAACTTTTATATGCAATTAATTTATGCACATAAACATACTTATAAGCTGCAGAAGATTTTGGAAGAGGTGTTTGAAGATCATTTTCAGGCGTTACCATAATTCGACTATAGTGATATGGATTAACGCAAACCTAAAAAATGGAATATTTATCACAAATAAAGATATTTTTTAAAATATTACAAGATCCGTTTTTTGATCAAAGCCGTGAATGCAAAATGGTTCGTGCTTTAATTCGTTTTTATGAAGATCAGGCCAACGAAATACTTTTGCATAAACAACATGAGGGAATCCTTTTCGTCCAGCAACCTAAAAAATATATAATAGTTAATATAGAAATATAACTTTTATTTGAAACAAACTTGTAATCTTCCATCAAGCGTTCGTGTAATTGTAACGCATTTAGTTTTTTGGCATCCGATTGTAGAAATACAAGAAATAAAATCTTCCAATTCTTTTCTTTTATCTTTCAATTTCTTTACCAAACTTTCAATCGCTTTACGCTCAAAAACTTCTTCGTGTCCCTAAAAAAGAATCAGAATGTATTAAGAAAAGGAAAAAAAGTATTAAAATTTCTTATGACGGCAAAAAAATAGCATCCAAAAATGGAATAAAGCGGTTATGATGTGTTTCAAAAGATAATTTTAAAAAAAATAATAGGTAACAAAAGCATTTTCTTAGAGCGATATAAATGGAGGATAACTATGCAAATTTTTTAACTTGAGTTACAAAATTTTTTTCATAATGCATTTTTTTGAGGATCAGTGTTTTGAAAATTAATTTGTGGTTCAATTAATTATGCTTTATAACATTTTCTTCTCCTTCAATAAATTTGTTAGTTGCTGATAAAAGAAAAAAGACATACCACAGAAAATTGTCCAAGATAATCACTAATTACTGCTATGCTATCATTTACATTTGGACGTTTCATATTTGTTGTTCCTGGTAAATCTCTGACATCTTTTGATGATGCTGATTTTTTTCCTTTTCCTTCTTTAACTGGTGGCGTTGACTTTATTTCTGTTTCATTTGAGCCATCCAGATCTGACACTACAATTTTTAAACAAAAAAAAATATAATTATTTTCTAAAGTTTAAGTTTCAAAAAAAACTTACATAGTTGACCAACACCACTTGTATTTGCACTAATTGATCCAGGATTTTCATCAGATTGTGATTCCATTATGATAATGATGGCTTCAAAAATCTGAAACTAGTTCTTTTCGTTTTCAAATGTTATTTTTTGATAGAACAATTGAATCGCGTCGTTCAAAAAGTATACTTTGTAGGTTAAAGTAAGGAAAATAGGAATTTTTTTCAATTTGACGTAAAATTAATATAATAAATCTCTTTTTATATAATTAATAACTTGAAATAAAGAAATTTCAAAATAAATATCTTATGACTGATATAATATACAATTTTTACAGCTTTTTTCAAATATGCAGGTTTCGAGAATAGTCTAGACAAAATTAGACGAGATATAGCTACGACTTTTATTGTTCATTGTCTCATTATTTACAAATTTGAACTTGACCCAGACGGCAATTTTGCTCATGGCTGTCTGGTCTGGACTGCCTTTGGCATTCTGTTCTTCATATATAAAAAAAAATATTTTATTATAATACAAGAAAACAACAAAAATAAGAATTTAGTTTTGATGTGTGCTTCTTATGTGTATAACTCTCATTTTCCTTTCCATTTTATTGTAAAGAAAAAAGCTCAGCAAAAAGAAGCACTCTATTTTACATTTCTGTGGTTGTCTTCAAAGAAGAAAAGATAAAAAAATATGTGTTTAATGCATTTTTAAAAATGTTCAATTAAGATGTCTCTGTTGAGAAAATGAAACGCTGAAAAATAGCAACCTTTGCTCATTTTTGTTGCTGTAAAAAAATGAGCAACTAAAAAATATGAATAAGAATCAAAGTATTGAAGATGAGTCAAAAAATATTGCACTTGAAATCACTATAATGATGGAGTGATGATTTGAGAAGAATCAACATTTTGTAAGCAAAACAATGCAAAGACAGAAGCAACTTAAATTATATAAAAGCACACTATTCTACAGTCTTTCTTCACATTTTCAAAAATGACTGTTAATTTTGTTATCTTGGTAGCATTTGCTACATTTTCTTTGGTTTCTGCACAAGCCATTGCTCAGAATTGCCCTCCACTTGAAGCACAACCTCAAGCCGCCCAAGCAGTTGTTGCTGGTCGAATTTGTCAATGGATTATCACAATTGATGCTCAAGGTTGTCGTCGAATTTCACAAGATTGTAGCTCACAGCCATTGTAAAGAAAATATAACTTTGAAGTAAAATTATCTTATGTTAAATTTTTAGATGCCGAAATCCTAACGAAGTTTTCTGGCAGTGTGCTCAAGATTGTGAACCTTCTTGTGAAGGAGAAAGTGGTAGAACTTGTCGTGCCGTATGCCAACCAGCCAAATGTCAATGCGCTCCAAGTAAATTTAAAACAGATTTTGAAGTTTCTCACAAAATTAACTCTTAGGCTTTTTACGTACTCGTACTGGACAATGTGTTCCACGTGCTACATGCCCTGCAGCTCAAAATCCAACTCCAACCTGCAATTTTGGTGAAGTTCTTATTCGTCAAAATTGTTCTCGGCTTGCTTGTGAACGTAATTGTAATGGTGAAACAAATTGCAATCGACAATGCAATCAATTGATGTGCCTTTGTGCGGATGGATTCTTTAGAAATCCTACTACAAAACAATGTGTTGCATCTGTTCAATGCCAAAATAATAATCCACCTCGTATGTTTTTTATATTAAAAATGCCGTAGCTACAGTAATTTTTAAGGAGGCTGCACTCGTGACAATGAATGCCCTGGAAATCAAATTTGTCAAAATTCTCGTTGTGCTAATGGTAAATTTTACGCTCAACCTCTCTCGGTAAATACGACGAAGCTTATAGGTTGCACTTCTAACAATCAATGCTCACAAGGTTTATTATGTGCATCTGGCCGCTGTACTTTGCGTTAGTTCTACAGTAATCTAATCATACAGGAACCCTCTATTTTCAGCTGTTTGCAATAGAGATAATGATTGCCCTCGTGGAAATGTTTGTACCGGAAATCGTTGTACTGCTGGATGTCGTGCTTTTAGTGATTGTGCAAATGGATTTGTTTGTGTTGAAGGCACATGCCGTAGATTAGCTAGTAAAAACTTGAAATCTTTTACTTTGATTTTAATTAATATGGTTTAGATCAACCAGGGCAATGTACATCTGATTCTCAATGTGGACAAAATGGAATTTGTGTTAACTTCCAATGCCGTTTAGGTAAGTCAGGCTTTAAAAAAAGATAAATATTAAAAAATAAATGGGTAAAGGATGCCGAAACAATAATGCTTGTATCTCTGGTTTTGGCTGTTTCAATAATCAATGCCTTCGTCGATGTAACAGCAATTCTAACTGTCAATCAGGAACAAGGTGCTCTAATGGATTCTGCATCCAGGGTAAAATATTTTTCTGCACATGTAAAAGTTTTATAAATTTTTATATGGGTCTTAAAACTTGTTTTGTCAAGTATCTCTCTTTAAATCGCTAATCGAGATAACAATCTCCCTTTTTAGGTAGCCCAGGTAATCAATGCTCTCGTAATGAAATATTCCGTTCATGCGCCTCTGCTTGTGAACCCTCTTGTTTCCAACGTAATACCGTTTGCACAGCTCAATGTTTACCAGGCCGATGCCAATGTAATAACGGCTTTGTTCGTGATCGTTTTGGCAATTGTGTTTCCTCTAATCAATGCTTCTAAGATAATTTTGTTATTAAAAATTACATAAATTTATATCGCTGAAATACAGTATCCATTCGTCAAAAATTCGTAAACAAATGACAGTCACAGTTAATAATCGTTAGAAATCATTTTTATGACTCTCACCAAAAAACAGTTTTTCTTTTTTGATTTGGAAACAGAAGGAAGAAAAGAGAAAGGACAAGTGGAATTGCAAGACATGTTTTTAACATTTATCGAAAAAGGAAGACGACGAAGAAAAAAGAAACACTGAAAATGACTTATGTCAACCCTTTTTTAGGAACTACGTTTTTATTTCAACGTGATCAAGTTCAACCGAAAACAACAAACTATTTTAACTGAATTTTGATATTTAAAATTAAACTATTAAAAAATATAAATCTAAAATAGTTGTTTAGTCACTTCCTTCCTTATTCACGCATTGTTAAAAAAGAAATTATTGTGTGGTCGTTGAACGGCTTATCTTATCAAAAAGTTCAACCTTTTTTTTACTGATAATGGGTTAACTGCATTATTGATTTAAGATGGTATTTTTGATTAAATCAGTGCTTCTCAATTTTTGGATGTTAGCTGGTATTTATTTTTCTGTCCTATTATGTTTGCTAAAAGGACTTCAAGCCGAGACAATGGTCTTAACAAAAGTGAGGAATTTCAAATAAAAAAGTTTTTTAAAAATTAATATAAAAATTATATACAGGGTATCCTTCCGGATTACATAAATCCGCAAGATTTAATTACAATAAAAGTTCGTCCACATATATCTGGTGTTCGAGTTGAGTCACTTCCACGAACAACAGGATTTATAAGTTACAAGTAAGAAGGAAAAAAATGAAACATTTTTTAAAAAATTAAATTTTTTAAAGCACGGCTGGTATTAGTGTTGTTGAACCAGATATGGATGTTCGAGTTGTTTTATTTGGGTTTTGGCTCGATCATGTTGCCTTGGTGACATTTACAAGAGATAATTGTTTGCGTTCTCTTCAAAATATTTCACATTCGGCATTTGTGACTCAAACGGATAAAGTTATTGAAATGAAAGTGGCATTCCCAGAGTAAATAAAATTAACTGTTTTGAAATGCAAAAGTAAAAGTGCACTTTCTTTTAGGGCTGACACGGCATACCGTATTTGTTTAAAACAAAAACCAACTGGAAGAATTGAAGACGATGAAGAGGATATGGTTCTTGTACGTAACAAATATTAGCATACAATGGATTACAAAATGAAGAATCCTTTTTTCTCTTGTTTTTCTCCATTTTTTTAAATTAAACGATTTTTAGAAGACCAAATTACATGAAACCTTTAGAAAATGTACTTACTAATCTGGGGAACACATATATATCACTTTTGGACTCCTTGGGAACCCATACAAAACCCCAAACCCCCAAAAATGACAAAAAAATGAAAAAAAGTTAAAAAAAATTTGTGGAAAACCGTGAAAAATCGTGCTAAATTTTCTGCGACTTTCCACAACTTTTCACGATTTTTTACGGTTTTCCACGCTTTCTTTAAACTTTTTTCCAATTTTGTTTGTCATTTTTCGGGTATGGGGTATTGTAGTAGTTCCAGATGGAGCTAAATGATATAGAGGTGTCCAAAAGTGATGTAGATCTGTTCCCCAGGCCAATATGTACAATTTCTAAAAGTTACATGTAATTAAAAAAAATTGAAAAAAATGGAGAAAAAATGGAACATTTTGTCACCCCTTGTGAATCTAAAAATAAAAAATTTTAATTTAAGATTGACGAAATGCGAACATGGATTATTGCTACACATGATCCACCGACCCATCTTATGCCAGAAGAAGTACAAATTGTTTGTGTAATTTGCCTTTTGTCATTATCAGCTTTATTTTCTGGTCTTAATCTTGGATTAATGGCTTTATCTCCACAGGAACTTATTCTTATTGAAAATTCAGGTACTGAAAATCTCTTCGAAATTTTGTTAAGTTGTTTTTTGCAGGATCTGATACGGAAAGAGAATACGCCAAAGCAATTTTGCCAATTAGAAAAACAGGGAATTATCTTTTATGCACAATTTTAATTATGAATGTTTTTGTAAATTCTGCAATTTCAATTTTAATGGAAGATTTAACTTCTGGAATTGTAGCATTTATCGTTGCCTCGTTTGCAATTGTAGTTTTTGGAGAAATAGTTCCACAAAGTGTTTGCATTAAGTAAGTACAGTATGCAATGAAACACCTGCATAATCTTTTTCTTACAGAAATGGGCTTGCAGTTGGAGCTAAAACAATTGTATTAACTAAAATTTTCATGTTTATCACATTTCCATTTGCATGGCCGATCGGTAAAACATTAGATTATTTACTTGGTGAAGATATTGTTGGATATGATCATAATCAGCTATTAGAGTTAATGAAAATGACACCCAGTTGGGAACAAAATAAAGATCTTGTTGAAGATCTTAAAATTGTTGTTGGTGCAATGGAAATTGTTGAAAAGAATGTTTCAGATGTTATGACACCAATTGAAGATGTTTTTATGCTATCTGATGAAACATTATTAAATAAAAATAGAATTCGAGAAATTGTTAAAAAAGGTTATAGCAGAATTCCAATTTATGAAGAAGGAAATCGACAAAAAGTAAGTCATTGTACCGGAAATAATTATCTCTTAAAAGACTGTGCATTTACTGTAGATTGCTTCTCTTCTTTTTATCACTGATCTTGCACTTTTGGACCCTAATGATGAGTTTTCTGTTAAAAGTGTTTGCTTTTATTATCAGCATCGTTTGCGTTTTACTCCTGACGATACTCCATTACATACAATGCTAGATGAATTTAAAGAAGTAAGCAAATTCAAAGAAGAGACAAAGGTCAACGTCTTAAATTTAGGGAGAATATCATTTGGCAGTAGTTTATAAAAAATCCCTACATGATAATGAAGAAAACGAAAATGAAAGAGAAATTATCGGAATTGTAACGCTTGAAGATATTGTTGAAGAAATTTTACAAGCCGAAATTATCGATGAAACTGATGTCATTCTTGACAATAAATTCAGAGCAAAGCGTGTCTTTAAACCAGTAATTTTATTTCAATACAAATTCCAAAAAAGTCTAATTATTTTTAAGGTTCGAGCAGGAAATCAATTAAGATCGCATGAAAATTGGAAAAATATTTCTGCTCCATTAGCTGAAATGACTGAACAATGGCTTCTAACGCATACAACAATTTTTGAAGAATCGTATTTGGATAAAAGAGCAATGCATATGCTTATTCGAAAAAACGTTCATAAAGTAATAAATATATTTTAAAAAAAATTCCATAATAAAATGATATTTAGATTGAATTTGAACAAACATCAGAAATGCGCAACGGTGAAGTAGAACAGGTCAGACTTTACACTTGTGGTGAAACTTCTCGAAGATTTATAATAATTTTGGAAGGAAGTGCAATAATTTCTTTCCCTCAAAGTCAAATGAAATTTAAAATTGGACCCTGGGAGTACTTCGGTTTGTCTTTTCGTCTGCGCTTCCTCTAACTTCAATATATTATAGGAATAGAAATTTTGGAAAAAATTAAAGCAATTTTAAGTTCAGACTATTCTCGTGGAAGTTTAACTTCTATTCATTCTGGTAAATTTTTTCTTACACTACCGTAATCTTAACCATTAATGATATTTTTTAAGATAAAGCTCAAAAATTTAGCCGAGTTGAATTTCTGCCTGATTACGATTTATACGTAACAGATATGTGCAAATATCTTCAAATTACAGCAAAAACATATCTCAATGCGCTTCAAGTGAGCGATTTAGCTTATTCTCTACGAGAATGCAGTTCAAATCGAAAACGTTCTGCAACACATCCAATTAGGCCATTCAATACTTCATTACAAACAGTATTATATACAAAAGATGGTCAATTAACAGAAATTTCAGAAGAATTAACACGATATCATAGTCTTGAAAAACTTCGTAGTGAGTTTACAAATACAAAATAAGAGAAATTTTCATTTATACTTCATTTTTGTAAATTAATTAGTTTTTGAAAAATGTATTTTTTTAAATCTTATAAATTGAAGCTTTTGATATTAACTAAAAGCTTTTAAATCTTTGAAAAAATTTTATTTTATATTATTACAAAGTTAGCAATTTCACTTTTGCATGACAAAAAAACTTTAAAAAACTTATTAAATGTTGCATTTTTCTTTACAACAAAAAATTGCGTTAAATGTCATTAAAAGCTTCAAAATACATCTTTAATCTTTTCATACACCCAACTGCCTTTCAGGGGACATTTGATATACCTGATGATGAGCCGTGGTTTTCTTCATTGATTTGAAAAAAAAGAAATCTGAATTCGGCAGCTTCTGTGCTTTCATTCCTTATATGTGCTTTAATCATCGGAGTAGCATATCGCTGGCTTTTTTGTTTATATGTATAGTGCTTTCTATCATCCCCTACTGTATAATGTGTAAATGTCACTTATAAATGCTTATTTTCTAAATTTTGTGTTAATGTCTAACGTTTGTGTGAAAATTTGATTACCTTGATAAAATTTTAATCCGGTAGACAATCCGTGAATCCACTCTGCTGGATCGATCCGCAGTTCATGTTACATTCGGGGAACTTATTGCCATTACTTAAACAACATTCATAAAAAAATTTAGTGAAACAATCTATTCTTTGTTGGTAAATATTATATTACTTGTTAAAAAATTTATATTTTTAAATAGGACACAAAAAGGGTCAATACGATAGCATTTTGCTTTCATTGTTTATTAACAAACAAATCTCTTTTCAATTTCAAATTATGACACATCGAAACACACAGTAACTGCAGCACAAATACAATGCCCAACAATAAGAATGATGTAATGTTCTCACGCGCTATTTTTTAACCTCGGCTATACTCTAAAGCTTTTTTAGCTTTGGCGTGATCTTCATATAGAATAAAAATGTTCATTATTCTCTACTGCATATCAGGTGGATGTGATCCATTTAAATTCTATGAAAAAAAATTTACTGGGTCTTACTCATCACGAAGAAGCCATTATTTATTTTTTACTTGCTTTTAAGTCTCAACGTTTTTGAAAGATCTTATTGCAGCATATCAAAATAAACAACGAAATAGTATGGAATCAGAGATTGCTAGAAAGTGGGAAAGTAACAAAAACAAAGCAAAAACCCCAAAATTGAATTTGATAAAATCGATTTTATTGATAATGAAATTTATTTTCCCAATGGAATGACAGAAAGAAAACCGAAAAAAAACATTGGCATAAAAGTGATAAACAGTATCAAACAAAAATGTTACGAATAAAAAATTTTAATGAAACAAACGAAAAAGGTAATAAACAGAATATTTACACAAATAAATAATTTATCAGTTAATAAAGTAATACCTTTTGCCGCCATAAAACACAGTTATTCTTCATGCTTTATTTGGAAGTGGCCCGGCTTGTTGTTGAGTGTCATACGGTGGCGGGGGTTCAGACGGTGGAGCAGTTGGAGATTGATGAAGTGGTGGATACATGCCATTAGGATTTGGATGAACATTGCCAGCAGGATATGGGGGATTACTAGATGGATATGGAGGATTACCACCAGCAGGATACGGTGGATTACCATTGATACCTGAAATCCAGTGTTTACTCACAGTTGTTATTCGCAATTAATAAGTTTGTTTCGCGTTTTGTGTAAACAAATACGTTTTGTTTTAAAATTTCACATTTTTTGGAACCAAAATGACTTAATCCATAAAAACGGCTTCGCATTCAAAAAGAACTAACCAGGATACGGTGGTGGTTGTTCATATACATAAACATTTGTTGGAACATCATTAAAAACATTTCCAGTATAATTATAGCCTTGGAAGCTTCCTTGATAATATCCAGGAACAGCACCAGCCGGTTGAAAACCAGCAGAAGGAGCTTCATATGGTGGTGGGACATCATAGCGTGCAAATTGTCCAGCTGAAACATGTTAAACGTTAAAATGTAAAAAAAAAGTTTTAGATAACAAACCTGTATCATTAGCACGGAGAAGAGCTTGGCCAAAATGAATACAACCTCCTTTTGGGAATGTAATCTTCCAAACAAGATCACCTTGATAATTTCCATTTGGTTGAGCAATGGCAGTTCCTTTCATATAATTGGCACCAAAGACAGGTTGTTCAAGTTTAACATTGCGCATACAAAAGAATGGCATTGAAAATGATCGAAGATTACCGCTTTTGGTATTGATAAAGATAACCTAAAGAAAAAACAACAATATAAATTTGATTTAAAATCGTTCTAATTATTAACTTACTCTATGTGAAGTTAAATAAATGTATCCATGATATTTTCTATCACTGAAAATTGGGTTTGGATTTGCTTCAAGTTCAACATTGACATTTTGAGAGAAAAGAAGAATACTAAAAAAGTATTTATTAATTCAAAAATAATAATACAATGTAAAAAGCTTACATTTCACCTTGATAAAGCAAGACACCACGACCATCAGGAGTGTGAGAAGTATTAACAGACATTCTGCTGTTTAAATTCCTATAATTTTCTTCAAAGTTTAAATATAAAAAGAGAAAAGCAAGACTAAATGTGAAACACGTATATATAAAGAAACTTCTAGTCAAAAAATATAATGCAAAAACTGAATCATAGCATAATGTTTCGCAAGAGCTTCAGCTGAAATTGGACAAAAAAACACACAACAATTTGAAGATCAAAAAACTTTTTTTCTAATATAGCTCTTTTTTTGTCAAAATGTTCCCAACAATTTTTCTGCCTTTTACATTCCAAAAAGTTTTTTAATACTAAAATTTTTTTAAAAACTTTTAAAAAGACCTTTATCCAAATAATTTTTAAAAAATATTCGCTTATTCTTATTTCAACAATGACGTCCAAAAAGTCTGTAGTGTATATGGGATTTGGTAAAGAATTAGATGCAGCTAATATTGTTACATTGAAAAGACATTATCTTCCATTAGGAAAAATTGGTGGTAAACCTGCATGGTTAAATCCTGTCAAACTTCCATCTGCTGATTTAATTAGTTGTAAGCAATGTAATAAAGTTATGCCAATGCTTCTTCAAATTTATTGCAGTGGGAAATCTACAAATTCTTTTCATCGTTACATTTATGTTTTCATGTGCGCTAACAATGCATGTCAAAAAGTTCGTATATTAATCCTTATTTTTTACTGTACTTATAGTTATATTCTTTTAGAGCTGTAACAGTGATAACTTCCGTGTTTTGCGATGCCAACTTCCTCGTCAAAATGATTTTTATGACTCTAAAAAGGTTTTGAATTTTGAACATGATGGTGAAGTTGATGATCCATTTTTTGATGCTGAAAAGTATGCCAAGCTTTGTAATGTTTGTGGTGGACTTGGAACTAAAATGTGTGCACGTTGCCGTTGTACATGGTATTGTACTAAAGATCATCAAGTAATTGACTGGAAAGAAGGGCATAAGGAAGGCTGCCAGGAAGGAAAAGTTATCCCAAAACCTGAAGATAAAGATCGCTTTTGTGCTGAAAAGGAAAATTCATTTCTTTTCGAAGAACTTGGTATTGAATTGGATTTAGAAGAGGAAAGAGAAGATTCAAATTCTGATGATGAAGATGACGAAGAAATTGAAGATGAAAAGATGCGTCAAGAATTGCTTGATAAAGCTCAAAATCTTATGACTAAGTTTGATGTAAGTTTTTATCACTAATAAACCTTGTTTATGTAAAGTATTTAATTTTAGCCTAAAAATGAAATGAATGATCTTAATGAATGTGAAGAATCCGACAAGGATGAAAAATATATTAAGTTCAGCAAAATATTAAAGCGTAATTGTTATCAAATTCTACGTTATAATCGTGGAGGAGAACCATTGCTTGCAACTGATCATGCCAAAACTCCATCTGATATCCCTCCTTGTGGTAATTGTGGCAGCAAACGTCAATATGAATTTCAGCTTATGCCTTATTTGTTATCATTAATTGGTATTGATGATATTAGCAGCAAAGTCGATTATGCTACCGTACTTATTTATACATGTCCCAATGATTGTGATATTAAGGATTTTGGATATTCTGAAGAATTCGCATTCAAACAAGACTTTGTTCTTTCTGGTAAAGAAGAAGAAAACTATGTTGATGAAAATGATGAAGACTAAATAATTTATAATTGTTGAGTTTGTTTATCCGTTGTTGAGTTTAATAAATTTTATTTAAAAAGAAAAATATCTAACTTGGTTACTGTTTTCTTTAAAGATTAAAAACCCATTATTGAAAGGTTGCTGTTTTATATTCTTCTTTATAATTGCCCTCCATAGAAATTATTTTCTTTTGATATTTATGTTACACATTAGCTTCTTCTCAATCATTAAAAATCACAATAATCGGTTAATGTTAATCATAGTTGTTTGCAAAAATTTTCTTTTGTATTTACAACGAGGAGGGAGGCCTTTAAAACATGTTAGCGTTACGAGTCGAATCGCCAAAGCAACCTTAACTTTGCCAACTGTTGTGAGAAAAAGCACCTCCTCACTTCATAAAATCAAATAACTCAAAAAGCTGATAGACGTTTGTTATTATATTTTTTATTTTAAAAAATTGACGTGTTGATTCATAAATTTTAAATACGTTGATATCTAAGTGTCGTTGGGGGTTATCAATTAATAATATGATTATTTATTTAAAATGTTCTTATATTTTATATTTTACCATGTTCTTAATAATTATTCATCAAATTGTTGGTGGTAAGTTTTTATTTTAGATGCAATAATTTTTTATAATTCAGAAAAATCAGCTGAAGCGAAATTTGATGGAACTAAAACAACTGGTATCAAAAATGTGAAAGATGATCCGGTAACAACTTTAAAGAAAGAAGAAACAACTCTTGCTGTAAATGAAACACTTGCTTCAACTCAAAAAACACCTGAAGAAAAAAAGGATGAAGCTTCTGAAAAGGAAAATACCAAAAAGGAAGAAAGCATTCCCGAAAAAATTGTACCACAAAAGCCTGCAAAAATGCCTGTTACAGTTCCCTCAGTTGTAAATCCTCCAAAAGCAAAAGGGGATAAACCTGCTCAAGTGCCTGTAAGTTTTCTTTTGATTTTACTTCCTTTGAGTAATATGATTGTTTCAGGCTGGAGATCCACGTGCCGGAAGAATTGTTTTATCAATTGTTGGATTTCTTTTTGTATGTTATGTTATTCTTCATAACAAAAATCGAATTATGGGTATGTGATTCATTATTGTTTTCCTTTTCAAAATATAATATGATTCATTATAGGTTTAATCGTTGAGGGCCGTGGTGGACGAATTAATGGCCGTCGTGGTGCTAATGTTCGATATCGTCGCCTTAATACAACTGATGATACAGCAGTTGTTGAAGCTGGAATTCAATAAATAATTCCTTTATATGCAATAATCCAGTCATCATTGCGGGTCAATATTTTTTTCTTCCGGGGTGTTTGTAAATCAGATTCGGTCATTTAGTTAAAAAGAATTTTTTTATATGTAAAATGCAAAACATTCCTCTAAAGTTATATCTCAAATGCCTTATTTGATTTTTATATGGATATATTTTTTTGTTATTAAATGTAAATTGTGCCTATACTAAACAAATAAATGCTTTTATTTTTAATGAATTTAAAAAAAATTGATTAGAAAGGAATTTCTAGCATTTTATACTTTCGAACTTTATCTTGAGGATTACTGTAGCATGAAAAACAAAATGTTTGTTGTTAATATAAAAGGTTTAATTGTGCGTGCGCTATACATACCTACTCACCTTTTATTGATGCAACAACAACAAATCCCAAAGTGCTTTTTGATAACTTCAATGTTAAAACTACGTCAATTTTTATTTCTTTTTTCATAAAATTGCCAGTTATTAGTGTCAAAAGTTTATATCGGTTTTCTTTTTTAAAGTATGCTCAATATTGAAAGAATTTTTGTAGTTAAAAACTTTATTGCTACTAAAATTTTTATACCAATAATTTTTTTATTTATTTAAAGAAGACTTGAGGGGGAATATGATGTGAATGCTTTTATTTGTTTAATGTTCAAGAAGCTCGACGTCTGGATAGCTTATTTGGAATTATGTGACCCAAATAGGTTTCGTAAGAAGCTTATATCTTCTTTATCTTTTCCTCTCAATGTAAATTTATGTACTTTTAAAAAACTGATGGATGTTTCGTGAGCCTTCAATTATATAATGCTACATTTGAAATGTAGCAGTACATAAACGTTACATGAAAAAGAAAATGTGACCATAAGAGTGGTTACGGTAATATTTAAAAATTTGTAAATGGAAAGTGGTCGTTTTCTTCTGATTTATAAATAATTTCTTTAAAATGGAAAGATAAAATTCTTCCTTAGAAAATTTTTAATGACGAAATGGCCATGTTGTTAAGGACAGCATAGTGCCTAAAACAACTTTGTCACGAACTATTTCCGCTAAAATAAAATTCTTTTTAAAAAAAAAATAGACGTAAGCTGTTCAAAAAGATTTTTGCTTTATTAATGGCTTCTCGGCAAATAAATTCTGGCAGTTGAATGTTTAAAATATTTATAAAATACCATGGCGAAGTTTTGAAATGGAGCTGAATCAAAGAGGTGTTGTTTTTCTGAAATCATCCCTCTTTTTATTACATTTTTGAATGTATTAATTTTTTTTGTTTTTAATAATACAATTTTATAAGTAGATTCTTATTAAATGAGTGGTGTTAATGACATTATTTATGCTTCATTTTACGTCCATTTGTTTTTAAAACATTAAACTTTTATTTATTGAATTGACTTTTATTTTTTACTATCTAAGCCAACTCTTTATTTCTCATATACCAGGCTCATTCATTTTTGACATTCTTTTTTCTTCTTTATGGAAGAAGAGATGTTGTTGTTTCATGGATGTATTTTATTTTTTTTGGAGATCCCATTTTATATGATTAAAAACTTTTATGCCTTCATGTATGATGCATACTTTATTAATTTTCTTCCTCTTTAAATTCTTCTTTTTTTGTTAGTTGAAAGAAAAAAAGACTTTCAATTTTTACATAAAATTGGAATAAAAAAAGAGAAATATTAATTTCGAATTTAAATGTTTTAATAACGCCCTCCTTAGTATCATCATCATTTTTCTCTGAAAATCTTAAACATTTTTTTCGCGATTGTGATAAAAAAAAGTTGAAATAAATAATAAATTAAAGTTTTCTTTGTTTAAATTCATTTTATATTTTACGCTTATTAAATATATTAAAAAAATATCTCAACTTTATGCCCTTTAATAATGACGGGGTTCGTTATACTGCTTCTACGCTTTCTGCGTCTTGAAGAGGGGGAAACCTTATGGCAAAATTTTTATTTCTTTTAATCTTCCTTCCTGTTTCTCGTTTTGGATATATTAAAAAGTTTTGACCAAAAAAAAACTTTAGCGTTTTCTATTGCGTGTTTGTACAACAAAAAGAAAACTACCGTATTCCAATGGAATTTTAATAATAATGCATTTTTTCAATCAATAGAAATGCGACTTCTTGCATCATCTCAAGGAAACCTTACATATGATGATTATCAATCTCTTGTAAAACATATTTTTTCAACTCCACAATTATATCAGAAACTCATTCATCATTATCCTGAAGTTGTTCAAAAATTGGGTTATTCAAAGGTTGGCTCATTTTTTCTCTTATAAAAGTAAAACAATAAATTAAAGAACAAATATGATGAGAGTGTTACTCATCTTATGAGCCAAAAAAAAGTAGTTCAAGATAGTGTAATCTTATTTTCTGCTATCTTGGATAAGACGTTTTTGAGAACACTCAACAGTAGTAGAAACGTTGACGTGATTTAATAAAGAATTTGTGATTCATTGGAAAAAGGTTTAAATTTAATTCTTCGTATACACTTTTTTTACCTAAAAAGAATTGTTTAATTAAAAAATGTTCGATCGAATTACCTTATTTCTTATTTTCTAAGAATTTTTCATACAAAGATAGGATTACCATTTGGCTAGAAACACGCTCCAAAATTTCGTATATAAATAAGCGTCTTCGTGGTCTTGTCTGAAATATGCTCTTACAATTTAGCATTCATGTAGACGCAAAAAATATAGTGGCGCTTTGCGGCAATATTTTTTGTTAATATAAATTGCGATTTTTAATGCAATGCCACTTTTGTGAATTTCATAAAGGACGCTTTTTCCTTCTTAATTTTTGTTTCAGACATTTCCCATGTTGATACGGTAGCTTTTCCTTTATTTCTTCACAGTTTCCAATTAATTAGTTTTTTCTTTCAAGCTTTATTATACATATCTTTTACGGAGAAAACAAAATCTAAACTTCCGTTTTTTAATGAACTTGGCTTTTCCCAATATCCTTTACTTTATTTATTTTTTATATTTATTCAAAGCTCTTTCTTGTTTATTTTTGTTCAAAACTTATTTGTTTGAGCAGTTATTAAATATCCACCACAGGTTTTTTTGTTATTCAAGTAAAAAAGGAAGCTGTTTTGGTACATTTTCTTCCAGACATTCTTCCTGCTTCTTTTTCCATCATATCTTCTTTTGTTATCCAAATTCTTTTTATGGTTGTAAGTTTTCATTTTTTGCTGCTTTCCCATTCTTTTGGCTTTCAAGCAGTTTATTAAATCTTGTTTCATACATTAATGCCACGCTTGAATTGTCCACTCTAAAGCAAAAAAGAAAATAAAAAAGGACCCCGAAAACTTTCTTTATATCTCACATTTTTAAAAGGAATAGTGACTTTTTGACTCCTTTTTTTAATATCTCAAGGGAGGTTTATTAAGTTTATTGTCCGAGAAAGGAATAAAATTATCAGTAAAAGGTTTTTTTGATTTTTGAGATTTTAGACAGCTAATTTTTGACTTTTTTGTTTTTTTTGTTGCATTTTTAGTTGGCTTCAACAAAGAAGCCATTGAAGGGGATGATAATGTCCCAGAATCTTAGAATGTTCCTTTACGATAGATACGAAAAGTTTCAAAGAAAAAACTATGTTTTCAAATATCTATGTTGTGCTTTACTATAGAAAAAAAGCGATTCAAAATTAATTAGTTCGTATCTGTCGTCTACGGCATTATTATTCTTGTTTCTGTTTTTTTAATAGATTCCAATGAGCTGTCTTTAGTTTTTTGCTTCCGTTGATTAATAACAAATATAATTGCTAGGCGTGATTTTTGCTATAATTTTTTTATTTTAATTTTCTATCACAAGATGTCACCAAAAGTTTTTTATTCGTTATTTAAAGAAAAGAATATTACTGTCTCTCAGATATTTCTTTCTTTCCATTAATTAATTCTATTTTTTTAGATGTTGAATAATTCGACAAGTGATATTACAAGTACAACTGAAATGGGCTCCACAAATTCATGTGTGGATTTTACAGAAATATATCCGGATCCAACAAATTCTGTAATATCTATGACACTTTTTGGAATTATTTATACACATATTTTTATACTTGGATTATTAGGAAATATTTCAATGATGTTTTTGACCCTTCGTCATCGGCATCTACAAACTGTACAAAATATTTTTATTCTTAATTTAGCCATGAGCGATGTAATCATTTGTTTGCTATCAGTTCCAATCACACCAATAACAAACATCTTTAAAACATGGTTTTTTGGTGAATATATTTGTCATTTACTTCCTTTCATTCAGGTTTGTGTGTTTTAATCAAGCATAAAAAATGTTTATTTCCGCTCTTTTAAGGCTGTTTCCGTTTTCGTTTCAACATTCAGTTTATCCGCTATTGCCTTAGATCGATACAATCTTGTTATCCGTCCACATGCAACTATAATAAAGCCACGAAGTGCAATAAAAATTGCAACAATTTTATGGATTATTGCTGCATTTGTTTCAGCACCGTATTGCTATTTTATGAAAATTGAAAATTATACTGGTTATTGTGGACAATTTTGTACAGAACGATGGCCAAATCCATTAGTTCGTCGGGGATATGCTTTAGTACTTTTATGTTGTCAATTTTTAATTCCATTTGCAACAATGAGTTTTTGCTATTCTGTTATATTTTCGCGGCTTCGAGAACGTGCAAATTCAAAGATTCGAAAACTTGACGAAAGATCACAGTTATTAGAATCATCCAGAGGTCCAGAAATCATTAAAGTATGCTTCAAAATGTTTTCTTCTTTTTTATCGTATGCTTTTTAGCCAAATGAACATTGTAATGTTACAAAAGTTCCATCAAAAGATCAACAAAAAGCACTATTATTAGCAAAACAACGTCGAACAACAACAATTTTAGCATCAATGGTACTCATCTTTGGCTTATCATGGCTACCACATAATGTTATAACATTGATTATTGAATATGATGACAATATTTTACATACCGAGGCTTTGAATTATACATATATAGTTTCCACTATTGCACACAGGTATGAAAACAACAAAACATTCCATTGTTTGAAATCCCAAACAAAGGCCCACATTTTTTTAGTATTGCAATGACAAATAATGTTGCGAATCCAGTTTTGTATGCATGGTTAAATCCGTCATTCAAAGAGATACTTATTAAATCATTTTGGCATATTATGCCATCATCATTACAACATCAAACAAATAATTCAACAACAGCTTCTACTCGTTTAACACCTAATAGAGAAAGTGTTATAAGGGTAAGCACTTGATATATGTCATTTACAAATTAACTGATACACAATTTTTAGCTTAACAGTGATTTCAACAATGAAGAAAAGCTGGTATAAAAACACAAAATGTAAAACTTCTCTTAAATTCATAAAAAAATTTATTCTAAATATTAATTTATATTTTTCAAGAGATAAACAATAAATCACATTTTAAATTAGTTAATATCAAAGGTTTTAAAGTTAGTAAAATTTTAATAATAAACACAAAAAAATTTATCAAACATAGTAATTTATATTTCCTTTTAACCAGATTTGCTATCATGATCATGTCGCCCAGCCCATAATGAATGAATAACATTTTCATCAACAAGAGTTGAAAGATCCCCAAGATTTGCATGACGATCACCTTCTGCAATTTTTCGTAAAATTCGACGAGTTATTTTACCAGATCGAGTTTTGGGTAAAGATGGAGTAACTTGAATGTCTTTATGACTTGGAACAGCAATTGCACCTATTTTTTGACGAACAATTTTTTGTAGCTCATTTATTGTATGATCAGTTAAACGTTCGCCCTAAAAGAAATTACCGTAACCATAGTAATTAAATTTATAAATATCACAAACCTTTGCAAGGGTTACAAAACAATAAGGTGTCTGTCCTTTAATATCATGAGGAGCAGCAACAACCGCAGCTTCAACAACTCCTTCATGTGTAGTTAAAGCAGATTCAATTTCGGCTGTTGATAAAAGATGACCAGAAACATTCATTAAATCATCAACACGTCCAGTAATCCAATAATAACCGCTTTCATCACGACGACATCCATCACCGGTAAAATATAAGCCAGGAAAAGATGAGAAATAAGTTTTTACATATCGTTCATGATCACCCCATACAGTACGCATCATTCCAGGCCATGCTTGAGCAACACACTAAAATATAAATAATATGTTACTTTATTTTCCCCCTTTTTCTAAATGTTTTAAGGTTTTCGAGTTAAAAAAAGCATTGAGTTTTCCAAAGTTAGCCGTTTTTTTGTTTGAAAAAACTAGCATAAAATATTGACGTTTTTCCCACAGCAAAAAAATTTGATAATCTCAGAAATCTGAGAAATTTTAGCTTTCCATAACATAGTTAACGGAAGGAAGGAAACAAATAAAAAAGGGAACTAACCAAATTGCCTTCACCGGGGCCTTCAAAAACGGAACCATCAGCATCAACAATTTGAGGAACAATTCCAAAAGCGGGTAATGTTGCTGAACCAGGCTTTGTTGGAGTAGCACCAGCCATAGGAGCAATGATGTGACCTCCCTATATAAACAAAATATAAAAATTTTTAAACAAAAAATTTAATAAATGGATAACTTACAGTTTCCGTTTGCCAGTATGTATCAACAATTGCACATTGTTTATTCCCAACAACATTATAAAGCCAAAGCCATGCACTTGGATTAATTGGTTCACCAACAGTTCCAATAACTTTCAAAGTCGAACAATTATGAGATGTAACAAGTTCATCAGGAAAAGCCATAAGTGATCGAACAGCTGTTGGTGACGTATATAATTTTGTAACACCATATTTTTCAACAATTTTCCATGTACGAGATGAATCAGGATAAGTTGGAACCCCTTCAAAGATAACAGAAGTAAGGCCATTTAATAGTGGACCATAAACGGCATATGTATGACCAGTAATCCATCCACAATCTGCCATACACCAATATACGTCATTTTCAGGATTTGCATCAAAAGTTCGTCGAGTTGTTTCAAAGGCATATGTCATGTAGCCGGCAGTTGTATGAACAATTCCCTTTGGAGTACCAGTGGAACCACTAAAAAAAGATAAAATAACGATTTTAAAAATAGAAAAAAAAGATACATACGAAGTGTACAAGATGAAAAGAGGATCTTCAGCATCGCACCATTCAATATAATCTTCCAATGAACTTGCCTCTTTTATTGCAGAATCCCATGTAATCATATCATCAGCAAGTGGAACATGAACATTACAACCTGGTGGTTGTATAACTCTTTTCAAATGATCAAGCCAAATTACATTTTCAACTTTTTGCCCCGATTTTTCAGAAAGTTTAACAGCAAGCTCAGCAAGATCTTTGAGGTTTATAAATTTATTACCACGGAAGAAACCATCAGCAGTAACAAGAATTTTACAACCAGCTTGAACAATTCGAGTTGCCAACGAATCAGAGCTAAAAAAAATGAAAATAAAGGTAAAAAAATATTTCAAAGAAAATATATTTACCTAAATCCAGCAAAGATAACAGAATGAATTGCTCCAATACGACTACATGCTAACATTGCAATTGGTAATTCAACAACCATTGGCATATAAATTGCAACGACATCACCTTTTTGAACTCCCTTTGATCGAAGAACTTTTGAAAAATCAACAACTTTTTGATGAAGTTCATTATAGGTCAATTCGCAATCATCGTGTTCACAATTTCCTTCCCATTTGAATGCAATTTTGTTTCCATGTCCTAAACAATAAATAATAGTTAATAAAAATGTATAATTTCATAAAAATGTTTAACCTTTTTGAATCATTCGATCAAGGCAATTGAAGCTCAAATTGGTACGAGCACCACGCATAAAATTGACAAAAACCTTTCCTTTACGGTAATCAAAATTCCATTCAAGTCCATGTTCAGAAGGTGTTTCAAAATGAAGATGAGCAGCAACTTTGCTCCAAAAAATCTTTGGATTCTTAATAGATTCTTCATACATTTCACGATAAGAGCTTATGCATGGAACATTCGCTTGAGCCGAAAGAGATATTGGTGGATTATAAAATTCATCTTCAGCGTCATTTGAATTCAAATCAAATTTAACAGTTGAATCAGACATTTTCGACAAGTCTTCTAAAAAATAATACTTTTAAGAAAAATTTTGCAAAAGATACAAAAATAAAATCATTTAAACACCTTTTATAGACTTCAAAAAAAGTTTTGCAACATTTCAATGCAAAGAACGCACTCTTATAATGATAAAAAAAAAGCAGAGAACAAAAGATTCAAATCAGGCGATGGACATCACGCGTTTCAGAGAACATTCTCAGGATGAAAGAGGGAATCCTTATCAAAAACAAAAATCATAGATATCAAAGCTAAAGCGGAGGTTAAGGTCAAAATAGGACTTTTTATAGAAGAAAAGGATTTAAAATGTCTGATGGATTTGTCTCTGAGATTACAAAGCTAAAACAAAAAAGTTTATAACATTTTAACAGAATCATATTATTATACAAGAATAATAAAAGCTTTTATCAGTTTATAACAATGGTGAAAAAACGTAAAAACATTAATAAAAAAGTATGTGTCATTTTGCCAAGTTAATTGACTGAATTACCGTAACCAACATTAGAAAAAAATATTAAAACGTTAACTTAATTTTATAACTTTTTTAAAAACGTATAATCATAAAAATTTAAGTGCATACCGTAACCCCAAATCTTTAAAAAATATTTAAATATTTAAAAAAGCGCGCTTTTGTTCAAAGAGACACCTTAAACCTGCACATTTTCAAAGTCTTTTTTTTTCTTCATTTAAAGAGACAACCCACAGGGGATATATACCAAGAGAAGAGAGAGAAAAAAGAAAAAAAATATATTTTTCTATTCGCATGCGGGAGAAAAAAGAATCAAACAAGCAAACCAACAAGCCCTAAGTCAGAGAGGAGGCAGCCGACTGTTTCACATTCAAAACTAAAGGCTCGAATGAGAAGAAGAAATTTGTGAGCTCAGTCTTGGTTTTATATGTGCGTAGTATTTTTCTCCACCCTTAAATTTGTTGTGGGTTGTCTGCCGCCGGGCTGGCATTATGTCTTAGAAAAAAAAGAAGCAATGCCAGAAAAATATCTCGATGAAAAAGAAGATGAAAAAAAAATGACACGCAAAAGGATAAAAGAAAAGAAACTTTTTTTAAAAAAATGTTTTAAATTTTTCTGAAAAAATTCATAGCAACGGAAAAGAAAAAGAACAAGAATAAAAAAAACGTGTGTGAAAATTTGTTTCTTTAAAAGTTTATCAAAAAAGGCGTGTGAATGGCATGATTCATTAAATCGTTTAAGTTAAAAAAAGCGTATACTTTTATCTTTGAAAAATTCACCGACTTTCGACAAAAGGTTTTGCAGCTGCTATTGAGTAACTTGCACTAAAAAATAAAACAAAATTCTTTGCTGCTGAAACAATAAACAACAATAAGGAAATAAACAAAAAAACAAAACAAGCTTAAAGTGTCATAAGATTTGTGTCTTTGAGTTGGAAATATTTGTGAATAGTTCAATATTTTTAATTATTGATGTTTATCTTTTTCGGATAAATATAACCGGTTTGACAAAGGTCAAAAACATGTCAAGTATCAAAGCTTGAAAAATGCTTTTAAGTTACATATTTTGTTGCGTTTCAAATTTAAACAAGGAGAAAAAAAGTATATTTATTACATTTTTAAAACTAAAAAACTTATTTTTTCTTTTCATCACTAAAATTCGCCATAAAAAGCGATAAGACGAAGCTAAGAAAACAATGAAAGTTTGAATGGGAATATTTCTTTTTTTGGCAATGACTTTATTTTGAATGAGAACGACTTCAAATAAAAAACAAAAAAATCGAAATTGAGGCAAGACTATGGATGTTTTTTACAAATGATTATAGGTTGTAGCGGTTTAAAAAATGTGTTTAAATAAAGTTTCATACGTGCAATATTACAAAATAAAAATTGGTAATTAATTAAAACTTTTAGAAAACGCAATATTGCGCATATTTTGTAATTTAACACAAAACACGTTCACAAACACATAGTAAAAAAATCTATAGAAAATTTGTACAATCAAAAATGAAAATTCATTTTTTCATAGTTCAAAAAAGAAAGAAAGGAAAGTAATTATTATCTTGCGCTATTTAAGGTTTTTAACGGGGTACTGTATGCAAGACAATAACTCATATATTTTTTTCTTTCAGTAAAATACCGATTACAATTATAAATGATAACAATGAACCAGGCTTCAAGGAAAAATGATATAATGTACATAAAAAATATAACATAAACACGAATTTGAGCATGAACTGGCAGGGCAACGGTTATTTGTCCAGGAAATTCACTAAATGGTGTAGCATTGAGTAAACGATAAAATACACTTGAATCTGTTATTAAAGCAATTACGCCAATAATAATAAGGCCCAAAAAACAAAGAATGGATAGTCCCTAAAATAATGAATTTGATTAGTATTGACTTTAATAAATAACAAAAGAGAATAGCTTTATACCTGAACAAATAAATGTGGTACCAAAAAGGCTGCTGTATTACGTGTAATTCCAACAATCATTAATAAAATTGTTGTTAAAGCAATTCCAGATGCTATTGAAGTTATCAAAAATGCAACATAAACATAATCACTTGAAAAAAAGCCTTTCTCTTGCCCGTAACCATTTTTTTGCTGTAACATTATTAATAATGAATTTAAAAAATAAAATAATAATAAAAACAATTCTATCCCTAAAAAATGCAAGAATGTTATAACAATTCTGTATTGTATAATTTTTTCGGCAAACCTGCTATACAAAATGCGCCCGTTTTAACATGAAAACAACTGCAAAAACATCGATAACTATCAGATGATTCATCAAATTGTACCATCTTTGGTAACTGATCAGAATCAAGACGCTGCCTATGATGATGATGTTGTCGCTTTTGTTCATTATGTCTGCCAAAGGTGTTCCTCATTAATGGCGACCTGATGATCTGTAAGCGACCGTTCATGGCTCGCATTCCGAAATTTTCGGAAGCTTAATGCCTCAGAACTCACTTCTTTGGGATTCTATAATTATAATTACTATTTAAAAAAAAGTTTATTAAAATGTGTTACGCGTTCGAAGCAGAATATTTTTAAAAACAGGATCAAAAAGTTTTATCAATAAACTTTTTTGTCTATCCCTCGCTAAGGAAAACAAAATAAATCACAGTTTTAAATAAAAAAATTTATAATTTGTGCTTGGATAAAATTTTAATATTTTGAGTAGGGACCGTCGGAAAAATAAATTTTCGCTTTTGCTTTTGAGCAATATCCCATTTAGGGTTGCCGTGCCCGCCCGAATGCCCGAGATGCCCGCGGGCAAATCGGGCGGGCGCCGTTTCGGTATGCCCGAAATGCCCGCCCGAAGCGATTTTCAATTTTCGGTAATGCCCGATTTGCCCGCCCGAAAAAGTTTGTGCCCGAAAAAAAATGGGATTCCCATTAGGTACATTCGACTATGGAGAATCTAAAAATAAAAACAAAATTTTAAAAATTAACAAGAAGCTGTTTTTGAGATCAACTATATTAAAAATTTTAGACATAATTAGACTTTAGCAAACGATGAAAATTTTTTTGAAGCAAAACTGACAAAATTCAAGGAAACATTAACGTCAAACGTGTTTTTAATAATTTGGTCGAAATATTAAAATTTTGGAAAATGTTGCATTCAAGAGTCACGTTTAAAACAATAGCAACGAAAAGCCAAAAATGACAAACTAAAAAAGGTTGTTGTCGGTTTTTAAAGGCAAAATAACTTTGCTTTTTGAATAATAAATTAAAAGACCAGCCCTTTTTGCTTTTTAAAATAATTTTTTGGCAGAAGTTTTTGGTAAAAAAAGACAGAAGGTTTTGTCCAAATGTTTTCGTAGAAAAATGAAAATGCAACACAAATGCCAGCTTTGTCTTTCAAAAGCTGCTTCAAAAAAGTACAACACTTCTAAAATATGAAAAAATTGGGTTTAAAATAAAATATTTATTGCAAAAAAATTGAATAATAAAGTGTTTATGAGAGATGCACAAAGATGAAGTAAAACAAAAAGTTAAATATGTTTGTTTCAAAAGAAAAGGAAAAAAGCAGTAAAAGTAGAATTTAAAACAAAAGAAGAAAAAAGGAAAATGAAGCAAAGTTTTTAAAATTTATTTTAAAATAAAAGCAGGATGTGACTTCCTTATGTACGGGTATTTCATCTTCCTCCAATTGAAGCTGTCTACAATGGCAACAACACAAACAGCGCAACTTCAAGTAAGCACAACAACAAAAAAATGGGACCCTCCAGCAGTGACGCCGACCACCCTCCAGGCAATGGCTCTCAGGCGACTTCAACGGTTCTATAGTTTAGTTTGTGAGACTTGAAAAAAAAGAAAATATTTTTTCTATTTTGCTTCTTCTGTTCCAAAACTAGGCAACGATGCATAACGACATAGCTAGCTTGCCAAAAGCAGTTGCGCTCCAGCTGACAGGATGCCTTGTCTTTGCTTTTCTTCTTCTTCTCTTTCTCTCCTGAATAAGCTTAAAAACACATGGTTTTTTTTGAAGAAAGAAAAAAGTGCGCGCACATAGACAAAAGGAGAAATGCCGTGCTTGCTTATTTTTTTAGAGTGTTGCCACTTGCTGTGGACAAGTTAAAGAACCCGTCAAAGTGCTTACTTGTAAAAAAAGATGAAATGAGTTTCTTTTAAATTTCTTTACATGTAAATTTGTGAAGGAAAAAAAGGAGCCATTTTAGCACAAAACGTAACAGAACAGTATTGATTCATCATTGAAATATACCAAAAAGCTTCGCAAAAATAAATGGGAGAAAAAGTATTGTGCGCGCAGTTCAGAGTTTTTTACATTTGTTACCTGATGAAAGGTTGGTTAGAGAGTTATACTGCGAAAAATGGATGAAAAGAAAGAAAATGAGAAAAAGTGAAGAGAAAAAAAGGCGAACAAATTTCCATTTTTATGCATTCACGCAGATGACGACGACAACTGCAAAAAGGGAAAAGCAAGTGCTTTTAAAAAATTGAAATGGTGACCATTTTAGCAAACAATGATAAAGAAGCGCCAAATAAAAATTGAAAAATAAAAAAAAAGAAGTTGGAAAAAAGATCATTGAAAACGAAATAAAAGTCTCAAGGGAAAGATGGGATTCTAACAATATAGAAGAAGAAAAGGCTTTTGACGATTTAACTCATTTCTCTTATATCTTTCTTATACTACAGAAATAATAACACAGATTTGGTGATGCTTTTTTTCTCCTCGCTTATTCCAACTCAAGCAGATGACGGGTTGCTCTTCTTTTACACACAATAAATCCCGGAAATTGCTAAAAGTGAATACTTCTTTTTTGTTTTTCTTTTTTTGGCAAAAGTAAAAAATAGCATTATCTACAAGTGAACTCAAAAATGGCTTACAATGGAAAAAAAAAGACAATTAAATTATGGTTAGAAAAAGTAAAAAGTGGATTGTTAATTTTATAATTTTTATTTTTTGAAGAGATACACACAAGTTAAGGATTCTCTTAAAAAATTAAGAATTCTATCTTGTTTGCTTAGATTACTGTAGAAATTGATTATAAGCTATTAAAATCATTTTATTGTCATTTTCGTTTTCTTTGGTTTCTTTTATTTAAAACTTTTTAAATATTTTTTGTTACTTCTTTTTGTTTTTTTTTCTATTGTATTTCACCAACTATACAATTTATAAACAGCTTCATAGTTGACATATAACAAAAAAAGTTTTTTTAAAGATATGATTGTATAATAGATATCATTAAATATGCACCGCGTGGTGATTTCATAATTTGCGAAAATATAGTCTATATTATATAGACCGTAATTATTTTTTCCCCAAAACTCTTGATTATACTGTAGAGAAATTTGATAAGCTTTATCAACAATTTTTCAAGAAAACATTTAATTTCGCAGAAGAATTAAGTCCCTTATTTTTGCAAATTTAAGAAATCACCACGCATGTTGAACATACACGATGTAGTGTCAAAAAAGAACCAAAAAATCTTTTGTTGGAATACTGTAATAAAAAACAAAACAACAAAAAGTAAACAATGTTTGGCAAAATGTGTCTCAGTTGAACTGAGCTTGATTCATTGAAAAATTTTTTAATAATTTCAAACATGCTTTTTAACGGGTCTTTTATTGTAATATAAGTATTAATATGCTAAAAAATTCTATATCATTTTCTCAAAATAACCCCAAACGTATTCAAGCTGATGCCTTAACAGATCTTTCTTTTATTAAATGGACGTCGTATTTTAATTCTTCTTCAACTTCAAATTTATTTATAACAGCTTCACATGTTTCTGACTTTATTGATCTCTATGAATTTAATAAACACGGTTACCCAGACAAGAATGATTCTAATGTAAAACGTATTAATAGATTTGTAGCTTCAGCTAGAATATCATCTTTATCGTAAGATTTTAAACTCTTATTCTGCTATGAACAGTTTGGTGTTACAGAGATGCTCGAAACGGCTTTTTCGCATATGCTTGCAATACTGGAAGATATGGATTATTAGAAGTTGTTCCAAAATCAGATGATGGAAATTTACTACAATCAAAAAAACTTTGGTCTAGTATTGATTCTGATATTTCTGCTATTGATTTCAAAGATGATAATATTTTTATTGGAACATACAGAGGAATGCTTGCTGTCAAAAATATTCATGGTTTTGGAAGCAAAACTATTTTGACTCAAAATAATGCCCCAATAAGAGCAATTCATGCTTCTTCGGGTAATTTATGTCTTGTTGGTCATCTTTGTGGTTCAGTGTCTTTATGGGATTTACGAAGCCGAGAAGAAAATGTGCTAACTAATAAGACTGAAAAGAATTATCGTCGTTCTTATGACATGCGTGATGGTGTTACAACTTGTTATTTGAAAAATGATTATCTTGCTATTGTTGGAACAAGTTTTGGAAAAGTTAAATTTATGGATATGAGATATGCAACTGAAAAGTATCCTTGTGTATTAAAAGCCTCCGATAAAGCAATTACTTCGGTTCGATTTGCTGAAACATCTTCAAATATGGCTTTGATTACATGCTATGAAGGCTATGCAGAAATTAGAAATGATGTGCTTGCTTCTCTATGGTAAATTTAAATTTTACTTTTTTAAAAATTAATTTAAGTGCTTTGTTTTGTAGGTTTAGCGACCCGAATGATGCTCCTCCGTGGTTGAAAGGTAATCATTATGACAAACTTCAAACTTCATGGTCGTGTCAATTAAAAGATCTTATTGCTTTGGATGTTCGAGAAAATGAAATAATAATGGGAACAAATGGCGGTGATTTATGCTTTATTCTTCCTTAATTTACCTTCAGAGTTTTATTTATTAAAGTACAAATTCAAATAAATATGCTTAAAATAATACTTTGATATGATGATCTTAAACCGTTTATTCATCGGTGTTACGTTCTTTTACATATTTTTCTTTTATTTCATTTATAATGTTCATTCGACCTTATATAATTAATTATCTTTTAAAACACTACTCCTATACATACAATTTTATATTTGACGGTTAAACGTTCTAATTTATCGCGTGAAGAAAAACCTAACTTGCTTTTTCCATGTCTTTCTTTGCTTATCCCCCCTTTATGTTGATTGTTAACACAAGAAAAAAAAGAACGAGAATTTACTTGCAAGCTTGACATTTGTCTGTTTTTTTGCATTGCCTTGCACACATAATATTTATTTTTTTTTGAAACTAGTGCTCATTTTTTTCTTTATTGTTTCCTTTCTTTTATTGCTTTTTAACATTTTCGAATTTAAAGCTATAAATTATCTTTCATGACTGATACATTCAGAATTATAACTTTTTATTTATTGAGTCATTGAATTTTTTAGTACTCAAAATATGGGTGGATGGCAAGAAACATTAGCAGAATGGCGTCATTCACTTTTTCCTAGATTAACAACTACATCTTTGGTTCGTCATTATGCACCTATTAGTGGTGCAATCAGTCATACTTTATTTTCTGTTCATATATTCTCTCCATCTCTTGTGACACGGTAAGTTTGCAGAAATTATTAATTCTTAAAAAACTATTGTTTCTTTTTCAGCCTTTTTCCGTTATATGATCTTGCCGTAAGTAACACAGTATTATTTAATTCACATGTTGGTATTGGATTATATGTATTCTTTCGTCCACATCTTCATCGATTAAATAATTGGGATAGAGTTGAATTTAGTGTTTTTGCATCAGTAATATTTAACTTTGGATCATTATTATTTGCAGTATTGTTAAAAGCTCTATTACCAAAGAAGTTTGTTGTTTACTTATGATTTTTTACATCCTTCATCCATTGTTTTTTAGAGTCGGAACCACTCCACGTTCACTTATTGGTGCTGGTTTAAGTATGTTCTTGATGTCGCGAGGAATAAAATATTTACGTCATATTGATTTTCGCTCAAATCTTTCTGCAATTATTAATGATAATAATAAATCTCGGCTATCTGTTCCATTATCTTCTTAATTACTTTGGTGCCAATTGATCTGTGTGTGTGTGTGTGTTTATTCTTTTGTTTTATTTTGCCTTGACATTATATTACGAGGATTGTAATTTGCCATTTTTTTATTTAAAAAACAGATGCAGCAGTTTTTTCTTCACTTGTAGTTAAAAAAGGAATATTTCCAATTTGATATGTTAGTGTTTTGGTTTTTACAAACTTTTTTGAAAAATAAAATTTTTTTATAAAATTTTTAAACACCGGTGAAATTAAAACAATAAATACCAACAAGAAAAGGGATGAACTAACTATAACAAAGATTATGGTCTTTTTAGAGAAAAAAATGAAAGATCTGAATGTGGAGGTAGAACTTTGAATAAACAGCAGTAGATGTTGTTATGGGCAGGGATAAATTTTTTTTAATCTGCTTGTGTACTTACTGTTGCAAGTCCTTGTCGTTTACGGTATGTATGCATTTGAATTGGTTGCTGCTTTTTATTTGTTGTTATCATTAAATTACTTTGTGGAGCGGTTGCAATTGCAGTACTTGTCATACTACTATATTTTTTTCTTCGACTTGTACACTTAAACATTTTATAATTAAATAAATTATTTTAAATTTATTTATTAAAGCATACCCAAGAATTCAACATCATCATTGTTCGACGGCGAAAATGTGTTGAACTTGTACAAAATAACACAAAATTTAATACCTTTCCACTAACTAACAAACTATTAACAATGGCAATTATATTGTTGAATAATGCACTAGGTTTATAAAATTGCATAACCCATTCATAAAAATATGGCACCAAACTTGGAAGCTAAAATCATAGAACATTAGTAATAAAAAAAACAAAAAATAATGTGCAATAACAAGAATAGTGAGTCTTACATGTGTAATAGAAAAGCATGTAACAATTGAAAGTACTGTAGCTGTAACTTTTCGTTCTTGTCTTTGAAAAGTTCCAAAGTCACTTGTTCTTCGGAAATCGGTATCATTTGAAGTGCCACATGTGGCACGTGGAATAATTTCTCTTCGACGTAAAAAATAAATAAGCGAAACATTCAGACCTGCAACCGCAAGAACCGGTAATATAACACCGCAACAAATTTGTGTATATTTGCTAATTTTAATGTAATTACGTAATAATGAGCTTGTTGAATGTAGCTAAAACAAGTGAATAAAATTTCATGGACTTGCTCTTTTTTGCAATGGTTATTACCGAATGTACAAGAAAGAAATTTGGTATTGTTCTTCCACAAATTTCTTTAAATTCTACCCGATATTCAAATTGTTGATATAATGTTAATAAAGATGCAGCCAAAAAGATTACACCAATTAAAGATAAAAGTCTTCGTTCACGTAATTGAAATCTTGTATGCATAGGTCTTCGTACTCCACTGAATCGTTCGATTGAAACAGCAAGTACAAGCCTAAAAATATTTTACATTGTTATTATTAAAATTAATTGAATCTTTTTTTTCCAATTCTTTGTACTAATGTTTTAAAGAAATAATTACCAAGTTGCAGCCGTTGAAAACATATTTGCAACACCAATACCATGAGCACGGTATAAATATAAGAAATTCTGGAAATTTTGATTTGCATAAAATAGCTCAAACGAAGCTAATGAGAAAGGCACCATGCAAAACAAAAACGCTAAGTCAGCAAATGCCATTGCTGAGAGGAATGTGTTAGCCTAAAAAAATGTTTGTTTCTTATGCAAAAAATACGGTAAGAAGAAAGCGAAAAAAAGAAATGAAGAGGAAAAAAGGAAGATGAGACGAACCTGGTTTTTCATGCTTGAGCTAAGAAGTACGAGCAAATTGAGCGAATTACCACAAACTCCAAAGATAAATTGTATTGGAAAAATATAATGTTGAATAACATAATCAACATTTCCAGCGGTTAATGGTCGAGAAAGTACGGATGATGTATTTGGGCAATTTGTCATCGTTGTTGTAAGTAGCATACCAGGTTCCATCACGGATTAATTTTAACTTTGTTATGTTGAAAAAATTTGATATTTTAAAAACAAATTTTTTAATAAAAAAAAGTGTTGAATCTTTATCTCTTTTTCTTCCTTCTAATCGTAGTATGTTGCTTGTTGTTTTTTTCTCAAATAACACGTGTTGAAGTTATATATAATAACAAGCGCCAAATAGGCGAATGAAAATGAATCTAAACAAAGTTTTTCTTCAAAAAAAGGCAGAAGATTTTATTCTACATTGATATTTGAGAAAAGTGAACCGTAAATGTGCAAAAACCAAAAGTGAAAATAAAAAAAGAAAAATGTATCTCAAATTTAAGTAAAGTTTGTTCTTCGTTCTTCTCTCCTCGTTTTTCTTGCTAATAGCAAACAACAAAAAAAATTAGAGTAAAAACAATTTTTTTGTGATAAAGTACAAAATATTACTGCGTAAAAAGTCAAGTTTTTATACAAAGCTATAGAAACCAAATTCAAAATAATAGTAAAAAGAGAGAATAACCTAATAGATAGATAGAGAGAGAATTGTGCTAGAGATATATTATGAAGAACATTAACATGGACCGCAATGGTGTAAAATAGAAGAGGTAAGAAGAGGAAAGGAAAAATGAAGGCTCTAAAATGCTTGAGGGATTTTGATACCATTGGGGATTGCCCAAATTAAAGCAGAAGATATAAGACTTAGTCAGTTACAATAAGCAATAGTATGAATACTGGAAAGGCAAGGCATCCTTGGGGCAAATAAATGTTTTAGTTGAAAAAGCTGAAGAAAAGAATCTTATTTTAATGCTGGTAGAAAAAAGAAAAGAAAGAGTAAATATACACTTAAAATTGAAAAAAAATTTGACACCTAAAAAGTGTTAATAAAGTTAAGCTTTATGATCATTAGATTAAACAAAAAGTTATAAGAAAAGAAATAAAAAAACATTTTTGATTTAAAGGTATCTTTTGAAACATTTTTGATGGCTTAATTAAAATAAAGAGAGGGGAACATTTTTGGGTAAAGAGATAAAACAAAATTAACGTCAAAAACGAGGAAGAAGAAAAAAACTCTGGATGAAATGAAATGTTGCTATCTTTTTTTAAAAAAACAAAAAGTTTTTAGGTTGTCGTCGGTTGCCTTCTAACTCGTTCATCAAAGCTGGGACATTTCACAAATCTACATCTAAACATTCTTAAACGGAAAATGAAAAAAAAAAGTTGAAAGAAAAAAATCCACCATATAATGATGTGCTGTTTTAATGCATTAAAAACAGGGGGTAAAAAGGCTTTTCAGTTGGGGGGAGAAAACCCTTAAACAGCACCCAAGAAGCTCAAAGAAATAAACCGTCACACAGAAAAATGGAATTCCTCTTTTTCTTGTTCTGTCTTGATTGGGTTAATTACGAAGGAATTTGTTTGGAAGAAATATTTAAGTCCAAAAACAAAACAGTATTAATAAGGACGACAACTGTGAAGTAGAAAGAGTTAAAGAGAGAGAGATACTGGATTAATGCCAAAGCATCATAATTTTTATTTCCTGTAAAGCTTGAAAGAAGAAGAAAAAGATAAAGCAAAAAAGAAAGAAAAAAATGTTGCAAATAAGGGCGTAATGTCTTCTATTTCTTCCATCTAATTTTTTTGGGGACACATCGGTTCTTTTAAGACAAAACAGAATAAAATACCCATCAGCATCTTACGAAGCTTGTCTGTCATTGTTTGACACTTTGAAGGCTTTAACCCTATATAGTCAGATCAAAAGTAGTAAGAGTTACGTAAATAAGTGTTCACGATGAATTACTTACTCTTTTAAACATTATTTTGTTCATTCCTTTTTTTGAGTTTATTTAAGAATTATTTGAGTACTTGTCTTCCCTTTTGTTTGTCTGCCAAAGAAATAAAGAGAAAATAAAAATATACGGTTTAAAGAAGCTGTCAAAATTCTTTTATTTAACAAAACAAAGATAAAAATTTTTAACAGGGAATATGTCTTTTCTTTAATAATGCTACTATGTCAATTCATAGAGATTTGAAATAATTGAATCGATTTCTAATTCTTTTGGAAAGGCAATTTCTGTGGAATCTTCATTTTGTTTTGTCATCGATGTAACTGGTGGTTGATAGTTAATTTTATCAGTTGATTTTGAAATTCCTTCTAATATTTTTACGCATTCAATTGCTGTTGGTCGTTCAATCGGATTCAATTGGATTAGCTTTGTAACCAAATCTCTGATTGATGGGGATGCTGTTGGAACTAAAGAAACAAATGCATTATAATAAATGATAAATAAGCAATCACTGTGTAATTTTGTGACTTCATTCAAAAGACATTAAAATTTTTAATTATTATTGTTTGTTCTAATATTTTTTTAAAAGGAAGACATCAACAGTTTAAAGGTCGAAGAATTCTTTAAACCAATTAAGCATGTCACAAATAAGAAAAGCTTAGGGAATACTAATCCCTTGACTGTTTAATACTGCCTTAAAATACAAAGTTGTCTTTATTGTTTATTTTGCAATACAATAAATAGCCTTTTTTTATTGTTAAGTTTACTACAGAATTTTATTTTTTTTACAAAGATACTGTAAAGCTTTTTTCTTTTATTTCTCTCTAAACTCCCTCAAGCAAAGATTCTTCTGAAAAACATATATAAAAATTTGTACTATAACGAGCTTTACGTTAAGCGTAAATGACTCATAAATTTTTTAAAAGGAAGCTTAATTATAAAAATGCATTTAAGCATAAAAAATTATTGCTAACTATAATTTTATTTTGAAATACAAACAAATAACAAAAAAAATAATGAAAAAAACAAACCTATTTCTGACCAATTAACTTTTGGCTTTGACTCATTGAATAATACTTTTGTTGCGTCTGGAAGAGTTTTCCATTCTGGCCATGTTTTGTCATCCGGAGTTCCAAGCACTGACAAAACATTTACCAGTTGATCAATATCATTACAACCCTGAAATTACCACGATTGCGAAAAATACAGCATAACTAATAAATTTATTAATTTTAAGAACACTAAAATATGGTTTAAAAATAAGTTATTCATATTTTTTATAGTTCGTGTAACTTTATATTAACATTCATAGAAAAAATATGAAAAATTTCTGAAAACTTGATGCAAGATTTAAAAAAGAAGGATTTTTTCTTACCATAAAAAGTGGAGAACCATTTATAAATTCAGCTAAAACACACCCACTTGCCCATAAATCTATTTTTAAATCATATGTTATTGAACCAAATAATAGCTCTGGAGCTCTATACCATCGTGTAACAACTTGATGAGAATATGTTTTTGCACTTTTTGGAACATATAAACATGCCAAACCAAAATCAGCTATTTTTATTTGATTATTTACTGTAACTAAAATATTCTCAGGCTTGATATCCTTAAAAAAGTTTCTATAAATTCAAGGAAACAGAGATAGAAACGAAAGATGAAAAAAAAGAAGCTTTCGCGTATTAAGTTACCCTATGCATAATATTTAAATGATGAAGATATGCAATTCCACTAAAAAGTTGAAGGAAGTAATGACAAAGAAGGGCGTCATTTTGAGGTCGTCGAATGTCAGTAATAATCAACTTTAGTGTGCTTTCAATAAACTCAAATACGAGTGACGCAGTAGTGTCATTGAAAAAATGGTCATGTAATTTAACGATCTAGAAATATAATATGTGTGAAAGAAAATAGATGAATGATACTTTATTATTATTTTGCTTTTTCATTAATAAATTTACTTACATTTTCATGATTACAATTTTGTAAACATGATATTTCTCTTATAATTTCAAGTTGATATTTTGGATCTGATTTAAGATGTATCCGTTTTATTGCAACAATTTCTCCGCTCTTTAAATTTTAAAGTATAGATTTAAATTTTTAACTGACTTTTTTACCTCGATTGTTCTCGCTTTAACTAAAACACCTTGAGCGCCTTGGCCAATTCTGGAAATAAGGCCATATTTTGGCATGACAATTATTTATTAATAAATATTAAGAAAATATTAACATTTTTTGACTTTAAATAATAACCCCACGGCCACCTGGATAAAAATATACACATTTTTTAGCTAGTGCCACATTTGTGCCAATAATTGTGTCACCATGGTGATGAATTTCGTTCAGTGATTTTTTATTAATGACAAGTCCTTTTCTGGAATTAAAGAAAAAATTTCTATAACAAAGCCCACATTTTTTTAAATTATAAATATAACAAAAATATTTAAAATGGTTCTTACGGTGATGTAAAATTTTTGAAAGCTTTTAGCCGTGCAAGAAAAAATATTTTCTTTTTAAAACCATATTATTTTTTTCGAAATTTATTATAGCAATTTTGAGAGGATATTCGTTAGTTTCAGTTTTAAAAAACTCATCCTCCTGCTTTTTTCCCCATTAATGGTAAAGGGTTAAATAAAGGACCTCATTAAGCCTTGTAGTAGTAGAAAATTATTTGCGTAAAAGAAGGATAAAGAAAAAGACGAAAAAGGGAAAAGGGAAAATCGCCTACTCAAATACATTCTCAAGGAATTCATTAAGAAATGGCTAAAAAAGCAGGTGTTGGAGTATTAACAATAATAATATCATGCCAAAAAAAGGAGGACTTAAAAGTGTAAATTATTATTATACTTTTCATCTTTTTTTCTCCTGTTTGTTTTTGACACAAAAATAACACTGTTGCTTATAATTTTTATTGTTTACCCAAAATACTATTTTTCTTGTTGAAAAATAATGTAGTTTATTTTTCGATGATAACTTAATAATACTTGTGTTTAGATTTTTGTTCTAAAAATGTAAAATTTTTCAATTAATTTTATTGCCATAGCTCCCATTTTTACTTAAAGATAACGTCAGCATTATTTTTAAACAATTGCTCATAGATGCGTTACAAATTCACTCGTTTCTTTTTAATTAATTTTTTAAGCTAATTAATTATTACTTTTTCATACTTTACCTTCTTCTGTGTTCCATTCTTTTTAACCTTTTTTTCATAACATTTTGCTTTCAATTCAATAGTACAAAAACAAAAAAAGACATTCATCCTCGTACATCAATCGCTTTATTCCCATGTGAGATTACCCACAAGGAAATACAGAATGAATATTATTTTATTTTTGAATGGATCTTGTCATCTTTAATGTTTTCATATCCCCAAAAAATGTGTTTATTTTTTTCATCATTTTTTTGTCTTTATTAAAAATTGTTTACTCATTTTTTTCTCATTCTTCATTAATAATGTGAAACGAATGTCTCATTTCCATAATTTTTAGGTGGTTATTATTAATGATACATGGAACCAACAATTGTAACAGCGCTGTCAACAAAAGTTGTATCAATTTTAGAAGATATTGCAAATAATATGGAATTAAATGATACAACAGGTATGCCTAAATAACTAGAATTTAAAAAAGGAACGGTTTTAATCGGGTTATTAAAAATTCGGAAAAAAAAGAAAAAATTAATTTTAAAGCTCTTACGTCGCCACGAATGTAATTAAAATTATTTTTTAAACAAAAAACACACTAGAAAAAAAAGATGACTTAATAATACCTTTTTAATCCCTTCTTTTTAAATTATGCAAAGCTTTTTTTCAGACATTGAAACAGATTATTCACAAGATGACTTATTATTTAACAATAGTGAATTTTCTGAACCAACACAAGTTATGCTTGTTTATCCTCCTACACAAGAGCCTTCCCTGAGACGATTACTCATTACTATGTATTTAATTGTTTGTTTAACAGTTGGAATTTGTGGAAACTTTTCTCAATTAGCTTTACAGTATTATTCATATCGTTTACGAGTATATCGTAGTGGGGTATCACCAAATTGTACACAATTATATATTTCTTTTTTACATATTGTTTATTTTTTAATATCACTTTCATTGCCATCTGTTATAATTGAGAATTTAGTACAAATATGGATGTTTGGAATGTTTACTTGTGCATCACATTTATTACTTGTGACAACGGGGAGAGCAGCTGGTGCCTGGCTTACTGTAATGCTTTTTGTTGATCAGGTAACTTTTTTTTATATTGAGGATCAGGTGAAACACGTATTAATAACCAAAGAATCATGTCTGTCTTAAAGAAAAAGATATCATATTTTGTTTGTCTTTAGAAATATATAACTCAAAAATCAAAAATTAGTTTTCCACGTCAACGGCGCAATTTTTACTCATCATTATTATTTATTGCATTTGCATGCTTTATTTCTGCTCTTCCATCAATTATTTATATAGAACTTAATCAAGAAGTTCTTCACGAAGAATATGTACAAAATATGGTATTAAAAATTCGAACATTTAAATGTTCTGCGAAATTACCACCAAATATTTCATTTATAACTAGTAGTTTAACATTATGTGTTGATTATTTAATTCCCCTTTCTGTCATTATTGTTTTATCTGTTCAGTTATACTTTAATTCAAAACGACATCCCGCAGATTCGATCGTCAATCAAGACAAACTTCAAAATTATAGAGTATGTTGAAAATAAAAGCTAATTACCGTAACCCTTTTTTAACTTTATTTTTAGTTAATTGTTGCACTTTTATATTTTATTGCATATTGTCCACATTGGATTGCTGTTGTTTGGCTTTTTGTTGGAAACGTAAGTGAATCAGTTTTAACTCAACTATGAAAAAACATTTTGTAGCCTTCGGAAGAAGAATCTGCAATTTTGGGAGATTTAGCAATATTATTCCCATATACTTTGCCAGCGATAATTTGGCTTCCATTAAATTGTTTATCATCAGCGGCCTCTTCGCAAGCACGATTTTATGATATTTCTGTCAGTCGAGCAGAACCCGCAACAGATCCAGCAAGCTTTTACAGTATGCGAGAAAAGCGCACTGTTGCAAGATATTGTTCAACTGATTTGGTTGCAAGAAAAAATTTAACTTCTATTATGCCAAGTGTTTCTGCCAATTGTGCTTTACTTGAAAATGAACAGAGAATTTCACCATGCACTTCTCGTCGAGCAAGCCTTATCGTTCAAGAACAAACAAATACTATCAACAAAAATTACGTTTCACTACATTCAAATTCTTTACAAATGGAAAGTAATGATGAATACCTTACCGATCAAATTGTATAATAAATCATGTAAAATTTCTATCATTTTATTTAAAGATTAAACATAATAAAGCAAAAGAAATAACCTCGAATCAGAGCTGAGCAAAAAAATTAATAATAATATCCGTATATCTGCGGCAAATGCATAAATATTTGCAAACATATCTTAATCCAATTTGCCACGTCGGATTAAGCGACCAACTTTTGAATTTTCTTCAAATAAACTTCGAAGAAGGAAAAGCTAAAAAGGATACGGTAGAATGAAGCATTCAAAATGTTGTTATATAAATATATTACCTGCAACCCAGAAACAAAGATCATAACAAAAAGATTGATAAAACTCCAGAAATTTACTCGTTCAAAATTGCTTTCCATTACAGAACGATCACGGGCTTCAACAGCACGAAGTTGTGATTGTAATTGTTCCATTCGATTAAGATTATTCTTTACTTTTGTTGTAATACGCTGCAAACTAATAATTAACAGTATAATTAAAAATTTCGAATTCTTACATCAAAATCACTAATCTGCATAGAGAGTTCAGCTTTGGCTTTATTAACATCAGCAAAAAGATCATAACTATTAAGATAATTGCCTTTTTCATCAAGAAGATAAAGTTCAAAAAATACAGTCTTTTTGGTTTGTATACTGAATGAATTATCAAAGCATATAGCATAATCTCCACGACCATGAACACCAACTTCCACTCTGAAATTTATTATCTATAAAAAAGGTAAACCTCTTTGAAACTTCCTTACCTATGATTAGCATCAGTTTTTCGATCATCGCGGAATATTTGCATACCAGATGGGTTACGAATTATAAAGTTAATATCATGATCTCCCCCTTCGGTTACCTGATAATCGAGTTCAAATGCAACATATTTGGAGTTAGTTAAATCTTGATAGAAACATTCAGTTTTACCCGCTTCAACGACAATTGCCATAATAAATTCTTCTTGATCAGCATAAGTTAGGCCTAATAAGAAGGCAAAGATCAAGAATGAGAGTTTCATTCTAAAAAAAGAGCTATATTATTGCATATTGATCAAAATAAAAATGGCAAAAATCAAACACGCAAAAAAATCATTTTTACGGATCTATGTTGTAGATGTTCAAGCGAAAATAAGTTATCATTTAAAAACACGTTTAAGCAAACAATAACGAAATGATATGTTCACTAAATTATTAGCATAATTGTGTGATAACAATAATTAAAATTCTTCAAATGAAAAAAGAAAAGTTCTTGAAAAGCTTTAAGATCTGCTGTAATAAATTAGTTTTGAACTCATCTTCACTTTTGGCATTCAGCTCTCAATGCCTTAATTGCTTTACAACTATCGAGGTTGCAAATAATGTATAATATTTTTTTACTGTATTTTTCGGTAGTGTCAACAAAGTTTTACCCCAAAACATTTATTAAAAACAAAGATAGTAATAAACCGGTTAAATAAATTAATATTAACAAAATATAAATTATTATGCACAATATGTGTATTATCGTATTGTTGATTATGCTATAGTTTGATGATAATAAAAAGAAGTGAATGAAAAGCTACGGTAGAAAAAATGCTGTGATTGAATGATTTTGAACTGCACGTGTTCATTTTTGACATAATTAAATGCTTAATTTCTTAAAAGCTTTCCAACTTTTGAATTTTCTTCGAAAAAGCTGCGAATCATATATACCTGAAAAAATATTGTTTATTAAAAAAATCTTTAAAATTCATAGCTTTACCTGGAAAATTCCTACTCCAACTAACACTAATGAATTAATTAAAGACCAAAATGAAACTCTATCAAAGTTTGCATTCATAATTGCTCTATCACGAGCTTCATAAGCCCGAAGAATTGCTTGATGATATTCAACTTTATTCAATGATGATTTAATACGATTGAATGAAGCCTGAGAATGAATTTAAAAAGCGTATACATTTTAAATCTATGAAATACTTACATGAAATTCAGAAATTGTAATACCAATTTCTTGCATTCTTTGAAGAAAATTTGGATCATTTTTGGCAAAGCTTGAAATATCTGTATCTTCGACATTCCCATTTTCATCCATTAAAAATACTTCAAAAAATACAACTTTTCTAGATTGAATACTAAATGTATTATCAAAACAAATTTGATAGTCTCCAATTTCTTTTATTTCAACCCTGTAAAAATTAATTTTTTTCTTTATTTTAAGCTCTTTTATAAATTATAATTCCACGAACTTATGTGTTCCATCAGTTTTCATAACTTCTTGTACGAGAACGTTGGCTCCAAAAAGAATCATAAAATTAACATTTAAATCAGCTCCATCAATAACTTGATAATCAACTTCCAAAGTTTTATGCTTGATATCGGTAACAGGTTGATAAAAGCATTGAAATTTTCCAGCAGGTACTTCAATAGTTAAATCATATTCACTTGCAAGAATCAGAGGTAAAATAATAAGTGATAAGAGATAAATATTATATATTGAAGTCATTTTACTGCTCCCTTTTTTATCCCTTCATAAATTTGCTTGTACTTTTTTCTTCATTTTTTCAATCTCACTTTTCTCAAGCCACGTTGATGTTTTCTCTTTAAACTAAAATCGTTGTAAGAATATTAAAAGTAAAGATTTTACTTTGCTTTTCTGGAATTTCACGATTCACATCACACTCATCAATCGCTGCACAATTATTATTATTATTGTAAATTTTCTTTGCTTTTACTTGTATAGCTGTATCATTAGTAGTATTTTGAAAATTCATTTAAAGTTTATCTGTACAAATATTCCGCATTTTTTATAATTTCCCTGTATTTCACCAAAATAAAAACCTGATTTAGTAAAGTGGTTTTCTTTCAAGTTGATTCATCATTTTATAAATTTCAAAATGTCTTTATCATATGAAGATATGCTAAAAGAAGCTGCAGCTCGTCAGAAGGCAAATGATGCTGAAAATCGAAAACTTATTTTACAAAAAAAGCAAAGTGAAGTTGAACAAAAGAAAAAATTAATTGAAGAACATAAAAAACTTAGTGGAAGAAAAGATATAAAACCTGCTGAAAAGAAACCTGCAAATTTAAATGACTTATTATCTACAGTAAGTTGTTAATTATGACTTCAAATTCATAAACTCATTTTAATTTTTTAAGTACAAAATTCCGAAAAAGAAACTTGAAGGAGAAGAAAGTCATGATACTACGATGAGAAGAGGTCATTCTTCTCATCGTAGTGAGTCATCAAGGAATGGACATTCAAGTCATAGCATGTCTCAAAATAGACAACCTTCAAAACCATTATCTTCTTATACCTCACAACGAGATTTATCATCTCGTACGCTTTCCTCAAATCATTCTCGTTCATCTGTTGATATTCGAGCTCCCTCATCTTCTGCTGCTTCTAAATCTTCGACATCTGCATTATTGGGGTCTTCACAACGTTCATCTTCACAGTCTCATTCCTCAGATCCCAAATCGAAGCCATCAACTTTATCCCAAAATAATGAAAGAATGAATGGTTCATCTCTTCCTAAAAATAATATAAGTCTAATGTCTACAAAACCCCAAAATCGCCCCACGACACATCTTGATAACACTAAAGCTTTGATTCATCCTCCTAAGAGTTTAGCTGTTGCAAATGGTTCGTCGAAGAATGGAACTAGTAAAAATTCAGGAAATGTTCGTTACCGTAATCTCTCTAACAAAGGCTAATAAAGCTATTTTAGGATCTGTCTGATATACTTAGTGGCGCTAAACATTCATCTAAAGTAATTTCATCTCATAAGCCAGCACTTCAATCTCAAAGACCAAGAATTATGCCTCCACCGCCTTCTTCAAAGCCGATGACATCAAAAATTCCTGAAAATCCTTCTTCCTCTAAAATGCCTTCTAAAGTTCCACAACGAGGACCACCACCATCATCAAGTGGTAGATCGGGAATGTCCTTATCCTCTAAACATTCAGCTAAGCCTTTAACAATAAAAAAACCAGCAGCACCTCCTGCCAGTTTTGAAGAAATGATGCGTCTTGCAGCCACAAATCTTAACAAAGGTGATGCCCCAATTCAACAGAATCCTCCACCACCAAAACCAAAATTACCTCGTGATCCTCCGCCAAGTATTAAAGAAGTTAAAAAGTCTCAAATGGTAGCCTCAAAAGCTTCATCGTCTTCACAGAGAGATATCAGAACATCATCTTCTTTACAAAAAGATTCGAAAAAATCACTCCCCGCACCCTCAAAATCCAATTCTTCAAACATATCACAAAAGCCTGTTTCAAAATATCCCAGTAATAATTACCCTAATTCAAAGCCAAGTATGATGGTAAAGAATGATAAACCTGGAATAACTGATCGTGCAAAACCTGCCGTAGATGGAAGATTAAAAAACCCAGAACGATTCAGAAATTCCATGCCAGCAGTAAAGCGTCCAGCATCAATGCCAATGGATCGCCATAATTCAGTACAAAAAGATCGTTATCCATCCTTACCTTCGCGTGACAGATATAATCCGCCACCATATAATCGTCAGCCAATGTAAGTTTTTTGTAATTCAAAGTGTTTGTTAATTTAATGAAAAATTTTTAGTCCATCAAAACGTCCGAGATATGATGAAGAAGATGATTATGATGATGAAGACTCGATGGATGATTTTATTGTTGATGATGAAGCTGAAGATGTTGAAAAAGAACTTCGAAGTGTTTTACGAGGTCTTTGCCGCTCTGATGAAACTGTATGGCAAAAACGTGAACGTGAAATTGATTTAAGTAAAATGAATGCACGATTCCATGATATTGATGCTGAAGAAAAACGAAGTACCCGAATCGCCCGATTAGAAGATATGATAGAAGAACATCGTGGAAGTCAGGCACTTTAAAATTGCTTTCTGTTTTTGTACATATCTTTTACACATTTTTTTTTCAATTTTTAAAGTCATACATAATATTTAAATAGTCAAAATTTTATTGCAAGCTTTGCCATTTTATTTTATACCGGTATACTTTTGACCTTAACGTTGCAGATGATATTAAATTATGAATAAAGAAAATATTAAACGATTATTTTGAGACAATAAAAATATGCAATTATTATAAACACAAATTATTGCAAATACAACAAGCTAGGCCATATACAGACTGAAATTGCGGGGCGAGCATGCCTTTGATCTTTTGCAGCTTGGTCATGCGTTGGCAAATGTCAAGAGATTTTCGTTCATTTCGAAGAGGTAAATGTCTCTCTATCAAAAATGCGTACTACTCTACAAGTAATGATTTATCAAAAAATTTGTTTCGAAAATGTCTCCAATAAGTGAAAAAAGCACAGTATCACAACTTGTATAACAAATTAGTGTTTTTCTCTTAGGGCATACTTTATCTATGTACCTCAAATGCATTCCTATGATAACTTTCAAATAATTTTATGTTTCATGTTTCATGTCAAGCAGTTAAAAACTTTAATTTTAAAATAATATGTATGTAAAAAAAGTTGTGAATTATTTAATACAATAATTTTATTTATTAACTTTATTGCATACATTCTTCAACAAGTGTCATACATGACTTTCCCACACATTTTCGATGTATTTTTTGCAATAAATGAATTTGTTTTGATTTTTCAGCAAAATGAAAATATGCTTCAATTAGGCATATCAAAGAACCATATTTCGATGCACCTGCTTGATTACCGTATTCATCTTGTAAATGTCGAAGAAGAATGCCAGAATATTTTTCATGATATTTTGTAATAATTTCTCTTCCCTCAGAACTAAGATTTTCACATGCTGGATGACAGTAGATAATTGCTTTTAAAAGAACAAATTGTTCAGCGGTTATGCTTGTTCGAGAAAGGGATTGCACACTACGTGTATGTGTTTCAATCTTGACTTGCATCGGTCTAAAATTTATGTTATGTAAATCAAAGTCGAATAATGTCAATAAAACTGCTTACGCCCTCCCAAAAATTTCATCAATTTTAACAGGTACAACACCATTGGGATAAATAATAACATCTAAATGCTGGAGGTAGGAGTAAAAGCTTTGTGTAAGAATCATATTTACAACAACAACATGTCGCATAAGAGCTTCCTGCAATAATTTTTATTTAATTTGATAAAAAATAAAAATACAACATTTTTTTTAAAAATTACCTGATCATCAAGGGTAAGAAAATTAAATGCTGGTAAAATTTTTGCAACTTCAATGGTTAAAATGAGATCACAAGCAACAAAGTATTTTCCCGTCCGTTTCAATTCTTCTTTTCCTTTTTTAAATCTTTCAGTAATCGCTTGTTGATTTAATGGCCATTCACTTGGTTTCTAAAGGATTCTTTTAGCCTGTTTTTTTACAGTATTAAAGATATACCTCATATTTATCTGCAAGACTTAATTGACTACTTTTTTGAAGAAGATCACGCATGCTTGTGCGAAATAGCTGTTCCGGATTATATGTTGATTCACGTAAACGGCGTTGCTTAGCTTCCAAATACAGTAAGAAATCAATTTCTTGACGTTCTTTTGTTTGTGAGAATGCAGGAAGCATCTAAAATATTTTGTATTTATATCACAAAAACTTATTTGAAAATGTCTACTTTTGAAACAACTGGCTTATTGTCTTCAATTATTCGTCGCTTTAAAACTTTGACTTTTTCTACAATCTTTTTTCCATCAACCGATTTTGGATACTGTATCGCAGCAGCATTCATTCCAGAAATTAAACATCGCTCAAATCTGCATCCTTTGCAATCCTGTCCTTGAGTGATATCACAGTGTCCACCATATTGACATTTATATTCTCGATTTGTTACAAGACAACGGCGAAAAAACGTCTTGCATCCAGTGCACGCGGGGACATCTTCAATGAAAAAAGAAAATAAAAACTACATAATAATATTCGAAATTTTGCAAACCGTAATGATAGCAAGATGTCGGCTGAAAACAAACTACACATTCCTTTGGAGCTTTTTCTGGTGAAATTTCAATGATATCCGGTTTAATATCACATTCAGCTGTGCTTCTTCCGGATTTAATGTTTGAACTGTCATCCGTTGTTGAGCTGAATACACTGCTTCTTCCTATTGAACTACTCGGTTTACATTCTAACGGATAGCTGCTAAAAAGTTCAAACACAAACTAATTATTACAACATAAATTTTTCTTTAAACTTACAAATCAGGTTTTATATCACAGTGATTATTGACAAATCCAAAGGATAAATCTTGTTGATAATCATGCGCATACCAAGCCGACATTTTTTTTCTTTAAAAAACAGTTTTTTTACAGAAAATAAAGCGGTAACCACAATAACACCACAGATCACGTAAGCATAAACATACGTTTCTACGTGTTTTTAAATCAATATGTGTCGCCTGGGACACAAAAGTGAACCTTTTTTTCTCTTTTCTGTTTCTTTCAAAAAAAGGAGAGAAAGAGCTGTGAATAAAAAAGTGGTAAAGAAATATATTGTGTACGGCTGATTTTTTAATATAGAGACTTCAAATAAAACATTTTTAATGAAGAAGAAAAAAGGAATTACAGCAAAAGACAATTAGCTTGTGACAGTAAAAAAAGCCTTTTTAAATTTTACAAGCATAATTATCATTTCTAAAATTTTTATGTATTTTTAATAAAGCAAAAAAAGAGAAGAACAAAAACCAATTTGTGTCCAAATTTTTAAATGCAACTAACTTCCGGATAAAAAAGGATATATTGGTTACGGTTTTAAAAGATATAACGTCCAGATTTTAAAAAAAAAGTATGCTCAAAATTTATTTTTGCAAAAAAAAGTGCAAAAGTAGTAAAAATGAAGAGAAAGAAATAAATATGCTTCAAAATGAAATAATAACATGTTTTTTTGTTTTTTTAACAAAAAAAGGAAAGGAAAGTATTAGAAAAATGGAGCGCACACATGAGATACTGTAACTTTGGAAAGCAAAAAGCTTTCAAAAAGTTTTTATTTACTTTTACGCACAAGTAAGATTTATTGTTTCAACTTCCTTTTTTGTATTAAAATTATTACACAAATGAAAGAAATAAAAATATTAACATCTAGATAAATTTATTATACCCATAAAAATTAACACAAAAAAAGTATTACAATCTACTAGTCATGTATTGGTTAAAGCTATCATTAAACCTTCTAGATTTGGCAAAAGAGTTGTCGTTAAGTGGAGTTAAAGCAGCAGGCGGAGTAATTGGTGTCTCAGCTTCTTCAATTGTTGGTCTTCTTAAATTGGGTGGAAATGAATATGTTTCTTAAAAAAATTGCTAGTTAGCTATTATTATTTTTAAAAATAAGTAATATAAATATTACCTGCAAATTGGTTTTTGCTATAAAATGATTGAGGCCTTTCTGGGAATACTTTGTATACAGTTTCTGCATCGTCAAGGGATTTAAATTTTGTAAGATTTGTTTCAGACGCCATTTTTCTAAATTTCAAAAACATATTATCTTTTATTAAAGAAATTTCAGTAATACTTTGGACGCTCATGACGTCTTCGAAAACTTATAGGATGTGTCAGGCGCCTTTTAAGTCTTGGAGGGAGTTCTTCAAAATGTGGAATAAATTGAGTTGGCATATGAGAAGGTGTATAATTCTCTCGTGGAATCATATGAGTTTTAATGAATCGACTTTTAGTTAAACTGAAATAGAAATCGAGTGTGTGTGAAATAGTGTAAATCCCCCCCCCCCGTTTTTGGAAAATCACGGGGACGGGGAGGGACGAAACGTCACGGGGACGGGGACGAAATTCTACGGGGACGGGGACGGGGATAAAGAATTTTTGGAATTTTAAGGTGAAAATTCCTAAAACTCCTATAATTCGTTTTTAATAATATGGAATGTTACTAATACCATCAAATACAGCTATTACGCACTGTTTAACAGTAAAAAACGATGATTTTAAAATATCACGGGGACAAAATTGCACGGGGACACGGGGAAAAACGGGGATGAAAATGTCACGGGGACGGGGAGCGGGGACATCCCCGTCCCCGCGGGGATCCCCGCGGGGAACGGGGGGGGGGAATTAACACTAGTGTGAAAGTTACGAAGGAACACTTACTTCAAAGTTGAAGCAGATCCACGATATCCTTTGTCAGAATTGCTTGCAGTTTTTTCTGAATAAAGCGGAACAACAATTGCATCAAAATCATCTCTTTTTTGTGAAGGTGTTTGCCGAAAATGTGTATCAGCTATTTGGAAAGCAATCTAAATATAATGTTTTCATATTTTTTTTTTTAAATTTTTATCCCTTACCGTAAGGTTGTGATCAATAATATAATTGCATTCAAGGTCATCATCATCTAGTCCCAAAGGATTTAAAAGCTCTTCTGCTACCTACAATAAAAACATTTTTTATTTTTCTCATTATGTTTTTATTACTTTAATCCATGCAAGATAAAAAAAGACTTGGAGAGATGTCATTAATGTAACAGCGAATATTGCCTAAAAATATAAAGTTTTAAGAAATGTTTAATTTGAAAGAAACTCACTACTCCTTGGGTAGGACTTGGTTCTTCAGGCTTTTCCACAACATACTGTCTAGCTAAGAGGCAAATGGCTAAATAGGCTCTAACAACACAAAATGCTACTTGAGGATAAGCTAATGGAACGGGAATCCAATCATAATTGCATAATGTTTGTAATGATTTTTGAAAATCACTAATTTCCTTCAAAATAAAAGTGCGCAATTAAGCAATTATTTATTTAAAATTAAAAGCTTCTTTTTTTCTTACTTTAAAAATTGCATTTACAAGAGTATCTGATGCAATTGCCTTTTCGTGCTTCATTTCCATTACCAGCCCACATGCCCAATTAATTGGTGTTGAATATTTTTCAGTATTACTTTTTCTTTCCAAAATTTCTAATTCGTGATTTTGTAAAATTTCTTAAATAAAAAAATTTAATATTTTAATTTTTTTACATTAGTATTACTTGCATCAACCAAAGATTTCATTGTTGGAAATCTTTTTCTTACTTGAATACTTATATCTCTTAATAAAAGAACTTGTGCCAAGCATAAATACCGTAATATATTGCGCCGCGCTGTTATTATTTTATCTGTTGTTCCATCAATATAAGAACAAATAATATACGCCGGAGCTTCAATAAATGAAATGTTTGATAAAATTCTTTTCCATCGATCAACAACGAATGTTACGAAAAAACCGAGTAGTAATACGATAGGAATATACGATAACTTTCCATCCAAATGATGGACGACATTTGTAAAAATTCTAAGTTGAAAATGTTTACGTGTATAGGAAATAATTAATTAATTACCTTTGCCATTCATGAGAAACATGCTCATGTCGAAAAATAGTAAATACGATAAAATATGCAGCTATCCAAATTATGTATTCCCGTGCACAATTTTTCCACACGCTTCCTCGCCATCTAAATAATAGCTTTAAAAAGGATAAAGATGTGCTTGTTGCAATGTTTGAAGCATAAGAGACCGTCATATCTTTATTAACTTCTTTTTTTTTCGGTTTTCTTTATTTGTTTCTTCAAACGTTTGATTCTGATCAATCGATATGATTCTCCCCATCTTTTTCTAATTTTGCCCTTTTTCTTTCGAAAAACAAGTTTTTCAAAGGTGCGCAGCGTTTGTTTTTTCTATTTTAAAAAATTGCAAGCTATTATAAAATTAATTTCTTAGAATTGTTTTAAATGTATTAAAAAAGCAACAAAAAAGAAGAAGAAAAAGAGAGAAAGGAAAATAGAAGAGAGAGAAAAAAAAACATTCATTTTGTCTCTGTCCATTAATATGTTTTTACGGATAAGACGCGTCTTTTTGAGTGCATTCATTTCCATTTACTTTTTGACATTTCCTTAATGCAACTGCTAAAGAAGCGACGGCATTGAAGCGGATCCGCAAACTGAGGTGGTGTGGCATTGATATCGTTGCTTCTTTACTCCTTTTACAACAACTGATGATGGCCCTTTTTAAGCCTTGTCACCAGTTCGTGAGAGTAAGCAACTTCTCAACTTTCGACCTCATTTTAGTTATTTAACGCTTTTTTGCTTCTTCTGCTTATGTCAAAAAAAGCTATTTTTATATAAAAAAATTTAATAAAATAAAACTTTTTTCTTCTCTTTTTACATCTTCTCTATTTTTTTCTTTCATTATTTCAAATTTTCTCTATTTTTTGTTGTTTTTCATAAACGCTGATTATTATCAAACTCTCTTTTTTATATTTTTGTTTCTTCTGAATTATTATTGTAGGCGAATTTCGCCTACGCTATTTGCCAAATGACCAATAATAGTTTTGAAGTTTTGAATAGCTTAAAAAAGTCATCAAACGGTCTCTGATGTCGCTCAAAAATTCTTTTCCTGCATTCTTTTTTTTTGTTTTTGTTTTTACTTATTTGGAAACGAGAGGACACTTTTGAAAGCTTATATATTAAACGTTATTATTTTTTAACTAACAATATTTTGCCATTATCAATAACTTTGTTTTAATTTTAGGAAACAAAATTGTCATTAGTGAGAGTTACAGTAATCTAGTAAACTTATGAACTTTTTTGTTAAATATAAAATATATCTTTTGGGGCGTTAAGACATAACATATTATTATCCTACAAATAAGCACGTTTTTGTATTCTTTAAAAGCATTAATTAAATTTTTAACACATGGTAAAAAAAGCCAAAGTTTCATTTCCCTGTAATATTAAACCCGTGTTATTTAACAACAAAAGAAAACATTTATCACTGTTGTTTTTTCCAATAACGTTTTTGTTTTGTTTTTTTTTCGAACAAAGGCGAACCGCACCCTATCGTTTTCTCACATTTGACAGTCACATTTTGAGCGAAAAATGACATTATATTTTTTTTGCTGTGTATTTTTCCACCACCCTGTAAAAATTTGAGGTGCTCTTCCCTTTTTTGCCGCAAATATTTTTTGTTTCATCGTTTTTTCCCTTGTGTAGAAAAAAATTTTCTCACATGATTTCTTGAACAAATTTTTGCCATCATTGGATAAAAACTACATTAAGTCTATTTCTCGTACATATATCACTTTAAGAAAGAGACATTCCTTTTCGCTTCTATAAAAAGAAAGTTTTAAACCATTAATATTTAAGAATAATATTACGGTTCTTTCCCCCTTTTTTTCTCCTGACTCACTGGGTCAACTTTATAAGAAAAACCACTTAAAATTTTCAACAAAAAAGAAAATTCCTTACAATTTCCACGGAAAAAAGAATACATTGACTGTGGTTTTTTTCTATTTTTCGTTTAAACTTATTTCTGCTTATCTCCACGGCTTATGTACTTGGTTTTTTTTTTCGTTAAAAAACTGCAGTTGTGCAGACTTTGGAAAAAAACAACATTTCTCTCTTGGTTGCTTCTTTTCGCTTTGTCAACCACATGTGAATATGCGCGGTTGGTTCGACATACAACAGCAACCCTTTCACACAGACGTGTACATCCTCAGTGAAGCGAGACACCAAGGTTAGGACCGTTTTTTATGTTTGGCTGTTGGCCATGACGCTCATATAAAAATTTTTTCGTTCTTTCTGGCTAAATGAGGTCAAAATATGGAACGCAACGCCAAAGCAATGTTTTGATAGTGTTTTTTTATTATTGCAGATGACTTTTTTTCATAAATAATGAATTTTTCTCTTCTTTTTTATGAACGTAATGTTTATTAGTTGATCCAAAGAGATTCAACATGAAACTCCTACACTTGTTCTAATTTTTGACCTTTAACATTTTTTAAAATCTTGTTAATGAAGATGTTACTTTCTCTTCTTTTCTTTTGCAAGCTAAAAGTAATCAAACAAAACAGCCCACAGTAACGTGAAAAACAGTTATTGTGTGTTAAGTTCTTGTTATGTTTATCTTTGACAATGGCGTCACTGAGGGTGCAAATTTAACACAGAAAAAATTGAATGCTGTTTTGCTAAATAAAAATAACCTTGTGAAGTTTTTTGTTCCCCCCTCTCTATCTTCTCTTTTGTGAATCTCTTCTTTTTCTTCTTGGATAAGATAAAAAAATTAATTGCCTACTATATTCAACAAAAGGAAAATCGAGAGGAATAAAAAAAAGATGAATTGCTTATTCGTGATGTTTGCCACTTTTTGATTCACATGATATCTATCAAAAAAATTTATTATAGATTTCTAAATGAGCGATTTGGATGATCGAAAAGCCGGCACACGCGTGTTTAAAAAGACAAGTCCAAATGGAAAGGTTTGTTTAGCAGATAATATGCAAATTAGTATGTATGAAACTAATTATGCCATTTTTTTTAAATTATAGATAACAACATATCTTGGTAAGCGTGATTTTCTTGATAGAGGAACATTTGTTGATCCTATTGATGGAATGGTATTAATTGACGAAGAATATATTAAACAAGGAAGAAAAGTTATTGTACAATTAAATGCAGCATTTCGATATGGAAGAGAAGATTTAGATGTTTTGGGTCTTACATTTCGAAAAGATTTGATTAAGCAAAGCTTTCAAGTAAGTAACAAAAAAAAGAAATATTTAATTAAGTTAATTTTATTGAAATAAAAGCAAAAAACAACAACTAAAAACTTTTTTAAAGGTTTATCCACAAGATCCATCATTAGAAAGGCCGTTAACAAGATTACAAGAAAGATTAAAAAAGAAACTTGGAGATAATGCATTTCCATTTTGGTTTGAAATTCCACCACATTCTGCATCATCTGTAACATTACAAGTTTGTTTTATATTGTGTCTTAATTAGTTATGGATAAATAATTAATTTAAGCCAGCTCAAGGTGATACCGGAAAGCCATGTGGAGTTGATTACGAATTAAGAACAATTGTTACTGGTGAAGGTGCATGCGTGGAAAGACCTCGGAAATAGTAATATTTTTTAATTATTCAAAATTATTCTTTATATTACTTTCTCTTTTGTTTTTCAGTAGTACAGTAAAATTAGCTATTCGAAAACTTACTTATTCACCTGCAGTTGAAGGCCCTCAACCAATGGTTGATGTTACAAAAGAATTTCTTATGAGCCCTGGATTATTACATTTAGAAGCATCCCTGGATAAAGAGGTAGATATATTTGTTCATTTATTTTTTAATACGTGCACATTTTAATTTATATATTTGCAGATGTATTATCATGGTGAAAAAATTGCTGTAAATGTTCATATTCAAAATAATAGTAACAGGACAGTAAAAAAGATTAAAGTTTCTGTAGTCCAAACAGCTGAAATTTGTATTTTTACAACTGCAGCATACTCATGTGACGTCGATAAAATTGAATCAAGGTATATATTGCTTCTTTTTTTGCATAAGATGTTATAAATAGCTACTCTTTTCGTGTGCTATAAAAATAAGCCTTTTACGTAATCAAAAAATTTTTTTAATTTAAAAATCTTTGTTATTAATAACATCTTTTATTTACCCCTTTTTGCACTTATTAATTACTGTAGTACACTAACAAATATTTGAAATTTTTATAATTGATTTTTTTTATCATTTTTAGTGAAGGTTTTCCTGTTGGCCCTGGTGGAACTTTATCAAAAATATATTATCTTTGTCCATTATTAGCCAAAAATAAAGAAAAACGAGGGTTAGCACTTAATGGACAATTAAAGCATGAAGACACAAATTTGGCTTCTTCAACGACACTGTAAGTTTTTATTTATTTAATAAATCAGTATTATATAGAAGATTTAGTTCCGCAACTGGTTGTACAAAAGATGTCCTTGGTATTCTTGTTAGCTATAGAGTAAAAATTAGACTGCTACTTGCAAATGCACTTAGCGGTGAAATCACGGCTGAATTACCATTTACTTTAACACATCCAAAACCTTTTGAAGAAGATTCACCACCAATGGAACCAAAACGACGGGTAAATTCTTTTTTTGTTTTTGTTTTACTTTTTAATTAACTTCACCCTTTTTTTAAGAGAGATAATAATGCAACATGTTCTGAAACAAATGATATTGTTAATTTTGATGACTGTACAGAAATGAATTTAATACATTTTGATGAATCCCCTGATCGTAATGACGATGACATAATATTTGAAGATTTTGCTCGATTACGCGTACAACAAGCAAATGGAAATGGCGTAAATGGGCATAATTCTGAATCTGAAGGAATGTTTAGTAATTCTGGTACACCTGGTTCAAGTACACGATATGGTACAAATGGCTCATTACTACTTGATGGGAACTTTTTATAATTAATCTCTTTTTTTCAAAAAAATAATAATAATGTATTATATTTTTTTCGTTTTTTTATTATTTTTTTCTTTTTGATGTTATCAGATCAACCATATGGATACAAACCTCGCTTTTATGAAAATATTTTTGATGATCTTTTTTTGAAAAATACTGTTCATTTTTTGCTCTAATGCTATGCTCAATACACATACAATTGACTAGGTACTATTGAAAATTTCTTGCCCTTTGATGATTCTGTGTGATATCTTCTTCTTTTTATCGGCAGCCGGATTTTATGATAAAAAAAAGAAAACAACAACAATGCTCTAAACAAAAAAAAAAGAAACAATGATCAATGATTCGAGAAAGATTAGTTTATATTTTACATGAGCCTGGCATTAAATTTTTTTGTATGTTTGTACATAACCGTCTTTTTATCTGTAAAATATCCCTTTTTTAATAAATAAATTTTTGAAAAAAAAACATATTTTACATTTACAATTCTTCATTTTCTTCATTATCGGGTTCTTCCTTTTCATCTTCCATTTCTTCTAATCTTGCAAGCATTTCTAAAATTAAAAACACACAACTAATATAGATTAAAAAAAGGTATTAAATTTATTACTATCTGAAATGCAGCAAAAATTTATTCCACATTTTGATGCAACACACATATATGGCTTTGGGCATTTATCAGTTTCACTATGTGGAACACATGTTTGAGTTGAAGAATCATTTTTACGTTTTACTGACCAACCTAGAGGGCAATATTCGTCTGTAAAAAGGGATTTTTTTGTAAAATTAAAATATAGTTAAGAATTATTATTTTTTACTTGAATTACAACTTGCTGATAATACATCATTAACCAAATTTACAACAAATAAAAACAATATTAAATTAACAAAAGTATGTCTCCACGCCATTTAAAACTTTACCCCAAAAAGAAAATAACAATAAAAAAATTCAATTTCCTGTGTGAATGTTTAACTAAAGAATAAAAAGAGGAGCAGACTTTTGATAGCATCAATAAGGTCATCACCGGAATACTTCCCCTCTTTTTTCCCCGTATTCAAATTCTCTCAATATTATGCAAAAACAATACAAAAAAAGTAACCGTAAAAATCAATTTTAAAAACCTCGCAAAAGAAAATTAGTATTTAAAAGTTATGTGGATTTTGAAGATTTGTTTGATTTTTGACTTGCTGTATCTTCTTCCCTAACGGTTTCAAGGTGATGATTATTTGAATCCACAGGTGATACCGGAGTTGATGACGAATATTCTTAAATGTTTTTTTGAAGGATAAAAAAGCTTTTTTTAATTTCTTACCAAATTGCTTGTTATCATACCATGCAGGAGGATGGGATATACTAAAATTATTTTGAGCATTTCCACTTTCTAAGCCTTGTATTGACAAAGATTGAGATCTGCAAAGGAATTGTTACTTTTTTTAAACAAAAAACAAAGTTTACCTTTTTCTACTGCTAAATCTATCTCTAATCCGTTTACTAAGATTAGTTGGATTACTAAATTTTAAGCTACTAGTTGAATCATGTATTGATCCGGCATCTGTTGTATTATTGCGGGGAACCATTTTAACTTTTTCTTTTTCATGTTCAACACCCTGCCGAGCTGCAGAGCCAACAAGAGCATGTACAGGCATATTTGCAGCTTCTTCAGAATAAAATGGCTTATCACCTGCATGAAATCCATCTCGAATTTGTTGGGGAACATCAGCAGGTGCTTGATCTACCATCGAAAGAGCAATTGTAATATTTCGATCAATTATGTAATTACACTATAATATTTTAATAATTTTTGTTTCATCAACAAACCCCGTTTACCTCCAGGTCATCGTCGTCTTCACCAAAAGGATTAAGAAGTGCTTCAGCGACTTTAAGCCATCCCATATAAAAAATGAGCTGTAATTGAGTCATAAATGGAATGTATAAATCAATCTAAAAATAGAAAAAGTTAAATTTAGAAGTATTATCAATTTTTGCAGATGAAACCTTTGCTTTATTATCTGCTTCTTCATTAACAATATATTGACGAGAAACAATACAAATTAAAAAATATACTCTAACTGCTAAAAATACTACTTGAGGATAAGCTAATGGAACAGGAACCCAATCATAATTACATAATGTTCGAAGATTAATATGAAATGTTTTTACTTCCTTAAAAATGATTATGATGATTGAAAACGATAAAAATTATAAAATTTACAGTTAAAATTCCATTAAGTAAAACATCTGCTGCAATTTTACCCTTCTGTCTTAATCCAACACAAATTGCAAAGCTCCAGTTAATTGGAACCCAATATTTTGAAAAATCATTATCTATTTTATCCATGGCCTCTTTTTCATGCGGCTGCATAAAGCCTTAAAAATATTAAATCTGATTTTTGTAATTCTACAACTGCACATGCCTGCATCGACAACCGCATCTAAATTTGGAAATCTTTTTCTAACTTTTATGCTAATATCTCGTAAGACGAGAACTTGAGTTAAACAAAGATATCTAACAATATTCCTTTTTGCAATTCTCGTTTCATCGTCGGTCCCAATAATATAATTTGCAACATAAAATGCAACACTGAAAAAAACGAATGTTTAATTTTCTAAAAATATGGCGATAACAAACTTATCAACAAATCCAATATTTGCAAAAATATTTTTCCATCGATCAACAACAATTGTAACAAAGAAACCAAGCAAAAATGTCAAAGGAATGTATTCCATTCTTTCATCCATGTAATGCGCAAGTGCAGCAAATTGGCTGAAGCGTATACGGTATTGTCATAGAACGAATCGAGACCGGCAATATGCATTTGTTTTATTTTATTGTATTACGGTAGGAAGTTAAAAAAGTTGCATTTTTCTTATTAAATCAAAAAATAATAATAACAAAAAAATTATTTCATTTCAAATTATAAAAAAATTTCATTTGCATACGTCATTCTTTGCTGAACCGTGATTGATCCGATTATAGCTTGTTCACACAAAAGTGTTATCACAAAGAACAAGAAATTTGAAAAAATAACTTATTTGAATTTTAGCAACTTTTTCGCACATAAATAACAAATGTGTCTTTTTTAGTTAAAAATGATTCGTAAAAACGAGAAATATTATTTTCTTTGTTTATTGTACAGCTTGAAATTTTTCTACAAAACAAGGAGCTCGCTACCGTAATACAATTTTCCAAAATAAGCTTTAAAAAAGTTAAAAAATCTTACATTTGTTGATTTTGTGTTAACATATACCGATAAACAATAGAGCTAATACTGTAACATATTGTCCAAGTGATAAGCTCTTGAAAAACTGATTTCCATACAGAACCTCGCCATCGAAAAATAACCCGTAAAAATGTCCATGAACTACTGCTTGAAACATCCAAATTATAACTGATTGTCATATTTCAAATTTTAATACTGTTAAAATATTTTTATTTGAAATAAAAATATAAGCCAACGATAAGCTTCGTTTTTGCTCGAAGCATTCTATAAAAAAAAGTGAAATCAACAAAAAAAACACAATAGCAGCGACAAAGGGGAGCGTCGGCAAAGCACCAAAAAGCTTTTAGTTTTGTCAGGGAAAAAAACTATCATGAAGAACTATGTGATTTTTACGGACTAAAAACATCACAGAAAAAATGAAATCAAACTGAAATCAGTGCTTTATTAATATTCACGAATAATTTCCAAAAGAAGAAAAAAATATTAGACTAATACATTTTAGTTTTTTTACAGTTTTGTTTAAAGCTAACAATTTAAGAACATTTCAACAAAATGCTTGAGATTTTTAATATTGAACTAAAAGTTGTTCAAAACTTTTTTCTTACACGCCAAAAAGGAAAGCCGGTAAAACAACAAAGAATAAATTGAAGGTGAACCGGTTTTAAGGAAACTTTTGCGGCGATAATCGATTGATGTTGCTTCTAAAAAAGGTATTAAATAGTAAGACACAAATTTTAAATGTCCCTCTTCTTTAAATGGTAATCAGCGATAACAACAATTCAACTAATTTATTGATTGTTTAAAATTTGTGATCTGAAAAGAGTTAATTTAATGTTTGCAGTTCACTGGATTTTAAATGTTGACAACAAAAGTTAACATTCAATGTTATCACATAAAAAACAACTGCTTAAATTAAAAAATTCAAAAAAAATAACTTCAAATGAACGTTTGCAAAAAGTGTAACCTTTATTTTTTGTGATAAGAAATACCTCATTTTTTCCTTATAAAGATAAGAAAAACTTGCATTTTTTGTTTTGCAAACAAATAGTCATTCACTCAAATGGTTAAAAATTATTTCTTTAAATTTTCACTATTTTTCTGCTATATTTTGTTGGTCAGATCATGGACATCAATACAAGAAATGAATGGAGAATTTGAAAAGAGATTTGCAGATAAAGATGAATTAAGTATTGATCAATGGAATGCCGCACTTCCAACAAAAAATGAAAGAAAAGAAATTGAAACTTTAATTGACTTTTTAATGGCTACTTCCACATTTGAAAATCTTTCCCCATCAACTCTGCTATCGAATTATCAGAACCTCAGAAAATCAATGAATATTACATTTTATAAGGCTAGTGTGCTGTTTCAGCTATCGATTATTTATAAAGTTATTTTAGACAGAATATGCAGTTATTCATGAAATTTATAATTCATCAGATTCACTTCCATTTAAACGATATTTTGGGTATACTGTAATCGCATCAAAGGCAGTTGCTTCAAAACCATACTTGCATCATGCGGCACCACATTTTAAATTTGATGGAAATGTTTGTAATCAAAGTGCAGCAATTTTTGAACAAACTTTTAGTCGATCTTTGGTAATTGCTGGAGCACATCGATACGCTGTTCGAGATCGTCAACCATCCAATCCATGTCAGCCCGCTTTTGCCATGGCTGATCCGGCGCATAACAATTTAACGATGTTTCATGCCTTTAATGCAGCAATCCTAGCAGCATCAAAGCGTCAATCTGAGTTTAATTTAATTCCATATTTTTTTATTCAATGGCATGGAATGAGTGAAGAATCATGCCCGAATTCTCCTGCATTCATTAGCACCGGTGCAGCAGGGAATGATTCAATTTATTTAAATTCTTCACTTGCTGCAAATAAAGTATTCTCATTTTAATGACTTGATTATTTTTAAAAAATGAATATTTTTTAGTTAAAAGATGCCTATGGCAATAATGCCAAAACTCCATTCGATGATCCAGAATGTAATCTTGCAGCTACAACAAATGTTTTTGGAAGACTTGTTGATGGAATTTCCAAAGATGAGGTGTGTGAAAAAAGTGCCAAAAATATTACTGGAAATTTCATACATATTGAACAAAAGAAGAAAGAAAGAGATGACTGGAATGGTTGGACTAAAGCTGTGACAAAAGCATTTGATCTTAAAAAAGATGCTAAAAATTGTAAATCATATAATAAAACAAAATGTTGAACGTGTGTGCATATCGGTACTTTTTGAATAAACTCTTTAAAGCAATAGTTTTGATACAATATATTCAAACTCGTATTTAAGGAGGGTATTGGGGGCCTTTGTCTTCTCCGAAATCAAAAATTCTTTTGCTCTTTTGCCGATGGCAGCTGAATGTCTGTTTGGAGTTGATTTTTAGGACATATTTTCAAATATTGCTTGTGTTGTTAAGCCAACAAAAGCTTTATCAATGTAGAAAACACTTTTCGTATACCATTCCTTCACGATAATAAAATAATGAAATACTATGGAACAGTTTTTGCCCCTTTCTTTTGACTAGTTTTTGTTAATTACAGTAATCTGGAATTTTTAAATCACTTTGTCAATCAATAAATTTTGTTACAGTCGTCCGGAAATTTATGCAGTAATAGTTAAAATTTTATGGAAATTATTCAAAAACTTGACAAAAATTGCATTAACATAAAAAGAATAAATTATTTTTTTATTACTTAAAAACCGGTCCTTAAATGGAAAGAAAAAAGACGGGATTGTTAAAAGTGAAAGTGCAAGGAATGAATGAAAAAAAAAGAAACTATACAAAAATTTATCGCCTATCAATGTAATCGAGATCAAATGTTAAAATTGGTCGACGTTGAGATGTTGATAATAAATCTAAAAAATGAATTTACAGTACCATATTAATACTGCCATAATCATACCTTCTAATATAGATGTCCATGGAAGTGTTACATATGTTAAATATGCATTTAATGGTGACTCTTCTTTCTTCTCCTTTAACCAATGTAATGCAGTTCCAAATCCTTTTACAGACCATGAAGAACCTGTACTACTGGACATTACATCACCATTTGTACTTCTGACATCTAAATCTGAATCTCCCGCAAAACTTTCTGAATCACTTTGCCATCGACGATTTCGACCTCCAGGTAATGTTCCAGAACATGGTGTTGCAATTGATGATAAATTATTTGCTCCAGGAGTCATAGCAGTCTTTTTGCCACCAAAAATAAATCTATTAAATAAATTTGTATCTGACATTCGACGCTGATTATTTGCAAATTCTTCCTAAAATTATTAAATAGTTTTGTTAGAGTACGGTAGTACAAAAAACACTTACAACACTCATACGACTTTGCATATCGTAACCATTTTCAGACATTGGAGTTTCAAATCCGCAACTGGCAACCCTTGCAACAGCCATTTCGGCACAGCCTTTCCCTCTTGGACCACGCATTCGAACAAATTCGCGACGTCTTTTATCACTGCTCATAAGCTTTTGCGCCCAATTCCATGTTCCAGAACCCTTAAAAGCTCTACCGTAATCCATGTTTAAAATAAAAAAATAATCGTACCCTACTATCGTACAACTTCTTCAGAACATCATATTTTATTGAACCCAAAAATATTACAGCTTCTCTATCACGATATCTATCACGTGCTACAAGTTCTACACAAACGCATTCGCCTTCAGTAACTATCACATCATTAAAAACCTTAAAAGATACTGTAATTGCAAAAAGAAATCAATCATAAAATCAAACCTGTTCAAAATCATCAATAGCAAAATATATTTTTGGATAAGTAATTTCTTCACATTCACCTTTGGCATCCATTCGTCTTCTACTTGGTGAAGGATAAACTCTTTGACAATTTTTCCGAATAATTTGTAAATTTGATGAAGTTTTAAGACATACTGCACACGTTACATAATAATCAATTTGTTGTAAAATAACATTCAAGCAGATAGTTTCTTCCCAATTAACAGATTTATCACCAGGAATAGGCTTATTTCTACTTTGACGCCGAAATACTTGTAAGTGACTCGCCTGAAAATAGAAAACAAATTTAGAAAGCTTATAGGAATTAAAAAACAATTTATAAATATTACCCCAGCGCCAACATAAAATGAAGAAGATGATTTTACGAATGGCACATACCATAGCATATCATCATGGTGAGCAGTGCATTCTTTTGTAGTACAATGAACATGATCCAAAATATATTCGACAAAAAGTATTGAACACTCTTTTTCACGTGTTATTAATTGTGCTTCATCGACTAAAATTAATTTTTAGTTTTTTTTATTTTCAAAAAGGTTTTATTGAAAAATTTTTGTATAATTTTAAAGAGGGATTAACTTACTAATACTTGATTTAGAATTCATTAATCTTGCAATATTTGTTAATAGCTTTGGAACACATTCACATTTTATTGGTCCAACAAGTTGGCGCAAAAATGCTGGTGGTTCAAATGTTGGAAAATTATCATCATCGTCTATTGTTGTTGAAGAAGTCATAATTTTGACATTTAACTTTTGAAGAAAAAAATACAAACAAAATTTTTTACAACCAAAAAAGAAGACGAACAAAAGAGTCGTATCTTTTTAAATAGTTTAATTCATCTATAAAGTTTGTCAAGAAATTCAGTTTAAATGTTGAGAAGAAAGCTTAAATTGTGAATAAAAACAGAAGAAGAAAAAAGAAAGATGTTGTTTGCCTGAAGCGTTGCGCGTCCCCTCTTTTTTTCGCACTTTTTTTTGGCTTTTCATATATCCATCTATACTAAACAGCTAGCTGTACAGCTATTACAAAGAAAAAGAAACTTCAATAATTTAGTGGTTTTCGTGCCAAAAGAAATTTGTCTTGTATATTTCTTGTGTTTGAAAGAAGTTGTTTAACGTTAAAAGAACTCATATTCAAGAACTGTATTTGCATTCAACATTATCTTTTTTTATATTAGCTTATATTTTAAATTTCAATTGTTTCTTTTTCAGACTGCCCCGACGGTCATTGATGGACAAACAATCGGCTGGTAGCTTTGATTTGTGTTTTGTATTTTTTTTTGTTCTGCATCATTATAGGTGTGAAAACAAAAGCCTGTAAATCACTGAATGATATGAATCATCGAAGAAAAAAATGCAACCTATTTGAACGAAACAAACGTTGCCTTTTTTTAATACTCATGTTTCGTTCCATCTTCTTACGTAATTTCCTTCTTTGAGTACTTTTTTCATATAAGGTTTCAAAGCTTTTTTTATTTCCTTTTCCCGCTTTACTCATCTTTTTTTCCTATCCAAACATTTTTTTGAATCTCGTTTTTTGCAAAAATGTGTCATTTAAATAGCCGCCATTATGTTAATTTTAACAAAACCAATGGATTATTTTTAAGCGTGTTATTTTTTTTATTTTCGCTTTATCTCTACAAAAAGTAACCTTAATTGTTTTTAGAAAATGGCTTCTGGCGGTGATGACAATAACAGTGATGACTTTGATACTGAAACCCGTGGCTTTCGTCCTGCTGAAAAAACAATTCAAGAAATTATTAGTGCAGATTCAAATGATGAAAGCTTAATCAAGTTAGTTTTTTTTCTTCATTATGTACTGTAACATATATTTAAGACGACTTTATTTTTTAGATATAAGCAAGAATTACTGGGCAGTGCTGCCGCTGGTGGTGTTATTGTCCGACCTGATAGGGCTGAAAAAGTTATCGTTACCAACATTAGTCTTATTTCTGATGGAGAAGTTAAACGTTCCATGGATTTGCCAGGTTTTTACCATATCTTATCTGGTTGATTTAATAATATATATTTTAGGGGCTGATGACTTTGTATTATCAATCAAAGAAGGCTGCGTTTATCATATTCGTATTCAATATTATGTTCAACGTGAAATTGTAAGCGGACTCCGATATACTCATAAAGTTAAACGCATGGGTGTTCCTGGTTAGTTTTATTTTTATTATCCTTTTATATTTATTCAAATTGACCTTTTTTTCAGTTGATAAAGAAACATATATGTTTGGTTCCTTTGCTCCTCGTAAAGAAATCTATGAATATACCTCACCGGGTAAGTTTCTTTTTATAAATATACTGTAACATGCTTATCTAAACTTTTTTAGCTGAAGAAGCTCCAAGTGGTTTTATTCAACGTGGAAAATACTCTGTTTCTTCATGTATTTTGGATGACGATTCTGTCTATCTCAAATGGAATTGGGTTCTTGAAATTACCAAAGATTGGTAAATTACAGTTAGCCATTTTTCATTATCCTGTAATTGCAATATAATCGTTCACTTAATACAATACGTTTATGTAATGAATATCAATTTTTAATATGTTTTGATTTTTAAAATAAAATCGGGTTGTTCTTGTTATAGAAATATCAATGTTTAGCAAAAGTGTGTTATTAAGCATGCATACAAATTTTTGAAATAAAAAGTGACAAAATACAGGAATGAATCTTAAGCGATAGACATTTTACAGATGAATAATTTATACTGGGCCTTTTATAGAAAAATAAGTTTAATAATATCGCTGCAAAATTTTATAAGCTGACGTAGAAGATTTTTTTTGTGTGATAATAAAAAAATATGATAAAAATTAAAGTCCATCATCTTTCTTTTCTTCTTGTTTAGCTTCTTTCTTACCCTCAAGAATCCAATCTTCAAGTTCTTGAGCAACTCTATCAGTTATTGGTTCAGTTTTATTAAAAGCTGCAACATTTAAACCAGCATCCGTTTGATCATAAACAGTTTGGTCAGGTGCTCGAGATGATGAAGAAGCAGATGAAGGGCCAGGCAATGAAGGATCGCGCATTTCAGGTTTTGGTGGATTAATATAATTATCATAGAGATTTACAGCATTACTAAGCATATCATTGCAATCCAAAATTTCTGCTAAAACAAAAAATAATTTTATATTAACGTTTCTGATATCAATCTTTTGTTTTTACTTGTAATTGCTGAATTATCATAAAGTTGTTGAACAAGTAATGCAGTTCGATCTCGCATTTCTTTTGTTGTTGCATATACTTGTTGAAGGGTATCAACGAGTTCTTTTCCAGCTGAATGTGCAGGTGGTAATTCTTTTAAAAGATTTAAAAATCCTTCAGCATGTTTTCTTGCTTGAGCAAGTTCTCCTTGAATTTTTGCAACAGCAGCTTCATCAACGACAGGTTGTTGATGTCCTGCAGCAATGTACATCCCTGGTTGAGACTAAAAAAACGAAAGGTAAGATGTGTTTTAAATACTTTAAAACATGGTGAAGCAACAACCACAACACTTACAGCACGTGGAATACCTTCAACTCGTTGGGGTTCTGTAAAAACTGTCTAAAGAGAGAAACAACATTGTTACAACATTCAACAAATACGATATATATCTAACAAACCCGCTTTGGAGTAATAATTGGGGCCATTGTATCTAAATCTGTTGGTGGAAATTCAATTCCACGTTTCTTCAAATCTTCATAACAAGTAACAACATCAATACATTCAGGAGCACCTCGGAACGCATCAGCCCATGACTGAATATTATTAACATATTATTTATTTATATTTGACTACCGTACCTGAATAAGGGATAAAACTTTTTCTTGAACAGCTGGGGGAGTTTCTTTTTTGATAAGTTTAATAAGTTCTTCAAGAAATTCTTGCTTGCATACCATTGCTGCAAAAACTCCACCACAATTTTTAACACATGCCTCAAGGACGGTAAGAGTATAGATAATTGTTTGAGGATTTTTGTTAACATTATCATTTAATTGACGTCGGATAGCGCGAAGTGCATCTCGACCTCTTAAAAAATTTTATTTTGTTTGTAAAAAAGATTTATACGAAAAAACAAATACCCATTTGAATTTTCAATGATTGTATCACATATTTGCATAATAAGACCCCAATCTTCTGCCTTATTTACATCGGCATTTGTTGCCGCAACTGAAAATTCCCAAAAGCAAATTATGATTGTCATCATTGAAAATTTCGAAATATTTTACCTATCATTTTTCCAACATCTGTCTCTAGAGGATTACCCGCTAAAAAATCCGTAATTTTAGCTCCAACTTGTCCAACAGCATTGACAACTTGATCTTGAATTCTTTCAGCAGATGGCTTTTCCATGATTTAAAATTCTAGAAATAATGAAAGAGGTCAATTATAATTAACAACAACCTTCGATTTTTGCCACAAACAAATGATAACACGCTATGTTTTTTTTCTTCTTTTTCTTTGAGAACAGTGGTAAAAAAAGACATGACTAAGCAGAACAACAGCATTGCTGCTGCAGCATCATTGAAAGCACTTCAATCATGAAAACATTTTCGCGGTGAGAAAGCTGCATTCAGAAGTATAAAAAATATGACAAAAGTTTATATGAAATTAACTGTGAAAGATGAAAGAGAGAAAAAAAGGTTAATTTAGCCATTACGGTGGAATGAGATAAAAAAGGCTCTTGTCTGAGTTTTTCTTTTCAAATTTTTTTTGATGTTTGAACTTCAGTTCTTTTTTTAAAATTAGTTTTTGTGTGTTCTGTAATTGCAACTACAACATTATTTTAAGAATAGACTTTAATATGAAATAAAAAAATTAACAAAAAAATATAAAAAATACAAAACGAAACTTAACATTCCACAATTAAAATATCTTAATATCAACAATAGAAATGCTTTAAATTCATCACTCCTGAGATTTTAAATCAACGAAGTTAAGCTATAGTACATATTGCTCTGAAGATGAGGTATCAGCATCAACATTTAAAAGATCAAGAAAATAATTGTGTTAATGCTTATGAGCATTTTTATGCTTATTTGTTTTATTGCTTTTGACTGGATAGAATGAAGCTGCAGCTTGTTTTGATCGAGTTTTAGAAACGGGTACTGTACGTTCAATTGGATGAATTTTGCGGACTATACCAACAGCCTTCTAAAAAACAATGAAAAGCGTCAATTAGAATATTTTGGCGCATAACTTACTGTTTTTCCTTCACGAAATATAATTCTAGTTTTTTCTTTAATATATTCAGGATGCCGAATAAAACTAAGTGTAACATTTGCACGATCACCCGTTCTAAGAACTTCTTTATCCATTGATACTATAGTAGCCGTTTGTCTTACAGGTCCAGCATGAACTGAAAAAAAAAACCAAATACAATTTTTAAAAAAATAAAAACCATACTCATAGCTTGATAATTTGCCATTATAGTCGTTGGATGATGTAAAATATAAACTTCTGCATCAAATTTAGTACAAGATTGAGGTTCAGCAGATGGATCAACCAAAACCATTCCTTTACGTACATCTCTTCTACCAAATTTTTTAACAGCAAAAGAGCCTGTTTGACCTGCTTTAATAGAATTCACTGCAACACGCTTTCGATGTATAGATTTAATTGGAACGGGAACAAACTGGCCCAAAGCATCTGGACCTATCAGCAAATTATCACCAACGCTTATTCTTCCTCCTGTACAAGTTCCTGAGACTACCGTTCCCACACCTTCTACCTAAAAAGAGTCCATTTGATTACGGTAAAAAAATTAAAACATACAGAAAATGTTTCATCAATTTGAAATTCTGCAGGATCATTTTCAGCGTTTCCTCGATGAAGTGGAATCAGATTTAAAAATGCTCTAAGTAAAGGTAAATTTATGCCAGAAACATTTGAAACTTGAAAAATTGGACATAAAGTACCACCAGCAAAGTTTTTAGCAGCATGAACAACATCATCCATATTTTTAATAACCACTGGAAACTTTCCAGCTCCGCTACTTTTCATTAGTTTATCTATCATTTTCATTGTTTGAGCCAAAATATTTTCAGGGCACATGTCAATTTTTGTAACAACGGCAAAAACAGGAATACGTAAATTCAAAGCTATAGAAAAGTGTTCACGAGTAGTTCCAACAATACCAGCATTTGATCCTATCATCAACATAGCATAATCAGGCATATGTCCAGTCATACCAAATATGGTAGTCTTCAAATATTTTTCATGACCAGCAAGATCAATAAAGGTCACAATCTAGAAAGAAGCTGTGTAACAAATAATGGTAACCTTTGACCTACCTTAGCAGCTTCACAACATACAGTAGGCCAATGCAATTCACCACTATGTGGATTAGGATTATTGACAACATTACCGCTCATATCAAAACCAAGTATATCATTACCGACTGATGAAGTACGTCCAGATTCAAATTCATGTTTATGACTACAAAAAAATTCAATTTTTATAATTAACAAAATTAGTATAATTTTTTCTTTACCGAAACAACCTTTGCCGCGCCAATCCTCTTCCATCATCCAAAGTATTATGAGTTAATACGCCAAGCAAAGTAGATTTTCCTGCATCTACATTACCTACAACAGCAACACGTACCTACAAAAATATGAATTAATTAAGAACCTTTTAAAGCAAAATACAAACTTCAATGAAATCTTTTTCATCGATATTTTTTCGAACAAATACAGTTTGAGTAAATTTATCGCGAGTTCTATTGGATATTGTAAGAGGATAACCACGACAACCCAATTTTTCAAGGACATCATCATTTTTCTTTTTAGCTAATTCCAAATCTTCTTTATTAAGACCTATAATATCAAGTTAAAAGAAAGAAAAATGCATGAAAGAACCACCCTCTGTATTTGAACCATCAAAAGACGCGCCAATTTCTACAAAGCATTCACCTTCACCTGCAGCCAACTGATCTTTAACATGATCAATATAATGCTTCATATTTTCTGGTTGATCTGATACCAAAAAACTATTTGAGGAATCTGTGGTATCAGCCATTGCAACATCCTGATCATCTTCATTATCGGCAGCAAAAGCTGCCGATAAACTTGCTAATTTCGTGTCTACACTCATTGCTAAAATATTACATATATATATTATTTAAAATTAAAGTTATTAATGTATTATTATTAACTTGTTTTACGTTTTAACACGTTCACGAACTGCAAAAAGCCGATTTTCTTCTTTTTAAAATTTTCTTCCTTTACAAATTCTTTCTTTTCTTCAATTTATTTGGTAAGCAATTTGAATTATTCGTTGTAAGAAATATATGGATGAATTTAACAGTAAAATAATCATGATTTTGAAATAATTACAAAATCCGAACATTTGTTTGAGCTTTAAAATAATATTTTTACAGCTGTATCATCTTGCTACTGCTATTGGATGAATAAATTCGAAGGTTAAAATTTCCTTTTATACTGTACTATGATGCAAAGTTGCAAAACGTTGCACAAATGTGACATTGAACACTCCCTTTTTTATTATTTATTCATTTTTCTTGTTCTGATTTTTTCTTCTTTTATCTTGATTATTAGTACTGTTTTTGTCTTTCAAGTTCATAGTATAATGATGATGAAATCGCTTATTCTAGACTTGTTTTGACTTTTATGGGTTGTTGTGCAATAATTACGTAAATACAATTTTAATTATCATTTGAGCGTATTAAATTAATTTTTATATTTAGTCTATGTTTAAAAATAAACCAAGACAGTATAATGTCAACACAATCTAATTTTTAATTTTTTTTTCATTAGAATAACTTTAATACGAAAAAAAATAGGAATAATATCTGAAAGAAAGTGCAATTTGCTATTTTTTCTCTCTCAATATTTTGTGACGATGTAGTTGTACTCTTAACTTTGCATAAGTTTTTCGCCTTTCAAAGACAATTAATGTACTGTTACATTTTTGCGAAGAACGGGAGCAAGACATTACAAAAATCGAGATATCCTTAAAACAAGTAAGCCAATAAAATGACGCATTTTATATATTACATATCATGGACTTTTTAGTTTTAGTCTATACATTTTTGAATAGAAGTTGAATAAAAGAAGACAACAAAGCTGTAAAAGAAGAAAAAGAAAAACGACGGGGAGGTTATTTTTCATTCAGTCATTTTCATTCATTTACGATGTTAACTTTTTTCAATATGTCTATTGTTTGCTAAAAAATGATGAAGAAGGAGCCACCACAATGCCGTCTGATGACGCAACATCATTTTCTTTTTCACCCTTGGATAAATATGATCATCGGATGACTTGGTAAACGGAGAAAATGTTGTTAAAGTTCTAAATATTTATTACTTTGTTAAGACGAAATAATTAATTATGTAAGAAGACTAAAAATCTTACGCATTGTCTGATAAAAAGTTCACAAAGAAAGGAATCAGAAAACAATTCTCTTTAAAAAATTTAAAAAAGTAAAAGAGATGAACTTTCGGGTGCTTTCGTAAAACCATTAAATAAATGTCTTTTTATTAGTTCTAAAAACGTAGTTTAAATCTCGGGTTACAAGTACGACCAAGATACAGTTTATCCGTATTGTAATACTTTTAAGAATAAACATCTGTCGTGTTTTTTATAAAATAAAAAAAAACACGATTAGCGAGTATAATAACTACATAAATGAGAGTTTTTTTTCATCTAGGTTATTAAAAATATGATAGCAGGATTTAGTGCAAATTTTTTTTTCAAAATTTGTTATTGTAATACGTTGATGTATTAACATTTACATATTTATCTTAATGTTTTTTTTTTGAATTTTTTCATTTTTTCAACCAAAATATCTTGACATTAAAATTTTTGTGAAATAATGACGTATTTTTTTTAAGATGCTCACTTTTTAATCTCATGGGTCAGGATGAACTCTTCTTGTCTAGAAGAAAGAAGAAGAAAAAAGACATGATAGGATAAATTCAGGAAAAAAAGAAAAAGGCATCTTTTTCAAATCTGTCTATATCTATTTTTCTTTTCTGCTCTTTTCTTCTCAAATTTTGTGCTTTTGGGGTTTAGTCTTAGATTTATTGTGGAAGAAGATAATAAGTTGTTTTGTTGGACAAAATGTTATGTCTGCTGAAAAAAGAAGTCTACTTTTTACCGCCACCATTTTTCTTATTTTAAAATGATGGGGTAGACAATCCCTCTCCGCCAACTCCCATATTTTCCAAATGGATTTTCCCTACAATTATAAAAAACAAAGTCACGTTTTTTTCCTTCAAAATTTTTTCTTCTTTTAACCATTGTTCTTTACCCCGAAAAAGAATAAAGATGTTTGAGACTAGTAATTTTAATAAAAGTATAATTCTTTCTTGTTTGTCTTCTTCTTTTCTCAATGAACATTATCAGATCATTTATAGATAATAATAGTCTAATGCATGACTTTCCTGCAAGAGAGATACGATACATAAATATTAATTAAATGTCTGGCTGCTTGCTAGTGCTTGTTTTTTCGGAAGAAAATGAATATATTTTAAAAATAGTTTTAAATGAAAACTTTTAATATCCTTTTTTCCTTCCTCAATTTCACGTTTTTTTTACGTTTTAATTACGACATAACAATTTAACACTTCAATGGAATTACCTCGATGAAAATTATTATTTCATATTCTGATGCTCATATCTCTTCTTCTTTTTTGCGCTGTTCTGCTTATCATGCTTTTTCCTTCTCTTAAGAATATTTTTTTTTCATTTTTCAAACATAAATTCGATATACCAAAGTTTAAAAAAGAAGTTTTTTTTTGTAAAAAAGCTTTTTTTAAAACAAATTTCGAAAAAAATTGTATTTTTTTGAAATTTGGTCTGCACATATTACTTTAACCCATGACCTCGAATGTTTGTCTCATTTCGGTGCATGGCAAAACCACAAAATTTTTCATTTCTTTTGCGTGTTATAAGTTTATTTCAAACAATTCAAAAATTTTGTTTTAATTGTCTGGCCTTTCGTTTTCACAGTATGCTTTTTTTACATCATTTTGTGCTCAAGCGTTTTAAACTACAGTAAAAAAATTCTTAAATTTTCCAAAAAAAAATTTTATTTTAATCTGCTTATCACGAAAACGGACGCCTTTTTTCGCACTTTGCTAAAAAAGACAAACTAAAGTACGATAAGTTTTGAATTTAAAAAAAACGAGAAAGGAAAAAGGAAAAAAGGCATTAATAATAGCCCGTCTTATTTTGGCTTGATGCCCATGCTTGTGGAAAACTCCGCCCCAATTCTCTTGCACTCCTTCAGACAATGTCTGCTGGTTGTTGTCACTTGCTCCACCTCTGAACTTCGAAATCTGTGTTTCTATCACTATAAGCACTATAAATCCTTTTTGTATTTTCAAGCGTATATATAAAAGAATCAAAGTTAATATTTTTTCTTTTTTAAGCTTATTACTACCTTTGAATAACTTCAGACTTTTCAACACCTTACTTTACTCTTTGATTTTATATCAACACTCAAGCAAAGTAACTGCTGCTACTGTGTGGAGGTCTTTGTTATCGTCCTTCTCAACTTTACACACATATAATTACAAGATCAGAAGAGGCTTCTGATTTATTAATTACTGCTTACTGTCTCAAATAAAGAAAGCAAAATTCAGATGGCGATGGTGTTACCACTTTTTCTTATCTTTACATTGTTGTTCTCACACACAGTTGAATCAACCCCTCATGGACCATCATGTTCAATAACAATAACTACCGTAAGTTTTCTTTCACAAACATTTTTTTCCCTAAAAATGTCTAAATTTAACTCCAAAATGGCATTGAATTACATTATTTTATGCAATTTTTTTCTGACATTAAAAAAAATTTAAGAGTACAATTACTGAAAAATATGTTTGAATAAAACAAAAGCAATTTTAAAGCAAAAAAGAAAAATGGAATGCTAAAAAAAGAAGCATTTCCAGACAGCTCTTTTTTCGAATACAAAAAAGATACAGCGGCTAAATTTGGTATCACCTGTCTTAAAATTTTTATATCCATATATTACTGTAGCAAGAACAACTACTTTTGGCAGTGACTTTCAAATTTGTTTTTTACAAAAAAAGGAATGGTAGTATGCCTAAAATATTTTACTATGATTAGTCTAGCGCAAAAAAAACAAGATTAAAAACATTTTTCAATAATCAAAAAAGTGCAAATATGTTTTTGTAAAGAAAAAAATGGCGTGAAAATTTTTCTTGCTGCCAGACGTTCACTGATCACAAGTTAAACTCAGATTTGTACTTCTTATAAAAAGACGTATTTGGATTTAAAATTTTTGTTAAAGATGAGTAAAAATAGCTCGTGACAGATGTTTTTAAAAGCCATAGTAAAAGGTTAAAATTTAATTTTGATAAAAATGCCATAACTTGCAAAGAATTTTTTTAACGTTTTGTATTTTATTAAATTCTTTTTTTTATCAAAAATAGAAAGCACAGCATGAAACAATTATTTCTTTTTCAAAAATAATGATGCTTCTTTTTTGGTTGTCGTCTGCTGCTTCTTTTTGATAAATTCTATTTCAAGAATTTCATATGACCCTCGAAAAACAAAGAGTAAAGATATATTAAAGATTAAATAAATTTTTTCCGTATTAATGAACTTAATTATAACTAAAAAAAGATATTTTATATTTGTCAGACAATGTCTTTTCTCAAGCATAAGTATGACGTTAATGCATAGACTACTTATCCGGAAGTTTTGCATATCTTTTGAAACTTTTAAAAAATGTTTTATGGTCAAACTTTAATAGCTTCACATTATTGTTTTGCCTTCGTTTCTCCTCTAAAAACATAATAATTCTTCCGGTTATTTTTTATTTTTGTCTCAAATAACAGAAAAGACAATAACAAAAAAAGAGCTGTACTTAAAATTGCTTGCACAGTAATTAATCAACATCTTTTTGAAAAACGACTTTAAAAAACTTTGTATTAAAGGAAGTATTTTCTTTTAATAAATTGTTTTGATTTTCTTTTTTGTTTAAATAATTTAAGCACAAACTTTATTTTTATAAAAAAGCGCATGCTTCTTTTGGATATTACAGTATGCCCTGCAAAGAAAAAAAGAGCTAAAAAAATTTAAATTAAAGTCAAAAGAAAAAAGATAAAAATTTCATCTAGAAGCTTGTATTACAAACAAAAAATGTTTATTAAAATGTTAAAAGACGATTAAAAAAAGAGGTGATGAGAGATAAATAACAAAATGCAAAAATAAAAGATAAAAATACGTAACCTTCTTTGTCAAAAAGAAAATTAAAACGTTAAAACAAAAGAGGATTAAAACAAATTTTTTCATTTCAGACAAAGACGTTTAAAGGACATTGCGTAAAACTCAGTAAACGTGGATTGGTTAAAATTGGCTGTCAAGCTGAAGGATATTTAGATCCAGAGAATGATGATTGTGTGGAAGCTGAAGAAATATTTGGATAATATTTTACGTGCATTAGGTAAGCAATAACTATGCTCTAATAAACATTATAATACTTTATTTTTAGATTTAAAAATGTCATTACCGTATCTTTTGCATGCATATAACATGTTGCCTTTGCTCTCAATATGTATCCCGTTTTGTTTCTTCAAATGTTTGTAAAAACTTTAAATTTTTATTTTACATTACCATAATTACGAACACGAATACGAATATGATCTCAAGCACTATTTTTAGGCATCTCTATAAACTTTTTTTTGTTTCCAATATTATTGTCTAATTAATGTATCTGCTTTATTTTTTTGTCCTAGGAGAACTCTATTCATTTTTTCGAATTTAATAAGAATTGCTTAATTTGCTTAATTCATTTTTTTCGTCTTCTCTTCTATTCTTTTTCTATCTGTATTCTGTTTATGAATCTCACTCACTATTTTGACGGGTTTCGTGTGGACAAGATTCGAAACTTGTCAAACGGCTCCTTTCCAGTTTAAAAACATTTTTGAAACAACTCTGTTTTTGTTTGTTATCTGTTTCTGCACATATCGGTTTTCTTCTTCCCGTTTATCTTTTTTACTTGACTATATTGTTTATTGTCTTCTTTTACCTTCTTATTTAATACTATTAATGAAATATATTTGTATCACCGTGTACCTGGATTACTGTCTTTATAATAAAAATAAATAAAAACAATTACAAAAAATTTATAGCTATTTTATCATGTTTTTTTAAAGGGATAATGTTTTTTGTCTGTAGGAATTTTAAGCAGCTTTATAACAAGATAAAAATATGATGAAAAAACAATGAGACATTCAAGAAATTTTTGAAAGGATAATAAAAGATTGTTGAACTGATTAATACATGACACATTTCTTATTTTCAAGATTTCTTTAAACATACTATAAATTTGGAAATATTACGGTACGATGTATTTTAATAAAAATTTTAAAGGATTGTTTATAGCGTACTTTGTTTTTTTGAAAAAAATACAAAACAAATTCATTAGAAAAGGATGAAGATTTTCTTTTCTTAACAGTTTGTGACATGCAATTTCGTTTATTTCAGAATTTTAGTACTTTTGCGCTTTAGAACTACAGAGAAATAAAAAAAATATAATTTCAGCACAAAAGAAAAAATTAAATTTCTGTGTTGTTAAAAGTTTTGTACAATAGTCAGTACAGTAACTTATTTTTGAATGTTATACCCATAATTTTTTTTATGAAATAAACATAAAAATAAGCTTCCAAAACATGTAAAGGTGCAATTAAAGTATGCTTGTATTTTTCATATATATGGTAATTACAATTGCGTGTTGCTGCTGAATGCACTTTTACAAAGTATTGCAAGAAGAGAAAAAAGAATGCAAAGCTTTTCGTCTAATTAAAATTTAGGCATTTTTTAATATTAGCTTTTGCCCACGTTTGAAACTAAAATACCAACCTCCACCCCCTGGATGTATATTCAAGTACTACTTTGTACCTTTGATCTTTTGAAAGAACCGAGCATCGCGCAAGGGCTCTGAAAGTTGAACACAACCTGTGAATTTTGAAGAAACGAGCAATGATAAGGCAAAATCCAGACCTTTACCCGAATTTTGGAATTCAGACGTGTCGACCCCATGTCTTTTTAACACAGACACATTAGTGCCAACAGAAGTTAACTTTTAGCCTGAATCAGCGCTGTACCTTGGGGGAAATTCAGGGAGAAAATGGCAAAAATCCACAGGTGCTTTTTTTGTAATAACATAGGTTATGCCAATAAGTCATGCTGTAATTATGTACTATATATTTTACATTTTTTGCTAAACTTAAACCATTTTTGTCATTTTTAATTCAAAATTTATATATTTGAGAGAAGTTATTATTATAACTGAGACATGACATTTAAAATGAGCTACAAAATTTTAAAAATTTGAAAAAGGTTTCGTCATTTAAAACAAACTAATACAATGGGAAATAGAAATGAATTCTTTTCATCCATTTTGCGAAAGAAAAAAGCCACGTTCAAATAAAGGTCAACTTTTTAGCGTTTTTTAACGAAAAAAGTTTTTGTGTTTTAAAGCAAGCTACTGTCTCACGACCTACTTCTGATTTTGACTTTTGTGGTTTCAATATGAAGTCATTCATAAGTGCAAAGTATATAAATGTACTTTAAAAAAATTGTAGTAAAAATTAAATTAATACTAGTTGCCCATAACAATGCAAACAATTTTTTTCTACAAAATAATCTAAAATTGTTTTTTTCTGTCTACAAATATGACAAAAATTGCTGTCTTTTATCTGTTTCCTTATTTATCATCACAGGAATGTGTAAAGTGAGAAGAAAACTAACTTTTAAACAAATAAGTTTGTATTTTAATAGCTTATCGAAATATACAAAACCTCTAATACTTCCTTCTTTCTTCCATGTAAAATGTTTTAAACTCAAATAAATATCATCAGTGGGATGCCGTTAGTGCTAATTTAAGGATTGCTAATGTCACTGTATTTCTCCTTTTTTTCAAAGATTAAAGGATTAAAAACTGTTTAACTACATTTTTTTTAAACAAACATCCCTGTTTTTTCCGAATTTTTATGAAAGTTCAACAAAGGTCACATGGAAATCGGCTTTTAATGTTATTTAAACAGTTTACGATAGAAACATACATAAATAAATACGAATTTTAAGCAACAAAAAAAAGATAATAACAACGCTTTGTTGGCGACTTATAATTAGTTTGTTTATTAGCTTTATAAGCTTTTCCAAAGCCTTTTTAATTATAGTAATGTTTTAAAAACACAAGATAATGCTGTAATATAAAACCACAGGGTCGTACGATTTGTAATTAAAATGTTATTATTAAATCAAATAAATGTTATTTTCACATACATTAATTGCATAATGATTTTCAATGAATATCATAATTATTATCTAAAATTAGTCGAACGTTTTACAAAACTCTATTTTTCAAAAGATGTTTATGAAAACTGAAAACTTATGAAAGCATGATAAACACTAGATTTCATTATAAACATTTTTCATAAAAAACAAAATGCGAATAAATTCCAAAAAACACTGAATTAATTTTTAGACAAATTATTAAAGTTTAGTTTTTTAAACTATGTTCAGATATCTGAATACTGTCAAGTCTTTTAACCTTCATAAAATAAAATGATAACGAAAACTCTGTCTACACATGAGCAAGTTAATAAAAACAAAAAAGTTTTTTGCGTCATTCGCCATATATTGCATCATCCTGTTTTGCCCAACATGTGAAAAAAACAATGTTCGCCTGCGCCATCCAATTTAGAAATTTCACATTGATTCCTACCACTTGCTTATGTATGATTTTTTCTGATAGCTTTTTTGAGAAACATATCCGAAACGTAATTTTTTAAATCTTTCTCTTTTTCTTAAAAAAAACTGTTATAAACTGTCTCAGATTGTTGACGATGATATCCTGCTCTCATCAACCTTTTTTTGTTCATTGTTGAAAACGACGCTTACATCAGAGCATACCTTTTGAGTAGACGGAGCTGCAAAAACTAATAAAAAACCAGCTTTAATATCGACCTGTTTTTCACGAATCGGTTAGAATAGCTTATATGAGCTGCACCACCCTTTCTCTCTAGATTTCATGAAAAAATGATGTAAAATAATAATAATCATTTACCACAACGTTTTCGTCCCGGTTTCATATATCATTCACTTGCCCCCTACATTTTTAAAAGGAAATAATAGTTGAAACAAAAATCGGTTTATTGCAGTTATCCATTCAAATCTTTTCAATTACACGTTTAAATGCAAATGCATTTCACCATTTTTTGTAAATTTTCAAGCTTTGAACTCCAAATATCTTTAAGTGTTATGATTTAACAACGATAGCACAAGCATCATGTTGTAGCATTGAACAGTTATTGTTTCGAAGACGGATAACAAAAATGAAGTGCCAAATTTCAATCTTTGGCATTACGAATTATTTATATCCGTTAAATTGTTTTAATTTAAAAGATTACGGTATTTCGCTACATTCAACTATTCCTTTTTAATACATTTGGATTAAAGACTTTATCCACAATTCTTGTAGTACTGTTTATTGTTCAATCATAAAATTACACAAAATTAATTAAATTTAAAGCTCAACACACAAAAAATTGCACGTAAAAAGCTATTTTATATTTTTTTAATAGACATCACATGGTCAAATGTGTATTATTTGCTTCTAAGAAAGTAAACATCATTCTCATCCGTTCAAAAGTTCAGTTTTATATTCATTAAAGATTAATACATTGTAAATACAAGTTTATAAAAAGTTTTTTACATTGTACTACAACTTTAAAAGTTTGTATTTTTCGGTGGCTTGAACACATGAAAAAGAACGAAAGAAAAAATAACAATTTGCATACTACTTTTTAAAAATAAAAATTATACAGATTTCACATTTCATATAAAAAATATGATTCAGGATGTTTCGCCGCAACTGTAGCATACAATTTCCACTAATGAACGTGTATTTAATTTTAAATTATTTAAAATCAAAGTTTCTATGTATTACCGTGAAGAACGTGAACCGTTCGAAACGTTGGAAAATAAATTTTATCATTTGCAAAATTAGTCTTTCTCAATACACTGAAGATTTTACAAATTGTCCAGATCTAATGTGGGAAAAAAACATGAATTTTGAAAACCCTCCCACATCTTTCGTCTGATTTTTCCTTTGGTCTTTGCCGCTTTTAGTATAAAGCATCAAGTTTGGCTGGACTCCCTCCCATGAAACACCCGATTACCATTATAAGCTTTTGATTTCTGTAACAATCTTCAGAAATTCCAGCCAATGTATGTAAGCGATCAAATAAACTTGCAACTGGTAGAAAAAAATATCGAGCATTGGATAAAATAAATTGAACAGTCTAAAATTAAATTTGTTGAAAAAGGTTTAAAAAAAGATAAAACAAACTTTATTATTAGTCGTTGCAGTAGTTCTGTTAGTTCTATTTAAAAAGGTTGTAGTTGGAGGATAATTATTACCATTATAAGCTTTTGAATAATTAATATGAATTTTGCTATAATGCATGGACGTCATTTTTACCGACTTTTGAAATTGATGGAAAAAAGTTGTTTTTTTTTAGGTTTAGCTCGTGGCAAGAAACATGAATGCATCGAAAATACTACACGATCAAAGTGATAACAAGTTCCAGTAGATTTATAAATTTAAAATGTTAACGCTTTTTAAATATGAAAAATAATGTTATCTTTGAAATTGATTATCTTATTACACCGGCATTTTAAACAACTTTTATGTGACTCTGTTACTATCTTGTCAATGTTCTTTTCTCATTACAGGGTTACGGTAGCTATTAAAAAAGTTTTATAAAATCACGGATGTACGTATGACAATGATTATACAATATCATATTCTCAATTTATTGCTATTTTTAGTAAAATATCACAAAGAATTTGTTACAGTATACATTGATAAAATTTTATCTAAAAGCTTTTGCCATATTCCAATTTTTCTTGCAATATATGTTGCTGACACTTTTTTGTCGCATATTTCCATTTGAATCATTACAGATCGAAGATGATGAAGGTATTTCTTAAGAATTTTATCAATTTTTATTATCAGAAGAACAAAAAATGTTTTTATTTGGTTTCGAGAATTGATCAATATATATGGTTTCTGTAACACTTCCCATATTTCAGGCCTCATATTTGTGTAACACCTTTTTCCTTTTAAATTAATTGTTAATCATGGTATAATTTTCAATACTGTATGCTACACGTTTTTTCCGCTTTTACAATTTCTAGACGTTGGAACATACATTAGCACAATTAATTACTTATACCATCATCTGTTAAGGCGACAAAAACGTTTTTTTCTTCATCCTTTTTCTTTAAAAAATGTCTTTTATTTTCTTGGGCGCTTGCTTCTCTATTGTCCGATTCCTTTTCAGACAACGCTATTTTCTTTTCTTACTGGACCGCATTTCCCTCAAAAACATACACGTGGAAGAGTGTTATTACTAATACAGCTGACAATATTTTAGGCAGCAATGCTTCCTTCTCTTCCTATCGATCAAGTACTTTCCTCTTTTTCCCTTTTTTAAAGTATACTGATTATCTAAACTCAAACGTTAATCCTCTTTTGTCTTTAATGTATTCAACACAAAAATCAATAATAATTTAAATTTTTTTTATTAAATATTATAATAAATCGGATATCCTATTGAATACAATAAAAAAAAAACAGCTGGAATTTTGTTACCGATCAAGAGATCGGAGAATATCGCCCCTTAAATTAAAACACCACAATACAGAAAAAAATAAACAGGCAATTTGCGTAAACCCGAAATTGCAAATAAAAAACATAACAATGAATATTTAAAGTTCAGTGTGACCTTCATCATCATCAGCTTCTTCTTCAGCCTTTTCTGCATCAGAGAGACCAGCTCCAGTTTTGCCGCCAGATTCAAGGAATTTAACAAAAGCATCAAGAGTACGATCACCACTGTAGTCAACAACTTTATTGGAATTAGCAGGGAAGAATTTGATTGTTGGGAAAGATTGAACTTTAACATCTTCAACTTCATTGGTGGTGGCATCCATCTTAGCAATAACAATATTTTCATGATCCTTGAATTTTTCACCAAGCTTATCCCATGTTGGAGCAAGAGACTAAAAAACAATTGATTAAAATTATTCTTCATTAATATCGAAAGAGCTTCTTACTTTGCAGTGACCACACCATGGAGCATAGAATTCAACAAGAACATTTTTAGATTGATCACGAGCAACTTGTTCAAAATTCTTTCCAACAAGAACTTTAACTGGATTTTTATCCCAATCTTCTGGAATTTCTTCACTCATAAGATGTGGCTTAACCTTTCCTTCAAGGTAATCTTGAGTGAATTTAACAATATTTTCAGTGGTGATATCGGTGAAAGTAGGCTTGAATTTGGTCATATCTTCTTCAAGTGAGATCAATCGCATAGCTGGGAGATCATCTTTCTTAAGACCAAAGAATTCCATGATACGAGCATTATCTTCACCATCAGTGTTGATAAAAACGAAAAGAAGTTTTCCTTTGAATTCTTTAGCAGCTGCACGGAATTCACCAAGAAGCTTATCAAAGTCAGCAGATTCTTTTGAAATGAAAAGCAAATTGTGAGATTTAATTTCACCACCAAAGATAACTGGAGCAGTTTCTTGAGAGAATTCAGAGACGAGAGCAAGACGGCTAGCTTGAATCCATGCTTTGATTTTATCAGCAGCAAGAGTTTCATCAAAATCAACACGGCCTTCATCGAATTTCTTGAAGAGGGCAACACCTTCTTTGGTAAATTCAGCACCTTCAGCGGCAGACTTTTCATGAACAATACCGAATGGAACATCATCGACTGAAGCAGCAGCTTCAAGGAAGACCTTAGCATCAGCAGATTCGCCATCCTAAAAAAGTGATATATTAGTAACCGATATATATAGCGTATAAAGCCACTAACCTTGAAATAACCAACAACTACAACATCTGCAGAATCTTGGAAATCTTTAATTTCATCAGCAGTTTTAAGTTCCTTGGCAACTGGTCCAGTTTTTTTCTTAAGCCAGGCAACAATTGAAGCTTGATCACGACCACCACCATATTCAGATGGTTTACCATTGCGGAAGAGTTTAAGAGTAGGATAACCACGAACTTCGAAGTTGGAAGCAAGATCAGAGTGAACAGTGGCATCAACTTTTCCAAGTTTGATAGCAGATCCTTCTTCTTTCAACTGAGTTGCAGCTTTAGCATATTCTGGAGCAAGAGACTAAAAAAATGATTCATTAGTGATATCATAATAATAATGGAGTATAGGGTTCCTTACTTTACAATGTCCACACCATGGTGCATAAAATTCAACAAGCATAAATTCATGTTCTTTAATGAGACCATCAAAGTTGTCCTGAAATATTGATAATATAATATATATAAGCATTAGTGGAAAACTAAGTCCAAAATGTGCAGTGTTTTTGCCCCTAATTCCCTTTTTTAACCAAAAAAAGAAAAGCTGATAGATTTAATGAAAAAAGTAAACATACCTTAGTTAATACAAGAACATTATCTTCTTCTTCAACATCAACAGCATAGGCAAAAGCCGTAATAAAAAGAAGGGCAACAACCAACTTCAACATCTTTGCAGCGCTCAAACTAGGCGATATTCAACGAGAGCACCTCAAATATGTGTTTGGTTAAGTGACGGCAAGGAAACGTGGTCTTCTCTCTTTTTCTACGCGTCGTTTTTTTATTGGCTGAAGAGTGTGTCGGTCACGCCCCTTTTTCAAGCAATGCTGGCAAGAAGTTTGTGGTGGTCACTGTGCGCGCATTTTTTGAACCGCCTTTATTTTTTTTTCAAGGAAACTGTTTTTTGTATATCGGACTGCAAAAAAAGATATACTTTACAAAAACAAAGTATCTCTTTGATAGGTAAAAAAGACAAGGAAGATTATCAGCAATTAAAAAAGATTAATAAAACAAATTATAAGCTTTTTTCAGTGAAAAAATATAAGGAAAGAGTAACTTTCAAGCACGCAATAAAGAAGAAGAAAAAGAAGAGCTAAAAGCAGCAAGCAGAGGGGGGTCGACTGGACTTTCAAAATGAGGAGTTCTTTCGAAAAAAAAGTATGAAAGAAGCAACGCGTTAGGCTGTTCTTTTTCAGAATGAATCCTTTATGTCTGATCAAATATAACAACATTTCTTTCTCACTTTTTTGTGAATAATTCTTTTTAAATGCTTTAAAAATTTGTCATAAAAGTATTCCTCAATTGCATTGACATTACTTGCTTTGCTTTTTTCATTTTTTGACCGAATTTAATACAAAAATAAGTTATTTTAGATGACGAAAACATTGTTGAAAAATTAATCAATGGGATTGCCGCAGTAAGATGAACGAGGTCAAGGCTTTTAGAATCCTTTGGAGGTCATTTTGCGCACTAGAGAAAAGCAATTTTTAACCGACAAAAAACGTGCGGTTCTGCTCTTTTACGATCGTTCTTTTCCTAAGGGTCATCATCTTCGGGCAAAAAAATCTTTTTTGGTAAACTTTGTATAAGCAGAAGAAAAAGGATTTATTAACGGCAACTGTTGAGAAGATGAATATTATTGAATTAATTATTATGGCTGGCATTGTATAAGGCTACCAAAACTTTTAATCCTTATCGCAAAAAAAGCTTACAAACATTGAACAAAAGTTTATTGTGAAAGAGAAAAAATAGAGTCTGTGTGTGAATATAAATTACACGTCATGCTTTGGAAACATTTAAAAAATTGTAGTGCTATAAAAGAGTGTTTGTCATCATTACATTGGCTTCCTATTTTGATAAGAGTCATCATTTTATTATTCTTTCCTAACAGACAAATTTTTAACAAGCAAATAGAAAACATTTCACAAAATAATAAAGATAAGCAATTAAAACAAGGTAAAAACAACAATAAAAGTTACGAATTATTCTATTTCAACATCAACTTCAGAAGTATGTGCAAAATGAGGAAATGTATTTAAAGGTGGATCAATATACATCTGTTGTTGTTGGAACATTGGGCTTGCAGAATCACGATTGAAATGTTGTTGTGCTTTTTCAAATCGTTGACGAATAACTTCACGCATATAATTCTAAAACATTGTTAGAGAAAATTATAAAAGAAATGCTGGTATTAGACATACTTCAGTATCAGTAATAAAATATTCATACTTCATATATTGCATTGATCGTTCAATTACGTATTCAAAACCTATCACTGACATGAAAAAAATGACATAAATGATAGCAGAAACAATTGGTAAAATTTCTAAAATCAACAATAAATTTAATTTTATCACCGAAAAATAAATAGATACAAACCGTTATCAAATAGACTTGCATGCATTTCAGCTTCACTATCATAACGACTAAATTGATATCCACCATGCGTTAAACGTTGAAATGAAATAATGATATCATTGGTAATAAAATACATGTCTTTTACAACTCCAATTATCAATTTAACAATAAACATTAGCTAAAAAAATACATTGCAAATGAGGTACTTAAAGAAATCTTTACCAAAGCCATTTGTGAAGGAGCAAAATAAATCGGCAAATCTGTTTTAAAGCCAGCAATTACAAGTAAAGTATGACAAAAACAAAATAATTGAAAAAACATAAACTTTTGAATGTATCCATCTAGAAAAATATCGATAATATGAGTGCATAAAAGGAAGACGAAAAAAGAACTTGCATGTCGGTAAATTTAAAAGAAGTTCAAAAATGCCATAATGACGTTTCCATTGCATTGAGAGTTCAGTGTGAAGATTAACAAGCTCTATCAGAATTGGACTAAACATAGCAATTGATGAAAATGCTGTCATTAAAATAGATAATCGAAGCCATACCTAAAAGATTTAGTAATTTAGTAATCAGATGAACATCAATTAAAAACTTACTGTACAATGCAAAGAAAGAATATAATATTTTTGATTTCTGTAACAATCTTCAGAAATTCCAGCCAATGTATGTAAGCGATCAAATAAACTTGCAACTGGTAGAAAAAAATATCGAGCATTGGATAAAATAAATTGAACAGTCTAAAATTAAATTTGTTGAAAAAGGTTTAAAAAAAGATAAAACAAACTTTATTATTAGTCGTTGCAGTAGTTCTGTTAGTTCTATTTAAAAAGGTTGTAGTTGGAGGATAATTATTACCATTATAAGCTTTTGAATAATTAATATGAATTTTGCTATAATGCATGGACGTCATTTTTACCGACTTTTGAAATTGATGGAAAAAAGTTGTTTTTTTTTAGGTTTAGCTCGTGGCAAGAAACATGAATGCATCGAAAATACTACACGATCAAAGTGATAACAAGTTCCAGTAGATTTATAAATTTAAAATGTTAACGCTTTTTAAATATGAAAAATAATGTTATCTTTGAAATTGATTATCTTATTACACCGGCATTTTAAACAACTTTTATGTGACTCTGTTACTATCTTGTCAATGTTCTTTTCTCATTACAGGGTTACGGTAGCTATTAAAAAAGTTTTATAAAATCACGGATGTACGTATGACAATGATTATACAATATCATATTCTCAATTTATTGCTATTTTTAGTAAAATATCACAAAGAATTTGTTACAGTATACATTGATAAAATTTTATCTAAAAGCTTTTGCCATATTCCAATTTTTCTTGCAATATATGTTGCTGACACTTTTTTGTCGCATATTTCCATTTGAATCATTACAGATCGAAGATGATGAAGGTATTTCTTAAGAATTTTATCATTTTCTGTTAGATTTTTCTTTTTATAATGCAACAATGCTGTACAGTATTCAAGAAGGTGTAAAGTCTAAAATGAATAAATTAATTTTAAAACGTTTTCATTTATTTTAACTTACTTCAATAACTATTTTTCTCATTTTCGCTGATGTCAAAGGACTAATATCCGCAAATTTTTTAACCATGTTATTTTGATATTTCATTGTTGTTCTTTTAAAAAAAGCATCGATGGAAACTGAAGCAACTGAATTTGAAAGAAATGATGGAAGATTGATTTCAATAAATTGTGTAATATTTTTGTGATAATTTAACATTAGTGGAAGTCGCATTTGTGGCCATGATAAGACATATTGGGTAGAACAACTGAGACAACGAATTATTTTAGTATCATATTCAAGATTGATATGATAACGTGAAAGCTCGATCCTTTCGTTACATTCAAATGCAACACATTTAAAATCACCGTAATTATTAAACCAAGCTAAAATAAAATGTTTAAAATATTTTTTTCACAATATTTTTAAGTATGACTCTATTCCGCTCATCTCAATAAACCCTTACTTTGTTTAAGCATTTGTTTTGTCCATTGATTCATTTTTGAACAAGGTAGTGGAAAATGTGGTGCTTTTTTACAGTATTGACAAAAAATAATACAACACTGTCCACATTTAATATTTATTGCATATTTGTCGCCAAAAATTAAGTCATCATTGCAATTTGGACATTTAACCGTATTCTTGTGTTCAAAGAATTTCAAACGCAAATAAGCTCGAAGTAATAATAATGGTGTTGAATAAAATATAAAAAATGGATCTAAAGAAGTTGAACAAATGCTACAGCAAAGTTTGTCTACATAACTTTCAATCTGATTTTTGATCATTTTTGTAGCACATTATTGACAAAAACTATGACTACAATTTAATACTGTTGCATTCTTATAATTACAAATATTACAGCGAGAATTAACTGCCAATACTTCAAAATCATTGCTTTCAATAGATATAGATTGATGATGAAAAAGAAGGTCAAAATCACCAGCAGCGATTCCGATATTGGAGAATAAAGCATTTTGATATTGAATAATCATTGCCGGTCTCTTTATTGAAAAGTTAATTTCAGAATTGAGAAAACTTGCTTTCCAAATTTTAATAATTACTGTTTTTAATTTTAAATGCGCATCAGCTGATAGAAAGTTGGTATTATTATGAATGGAATTGATTGTTACCCTGAACACAATACGATAAAAAAATACTTTTAAAATTTGTTTATAACTTACCGTAATCGCTTTCTTTTGCCACCAAAAAATTCAAGGATCATAAATGAGTCAAAATTACTACGTTCTACATTTAAACTTTTTGGAATAATTAATAAACACTTTGTTTTTTCTTTATTTAACCATATAAGGTCGTACATAAATTCAATTCCATCAAAAACTATTGAAGAAATCGAATTTTTATTATAGCAAAAAATCATTGATTTTATATTTTGTATTGACAATGATGATTTAAAAACCACTTTTGGCCTTTGCTTGATTTTATCAAATGCAGGATCTTCTAATGTTATCTTTTCAAAGCTATTATCATTTTTTCTTCGGCATTTGTTTTGAAGAGGTTTTTGTACAAAATAATCTCCTAACGTTAAATTTGTTTGATGAGATGTACCTGGATCATTCAAATCTTCGTTAAAAAGTTCTTCTTCATAATCATCATCAGGATCTTTCTTTAAATACCGTTGCTTTTTTGTCCATTTATTATATATTTTATACGTTTTGTATTTATAAACTGAAGCTTCATAAACATAATCAGATGAATGCCTCTTTTCAACAGCAAATAATACAGAAGGTGTTTTTCGAAATGTTTGTAACTCGGAAGTTTTTTGTCGTTTTTGACCTTTCTTTTTTGGTTCAACTTTTATAAGCTCGTTATGAAGACACATAAATGAAGCACCGTTTCCAGATTTTGTTTCAGTTGATTTGATTTCTTGATTTGGTTGTTTTATCGCAAACGATGTATATGACCCACCATTTTGTAAATTTTGACTTTTGACCATAACTACAGTATATTCATTGTCATAAGGAGAAATTTTATCAAGTAACTTTGCAGGCGATTTGAAGGTATCCCAGTATTGAGATTTGTTTAAAGAATAATTAACACCTGGCATAAAATTATCATAAGTAGAATTATACAAGTTTGATTTATTTTTCTGAAATTTTTGATTTTTACAACAAGAATTATGAAAAACAAAAATAACCCTTGATAAAGTTTCTCCACCAATAATTATTTTATGAACAGTTCCAGAATGTTTAGTTTGATGACGATTATAAATATCGTCAAAATATCGATAAGTTTTTCCATCCCTTTTAAAAGAATAATTTATACCCGGTTTATCATCATATAAAGACATCTTGTACAAAAACTTGGTGGTTTTGCCTTTTTAAAAGACTGCTATCTTTTTTCTTTTCCTTTTTGTTTTTATACTCTTTTTTCACATTGCACAAGATTGGACAAAAAAATAGCTTTTTTGCTATGACAACAAGTGGTCGATTTTTGTGTTTTGAAATATGCTATAAAAAACGTCAAAAATATATGAGTCAACGTTTAGGGTGAAAAAAAGTTGAACTTAAAATGCGCCTTGAAACTTATTTAGCTACAGGTTTTGTTTAAAAATGACACAAGCAAATTCTTTTTGCGTGAAAAAAATATCAAGCTTGAATGAAAAAAAAAAAAAATTCAAGATGTTCTTATATTTTTATTCAATGTTTATGTGCGGCCAATTCTGGAATACGGTAGTCAACTTTTTAATATTCAAGTCAAAAAAATTGCTGATTATTTGGAACGTCCTCAAAAAATTTTCACCAGAATGTTGTATCGAAGGCAAAACAAAATTACCAACATTAAAGATTTTCCGTCTTATCCAGCTCGACTTAAATTATACAACATGAAATCTCTCCATGAAAGAAGAAATATTATCGATCTTCAAACTGGTTATGAATTCATTCACACAACTTTATCAAATGACTCATCGATGCAACATGAACCATCTCGTGACACAAGATTCCAAAAAGTGTATAAATCTTCACACAAAGTGCAAAAAAGATTTCGCTCTTACCATTTTGCAACGAGAACCTCAAGCTTCATGAATAACCTAAAAATCAAAATCTCTGACTACAAAAAGAAGATTGAATTCAAACAATACCTGATGAATAAAGAAATAGATAATTTTTATACCACATAGTTTTTATTAGTTTCATTGTTAAGCTTTTTTTTGTAATTTTTTATTTTATTGTTTTTTCTTTGTATGTATGTATTTTTTTCTTGTTTTCATTTGAGTACCAGCAATGGGAAAGAATGTATAAAAATTATTATTAATTATTATTATGTTTTCTAGTAATTGTTTTTTGTCTATGCATCGTATACTGTAGTTATACTGTGTATAAATAACGCGTATAAACTATTTTTAATAACCATATTTAAGACATATTAAATAACAATTAATCAAACTTGCATTTTATATTAGTCTAGTGTTATAATTCCTTTAGTATACTGTAATTTTTTGGCTGCGAAATCTACAGCAGATTTTGAACTTTATGTCATAGATGGCAGTCAACTACCGTAGTAAAATTAGTTTTATTAAAAAAATCAACTAAACAACAACTATTATAAAAACAACAATAATAAGGCTTAAGATTTAGCTGCAGCAAGCTGCTCTATTTCATGAAGTTCATTAATTTTTTCAATTTGTTTTGGATTGAAATATTGAGCAAATGCATCCAAATGTTCACGTTTTTTTGATACAGTCATAAATGGATTTTTTGAAAGACCAACACAAACCAATTCCATAAAATGAGCAACAGGACCTGTTTTTGGAAGATTATGTTTTGCCAAATATGGTTCAAGAAAGATATGATCCATGAAAGAAATTTCTTCTTCTTCACCCAATTTGTATTCATTGTTAACAGGATATGGCCACATTTTTCCTTGTTCTGTCCATAAAATCTGTTCTTCGATTGCGTTCTTTGGTCCCATTGAAAGATTTGTAATTCTAAAAAGATAGAAAGATTGCAAATCAAATCAAAAAAGGTTTTTACTTTGCTTTTTCATCATTCCATTTTTTCCAAAAATCAAGGTTATTAGGTTTAAGATTTTTGCCAAAAATATTTAGACAAACAGAAGAATCATTAAAAACTGAAGGGAAATCTTCTTTAGGAGTTATAGTTGGCTTAGCAGCATCAATACTAGTTGTAAGAAGTTCTTCTTCACTGTAGAATACATTGCTAAAAAACAGAGTAATGTATATACAGTAATCATAGCACTATTCAAACTTACTCTCTTTTTGTTAAAATAGTATTCAAAATTTCTTTATCCAAAATTGTTAAATTTTCATCATCTTTTTCTTGTTTTTCAATTTCTGCTTCAATAGTGTTAATCTTTTCTTGTCTACGTTTAGCAATAACTTGTTCAACAACAGGCAAAATTTTTTCTGCAGATTGTTTTGCTTCTTCTGCTGATAAACCTTTCTGAAAATATAATTTTTTAGAAAACATCGATAATATTTTATGTAACTTACTTGAACAGCTTCATGAAAAATTTCACGTCTCAAAGCAACACGAATTTGATTTGATTGTCGCATGTCTTTAGAATATGATGGGATACTTGGTTTACGTACTTGTAAACCTTGCAAACTTGAAAGTACTGAATCCGTTACAATATCAGAAGTTTGAGCAGCCGTTGCATGTTCAAAAGAATTACGTTCAATATCGCCTAGTCTTTTTATTGCTGCTTTTGTAAGATTTGAACGCGCATTTTTATCCTCGGGATGTTGATTTGCAGCTGCATCTTTCAAAGCATCCAATAATTTTTCATCAATAATTTTTTTTACACCAAGATCTTTCTTGTTTGAATCATCATTATTACTTTCACTTGAGAAAAAGCGTACCATACGAAGCGATGAACGGGATATGGTCAAACTACGTAAAGCTTTCATCTATGAAAATTGCTTTGTTTTTTTATACATTTCAATATACCTTATTCATGTATTTAGGAGCATTTTTTAACTCTTCTTGTTTAACACAGACACAAAAAAAAGATGCAAAATTTATTTTTAATAACACGATATATAACCTACTATTTATTATTCACCGAGAAATTTTTTAATTAAACAGACATAATCTAACCCTTGATAAATTTAACACCTTTATCAATGTTCTTTTTAAGTTCTGGAATAGCTGCTTCAACAAGAGATTGTTCATAGCTGCTAAGTTTTCCATATCCAAGAATCTTTTCAACACCATTGGGTCCAAGTTCAAGAGGAGTAGAGAAATAGTTAACTCCTTTAACGACATCAGATTGAACATAGGCGCATTGAACATTTTTCTTTCCTTGAAGACCATTAATTAAAGCATCAACAAAACGAGCACCAGCAAATGCCATGGAAAGTGTTGCAGAACCAGCGCCTGCTTTAGCTTTAACAACTTCAGTACCGGCATCTTGAATACGAGCAGTAAGTTTTTCAATTTCGCTGTCGCTGAATTTAGCAGATGGTTGAACTTGAGAGAGAAGAGGAATAATGGTAACACCAGAATGGCCTCCAATAACAGGAATAACAGTCTTGCTGACATCAAGTTTCTGTAAAAAGATGCATAAGAAACATAAATAAAAATAACAAAAGAACAAACTTTAAGTTCAGCAATGAAAGCTTGAGAACGAACAACATCCAACGTGGTAACACCAAAAATACGTTTAGGGTCAAATACTCCATTGTTTTTGTATACTTCAGCAGCGATAGGAACAGTAGAGTTAACAGGATTGGTAATAATAGCAATAAAAGCTTTAGGGCAAGCTTTGGCGGCAGCTTCAGCAAGATCACGAACAATACCAGCATTTACATTGAAAAGATCATCACGGGTCATGCCTGGTTTACGTGGAACACCAGCAGGAATAACAACGATATCAGCACCTTCAAGAGCAGAATGAAGATTTTCAGGTCCAGTATGAGCAGTGACTTGTGCAGCAGTATCAATATGAGAAAGATCAGCTCCAACTCCAGCAGTATTGGCAACATCATAAAGAGCAAGGGATGCAACTTTAGGATTAGTTTTAAGAAGAAGCCCAAGTGGTTGACCAATTCCACCGCTTGCACCAAGAAGAGCAACCTTAAAAGCAAAAATGTATAACACAATTTAAGAAATAAAAATAATATTTACCTTAGGTGCACTGCTAGTGTTTCGAACACTAGCACGGCTAATGCCAGAAGCAGCTTTAAGGACGGTTTTTGATGCAAAAGCCATTACTAAAAGTTATGATATAGAAATATGTTGTTATATATCTGTAACTAATTAATAAAAAAAAACTTCACGCAAAAATTAAATTTGAGGAAAACAAAAAAATGCTTTCACAGTTTAATCGCAAAATTTGCAAGAGAACATTGGTAAAAAAAAGAGAGCATAGGACAAGGGACTAAAGTTTGTCTGTTTTGCCGAAGGTTTTTTTTCCTCTATCGTATGCAGCAGCATTACCAACCGACTGAAAATAACAACGAGCGTCGTTAAACAAATTTTTTTTTTCTTTAAGTTTTTTTCTCTTTCATCCATCGCTTAGACGTGTATAACTCTTGTCGCGAAAAATGTGTCTAGCTATTTGCTACCAAAAAAAAAAAGAGGAGACATGTTTTTTTTCGATTTCCGATAAAAAAATTTTCCGTTTATTTTGACGTGGTCTCATACTTTTTTTATTTTTTTTCTTTATCAATCTTTCAAAAGAATATTTTTGGTGAAATAAAACATTATAAATCTATTTTTTATTCTAGCAAACATCGCTCACTAATTTGAACAAAAAATGGAATGGATTCATCGAAGTGAAGAGATTTGTTTAGCTCAAATTTATCTTCAAAATGAAGCTGCTTATAACTGTGTTGCAGAACTTGGTGAACTTGGACTTGTGCAATTTCGAGATGTAAGTTACCTTTTTTTTAATTATTAGATAATTATATTTGTATTTTAGTTAAATTCTGATGTAAGCCCATTTCAACGAAAATATGTTGCTGAAATAAGAAGGTGTGATGAAATGGAACGTAAATTGCGATACTTGGAACGTGAAATTAAACGAGATACTATTCCGATCCTTGATACTGGTGAAAATCCAGAAGCTCCACAACCCAGAGAAATGTCAGATATGGAGGTAACTATCGCTTTTGAAACCTTTTACAAAGTATGACTCATTTTGTTTACAGGCAACTTTTGAAAAACTTGAACATGAACTTCGTGAAGTAAATCAGAATGAAGAAATGCTTAAAAAGAATTTTGCTGAATTAACCGAACTGAAGCATATTCTTCGTAAAACTCAACAATTTTTTGAAGAAGTTTGTTTTATCATTTATTGCTTTGCTTGTACCGCCTTTGTGATTTTGTGTTTTGTTTTGTTTTTTGCTTTATTCTTTTGTCTTTCATAGGATCACGATCATTCTGTTTCTTTTTCTGGAAATGATGTGGTGGACTTTAATTTTCTGGATCATACAGCACTTGCTAACAGTCTTCCCTATGAACTCGTCTCTGGATTGCGGTAAATCTTCTTAACATTCATAAAATTTTTTTAACATTTTAAAGCTATTGCTTCTGCACTTTTCCCTTGTTGTGATATGCTATTAACACCTTTCTATCTGCGCGTTTTAAAATTTTATACCATTGCCAAATGATTTTAAATTGCAGAGCGATTCCGAGCGTCAAGCAATGGATATGCTTAACGCAGATGATGGCTCACCAAGTCATGACAGCGCACGTTTAATTCAAGAGCGTGGAGATGTTGCAGCAAAAGCTCCGTTGAAGTATGTACAGCGGAATTCAGCATATGAAATATAAATTACTGTAATTCTGATTTTATTTTATTATATTTTTTAGATTTGTTGCTGGTATTATAACAAGAGAACATCTTCCAGCATTTGAACGTTTACTATGGCGAGCTTGTCGTGGTAATGTTTTTCTTCGTCAAGCTGAAATTACTGAATCTCTTACTGATCCAACAACTGGAAATCCTGTTAACAAAGTTGTATTTATTGTATTTTTCCAAGGTGTTCAATTGAAATCTCGAGTAAAGAAGATATGTGAAGGCTTTCGGGCTTCTGTATATCCATGTCCTGATACACCACAAGAACGCCGGGAAATGTCTATTGGTGTTATGACTCGAATTGAAGATTTAAAGACTGTTTTGGGTCAAACACAAGATCATCGTCATCGTGTTCTTGTTGCTGCAGCAAAAAATGTTCGAATGTGGATGACAAAAGTACAAAAAATTAAATCTATTTATTACATTTTAAATATGTGCAATGTTAATGTTACCCAAAAATGTTTGATTGCTGAAGTATGGTTTCCTGTACTTGAACATGATAGAATACAAATGTCATTAAAACGTGGTAGCGATGAAAGTGGAAGCACTGTGCCATCAATTTTACATGTAATGCAAAATGTTAAAGAAAAGCGTCCAACTTATAATCGTGTAAATAAATTTACAAGAAGTTTCCAAAATATTGTTGATGCTTATGGTGTTGCTTCTTATCGTGAAATTAATCCTGCGCCATATACTATGGTTACATTCCCATTCTTATTTGCCATTATGTTTGGTGATATGGGACATGGATTAATTATGATGCTTTTTGGAATATTCTTAGTTATGCGTGAGAAGCAACTTGAAGCTGCTCGAATTAAAGATGAAGTAAGTTTTGTTTATTTATTGCATTAACGTTGATAGAAATTTTAAATTATTTTAGATTTTCCAAACATTCTTTGGTGGTCGTTATGTTATTTTCTTAATGGGATGCTTCTCTATTTATACTGGCTTTATTTATAATGATGCATTTAGCAAATCATTTAATCTTTTTGGATCAGCATGGGTTAATCCATATTCAAGAGATGATTTAACAAAGTGGGTCACAGACACTCCCGAAAAACAAATGTTTTTGAATCCTGATCGTTCTTATGTAAGCTTTTTAGAAATATTCTTATTCCTTATATTTCTTTAATAATTATTTTAGTTTGGTGGACCATATCCAATTGGTGTTGATCCAGCTTGGAATCTTGCTGAAACTAACAAATTAAATTTTTTGAATTCAATGAAAATGAAAGCTTCAGTTATTATTGGTATTTCTCAAATGGTTTTTGGCGTCATTCTTAGCTATCATAATTACACATACTTTAATTCAAGACTTGATATTCTTTATATGTTCATTCCACAAATGCTTTTCCTTTGTTGCATTTTCGTTTATCTTTGCTTAGAAATTATTATGAAATGGATAATGTTTGATTATTCCGTAAGTTTTGTACGTATTTTTGTTAGCATTTTCTAAAATTATTATATTTAGGGTGGATATACTATATTTGGCTTTGAATACCCCGGTGCTGGATGTGCGCCTGCTTTGCTTATTGGCTTAATTAATATGTTTATGATGAAAGATCGTCCAAAAGGTTTTTGTACTGATAATGATTGTAAAAATGGTGCTGTCATCTCTCAATGTCACTTAAATTTTTGGTATCCTGGACAGGTTTGTTGATTTTAATTGTGGTTTTATTTTTATCGTTGTTTAGTAAGTTAACATGAAATTACATTTATTTCAGTCATTTTTTGAACATTTGTTTTTATTGGTTGCAATTGCTTGCATTCCTGTAATGCTCTTTGCAAAACCATACTATTTATGGAAAGAAAATAAGACGCGCCGGGCTAATGGCCACGCTCAATTGGTAATTATATTTATTTATTTTGATGTTGTTTTAGGCGACGGTTGAACTGATCTTGCTTGTTATTGCCGTCACAATGATTCCTATAATGCTTTTTGCTAAACCTTTCTTGCTTCGACGAAAGCATTTACGTTTACAAAAAGCATCTCTTCGTACACCTGTTAATGATAATATGCATGATGATACGGTAGCTATTTTATCTGACGATCAATTGGTAATAGGATTTAACTAAGTGGAGGATATAAAACAACCCCGACGCAACTACAGCAGGCAGTTCAAATCCGTTCGGCTAAGGCAGCAGTGTGGTACCCTTGATTTTGAGCACTTTTTTTAATTGCACGGAATTTGCCTGAGTTTATTACTAACTGTTTTGTGATTGGTGGTTGTGGGATATCCTTGATATTAACGTGGCTTTTTGTAACTTGTTTTTTTATTCTTCATTTCTTATTTAGAGCGTTCGTGCTGATGTTCATGATGATGATGCTCAAGTATTCCATCACGAAGAAAGTGATAAGCCTACCTCTCATGGACATGGAGATGAAGAGGTTTGATTTTGTTTATCTGTAATGTCTTAATTCACATTTTTTAGTTCAATTTTGGTGACATTATGGTATATCAATCTATTCATACTATCGAATTTGCGCTTGGATGTATTTCTCATACTGCTTCATATCTTCGTCTTTGGGCTTTATCTCTTGCTCATGCCCAACTTTCTGATGTTCTTTGGACAATGGTCTTTCGCCGTGCATTTGCTCTAGATGGATATGTTGGTGCCATTGCGACCTATTTTATCTTCTTTATCTTTGGCACTCTTACTCTTGGCATTCTAGTCTTGATGGAAGGTTTATCTGCTTTTCTTCATGCTTTACGTCTGCATTGGTATCTTATTGATTTTTTAAAACTACTTACTTACATAAATATTTTAAGGGTTGAATTCCAAAGCAAATTTTATGCTGGTGATGGTTATATGTTTAATCCATTTTCATTCGAAAAAGTACTTGAAACTGCTCGTAATGAAGAAGAATCTCTCAGCAATTAAGTATTGCATTTCAACAAACAAAATTATGATTTCCTTGATTTTGTAATTTAATTTATTTTTTTTATCATATTTTTTATAATCTGATATTTGTATAGGATGTTTATTCACATTTGAGATAAATTATTTGAGCTTTATTTATATGAATTATTGTGGATGAAAATGTATTACGTGAAAATATAGCGTTGTGTCATAAATCTCTGTGTATTCAATTTTTTTGTTTTACAAATTGGATGAATAAAATTTAATGCGAAATCAAAAAAAATAATTTCTAGGGAGTATCTTTTCTAAACAACCATGGTATCAATGCAAAACAACTTTTGACTGATTTAAGCATAATTATCGCTCGAAAAAATCAGCGATGATCGCAGAAAGAATAAAATAAAAAGGAAAACATTTTGCAAAGAATACATTTTTGGTTTCATGATTTTTACTATCTTTTAAATGATTTTTGACGGTCGATTAGCTTTTCATTTTTTTCTTTTCAAATGATTAAAATTCTTAAATGACCTTTGTATTTTCTCTGAATATAAACAGTTTCTAAAAAGTCACGAGAATAAAAAATAGAGAGAGAAAATTGTTGTAATGTCTTGCGTTTTCCGGTTTTTAATACCATATACATTATTGTTTTCCGGTGTTGTAACATGCGTTCTGTTCTTTTTCCTTGTCTGAACTTAATTTAATTAAAGAAAGTTTTAATTTATAGTTTTTCAAAGAGAAATATTAAAACACAAAAATAAACTTTAGACTTTTTTTCTCAAATAGTGAAAACGTAAAAGAAGATCTCAGTGACTTGTTTGACAGATCTCTTTCTGGAATTTATGATTATACCCTTAAAAAAGCTAACGGATCCAGTTTTCAAAATTGTGACGTTTTCTTTTCATTTTCTGACATTACGTTATCCTGCTTCCGTAATTATGCAAAAAGAGAAACACATTGAATTTGCAATTTTTTCTAAAAAAATAGTTTAACCAAGCAATAGTCGTTACTTTTTTTATTGAAGTTTTATTTTCAAATACATTAAAAGCTCAAAAAACGTATGATTTTTAACAATAAACATCTTTAATTTAAAAAAAGAAGAATAAAACAAAAAAAATTCATTTGGCACATTATTTTGATATATTTGTAACCGTAAACTGTCAGTATCACTCGTTTTTTTTATTTTCTTGATTTATGTTTTTTACTTCCCAGCTTTTTTAAAAGAAAACAATACCCTATTTTTCTTTGGCCATAAATAACTAAAGATTTTTTTGATTCGTTCTTAAATTCTTCTCCTTTTTGTTCGTTGTTATTACCGGTAAAAAAACTCTTAAAGGCGGGTTTGAATTTGTTTTGTGTAACTTTTTTTTTTGTTAACAGTTATCATTGTTAGCGTTCGTATAAATAAGTGATACTTCCTTACCTAATACGATACAACATAAAAGGGGGGTTGGACCCCATTATTATTATTAAGTTTAATAGCTTTAAAAAAACTGATTCTTTGACGGCGGTCTACATAATTCTTTTCTTTTTCGTCTTTTTTTTTGTTATCATAAATCTTGTTCCACCAATGATAGGGAGCCTCAATGTCGTATGGCCCTCAGGGCACTTTGTTGACTAAAAAGTAAAAATCATTGCAAAGCTTTTTAGATTGTTATCAAAGTTTATTAGAAAAAAAAGAGAGTGAAAGTCACACTGGTGTTTTTTTTCTTTTGTTGCTTACTCAATTTCATAGAATTTCATTTTTTATGATAATTTTATTGCCTTAATCTTTGATCATGGATCAATTATCCCCATATGTTTTAAAAGTTTCTTTACCATAAGTTTATTAAAATATGTGAATGTCACTCTTACTTTCTTGATATTTTGTTAAATTTTAAAATTTCCACAATGTTATCCGAATCAATTCAATATCAGTCTTTTACAATTTTAGCTTTCTCATCAGTAATGGTTAATCTAACATGGGTTTTTCTTCTTTTGTGTTTTGATCTTATTTCATGTGTCAAAGTAATTAACAATGGCTTGGCGCCACCTGAAATTGTACATACACCAATTTCATCTAAACGTATGTTTGATTTATTATTTTTTTTAAATTACACTCAAGTATTAATCAAAAGTTAATGAAGTCATTAAAACTATGGCTCAAACTGTTGTAATAATTCTTTTTTTTTGGTATTGTCAAGAGTGATAACACTTTTTTTTTATAATCTTTACTTTTTTAAAAAAAGATCTAATGAAGAACACGGAAAACAAAACAAGTTTAATAATTATGTAAGAAATTTCAAAACAGGTTTAAAAAAAGAAAATTTAAAGCGAATGTTTATTTTTAAATATAAAATGTGTTTATAAATGAGCATTTAAAAAGAGTGAATTTATAGCTCGATGTTCGGTCAAAGCTGCACCATTAGATCTTGTTTTTATCCTTGATTCATCAGGATCATTGAGGAATAAATTCCAAGATGAAGTGGATATTATTCGAAGAATTGTTAAATATGTTACAATTGGCCCCAATGCAACAAGAGTTATGCTTGTACAGTTTAGTGGAGTACAACATTTAGAATTTGATTTCAAAAAGTTCAATGATCGTGAAGATATTCTTAGCGCTTTAGATGTTTTGCGTCATGTTTCTGGTATTACTCGTGTCGGAGGAGCCTTTGAATTTACTCTCTCCAAAATGTCTCCTCTTAACGTAAGCATTTCTTTCGTTGATGACGTCTTTAAAAATTTTGATTTTAAAAAGATAAAAAATTATTCTTTTGCAGGGCATGCGTGATTCATCCGTACCGAAAATCGTTTATCGTAAGCTGTCTTTTTCTTTTAAAAGCTTGCAAAATAAAAATGTTGTTCTTTCAGTTTTATCGGATGGACGTACCCATGATTATCCAAAAGATGCAGAAATGAGTGATTTGATGAGGAGAAAGATTTCAAATTTGGATATTTGGGCATACGGAACAGGAGATTATGTTGCAATGCCAGAATTGCTTAATATAACAAAAGATGTTACAAAAATTATTACAAATAAAAATTTGGATAAACTTGAAGGACTTTTTGATCCATGGAAAGGCATTGAAGTTTGTGAAAAGCAACCTGGTAAAATAGATATCCAAATTCGATTCATAATAATGATTTTTAAACTTCAGAATGCGTAAAAGGAACAGATAAACCAGTTGATCTTTTTTTGGTTATTGATAGTTCTGAATCAATTGATAAAGTTTTTCATGAACAAATCATGTTTGCTATTGAAAGAGTGGTACAAAATACAAATATTCATCCAGAAGCCGTTCGGTACGACTGAAAATCATTCTTGCAAATATTTTACGCTTAACTACTTTTTTAGTCTTACACTCATCACATACTCTGGTCAACCATTTGTTCATTTTAAATTTAATGATCAAAAGTATTCAAATAATTCAATGGTTATTCGATATTTAAATACTCTTCGACCAATTAAAGGAACAACATCAACACATCTAGCTCTTCATACAGTATATGATTTATTACATGATTCTGAAACAGAATTAAGACAAAATGTCCCCAAACTTGCAATTGTTATTACTGATGGAAGATCTGCAAGACCTCCAAATGAAATTGCAAAACGTCTTCGAGACGAAGGTGTACATATTATTAGTGTGTCAATGAGTCATCCACCAAATATTGATGAACGTGAACTTGCTATTATGGCGGATTCATCAGATTATGTTTTTACACCAAGAAATATTCAATTATTTGAACAAACTTTCTTGAAATATGTTGGCTTCGGTTGTCCTGGAGTAAAATTAGGTCCCGACTCTAGTAAGTTGTAAACATACAGCTTTCCAACTTATCCATTTCTTTATAGCCCCAAGAGTTCGAGGCGCAACTGATGTAAGTTGTGGACCAAATTCTGTAACATTTACTGTAAGAACCCAAAAACCTATGAATGGCCTAATGTATGCTCAACAATTTAATGATGACCCAAGATGCGTACACGTTGCGAATGGGAATTCTCGTGAACTTTCAATTACTTTTACTGAAGGCACTTGCGGTTTAGCCAAAACTCCTACACATGTTTGTGTTTTTTTGCTAAATTTTATATTTGCATAATATCGTTTCTAGGATCTCACAGGTTTCAACTACAATATTACAGTAATCCTTCAATTTCATCCTTTAATTGTTACACGAGCTGATCAAGGTCTTGATGTTTCATGCTTCTATCATAAACCTTTATCAGTTCAAGAAATTGGTCAATCAAAGAAAAGACTTGTTGACACTCAATGTACTTATCGACTTCACCGATTTGGACCAGAAGAATGTGCAGCATTAGATGCTAAAGTTGGTGAAAGTCTTTTCCATAAATGGGAATGTGATAGTCGTAAGTTTTTCTTTGATTCATGATTAATTGATTACTTGAAACAACGAGCTTATTTTAGCACCAAATTATCAATATCTTGTTCATGACTGTTTTGTTCGTTCTGATCGTAAAAGTGCACAGATTCTTGATTCTAATGGGTAAGTTTTATGCAAATTAGTTGTAATATTGCTGATGCCATTTTCAGCTGCGAAATTGATGCACACTTTTTGGAGACTCCAATTTATTCAAGATTTCTTAAACCTCGTAAAGGTGATGCATATGTTTATCAAGAAATGAGTGTATTCAAATTCCCGGGTGATGATAATGTTGTTTTTCAATGTAAAGTATCCCTTTGTGATATGGATGGAACAGATGCATGTCGAAGTATGATTCCACCAAGATGTGCAAATCGTCAAGTTGAAATCGATGAAGATCAAAATGGCCCAAAACGTTTTAAGCGTGGCATTGCAGAAAATACAAAATCAGGTTTTGCAATGACATTTGATTTGGAAACTCGAACAGTTAATGTTCTTGAAAATGAATCCATTCGTCCGCCAACTCCAATTCGGTATTGCGATTTACGCTTTTAATTAATCTCATGTTATTTTTTAAAAAAGAAACCCATTTTGTTTCGTAATTTTTTTGTTATTTTTTTTCATAATTTTTGTTTGTTGAATGTAAATAGGAAATGTACATATAAAAATAATTCTTTAAAAAAATATCTGATAGTATTTGACGAAGGAAAATCCTATCAATAGCAATTAGATAGAGTCTACTCTTGTTTAAAAAGCCTTGATTAGCTTGTTTTGAAAGTAAACCGGTCAAATTCAAAAACAACGATATCAGCAGCCTTTTTTTTCTTTCCTGGAATTGATCTTGTTTAGTGTTCCTGAACACTTGAAATTTAAACCAAACCCTTAAAAAAGTCAAATGAAGTGCGCAAAAACGGCTGCAATTTTTTTATCCGGGATGTAGCATAATAACTAGCTTCATGGTGGTCTTTTTTCTTCCATCTAAAGAAGAAAATAGAGAGGGAATGAGATCAAAGAGTAGAGCCAAAGAAAGCAAAAAAAAGAAATGTCTGTCGCAGCTTCTAATTTGCAGTTTCAATTAAAAGCAGCAACATAATAAAAAAGGATAAGAGATATTTTTAAACTTTTTTTTGTCTAGATCAGATCTGGAAATGACGCCCGATCTTGTTTTTTTCCGAACATTTTTGTACACCACATCTTTCTCTTCTCTTGTTTAGATTCAAAAGGTCACTGGACAAACAAATCATGGCTTGTCCGAGAAGCTTGAAGAAACGCTTAACGAATGTTCATTGACAGGTAATCTTTTTCTTCTGTAAAAAAGCTGTCATCTATGGAAAAAAAGAATTGCAGAAGAAAAAAAGGAGATATTGTCCAACCCCTGCTGGCAATATATAAGCTTTCAGATTGATGAAAGAAAAATCATAGTTTCAAATTTGTTTCATTTATTTAAAGACATTTTTTTCATAATTCATAGAATTTCTTTGATTACCAAAAAATAGACAAAAACACATCGTTTTTTGTTGTTTTTTTTTCTTCGCGACTTTTTTCATTGTTTTATTTGTTTATTTAACATTCTTTTAAAAAGAAGCTTTGAAACATAGATTTGGTTAAAATTTTATAGATGGGTTATACAAAGAAAACATCTCTGATATTATTAGCCTTTATTTCTTTGGGCGTTGTTATTGTTGCTGCTTCTACAGATGCCACAAAATCTACGTTAGCAAAAGATTCCCCTAAAATTGCAAAAGATCCTGGATTTCGACGCGGAGGTTTAAGTATGACATTTTTAAAGTGTTTAACTAACTTTTTTTTATTCTTTTAAAGGAGCTAAAATGGGGGGATATGGATCCTTTAATCGAGGCGGCGGAGGAGATTTTGGTGGTTTTAATGGTGGGTATGGTATGAATGGCAATGGAGGTGGATATGGCGGTGACGGAGATTTCGGCGGTGGATATGGTAATGGTCCTTATGGCGGTGGATTCGGTGGTGGCCCATATGATGGCCCCGGAGGATTTTCTGGACCCGGAAATGGTGGATTTGGAGGGCCCGGTGGTGGATTCGGTGGTCCTGACTACGGTTTCGGTGGGCCCGGAGGGTTCGGTGGGGGTCCACCTGGAGGCTTTGGAAGCAATGGCGGAGGATATGGTGGCCCTGACTTTGGCTATGGCAATGGACCAGGTGGTTTTGGTGGCATGGGCGGAGGCAATGGATATGGTGGATACGGTGGACCAGCTGGTGGTTTCGGCAACGGCGGTGGAGATTTCGGTAATCCTTATGAAATGGGTGGTGGTTACGGTGGCTCGCCATATGGTGGTGGCGGTTATGGTGGACGGTCTGGAGGGGGCGGATGCCCAAATGGTGAATGCCGTGGCAAAAAATAGATGATAATTATTACTCGTCGCAAAGAACCATTCCACTAACGTTATGTGCTCTGAACGCTAACATTTTTTTCTTTTTCAAAAATTTGTTGACGTATAAGAGTTTTAATTTATTTATAGTTTTCTTAAAATTTTATAAAAATTTTAAAATAATTTTTTTGCACTTTTTTTGAAGATAAAATAAAGGTTTATGTTTAAACTAACAATTTATTTGAGCGAGCAAAAATGATATCAAAAATTAATCAGTTTTTCTTTATTGTAAAAATAACTGAAATCCTTTTGGATTTCTTGTAACCTTTTTTGTAAACTGATAAGACGGTAACGAAAATGGTGAAGAGATGACGTTGTTGTTAGCCAAATCATTTGAAAAGTCTACATTTCTATTGTTGACGTTTGAATTTGAGCTTCTTCGAAAAATTCGATATAAATCTGAAGCCCGACTAAATATTTTCCATATTGGATTACTCATTGCAACAGGTGCTTCTATTAATGGAATTGATTTACTACGTCCTCCTCCTGCGCCACCTCTTTGAATTGTTTCAGTATCATAATCACCATATTCTTTGAATGAAATGGTTCCATCCTTAAAAAAACGAATTAATTAGATGTATATTTCATTAATGAAATGAAAGAAAAAACTAACAGCATTATTTTGGACATTATCTTTAGAGTATGTTCTTAAGGGAATTTGGTCATCATGAAGATCGAGCAATGACAATGCTGTTGTAGAAGATATTACTAAACATAATAATAAAATTGAGATCATAATGCTTATGCTGGTTGCTAAAAAGAAGACCCAATTTTTTATGAAAAAAAAAGATTTATTTTAAGATTTTTCAATTTAATTCACGTCAACAAAATGACGCATAAAAACAACAAAGCTAAAAAAGATTTATTTGTTTAACTTATTTGAAATAAGAAAAAAATGGAAATAACATATTAAAAAATTACCTAAGGGGAATACAAAATATACTATATAATTTATACAAAATGTCAAAAAAAGGTGCGGTTTTTGTTATGTAAAAAAATCATAAAAGCAAAATTGACACGTAAAGCCTACAAAAAAAAGTGCAACATCATTTTTAAGTATAAACATAACTGAATGAAAAAAAGAAGTTGTTTTTCGATGGCATAAAAACGAGATAAAAAGAATGAGACATCTTTTGAAAAATGCCAAAATAATGGAGAAGGCGGAATAAAAGAAAATTATTTTGTTAGACTAAAAGAATATGTTAAAAATTATTTTTGTTTCTTTGAATAAAAAAATAATGAATGGAAATGGTTCAAAATTCTTTCATTATTTAAATTTACAACCATTGTGTGGACATCAAAAAAAAATTGGAAGAAAACGTCAAATTTCAGCAGGTGAAAAAAGCTGACAAGCATTGAATTAAATTTTAACCTACGATTCAATTATGCTCTGTATTCACTTAAATATGAAACGGAAGTCATTTGAAGACAAAAGAGTATTATGGTAATTTTAAAATATTAGAAATATCATTTACGACTTAACAAGGTAAAAAAAGAAGGAAAAGAAAGGTTTAGTCACACAGTCCGCTATAAATGAAAAATATTATTGCAACAAGGAAGTTCTTAATCACACACTCTCAAAACATACTTCATTACATTAACTTAAGTTACAGAGAAATTTTGAGACATATAAACAGCTTTTCAAAATTTCACACACTTTTTTTAAACCCTATAATAATTAAGAGTTCCATGTATCAAAAGCGCATTCATTAATCTCTCATCAGATTTTGTAATAACTACCCCTTCAAGTTCTTGAAATGACACCGAAGTGAACAAAAAGAGAAGTTTTATTTTTCCAGTAAAAAAATTAATGAATAATATACACATATAAATATGCTTGGACTGCTATAATTAAAAGTAATTTTTAGAAAAACAAAAAAATGGAAAAGTAGTAAACAAAGGAAATACATTCCAAAAATCTATTATAATAAAAATGACGAGATAAAGGCAATGACCCTTTTTTGTTCAAAGTAATGCCAAATGAAAGTAAAGTTGATATTATATCTACAATGCATTAATAAAAGTCATGATATATTTGTAGCACCAGAACAAATTTGTCTAAGATATAAGACGATTATTGTTGATGATGCCCTTCAAAAATAATGATACTTTTGTTTTGCTTTTATGACATCAATATTTTTCCTGAAACATCGAAAAACCAATGTGTACTTTTAGATTTCTTATTAATCCGTAAAGGCTTTGAATCATATCATAGAGGTAGAGAATCCTTTTAAAGCCCTGATAGTCAACTACAAAAAAACGATGTCTCAAAAACCAAAGATAGAAAGTATATACAGTATATTTGTGCTACGAATGTTGAAATAAATTACTCAAGAGATCTGCTGTATGGTATTCTATCAGAAGTAAGTAGTTGTTTTATAATCTTTGAGTGTTCAGTTAAAAATTATTATTTAATAAATTAAACATATTTCCCATTATCTTAAAATAGAAAAACCCATAAATGGTTTTTTTACATCTTGGAGTGATGTAAAAAACCATTTATTTACTTAAGCATTCATTTAATTTAATCATCATGTAATGCAAAATTAAAAACACATTTAAAATAAATACTATGCTATTTGAGGTAGCATTTGAAAATAGTTTTGACATTTTACTTCAGCACAGTATACCTAACAATTACAGACACACATTAAAAACATTGACGTTACAAAAATACAAAACATGTTTTTGTGATAAAAATGTTATTTTTTTCTTACACCCCCGGTTTAATAAAACATACTTTTATTATTTTTATAAAACATACAAATTAATAATAAAATTAAATAATATCTCTATTCTGTATTCTTGTTTGAGAAAACGTACAGTATGTGTAATTTTTTAGTTAATAATAAAATGGGAAAAATTGAGAAAAGAAAAAAAGAACAATAAAAACAATACTCTCGTTTGCTTTAAAAATGTTAAAATGCATTTTTTGTATAAATTTTAAATTAAAAACAGAAATTTGGCAAGGTTAAAATAGAATGAATTAGTCATCAAAAAGAAAAAGAAGATTAAAGAAGTATAAAATAGTTTGGATTAAAAAATTGCGGCACGTTGATTCTGCTGATGTCCTTGTTTTGAGTGTTGATGTTGTTGCTGTTCACTGATATGAAGATCATTTAAATCATAATCAGCTGGAGGAGTTTGTGGTCGAGGTGTAACTCCATTTGTGTCAGTTACTTTTTTGGTTGATGATGAAGATGTTGTTTGTATAATTGTTGTATTTGGATCAGCAGGTGTTGGAGAATTATCTTTTTTAAGTTTTGGTGATCTAGCTGCTAATGATTCGGCAAAAGCTTTTTCATTCAAATGTGGTTGTCGATAAATTCTAGCTTCATATGCATCCCAATAATGTTGATTTTCATCAACACTTACATCAGATTCTGATCGACTTGTATGCTAAAAATTTTTGATCAGTTTGTTCAAAATTTTAAAAAATACAACTAACCTTTTTTTCTTGTGGGAATCGACGATATACTTCATAATACCCTTCATGATTATCTGGAGAACTTGGTTTATAGCTTGATTGAGGAGGCCCGCCATTTGTTGGCATATAAATAGGTTCTTCATAATTTCCTCCTCCTCTTGGAAAAGTGTCATATACAGATTCAGCTGAAGTAATAATTGGGCCATCATTTGGAGTTTTAGGTCTATCCATCATATATGGTGGCATATAAAAGTATGGACGGAACGGTGGAGGTGGCATAAAACCAAATCGACCACCAGGTGGTGGAGGCATAAAATGTGGAGGAGGCCAACCAAATCGAGCTGCTAAAAAAAGATTTATTTAATTTTAAAAAATGTGAATTTTATTTTTACCAATATGTGGTGGAGGTGGTGGCATCATCATTGGATGTCTCATTCCAGGTCGCATCAAGAATGGTGGATGTGGCATCATATGTGGTGGTGGCATCATTCCAGGTGGAGGAGGACGGAATGCAGCAAATCCGGGTGGTGGCATTGGCAAGGATCCACCACTTCCACGTCTAAATTGTGGGCCACCAGGTGGGGGCATAAAATATGGTGGCATCATAAAGGCTCTATCATGCATTCCATTGGTATCATAAATTTCGCCTTGTTCACCTCCATGACTTCTATTTCCACCTTCATATGGGACAAGCACTCCTTCGTTTTCATTCCGTTTTCCTTTTTTAGATTTTTTAGTTCCATTTTTAAGGCTAAATGAAAGTGAAGCACTATCATATTCACCGCTCTGTTGTCGGCGTTGCCATGATTTTTGTCCAATTGCACGTTCATTCCAATCTGTTTCATCATGCTTCATATCTTCGTTGTTTGGAGTTTCACTTTAATAAAAAAATTGTATTAATTTCTATACATGTTTTATAATTGCTATATGTTAAGGATGCATACCTCATATTTTGATCACTGCTTGGAGTAACGCTACGACTTGCTTCCTTAATTGCTTTAAGTCCAGGAATTTTATCTTCCATTTTAAGAGAAATTGTATCTGCATATGAATGGAAGCAGCATCGAACAAGTGCATTAGCGGCTTTTTCATTGGTACAAATAAAAGCATGGCATTCAAGAACCTGTAATCGATAACACCATCAAAAACTAATAAAGATAATCCATTAAAAAATTTTTTTTGGGGACATTAATCTACTTTTTTACATTATGTTATACAGCCGCTAGGCCGACAGAAGAGAGAAAGATCATTTAAGATGATCCGTTTTCTATTTTGTTTTACGATAAAACAAGGACAAAAAGTATGAAGGTCAAAATGAGCTTGGGACTAAAGCCGAAAAGAAAAAAGAGAGAAAAAAAAATGTTTAACCTTGACACCTGTAGTACGACGGAAAATCGCGGCAAATATTGGTGGATGTGGTGAATTGGGTGGATTGGCCAATGGTGTATCAAGGGGTAAAAATCTTTCGCCACCACCTTCAACAGCAAAACCGCTAACATTTACATAACGAACTGCAGCACAATAATGAAGATTTGTAATTGGATAAAATGCTGTTTCTGTTTTTTTTGCACCTTCAACATATTCAACAAGAATACCATTAGACCAAACAGAAAGCCTAAAAAATTATTGGGACATAGACATAACAGAGAATAACAAAAGATCTAACCATGAATCAATTCCTTTTGTTTCTGAATTTTCATTTACAGGATATCGTTCACGTAAAGGTTGTTGAATACCTTGAAGGCCATCTTTTGTTATTGTTGGCACTGAACTACCAATATAAAGAACTCGACATCGACACAACGGTACCGTCGTCATTTGAGCAATTGCTCACTGATATGATTTGTTACAATTTAAACAGAAATAAAAAAATATTAATTACTGTTTTGACCTAAATCAATATTTTAATATTTATAGTAATAATAAACAAAGAAGCAAAAAACAAAAAATAAAGAAGATCGCGCAATAATGAAATTTTCAAAAAAACATTTTTAAAAAAAGAAAGAAGAAAAGTAGAAGAAAAAGACCGGAAAGGTAAGAAATACTTAACCGATCACATTCGTTAGAAAAAAACGAAAGCACTTTGATGAACAATAATTTAGAGAATAAGAAGAAGAAGAAAAAAAAAGAAGATGAAGCAAAGTGCTTGACCAATGTCCAAAGCTTGACAAAAACACATCCAATACAGAAAAAAAAACACAAAAGATTTTCAAATTTTTTGAGTGTAAAGCTCTCAAAAAATTGAAATCCAATCCAAAGTAACAAACAAAGATGGTTAAAAAACAACAAAATCAATGATTCCTTTCAATTACCAATTTTTTCCTTGAACTCTTTTTTGTCAAATTAGCAAAAATTAGTGAACCTTTCTTTCAAATTTGATTTAAAAATTTAGAAAACCGTTCTTTACAGAATTAGATCGACAATAGTAAATAAAAAACTTCGGCGAAAACTTTACAAAAAATCAAAGGTAAAAATGATCATACTTTTTAATAATACACATATTTCCTCCGCTATTTTATTTTTTATTTGCAACGGCAAAAAAATGTAAAAAAAGAAAACAATTGTCAAAAAATGGTGAGTGACGAATCATACAGAAAATGTTCGGTAATCGAAAAAAAGAGGAACGAAAAAAACAGGTTTTGATCCAAAAAAATGAAAAAGACGTTTTTGAAAAAAAAGTCATTGGAATGAGCATTTATTGTTTCAAACATCCTTTTGTTCTTCTTACTTTTTTTCCAGTGCTACTATAAGTTTTATAACACGTTCCAAACATAAATATTTGTATTACAGGGAAAACAGATGTTAGAAAAACATCTAAAGGTAAAAAGATAATACTAATTCACAAAATGAATGTTTTACATATAAAAAATATTGTTAAAAAAGCAGTGGCAGCAGAAAAAAAGTTAGCGACAACAAAATTTCGGGCGTCAAAAAATTTAGGACACCGCATTATTTTAGTTGAAGGCAAAAGAAAATAGGGGGTAGTCAGAAGAAAAAGAAATTGGAAAGGCGATGGATGCTGCTCCTGCTACTACCAACTACTGTGCATGCGCAAACTTTTTTTTGGCGTTTACACGAGCAACGGAATGCGACATGCGCCGATCATGGCGATGGCGTAGAAAAGTGAAGAAAAAATGAAGGGAAAAAACTGAATGAGATAGAAGGCGTATGGATCTTCAAAATAAAACAGAAGGGACAAGATTGTCAATCATTTTTCTTCTTCAAGTCTTTTGTGGACGCACATATCGGCGGCAGCGATTTGCCAAGACTCTCGTAAAAGAAAAACGGGAGTTTTTGCCTTTTATGTTATATATTTGCAAAAATGAAAGTTGAGTAAAAAAGGAAGAAGAGTTTCGCTTTGTTAAAACAAAGACTGTACAATTGCATTAAATCGTTGCATTTTTTGCTTTCTAGTTACGATTGACCTGTGTTGACCGCAATCGTCTCATTTTTCCTTCATCCTTTTTTCCGCACGAGTAAAAGAAACTAATTGTTGATGATAATCAATTAATGAAAATATAAATAAAATAAAACAATCAAAAAGAAAAATTCACTTTTTTATAACAAATTTTTATAACGCAATTTTTCAAAATCAACAATTCCAATATCATTTTTACCCCCAAATTTCCCAATTAATTTTGTGCCACAAATTTCCATTTCATGTCCTAAAGCTTTACACATATCATAAATAACTAATGCAGCAATTGACGAAGACATTAATGCTTCCATTTCAACACCAGTTAACCAATTAGTTTTTACACGAGAAAAAATTAAAACTGCATCCTAAAATAAATCAAGTATTTTTTGTGTTAAAATTAAAATTTTAAAGAATTTTCTCTCTCCTTTTTTTAAGACAAACCTCGTCAAAGAAAAATTTGACTTGAACATCGGAAAGTGGAATTTGGTGACAAAGTGGGATAAGATCTGATGTTTTTTTAGCCGAAATAATTGCTGCTATCCGTGCAGTACTTAATGCATCACCCTTTTTAATTGAATGTTCTTTTAAAGCTTTCATTATTTGAGGAGAAACCTGAAAAATATTTTTTTTAACAATTTGCATACTGTAATTAGTAGGTTCATATTGAAAATATTAGTAAACAAGTAATATTTTTTTACAAAAGAAAGTGAAACTTTGAGAAATTCAAAATGCTACATGAAAATGACAACATACTTTTATTATTGATTGAGCAAGTGCTACACGAGTTGTTGAAACTTTTGATGAAACATCAACCATTGAAGCTTTACCCTCTTGATTTACATGAGTTAAAGTAGAATAATTACAAAAATTATTTAAAGAAGGAATACGAATAAATAAAAAATTACGAACTAACGAAGGAAATAATAACTTTATCTGTTTTTCTATAAATCTTTTATTATTAATACATTCAAAGATAATAACTTGCCTTTTAATTACCCACCGATTAATATCATTGGTCTATTACTGATACCCATAAGTTTTTCAATGCCTAAAAAAATTATTTCAAAAGTATAATTGTTAATCAATCACTAGAGGTACCTGCATGTTTCGCTTTCTTTTTATAAACAGCTTGTCCAATAATATTTTGTAAACCTTCTGTGTTTGTTCCTGATCGAATTGCATCTCGTAGAGATACTTCTGCATTACCATGAAGACATACCTAAACCATAATAATACCATTCTGTTCAACTGCCTAAAAAAGTTACCTTCAAATTTCCATCTGCAGTAACTCGTAGACGATTACAAGTCCCACAAAAATGTTCAGACATGGAAGTGATGAAACCAAATTGACCTTTAAATCCTTTGATTTTATAAGCCTTAAAATAAACATTGTTTTTTCAAAATTTCTGTTGAAAATTGCTTTACTTTGCTTGTATCATTTGGATGATCTTGAAGGCGTTCAACTTCACCATATTTTTCAATAATTTTTCCAAGCATTTCTTTATAAGGAACAAACTTTTTTAATGCATAATCATTTCCACCAAATGGCATAAATTCAATAAAACGAACATCTAGCTTCTGTAATTTAAAATCATTTTTCTACGGCAATAATTTTTATTTGAGCTTACTCTATTTTCTGTTAGCTCAACGAAATCAACAACTTCATCCAAATTAAATTGTCGCATAACTACACAATTTAACTGTAATATTTTAGTTTGCATTTTAATTTATTATAATTTTTAAAAACCAACTTTTAACATATCAAATAAATGTTCCGCTTTATCGATTGTTTTCCAAACATTTTTAAAACCAGGGCGACGAGCTAAGAATTCATATTTTTGTTCATGTAATGTATCAATGCTAAGATTAAGCTTTGAAAGTCCGGCTTGAATTAATCTATCCAATTTTCCATGTAATGCAACCCCATTCGATGTCATTCCAATTTGTCGAATCCCCGAAACATTTCCTATTCCTTCTTTAAAAAAAGTTTTATTTTTTTTGTTTAATCTCTTTTTCTCTCTGACATACCAATAATGGAAATTAAATCCTTTCTCATTGTTGGTTCACCACCTGTCAAACGGATTTTATCAACACCAAGTTCTGCAAAAGCTTGAGTAATCCGTATTATTTCTTCAGATGTAAGTAAATGACTTGCGGGTGTAAGTGGAACACCCTCTAAAGGCATGCAGTATTGACCTAAATTCAATTTTTTAAAAAAAGTTAAAGAAATTTTTTTTGAAAAACGTACATCTAAGATTACATTTTTCTGTTAATGATATCCTTAAATATGAATGAAAACGACCAAATTTGTCTGTTAAAGGTGTTTCACCAATTGCAGCCATTCGATCAGGTGTAATTTGCATTGGAGTCGGCTTTACGGATGATGAACTCGCATCTTCAGGTTTACATTTAACTTTAACTGAATATCTTTTTATTGAATGAATTAAGCCCCAAAGTTGTTGTCTTCTGATTAACATTCTAAAACATAAAGGTTTAAAACAACAATTACGTAATTATTGAAAATGGAAAAGAAGGGACAGCACATTTTGGACCATTGATGACAAAAAAACACGCTCGTTATGAAAAAAATCGAACGAACAAAAAGGTGTCTGCTTTTTTTCTCAAATGATAGTCAATCTTTGTTCATTCACTGAAACAACCTGACTGCTGCTGACAAATGTTATACAACAATTTTTTTCCAGATTATTTCTTTCGATAACAATGTAGTTTTACAAAATATAAAATACATGAAGAAAAAAATGTTAATCGGTGATTTTTTATGATCATACTGTTGCATAAAAATTCCTGGAATGCAAAAATAACAATGTGTTTAAATAAATTTAATATTTTTAAAGATAGAAGTGATAAAATTGCCTAGTTTTTTATTGTTTTTTCAAAACTTATTTTCTGAAATCAAGATTTAAGTTATCACAAATTTCTCTTATACATTGCTATAAAAGATGTTAAAACTAAGGTGCTCGTACTCTTTGGATTTCCTATCTGAAAGCTAAGAATGTGTCAGTTAACGTTTTAGAAACTTAAATCATTATGGAATCCTGTATTATAACTATTACAGTATCCCAATATGATGTAATTGCCAAGTCCAAACTTTTAACAAAAAACTTATATATTTTTTGATAGCGGCAAAGCTTCAAATCTGAATGAAAAATGAACATCGTTTATTATGAAAGTGTTGAAAATAAATAAAATAAAACATGGAACAATCAGCAAAAACAAAAAATAGATAGTATAAAAATTATTCATCGCCAACAGCAAACGGATTTTCAATTTCTTCAACGCCATCAGCTGGACCACATATGGTAATTGCACCTGAAATTAAATAATAAGCAATAAAAACTGTTATCTATTTATTTATTTATTATTTTTATATATAAAAGTTTAACGAATTGTAATATCTTCAAACAAACTTACTTCCTCGAGCAACAATCAAACCTAGAGCACGTGTTTCACCAGTTAAACGAAATGGATCTTCAGGATCACGTAAATATTCAATACAGTTGTCCAAAACAAGATTAAGCAAAGTATCATAACCTTTCAACGTTCCGGATGCTTCTCTTCCACCTTGAAATTTAACACGAATTCTTTGATCAATAAATCTTGAAAGATCTACAACACTTTCTTTCTTCTTTGGATTGTCTTTGTTCATATTGATAACGTTCTAAAACTTGATGAAAAATATAAAATAAATATTTTAATAAATAAAATCAGAGCTAAAAATAGAAACAAAAAAGCACAGAGCTAGAAAAAAAAAGTTGCAAAATTTGAAAAGGAGCTTGGCAAAATGGACACTAAATTATAAAATGCGGGAAATGTTAGACAAAAAAGCAAAGTGTTCGCGCAAATATTAAACTTTAAAAAATAGAATAACTTTTTTTATTATAATAATATTAATATTAATTACTTACATTTACAGAAACACTAATTATTAGCGACTAACATGGATGGAGAAGTTGAAAAGGATGATTTAATTGTTCAAGATAAAGAGTAAGTTAATTCGCTTTTGCACAACACTAATAAGAATTCAATTTTAAGTATGACATCAAACACTGATCAGAGACTTCGAATTATTAGAGAAAAGGATATTACTGATTCAAAATTTGGTTATCAACGCTATACAGAAACTGAAAGTGTTAATGCTTGGCTTGTTAATGTTCAACCTGTAAGTTTAAAAAACTGAGGCAATTGTTTTAAACATTGATTTGTAGTCTGAAATATTCGATGCTCCATCAAAAACTGTATTAGCAGCCTGCGAATTCTATTTCCTTGGTGAAAATGGGAACAGATTTAAGGTGGTTTTATGTTTTGTCATACATGTTAATATATCTCAGTTCTTAAGGTTGCTTACCCATTTCGCCCATATCTCTATCTGGGAACTGTTAATGGATTTGAATTTCAAGTTGCAGCATATTTGAATAGAAAATATCCCCTAGCAAAGGTTGAACATGTTGAAAAAGAAAATCTTGATTTGGTAAAGTTCAAATATCTATGTAGATACAAAGTTAATCTTTTTTCTTTTTATAGAAAAATCATTTATCTGGATTAAAAAGCAAATTTTTATTTATATCATTTCCAAGTACAGTTGAAATGGCTGCTTTCAAGAAGGATTTATTTCCACAAATTCGTAAAAATCAAGAGCGATTGAAAACTGCCTCAGATTATACTTCTATGCTTGCACAGTACGTTACAGTATCCTCAGTTTTTTACATTCAAATTTTTAGGCATCTTGGAGCTTTTCGAGCTGATAAAGAAGGTGAAGTATATGAATATATTGTTGACATTCGTGAATATGATTTACCGTATCATATGCGTGTATGTATTGATGAAAAAATCTTTGTTGGGTTATGGTATAGTGTTTGTGGAAGGGATACTTCTACCCAGCAGCCAAGTATCAAAAGAAATTATGATATTATTGATCCACCTGATCCTGTTGTTTGTGCCTTTGATATCGAAACAACAAAGTTACCTTTAAAATTCCCTGATAGTTCAGTTGATCAAGTTATGATGATTTCATACATGATTGATGGAAGAGGATATTTGATTATTAATCGGGAAATCGTTAGTGAAGATGTTGGTGATTTCGAATATACACCCCGACCAGAATTTCGTGGAGAATTTCGTGTTTTTAATGAAAAAAATGAAAAGACATTACTTAAGAAGTTCTTTGAACATGTTTTAAAAGTAAAACCTCATATTATGGTCACATATAACGGTGATTTTTTCGATTGGTATGTATTTATACTGTGTGCCCTACTGTAATGTAATTAAATATCTTTAAGGCCTTTTGTTGAAGCACGCGCAACTTTTCATGGTATTGATATGACAAAAGAAATTGGTTTTGCTAAAGATAATCAAGATGAATATAAGCATATTAATTGCATTCATATGGATGCTTTTCGGTAATTTGTTGTTAATGTGTTACTGTAACTTTTTGGTTGTACCTTTTTGTTTTTAGATGGGTTAAGCGTGACAGTTATCTTCCTGTTGGTTCACAAAATCTTAAAGCTACAACAAAAGCTAAATTACGGTATGATCCAGTTGAATTAGATCCCGAACTTATGCTTGAAATGGCAAAACATAAACCCCAAACTCTCGCAAGTTATTCTGTTTCTGATGCTGTTTCTACTTATTATCTTTATATGAAATATGTTCATCCATTTATTTTTGCTCTTTGTACAATTATTCCATTGGGCCCAGATGATGTAAGTTATGGTGTCATCTCAAGAAATTAAAAATGCCATCAATATAAACAGCAGAAAAAATAAAACATTAAAAATTTTTAGGTTCTTCGAAAAGGATCGGGTACATTGTGTGAAGCACTTTTAATGGTTGAAGCATTTCATAAGTCTATCATTTTCCCAAATAAACAAGTGGCTGAAACTCATAAAATGACTAAAGATGGGCATCTTCTGGAATCAGAAACGTATGTTGGTGGACATGTTGAAGCATTAGAATCTGGAGTATTTCGTGCTGATATTCCATGCAAGTTTCGGATGGATATTGATACATTGAACCAATTAAAAGATGAAGTAAAAGAAACGTTAACTCATTCATTGATTCATGAAATGGAAATTGATATTTCAACATTAGAAGATCTCGATGAAGTTGTTAAAAAAGTTCAGAATGATCTTGATGAATTAATCCAAGCTCCAATAAGAAATGAAAATCCTAAAATTTATCATTTGGATGTTGGGGCAATGTATCCAAATATTATCTTGACTAACCGTCTTCAACCACCTGCTATTATTCAAGAAGAAAATTGTCTTGCATGTGTATATAATACTCCAGATGCAAAATGTAAACGTGAAATGAATTGGGTATGGAGAGGTGAATTAAGTAAGTTACATTATGAATACAATAATGGAGAAAGTCATGTTTTTTTGAATTTTAGTTCCTGCAAGACGTGGAGAATATGAAAGATTGATGCAACAACTTGAGCAAGAAAGATTTGGTAAACCCCCAAAACCATTTCATTCACTTCCAAAAGAACAAAGACTTGCAATTGAAAAGAAGCGTGTACAAGATTACTGTAGAAAAGCATATGGAAAATTGCATTTAACGAGAATTGAAGAAAAAACAAGTTTAATTTGTGAACGTGAAAATGGCTTCTATGTTGATACTGTTCGAACATTCCGTGATCGCCGTTATGATTATAAAGCTATGTTGAAAAAAGCTAAAAATGATTTAGCTTTAATTCCAACGGATGATGTATCTGCAGTTAAATCTGGTCAAGCTCGTGTTGTCCTTTATGAATCACTTCAAATTGCTCATAAATGTATTCTAAATTCATTTTATGGATATGTAATGAGAAAAGGTTCACGGTGGTTTTCAATGGAAATGGCTGGAATTGTATGTCATACAGGTGCAAATATTATTACAGAAGCTCGACAGCTTGTTGAACGCGTATGTACTTTATTTATTTTAGCTGTAATAATAGTTCATTATTTTAGATTGGACGTCCTCTAGAACTGGATACAGATGGCATTTGGTGTTTGTTACCAGGTTCTTTTCCTGAAAATTATTCAATTAAAACAAAAGCCGGAAAATCTATAACTATGTCATATCCTGGTGCAATGTTAAATGCAATTGTAAAAGATAAATTTACAAATGATCAATACCATACTCTTAAAGAAGATGGAACATATGAAATTAGTAGTGAAAATTCAATCTTTTTTGAAGTTGATGGCCCTTATCTTGCTATGATTCTTCCTGCATCAAAAGAAGAAGGAAAAAAATTGAAAAAACGGTAATTTTATTTTGAAAAAGCTTCGATAAAAGATTGCGTTTCTTTTAGTTATGCTGTTTTTAATTTTGATGGATCTTTGGCAGAATTAAAGGGATTTGAAGTCAAACGTCGAGGTGAATTGAATATTATTAAAGAATTTCAAAAAGATGTTTTCAAAGCATTCTTGGGTGGACATGATCTTCAAACAGCATATGAATCAGTTGCAAAAGTTGCTGATAATTGGTTAGATGTTCTTCATACAAAAGGTGGAAATCTTCGAACTGATGAACTTTTTGATCTTATTGCTGAAAATCGAAGCATGTCAAGAAAATTAGAAGATTACGGTACACAAAAGTCAACATCAATCACAACAGCTAAAAGATTAGCAGAATTTTTGGGACCTGATATGGTCAAAAATGCTGGTCTTGCTTGCCGATTTTTAATTTCACATCTTCCACCATTTACACCGGTTACAGAAAGAACAATTCCCATTGCAATTTTTCAAGCTGAACCAAAAGTTACATCACATTATTTAAGAAAATGGACATTGTCAGATAAAATTACACCTGACAATATTAATATTCGTGATTTAATTGATTGGCAATATTATCTTGAACGACTTGGAAGTTGTATTCAAAAAATTGTTACTATTCCTGCAGCACTTCAAGGTATATCTAATCCTGTGCCACGTGTTGCACATCCAGATTGGCTTGAAAATTTAAAAAGACGAAAAATTGAAATGGCAGCACAGCCAAAAATTACTGACATTTTCAAAAGAGTTGCACCAACAACCCCTAAAACTACTCGATCTCAAACAACTACTCCATTAAGAAAAAGACCAATGCCAGCAATTTTTGAAGAAGATAGACGTGCAAATCTTGATGATGAAATTATGGAAATTGATGGAGATGGTAATCCTGTTAAAAGGAGAAAACGGGTTGAAGATGATTCATCAGGTGTTCCAGTAACTCCAAGTCGATTAACAGGATGGATTAAAAAGAAGAAGGATACGGTATCCTCAACGCCAACTTCTTCTACACAAACCCAGCAAGAAACAGGAAAACTTCCACCAAGAAAGACATGGGCAAATGATGGATTTCATGAATGGGTAACACTTTAGTGTACTGTAACTTTGTACAGTTTATGTCTTTTTTAGCTGGGATACATGAAAAAGAAATGGTCACGAATGCGAGCTGATCGAAAAGCTCATAAAAGAAATCTTATGAATTCATCATCAAAAGGAACATCATCAACACCTCGACCAGGGATGACAAATCTTGATCAAATGCTTGCATATAATCGTCAAAGAATTCAATCAGAATTTTGGCATATTGTTCAAATTAATGAAACTAGAACTCCTGGAATTTTTGATGTATTTGCTCTTGTTGATGGTAATATGCGAAGATTCATGTTAAATGTTCCAAGAATAATCTATATTAACGATATCAACGAACGTCCTCCAGCTAAAAATGCTCGTCGTGTTCAAAAAATCTTACCTAAAATGCAACCATGTCATAATCTTTATGAGTATACGATTGATGAAACAGAGCTTGCTGCAAATATTAGGTATAAATTAGTTTACATTTTTTGATCACAATTCACAAATCTTTTTATTTTAGTGAATTCAATAAACAACTATGTGCAGGAAATATTATTGGGATTTATGAAACAGAAATTCCATTACTTTTCCGTGCATTTGTTCACATGGGTGCAATTTGCAGAATTAATTCTTTGGCAAATACTTATCGACTCGAACAGTTTGAAAGAGTTTTGGGATCAGATGTTGCATATGCTGATGTTGAACATTTTCGAACCGTTTTCTTTTATGAATATTCACAAGGATCTCGAACAGTCATGGGTTTGATTTCTTCTAAAACCAAACAAGGTTTTGTATTTGTTGTCAATAAAGCCAGAATTGATTTATACAATTTATCAGCTGTTTATACAACTGAATTCAATAAATTGTAAGTACTATCAAACTTTTTTCGTACATCGTAATTATTTTTAGTGTTGAAAAAAGAGGAACAGATTTTTTCCCAATTGATTGTGAAAATATTGAAATGGAAGCAATTCAAACCACTTCATTCAAAGAGGCAACAAGACAAATTTCTAATATTTTGAAAGGAATTCGAATAAATCCTGCTGAACCAATTTTATTGGCAATGCTTTGTTCTCGGTCACCCAAAGAAATTCTTGAAATAATTCCTTCAATGAGAGATTTCCCACATGTTCAAATTCGAGTTTCTGAGCCTTTGAATTTGATGAATGCTTTAGATTGGGGTAATCAAATGGCAAAAAGAGTTGTTCAGCATTTTATGAATTCATTCGTTTATTTAGCTGTAAGCTGCTACACAGTTTTACGATAATAACCAAAAATCTCTTTAGGATTATTGGGCAATTGCGCATTATGCAGGAATTCCAGTTGGAAATCTTCCAGAAGATTCTCTTTCCTTAGCACTTGATATCATTTATGCTCGAAGTTTGCAGCAACATAATCATATTCTTTGGGCATCTAAAAGTAATCGACCAGATTGTGGTGGGAAAGAAGCTGACGATCTTCGACTTTATGCAGATTGGGATAATGTATCATTTAAGCAACATCATGGTAGAGTCGTCAATCATGAAAGATTTGAATTAAAAAGTTGTATTGCTGAACTTGAAATTGGTGCTGTTGCCGTAAATGCACTTATTCAAAATGTTCGAATTGTTGAGGCTGAAGGAACATCAGAATCAATTGGATTTGTAAATTCTGCAACAAATGCTGCAATTGATAAGCTTGTTGCAAAAGGAATGCGCCCCACTGCAACAATTACAGATTTTGATGAAGCTGCTTCTGTAAGCGACGCATTAAGAGTTCTTCGACAAGTCTTTCATGAACTGATCAAAGATATTCATATTAATGAAAATGTTTGTGCTGATCAACTTGTTATTCATATGTATCGGTAAGCTTGATTTTGTGAACCTGTAACATTTTTTAATATATTACGGTAATATTGTAGATGGTTGTGTGATCCTAAATCTTTAATGTATAATCCCGCAGTTGTATCAAGTGTTAATATTCTTATGAGAAAATTATGTTTATTATTAGTAACTGAAGTAAATCGAATGGGTGGTAGTGTTATTTATTGTTCTTTTTCACGCCTTGTATTAGCCACTGGTAATCCTGAATCCAGTCGTTCTCGGCTTTTTATTTCGTCTTTGATTGAATCTTTATCGTCCAAACCTATTTTTGCTGCACTTCAACTTGCTCCACTACATTTATGGAATTCTTGTCTATGGATTGATCCAGTATTTGAATTTTTTAAAAATATTATTACTATTTAACGGTTTAATTTTTTTAGACAAATTTTGCTGCAATTGGTTTTCGTGAAGAAGAAAAAGAAAATGATGAAGTTATTGCTGATGAAAGAATTGAAATGAAATTTGCAATGATTGAAAAATTGCCTGAAAAATGTCAAAAAGCGTTTTCTCAAGTTGTAACAGGATATATGATGTTAATTGCAACAAAAATTAGTGAAAATATATCAGATGAAGAACTTGAAAGCTTTTGTCAAGAAACACTTTCAAATGAATTAAGTCCTCGATTGTTTCAAATAACAGAAAGATTGATTAAAATTCGTCATATTCTTAATAGCGAATATTGTGAAGCAAATCTTGTTGATGGTGAAGAAAATTCAAATTTTGATGTTGCTGTTGAATTTGTTAAAGCAATTTGTAAAGCTTTAAGCCTTGACAAAATGATTTCTGAACCTATTGAAAATGTTAGATCACAATTAATTCAAATGTTATCAACAAATTTACCTTCAAGCGCTTTGGAATGGCGCCCTCCGTCATCTGTTTGTGTTTTAGAAAATCTTTTCTGTGGTCATTGTAGTCGATGTGTAGATTTGGATTTATGCGCTCCTATTTCTGGTAAATTTTTATATTTTTTATTATTATGTTAGATGATAAAATACATATTTTAGATGAACAAAACGGTTCACGTTGTACTCATTGTAATGCAGAAATATCGCAAGAAGTTATTGAAGAACTTTTACTTGAAAGACTTACAAAAATGGTTACTGCTTTTACACTTCAAGATAAACGATGTGTTCATTGTAAACAACTTGCAACTCGTTTCCTGGCTCGATATTGTGAATGTAGCAATCACTATGAATTAGTTATCCCTAAATCTGAATTCCTTGAAACGCTTCGAATTATGAAAGTAATTTCTAAAAAACGCGGCTTATCTAATGTTGAATTTGCTGTTAAATGGCAGCTTAATTGTTTTACTTTGTAATATTTTTTGTCACAAACTTGTTATTTTTTATGATTGTGTAATTTTTTCGCATATTGTGATCTTGAATAAATTTTTAACTATAAATTCTTGTTCAGTACTTTATTTTACAATGATACCTTTACGTTTTCAATTTCACATTAATGGGGAGTAAATAAAAAATCCCTAGAAATTTTCTTGTTTCAAAATTTGTTAAACATGTAGAATAATAAAAGCTAAAATTAGCAACTGCATCGTTGTTTTTTTTACAGTATTCCAACATTTGGTTTAAAAATTGAAAGAGATGACCACCAAAATGAATTTTACTTATTCTGAATAAATTTTTACTATTTTAACCTTTGTTGCTATAGGCAAAAGAAAAAAGAAAAGAAAGAATGCAAAACAATAAATAACCGGTCAAAAACAATTTTTATTTTGCGCGCAACAGTGCTTTTTGCGCGTTGCTATGCAACGGTTTTTGAAATGAGTAAAATTTGCATAAATTTCGGTTTTCTACTTGTTTTTCACATTTTAAAACCGTTATTGACAGTCGTCGGTCAAAAGGTTAGCCAAAGGCTGAAAAAAATTTAGATTTTGAAAATGTCAAATATTGAACCCTTGCCGAGTACTGGAAGTACAGATTATCAGGTTGGATTAATGATAAAAGATCTATCATTTATTGGTTAAATACACTTTTTAAGATCGTTCTTGTACTTGAAATGATTGTTTTAATAGCAGGTGAAACAGGTCTTGGCATATTACATGGTTGGACAGAAGGTGTTGGATATGCCATGAAACCATATTATACTCCCATGTATGTTCCTCTTCATTATGACATTCCGTTTATTAAGTCCGCCCTAAATCTTTGTAATTTACTAATAAGCTTTATCATTTTAGGTGGGTGTGTGCATGTTTGATGGTACTTTTATTTTTATTAATCTTTTCACTTTTCCTTGTTTTTGTGTTTTTACATTTTAATCGAGCATGGATCATCAAACATCATACTTTAGCACTTGTAAGTTATACTTTTTAAATAAAGCTTATCAGGCCAGTTGCGACTCTGACATCGGCTTCGGAGTTAGAATCGGTGTCATTCACTTCGAAAAACCAAAGGAAAACATGCCCCTTTTCGGAATCGGAGTCGATGGTGCGTTAACTCCCAATCCATAGTAGGAGTCAATCAAATTAGTTGAACACAGCACTGTATTAACCATACATTGTTTTTTCAATTTTTAGGTTATCAGTTGGCCCGTTGCAGTTTGTTTAACGATTGGAGCAATGGCCGGTGGTGCACCATTTTTGGTTGGATTCCTTATTTTTCTTTATTTTACTGCTCTTCTTGGATTTGCGTATATGTACAATTCTGCTGAATGGAAGTCAACTGATCTTCCATCAATTTAAAATTTCTTTGTGTACTATATTATTGTTTTTTTACTGCCATTCTTTTTTTATTTTTTAAATTATTTCTTTGTGCTCACTGAGTTTGTTAAAAAATAAACTAATTAATTAGCGAAAATCCAAATGTCAAATGAATAGTTATGCAAATGGAACGTTTTACAATGGGTGACAAAATGTTCATCCTTTTCTTCTATTATTTTTTCCATTTTTTAAATTAAACGATTTCTAAAAGATCAAATTAGATAAAGCTTTTACAAAATGTACATGTGAATTTGAGGAACAGATCTGTTTCACTTTTGGACCCCAATATACCCTTTGACCCCAAACCCCGAAAAAAGACAAACAAAAAAAAAGGTTTCATGTAAATTGGTTTTCTAGAAATCGTTTAATTAAAAGAATTGAAAAAAACGGGATCAACATTTGTCACCCATTGTATGTAGTGTTTTTTCTACACATGAAAAGAAAAAAGGATTTTTTAGAACAAAGAGAAATGTTTTACGCTGCTTTTGCTTTTACAGTACTTGTAGTAAACACTTAAATGAATTAACGACTTTTCCGAATAAAAAAGTCTAAAGTAAAACTTCCGAAAATTTTTGAAACATGAAGCTTTGAAAGGCACAAAATAAGCACAAGCACGAGCATTTTTTGGTTGAAAAATTTTGTGGGCACCTAGAAATGTGATACCTAGGAATAATAAATAATTCTGGTAGGTTAAAGGGACATGTATTGATTCCTATTTTAATAACAATGCTTGTATTGAATACATGTCTTATTTTTTTAATAACGAAAATATATTTATTAAATGCTGAGCTTGCAATAAGTTTGTTTTCTCAATATAACTGATTAATACAGCTTTTAATTAATTTTAGCTATCCTCTATGAAGAAAAAGATCTGTATACTCATTCATTAATTGACCATTTTAATGTATCATATTTGTATTTTAAAAATTTTTATTCATATACAAATGAGATAACATTAGATATAGCTGGATTGGAAAATGGAACGACTCGAGCTGATAGTAAATTCCTTTTTATTCAACTATAGTTTAGATAATAAATTTTAGTTATACGAAAAACTGAGAAAACCGATTTCGTTATTAGTTTAGTCACAAATTCAGCTTTACAACAAATTATTCAAGCATTATCATATCAAGTGGATTTGGCTGTAGTACAATTACATTTAACTGACTGGAATGGAATTTATCCTGGTAATTCTTAGGCTTTCATAGAGACATGTAACTGAAAATATTTTCTAGCAAATTTGGATGCTGAAATTATATTTGAAGAGTATGTTTGTATTGTTCCGGCTTCAATCGTCCTTGGAAATATGCTGACAGAACTTTTTGATAAAATAAATGTCTCAAGCCGGGTTACTGTAGTCTATGATGACATTGTTCGTAAGTTTACTGTAATCTTTATAATTTTGAAATTTGCATTTTTTATAATACAGCTGAAACTGATATGTCATGGAGGAAACAATTCTTACAACTTTCATTTCCTATAAATTTTATTCCAATGGCAAATTCAACAAATCCTGCAGCAGTGAGAAGTCAATTGAGTGCTTTAGCAGAATCAACAACAACAATTGTTTTTGTTGCAAAAACTCATAATTTTGAAAATTATGTTTTGTATGCAGAAGAATTTATTGTTCAAAATATGTTTATATGGATACAATTATCCCTTGATACATTGCCATTTAAATGTGATGATTGTATTGCTACTGAAATGTATGTTGTTCGAGCCCTTCCAACTGGAAAAGCAGAAGATCTAAGATTATTAAATGATTTTATAATTTCTCAAGAATTAAATATCGATATGAATTACAGTATTAAAAGTTATCAAGAAGCATTCATTTCAACAGCTTTTGATTCAGTAAAAGTTGCTTTTTTATATTTAATTGCTGATAACACTACTTTGGTCTCATTGCTTACACCCGAACAAAAGCTACAATTTGATGGTATTGGCCCTAATAAAACAATGTTTGATATAATTTCATTGAAAAATATCAATTATGAATATGGGCCATATGTTCACCATTTTAAATCATACTTTTATCAGGTAATTTAGAAAAGTAAAAAATCTTGTAAACATAGAAACATATAGGATACGATGGCAGGAATATTTCGAATTAATAGAAAACAAGAATTACCAGATCATAATATTAATAAATTTGTAAGTTTTATAAATAATTTATTATTGCTACATATTTTTACAATTAAGATTGGCAATTGGACTTTTATGAATGGTATTACTCCATTTTATGGATCTTTACTTGTTGATGTCAGGCAGATAAATCATTACAGAGTTGTTACAGTTATTGTATGTTTTAGATGTTTTATTTACAAATTTTTACTGTTAAAATATTTAGCAACAACCATTTATTGAATTTGTACACGGCGGACCATCTGATCAATTTCAGGGATACTGTATTGATCTTTTAAATTTAATACAACAAGAGCTTCATTTCACATATGAAATATATCAAGCACCTGATGGTAAATTTGGATCGGTTGATGATAATGGAAATTGGAATGGACTCATAGGAGAAGTTGTTGTTGGAAAAGCTGATATAGCTTTAGCTCCCCTATCTGTTATGGCGGAGAGGGAAAATGTAAGTCACTATTTATCTTACATTTTTAAATGCTAGTTAAAATAATTTTAGGACATTGATTTTACAGTACCTTATTACGATTTAGTTGGAACAACAATTTTAATGAAAAAATCGGATGTTGAATATTCGTTGTTTAAATTTATGAAAGTTCTGGAATGGCCCGTATGGCTTTGTATTGTTGCAGCATATTTATTTACAAGCATTCTTTTATGGCTTTTTGAAAAATTTAGTCCATATTCATATTCAAACAATAAAGAAAAATTTAAATTAGATCCAGAAAAGCGTGAATTTACTTTGAAAGAATGTTTATGGTTTTGTTTAACATCATTAACGCCTCAAGGCAACAACTTTATACCCCCCATTAACATTCCTAATTTTTTTATTTTTAGGCGGAGGTGAAGCACCAAAGAACGTTTCAGGACGTCTTGTTGCAGCAACTTGGTGGCTTTTTGGATTTATAATTATTGCTTCATACACTGCAAATTTAGCTGCATTTTTAACTGTTTCACGCTTAGAACAATCTATTAAGTACAAACAGAATAATTATGTCGTTTTCTTTTTTTATTGACCTTCCTTTTTTCAGTTCATTGGATGACCTTGCAAAGCAATATAAAGTTGAATACGCTCCAATCAAAGGCGGTGCAACAGAAACATATTTCCGGAGAATGGCTCAAATTGAAGAACTTTTATATAAGTAAGTGGGTTTTTTAATAAAAAATAATAAAATGTTAAAAAACGAAAAAAATATTTAAGCACTTGGAAAGCAATGTCATTAAATGAAAGTATGACACCACTGGAAAGAGCTAAATTAGCAGTATGGGATTATCCAGTGTCAGACAAATTTACAAATATGTGGAGATATATGCAGGAATCAAAACTTCCTGATGGAATCCCACAAGCAATTGACCGAGTTTTAAACTCTGATACGGGCTTCGCTTTCATTGGTATATAACTATTGTATATTTAGATTTTTTAACGTAAGTTTTTTAGGAGATGCTATGGAAATTAAATATGCTATCCTAACAAATTGTAAATTACAACAAGTTGGCACAGAATTTTCCCGTAAACCTTATGCCATTGCAGTTCAAAGTGGAAGTGGTTTAAAAGATGAAATATCAGCAACAATTCTAAAATTACTAAATGAAAGACAGTTAGAAGCTTTAAAAGAAAAATGGTGGAACGAGAATCCTCATAAGGTTAAATGCCCAGATGTTGATGATGAATCGAATGGAATTTCAATTCAAAATATTGGTGGTATGTGCTTCTCTTTTTGGCATAAAATGAATGACTTCCGAGATTCCAATAATGAACTTTTTAAGGCGTTTTCATTGTAATCATGAGCGGAATCGTTCTATCATTCATCACTCTTATCTTTGAATACATGTATTATAAGAGAAAGGGACAAAAGAATTTATTAAAAAGGGCAAATGCTCGACATTCCACTGAAATGACAACTGCTTCATCGTCTGAGATGCAAGATACCACAACAACAACAGCAGCGACAAGAAATAGATTTACCCTTCATAACGGAAATATACCACAATACACAAATTCTGCTTTTCAATTTTAACAGTTATTTTCATTGTATACATTCTTTCAATTGTAGAAAACCATTAAAAATAAAAGCAAAAAAACATTAAATTTATGTCAAAAACTTTTTATCACGGGAAAAGCATGTATTTTTTTGATTTGATTGAGGTTCATTGTATGCGCTGTCGTTTATATGACGACAATGTATAAAAAAGTATTCTTCTTTCATTTTCTTCTTCTGTCATCATAAGCGATAACAACAGCAGCTAGTAAAGATTCACTTGTTAGTGTTTTTGTCAATTCCATTTCTTTCTTTAATGCTTCTTTTTCCCTTCTTCTTGATCAACAGCATATATTTTTTGGGTTTAAAAAATTTCAAGACAAGAAGTAATAAAGAAAGTTTTACATCGTCATCATAAACATCATGGCAAGTAAGTTTTAACTTTTTTGTTCTTTTTTGTCTCATTTTTTAATTAGTTTGTTCTAAATGAATGAGCTTTCTATGTTTATGTTAAAACGAACTCACTACTTGCTTTTTACTAATGAACCGTTTCTTTCTTTCTTCCATTTTGTTTTTTACTTTCTAGTCATAATCTTCATCCTCCACATCTTTTTTTGAAAGTAACTCATTTAGTTTTGTTATATAAACTTTGAAAAAAGGGATATGTATATTCTTTCATTTTAATAAATTTTATGCCTTTTTTAACAATGTTTTTTTTCCTTTCTTTTCCTCTCTCTCTTTTTTTCCTTTTTGTTGAAAAAAGAAATAGGATTTTGATGAATCAAAAAGAAGGCAATGATGATGAGATTTTGGGGTGTTAAGAAGCGAAAACATCAAAAAAATAGGAGGAGAAAAAAGAACTACTACTACTACTTCCAAAAATGGGATAAATGCTTGGTGTAAAAATGAAGAATGAAGAGTCTCATTCTAAAGATAGGGGGAAGAATATTTTACTTGCCCCTTTTAAAGGGGTTTCAAAAACAACAACATCATCATTTTGTGGTGGTTCTCGTTTATGTTTTTTTTGTTCCTTTCATTCTTCCTTCTTTTTCTCTTATTCCTCCTTTATGCCAAAAGCACAGCCTAAAGCAATGAAAGGAAGTCTTATTGGAGAAGTTCATTTGGAAGCAAATTGTTAAAAAAGAATGCTTTAAGGCTCTTTTGTGAAAAGGAGAGGATGGATGGTGGTAATTTGTGGAGGCAAATCATGAAAAAGTTGTATATTATTTTTTATTCTTTCTTTTTCTCTTTTATGTGACACACGGAACTACGTACAAGCTTGAAATCATGTGATTAAAACAGCCCCAAAAACTTTTTTTTGCTAATCTGTTGTGGTTCTTCGTGTTAACATTTAATGTTTCTAAAATTGTCTTAGATTAGTTATTCCTAATCTGGTACTGGTATTTTATATATTTTATATCCTTTATTTACATGACTTTCGAAAACGACTTTATGTAATATTATCCGTAAAAATGGAAATCTAAACACAATGGCACTTTGTTGAAATATTTTTCACTTTTTAGGTTAAAAGAAATCTGCCCTAAAAAATGTTTTTGAGAGTAAATAAAAAAGCAAAATATTTTAAAAGCCGCAACAACTAAAAACCCTAAACTTTTTACATTTGTAATTACGAATGTATGGCTTTTGTTTGAGTTTGTTCATGTATCCCTTGCGACATTGACTTTCATTCTAAGAGTTCCTATTGTTATTCCAAAATAGCATAGCTCTTTTTTCTTTTGTGAATTTTTTGAATATGCAAAACATATGTCTATCAACCTGTCTCTGATTATTTAATACTCTTTTTTGTTATCTGGTAAATGCTAATTTTTATTAGAAAATGAAATAAATTCCACAGAGATTTGAATCTGACTTTAGGCAATGTTGTTTGAGCTAAAGTTTTCAATAAATTATTGAAAGCGCACATTTTTTTTCTGTTTAGGTCACGAAAAGTGAACACGCAACCTTTATTTTTTTTCTCCACCTGGTTTAGTTAAATCTTTTTTTTAATTTTTATAATTGTTAAATCCTAAAAGAGACAGTTTTGTTTTATTTCTTTAAAAAAGGATATATTTTTGACTTTTTACCTTTATTAATGTTATTCATAGATTAATTTTTTTTGTCTTATTCATCCGGTATCCCATGGACACAAGGTAATTTTTGCGATAAAGATAGAGAAGAGATACCATATTGACGTGTTAAGACTTTAAAAAGAATGGCAAACAAAATTTTGTCATTTTCTATCTTCTGAAAGATATTTTGTGTATTTTAATCCCTTTAAGAAGCCCTATTATCCTTATTGAAAGTGTTACCCTTTAACATTGCTTTCTGTATTTTTTCCTCTTTTTTACATTGTTAGTTAACGATACTTTCAGTCTTCAATGCAATGCAGTCCTTTTATTCACTTTTATTTGTTTTAACATTATAAGAAAGGCTGTTCAATATTAATAAAATATGGAAGTGTATTATTAAATTCTGCAAAATAAACTTCATATATCTTTTTTGAAATGCAAATTATTTTTCGTTAAATTTATTTTTGGATTTTGCAATCAACGTCATGCTCTTCATTAACTAAAAAAATTCATTGGCCTTCATCTTCATCATCCCCAATCTTCTTGTTATCCCAAAAATAAAAACTTAGGTTTTTATCTTCAAACATCAAAAACTTTGTTGGTTTTTCTTGCTTCTTCCGGCTTTTCCCATCTTTTTTTTGTGTAGTGGGCCCGACCTTTCAACGCGCTGGACTAAGCATTAATTTAACGGAAGTCACATCAAGTAAAAAAAAGATAGAAGGAAGAGGCTAAAAAGGAGAAAAAATTCACATACATGGCATCAAATTTGGCATCATCTGAAAAAAGCAGCAAACTTGTTACATTAACCAAAAAGTTTTCAAGAAGTGATCTTCACTCAACGAAAAAAGAAAAGGATGCTGTTATTTCTTCGTCGCCTTCCTATTCAGAAGCCGCACCCATAACAAATAAATATTCTCATGCCTCAGAAACTCCACTTCTTCCTTCAATAGAGTCTGAGAATGAAAATTTTACTTCTTCATCTAAAAGGCAGCGATCAACAAAGCGTTCACTTCGTTTAAGTGTTTTTCGTCGAAAAGTTGGCTCTGAAATTCGTGAATCAAAAGATAAAAATAATGCTCGAAGGACAACATCTCTTGGACCAAATACTATAAAAGAAGAAGTACCTGAAAAACAGATTAAAGATTCTTCACCTTCTTCATCATTTCCATATCCAAAGCCAGATACTAAAGTTAAAAAAGGGTTTTGTTGTTCATTTCGTCAATTAAGTAAAAAGCGTCTTATTGAACCTGATTCAAATCTTTCTGTTCAAGAGCCATGTACAATATTAACACCTGAATACGGTCCCCAAGGAATTAGTAAAGGAAATTCAAGAAATTCAACTGCTCCAAATTCTCCCAAGCCTGAATCATCAATAATGCCAACAAGTAATTCATTTGAACAGCATCTTCTCTCCGCTGTTCAGCCATCTACCCTTCCAACAAGACGTAAGATTTTTTTAATTCATTTTTTTCTCTTTTGATGTTGTTACATTCAAAATGTTGATATTAATTATTATCGTTTTTAACACACATATAAAAAAGTTTGACGTTGGCTGTCACTGACAATATTCCATTCTTTTTATTATTCGTGGTGCAGGCTTTTCGGGAATCTTTGATTGATGTTTTCTATAACTTTTTCTTCTTCCTTATGTTTCCTCACATATTAGCGTTCAATAAGCTGCTCTATTTTTTGCTTTCTTCTTTTTTGATACAAAATTGTATCCTTACTTTTCTCTCAATGTTTTGAACTATGATGTTGCCTTCTTCTTAAACTCCCTTCACGTTTTCCCATCCACACCACCTTTACATTTTTTTGTTCAACACTTAAACGAACACTGTTTTAACAAATTTTTTGAGACACTAATCTTTTTTTATTTCTCCGTAGTGGCCATGCTCGGTTTTATCATAAAATGCTGCGACTTTTGATGCTTTATAAGAACTTTTTTCCCAAATTGTTAAAAAGAAGACTAAATTTATTTACCGAAAAAAATGACAAAAGGAAGAAAATTTCTTTATCATTGCTGTTACTTTGTTTTACATTTTGACACATCAATTCTTCTTCTCTTTTCTTTTATTTTTATCGGAAGAAGAAATGTGTTTAAACCCGGGCTAAAGGCCTCCCAAGTGTTTTTCGGAATAAATGTTTAACAAAAAAGAATACGAAGCATCAGGGGGCACTTCGTCAGTATTCATTCAAATGTTTCCTTCCGGACATCATGTTCTTTTGCTTCTTTTATTCTTTCTTCTTTTGCTTCAATCTTGATGCTACTTTGTTCTTGAAGACGGCTGCTGCATTTGATTATTTTTCCTCTTATATATTGTTTAAAAAATATAAATTTAAATTTTCGAAATCATGATGCTGCTAGGCGGTTAAATCTTGTATCAGTTGTTGCTGTTGTTGCTGCTACTGCTTTCAATCATCTTCATATTCTCCTTCAAAATCCTTCAAAATTATTATTTATTTATTTACCAACGAATATAAAACCTTCATTTTTTTATATTCATACACAATGTAAAACGAAGCAGAAGAAGAAATAAGAAGGCTACTGAATAAATGAGGCTTCTGGGGGCTTTATTCTTCCAAAACCAACAAAAAAGACGTTTCTTAACATTGATTTGTTTCTGAATAAGATTTGTCTGAAAAAATTTTACCCCACGGAAATATATTCTTTCTTCATTTCTTTGTTCCTCTTCTTTTATTGCTTAAAGATTTATCTATTTTTTGTTTTCTTCTTTTTTGATACAAAATTGTATCCTTATTTTCTCTATTTTTTATATGCATTGAAAAAAAAATTAAAAATGGAAAATTCATCATCAGTGACAGCCAACAATTCAGATTATTATAAACGATCATTTTTATCATTAACGGAATTCGCACAAATTTCTGCATTTTTAGTTCGAAAATTATCAAAAGCTTTCTTCAATTCACAAAATGGCGACAAAATTGGTTAGTTTCTTTTTCTCCTTCTTCTTCGTGTTCATTTTTCTTCCATGAAAAACAAAAAAAAATCCGAAGCTTTTTTTCTTCTTCTCTCTTCAATTTTCAAATTAGTGGTGGTGATGGTAGTGTGAAATGTTTTTGTTGTTTAAAAAAAGTGTTTAAAAAAGTAGTATGGTTGTTGTCGTGTCATTGTGACATTTTCCTTTTTTGATATCAGATGTCGTGTGGTATTTTTTATTTTCTGTTTTGTTTATGGTGGCATTTTAACATGACAAGGCTTTTCATATCACAGTACAACAACCTATTTTATTTCTATTTCTTCTTTCTTATTTTTTCATGTATATTTTTTTCTTCCTTTTTTAAGCCATTCGTTATTAAAATAAAAATACGGAAATACGACATCTTGTTGCTTTGCAGTCTTTTTTTTTCTTTCACTTTCATGGATGTTAAAAGCAGCCTTGTCATGAGTCTCCTGGACATTTTTTTAAATATTAAATTTATAATTTTTTTTTCATTTTTGTTATTTTATTCTTGCAGATTTTTCTTTTTCTTTGAGCAAAAATAGGATTGAAATTACGGTGAATTGTTTGGTAAAAATAGATTTTCTATCCTAGTAGTAAAGCCATCCGATTATGGCAATGAAACCCTTTTTGATTGCCTTATTTCTTTTCTTTTTCGACCAATTTGTTTTAGTTGAATGTCTTTTTTCAGAAAAAAAAACCTTGTTAAAACCTATTTTCTTTTATTTTAATAGCAATATGCGTAAAAATAGCTTAAATAGTTTTTTGTGGGCGATAAGCTTTGGTTTTGCTTTTCTAGAATTGCTTAAAACGTTTCGAAAAAAGAACAGTTAAAAGTAAAAGTGAAAGAAGCATCTTCTTCTTTTTTTCATTCTTTTAAATTTTCTTCCTATCACTTGTTGAAAATCGGCACACATGCCAACTTCTTCGTCTTTTCAAATCATTAACAACAAAAAAAGACAAAAAAGAAAATTTTATTTTTGGTAGTATGAGTTGCCCTTTTATCTTTGTTCTTGAATTAATTAATTTTGCTCTTTTTTTCTCATAAAAAAGTGTCACAAACAAAAAAAGGCTTGGTTAATGAGCTAAAAAATGCCTTTAACTAATTCTTTCAGCCATTTATTCTGCTTTTCTACTTCCATGTAAAACTTTTTTTCTAAACATGCATCAAGTAGACATAGCGCATTTCCCACTGCCATCAACAAATTTTTCTTTCTTTTTTTCTTTGTATTTTCATACACAGTCCAACATTGGCAATGAAGCTAAGTTAACAGACGGATGTTTGCTCGTACACACATAAGACTTAAGGAAAAAAAGTGCCATAGAAAGGCAGCGGACGACAACGTTGGTGACGACGATGACAACCCATTTTTGTTAACGCCAGGAGTTTAGTTCTCGTTGGAACGTAGAAAGATATATTTTTTTCTTACTATGTCCCTTAGCTAGTGTTTATTGGTGAATGCCAGGGCCTCCGACATCAATCGAAACAACAAGCTTTAAAGGAAAAAACCGGCTAGTGATAGTCACCTTCCAGCATAAGCTTAAGTAACATGACTCGTAGAAATAAAAAAAGGGAAAAGAAAACACGGAAAAATAACGGAATTGTTCAGTATTATTTCTCCCCGAAAAAAGAAATGCCTTAATTATTGACATGCTTTTAAAAGATAATTGTATTTATATTTTTTTGTGTTTTTTTCTGTGTTATTTTGTTTTCCACAATCTAAAATAATAAAAAAATGGACATTTTGTTTCAAAAAATGGCGTGAAAAGAATGCTTGACTTTTCTTTAAAAAATTTACAATTTTTGTTATACTGGTTGCGCGCCTATGTCATCTCCACACGTTTTCATATGTTAAGCATTTTTTAGTAAATTGAAAAAAAGTGTAGCATGAAATTCAAGAAAAGTATGCTGTAAGCTGTTGTTTTAACTCTTCACAAAAAAACACTGTTGTTTTTTCTTTCTTTTTTTTCCACTTTTTTATATGAGTTTCGAAATGGGTTGCTCGCTCCGGTGGCTTTTGCTACTCGATATTCACGGCAAATATCATACATACTTGAAGCTGATTACTATTTTTGGTCTTTAATACGTCTTTTATTTATTGTTTATTTGTTATTCATTTTCTTGATCGTATCATTCAGAGGATTTATTCAAGCACCTTTAATAACAGTCACACATATTTTTTTAAAAAAATACATAATGGGAAGTGAAAGAAATTTTCCTAAATTTGACATTAAGAAAGAATTTATGGGTGAGCATCGATTAAATAAACTTTTGTTGCTTCTTCTCATTTTAGCTATCATTTTACTTTTTTCATTATTATTATTTTCAAATAATTTTGTTTATATATTTTTTTCCCTTTTTGTTGCTTTTCTTAGTGTTTTTTGTTTTGTTTTTGAGTAAATTTGTTTTCTGAGATTATTTCTCTTTTTTCTTATTTTCTTCTTAACATAACTCTAATCCTATTATTAATCTTTAGATCTGATGAATGATTGGGAAATAGGTGGGACACAGAATCCATGGGTATGTCCAAGCGATCGACATCTTCAACTTCGAGCTCAGTATGTTACATTTTTTGCTTTCAGTTTTTTTATCATGTTAATATTTGCTAAACACACAAAAAGAAAATGTAACTTTAGACTCAAAAGTGGTTGGAGTGTCCGTACCGCTTCAGCTCGCTCACCAACAAACATCAAGCAAAGTGCAGGAGGAGGAATTTCAGATGCCGAACAGGAGCAAATCCGAAAAGTGCTTGCAAGAGCAGAAGCTGGAAGACAAAACGAACAACAGCGAATAGGGTAAGGACTATGTTTTGTTACCCAAAAATATTTTTGAGCAACAAAAAAACAGTTATTTTTTCCTGGAAAATGCACTTTCATCCTGATTACCATAATTAGCGTAACTATGCTTCAAAAAAAGTTAAGATGAAAAAATTTTTGTTTCTAAATTGAAAAACACTGAAAGTGCATCCAGAAACCAAAATTGAAAGATAATTGAAAAATTTGGCTTTAAAATAGCAAAAATGACAAATAACATTTTTTGGTACTAATTTTTATCATTAAATCTCAAAAACAGCTTTACTCATTTCTTTTTTTCTAACATTCTTGTTTTTTTTACAGAAAAATGGTTGATCGTCTTGAAAAAATGCGTACCCGTGCAACAGGTAACGGCGTAACACAGTGCCTGCTATGTCAAACGGAATTCGGTTTACTTGCTTCTAAAAGTTATGCAGCAATGTGTATGGATTGTCGCAAAGTAAATTACTATATTTTCTTAAATATTTAAGTAATTTTTTTGTCTTCCTGTTTTAGTATGTATGCCAAAAAAATTGTGGTGTTGAAACGTATGACCAAAAACGTGGAGAGCCAATATTTCTTTGTAAAATATGCAGTGAATATCGGGAGGTGGTATGACTTTTAAAGCCATAAAATATCCACTAATTGCTTTTTTTATTTTGCAGATGTGGAAAAAGTCTGGTGCATGGTTTTATAAAGAAATGCCAGCGTACGTTAAGCCACCCTTAAATGGAACAACGCCTGGTAGTAGCAGTTGTAATAATACACCAAGAGCATTTTGGCAACATAGTGATTCAAGAACAAATTTAACGGCCTTATCACCAACAGTAGCATTTTCATCTTTATCTTTACAAGATGCTGGAATTAATCAGGGAGCTACAAGTAATGGAATTTCAACAAATAATGCGGGTTCAAGTAATGCATCATTTTCATCACAGCATCGGGTTTCAAGACAACTTCCAATTCCACCAGATCAACAACAACGGTAAATTAATACAATAAAATAATTCAAAGAAATTTTTTTATATTTAAGATTAAAAACTACACCACGTCCAAGAATTACTCCATCATGGGTGCATGAAAAGGTACAATCTAGTATGAGTATTGGATCAGAAGATGAAGAATCGTCTTCATCATCAATAGATCATGTAGATTTTAAGCAATCACTGCCAAGCAGCACTTCCACGAATTTAGCTCGTCGTCATCATCATTTTCATCGTCCAAAGGAGCTAAATAATCGCTTTCCAGAAAGCGTTAATTCACTTAATTCACGTCATTCAAATCATCAACATTCTGCTTTATCTAGTCGTAATCAAATTACTGATACTGGTACGTTATAATAAAAAAAATTGTCTAAAAAATATATTTTTTTCGAGTGTACTAATTTGCTCTGTTTTTTTCTACTAACATTTTTTATTATTTTAAAGTTAAGTTAAAGGCATTCGCTAGCTTTTTTGAATGAAACTCATTTTTTGCTTGTAACAAATTTATTTTTTTTTTATTTTTTATGCAATTTGCAGATTGAGTTCCGTGTTTGAATGTCCAAAAAAAGTATAATGAGGAAAAAACTTTTTTGATGAAAATTTGTTCACATCTTCTGCTGGTAAACAAGGACTTTTTAAAAGCTTAAATTTAGTTTATTTCAGTTCATTTTTTGCATTCACTTTTTTTTCACTTCTGTTCGCACAAGGAAATTAACTCGCTTAAGTTTTTTTTGAGTTTCAATTCTTTAGTTGCATTTTCATTTTTTATCACATTTCACCTTTTTCTGCAAACTTTTAAACGCCATTCTAAATTTATTTAATTTAGATAGCGATAATGATGAATCCCGGCGTTCCACTCCTTCAACATCCCCTCGGCATTCATTAGCAACTCCATCAAGTTATGGTGGTGATGATCTATCACAAAATCATGTCTCACTTGCCGCAAATAATGAAGCATCAGATGTGAAAAGCATTGATTCGGGTGGTGAGCATATTTCATCGACTTTTTGTTAACTCGATTTTTATATTTCAGTTGTACAAAGTGATCATTCTGCTCAACAAGCACAACTACATCAAAGCTCTTCCGTTAATTTAACATTGATTCCACAAAATGACACAATATCCCCTCCACATGTGACATATCCTTCTAATGCAATGCCATCTTCATCATCAAGGTTGTCTGCAGGTGAAACACAAATAATTAAGCCTCTATCAATTGGACCAACTCCACCACCAATTCCTCCAAGAGCTCATACAACATCTCCATCACACTTTGGTGAAAGATGTACAAGTTCTGCATCGTCAGCATCTTCATCAGCAATGTTTCATCAAAATCCACCATATTTTCCTACAATGCCAATCAAAGAATTTCCATCAACTTCACAAAAAAATATTAAACTTTCACATGAAAGTTTGCATTCCATTTCTGCCAAAACTGCTGAAAATCGAAGTCGCCCTGAAAGCGCTTTTTCAACAGAACAGAATCCATTAAGTTCAAGTGTAATGAGTGACGTAGAAAAGGAAAAATTATTTTTACCTGAAAGTGGTGACAGCAGTAGCATAAAAATTGTGGGTGTTTATTAGACAATTAAAAACTTTTTTAGAAAACAAAAAGCAATAATAATGATGCTATTATTAATGTTCTTCCGGTTTTTAGGAAGAAACAACTTCTCCAACATTTATGAGTTCACCTGATGACGATACAAGTAAGTTTAAGAATTCTACTGTATTACACTAAAAAAGGCATTAAGTAAGATTTCTCCCCATATATATTAAAAAACATTAATAACTACATTTTTTTTACTTACAAATAACAATTATTTTTTATTTATTTTAAAAAAAGGATATTAAAGAAATAATAGTAACATTTTTGCTTTAATACTTTATTTTTTATTATTTTATTTTTGCATTCTCACATTCTCTTTAGAAGCCATATGGCAATTAACAAAGAAATCAAAATTTCGACCAAAAAATTTTTGCACTAAAACATTTTCCTTACAATCTTCTAACAATGATACAGCACGGAAAATTACAAGATCAAAAGATTCTGGATCTAGTTCAATGTCCGCTGACGCAGCATTTGATGAAAATTCATCAATCGCCCCAGATCCGTCATCAACAACAAGCATGCCACCAATAAATGAAATCGGTGCTGATTCTAATAATTCTCTTGACATATCTGTATCTGTGCCTTGTGTTGGTGGTGATAGTGAAAAAGTTGTTGATAGTAAATGTGTTGTACCAAAACGACAAAAGCAAAAAGGAATTTTTAAAGCAACATTATGTTTGCCACGTTCTGTTCGAGGAAGAATTGATGCTTATCGAAGTACATGATTTTTTTATTAGTTGAAATCTATCTATTTTTTTTATTTCTTTGGCACTTTTTGGGTTTACTTTTTTATTTCCAAGGATTACCATAATGTCTCCTTTTTTCTATCCCTTTTATCCTTTTTATAACCAACTTCTTAAATACTTTCTATCTATCTTTTTTCTCTCTCACACTTTCATTGAGTGGTTGGGAGTGCTTGAACACTTATTTTTTCATCATTTACAGTATTTTATCATAAAAAACATTTAGGTACACTTGGATCAATTCAATTTAATCTTACATATCTTCATGAAGATAAACAACTTATTATTCATCTTATTCGAGCAAAGGTAAACTAACAATAGCATAAAGAAATACAAAGCATGATATTTCTTTTTTCTAGAATTTAAAAGCCATGGATAAAAATGGATTTTCTGATCCATATGTTAAATTTCATATTATTCCTGGTAATGCAAAAGCAACAAAGCTAACATCGAAAACCATTGAAAAAACTCTTAATCCTGAATGGCATGAAGAGTTAATTTATTATGGAATTACAGAAGAAGATAGACTTAAGAAAACATTACGGATTACTGTACTTGACAGAGATAGAATTGGTTCAGATTTTTTGGGTGAAACCCGTGTTGCCTTAAAAAAATTGCCATTAGGGCAAATGAAAAAATTTAATCTTTATCTTGAACATGCAATGCCAACACCGGTAAACTTTTGAAAGCGTTTCCAAAATACAAGAAAAATATTGTAATTTTTAGATGGAAAAACCAGAAGAAGTTGAACGTGGTAAAATATTAATTTCCATTTGTTACAACATTCAACAGGGATCACTCTTTGTTAATATTAAACGATGCGCAGAATTACTTGGTATGGATTCAACAGGATTTTCTGATCCATATTGTAAAGTATCTTTAACACCGCTGAGTAGTAAAGCACATCGACAAAAAACCGCTATCAAAAAACGAACACTTAATCCTGAATTTAATGAAGTAAGCTCATTGTTGCTTCAGAGAATCTTTAAAAAAAATTTTTTTAATTTTTAGATTCTCCAATTTATTGTTCCGTTTAAAGATTTACCAAAAAAGACGCTTGAAATTGGAGTATACGATCATGATGTTGGTCGACATGATGATTACATTGGTAAGCTAAAACAAAAAAAGAGAGAAACAAGAACTTTTATTAATAAATTATTTTTAGGTGGAATTGTTCTATCAACTGCTGCAAAAGGCGAACGTGGACAACAATGGTCGCAATGTATTGAAAATCCAGGCAAAACGTTTGAAGCTTGGCATAAATTAGATCCAAACACATAAATTAATTTTAAAATAAATAAAATTGAATGGGTTTTTAAATTTTTTGGTGCCGGTAAAATGTGCAATATTTAATTTTTATTTATATTATTTAATAACAAAAAGTAAACTTTTTTATTTATACAAAATTGAATGTACTTATCACAAATATTATTACTGTAAAATTTTATTGTGCACAAAATAAAACTATTATATCACTTTTTTATTTCTTTCAAAAACAAAAAAATACAATAAATACACATAAAAACAAATAAATAAAGATAAGGCAAGAATTAAACAATTAATTAATTTCGTTGATTTTGCCAATTGTGAATTGCTTTTTCGGTTTTTTCAATATATTCTTTGGCAAGTTTGTAACCGTATTCTGCATAAGATTTTCCAAGATCTAATAATTTTGCAAATATTTCTGCAAAGAAAAAAGGGTTATTTTTGGAACAAAATTTGTTTAAATTCACCTGTCGCTGTTTCAGCAATATCACTTGCAAGATGTTTCAAGAATTCAATTACATGAGAAATTTGTTCACCGTAATTATCTGATACATATTTTGACTAAAAATATTTTAAAACTTGCAAACTTTATTCATTTTTTTAAACTGAAAAAACCTACAAATTTACCAAAATTTTCAGAGAAATAAGTTTTTGCAGTATCAAAGTAGCCCATAAATAATTTTGAAGCTGTATTGGCATGGGTCATTGCAGAAGGGAAAAATCTTTTAGCAGTAATATTTTGTAGGGATTCAACAGTAATAAAGAAATTTTGTTTAAGAGTATTTCGAATGACCATATTTTGGAGTGACCACTTAGCATCATTGCAAAAACCTTTACTTTTTGGAATCCATGGCTTATCAGATATTTGACAATTATGGAATAAAAGTGCTCCACCAAAAATTATTAAAAATAATGTTGTAAGAAATGTAAAACGAATCATTGTTCCAAAGATTGAAGATTCTAAAAAAGAAAGATTTTGATTCTGTTTAGTTCTTATATAACAGAAAAAATATTATTATAAAAAACACACTTTTAACGCTACGTTGCTTTTCAGAGCCAGCAGTGGCAGAGGCGACAGCCATGGATGACAAGAAGGAATAATGGACTGAAGCAGACGGTTAAAGAAGAGGAAGAACGAAGGCAGCAAGCAGCAGCAGCACCCTCGATATTAACAAATTTGCGCGCGCAGTTTTTTTCTGTGAGGTCAAAAAAGCCAAGTGTATCTTTTTTGTTGGCAAAAAAACCAGCATAAATATATATCGATAGATGTAATAAAAGAATACAAACATAGAAATTTTTTTTATTTTCAATTTTAAAACAAAAACAAACTATGGCTAAAAAGTACCAGTATTATTACCGTAACCAAGTGAAATATAACAACCATATAAGTAATATAACAATTTAAAGGATATGAATCTTTAAGAAAAACTTATTATAACATGCTACAATTCTTTTTTTGAAAGCTTTGGGCCTTTATCTTTCTTTTTTTGCTTTTCTTCTGCTTTCTTAGCTCTCTTTTTAGCTTCTCTGGCTTCATTTGCTTCTACAATAGCATCATGTTGCATTCGTTCTTGTAGAAGAGACCGATCATATGGATTAACAAAATTTTCTTCTCTTTCAATAATTTCTAATTCTTGACCAGCAAGATTAAGCAGTTGCAAAGTAAGATCATCATAGATACGGAAATCTTGTCCAAATTTATATGCCCAATTGACCAATTCTTTAAATGCAGCATTTTTTGTATATTCTTTTCTTAAAATATTTGGATAATATAGAATAAATTCACATAAAAATGGTGTATTTTCAATAACACTTGCAATAGATTCACGTAAATTTTCATTATCAGCAGGAAATTGACCTTGTAATGGATCAAACTTTGCATCTTCTATTGCTTTTTTGGCAGTTGAAAATACTTTTTTGATGCTTGAAACCAATTCATTCACCACAGAATGCTGCTTTTTGTTTTCTGGAAGTGCAATAATATTTTTAAGAGCTGTTGTTTGTTCCATGCGTTTTTTTCTTAAAAGCCGTTGATCTAAAAAGATGAATTAGTTTTCAACAAGTTAATTTTAAAAAAGGGGTATTTGTAACTTACATAATTTCATTGAATCTATTTCTCCTGCCGTATCATCTTTACCGGTAGTTTTGATATGAGCTTTATGATCATCTATATGTTTAGAAGAAACTGAATTAACTTCTGCTTGAAGTGGGATAATGAAAAGTGAGAAAAACACTAAATAAAATATATTCATTTTTCAAAAGTTTGAGTTGAAAAGTTTTAAAAGTTTTTATATTTTTTAAAATTTATTACTCTCGACACGACCATTTGTTTACCAAAAGGAAAAATATTTTGTTTGTTTGTTTGTAGAGTATTATTGTCTTTTCAAACATCATCATCCCCTTAATCATTCAACATTTATAATTTATGAAATATATATATTTCAAAAAGAGATTATAATTTAAATTGCGTAAAGTAAAATAAGATTTATTCTAATAAAATTATAAGTTTTTATCGTTTGGTACTCACTGTTAAATTTCGTAAGAAAATGACGTCAGTTAAGAGAAATAGGGTGTGAGTCATCTTCGGCAACAAGGTCTCTGTGAAATCACCAGTTTCTTTTATTTAGAAGGCGTTTTGTCCAATCGTGTTTCATTTTACTCATTGTCTTTTTATATTTAAGTTAATATTTTTGTAAAAATTTTTTCAGATATGGTGAACTTTTTATCTGTTCCTTTAAAAAAGACAAATGAAGTTGATCTCATTAAGCCTCTTCGAGGCTTCATTGAGTCTATGAATTTATCACCAGAACTTTTTGCTGAATTTAATGAAGCTTTACAAGAATTGAATAAATTAAGAAATAAAGTTTGTAATCAAGGATTAGATAAAACTGAACAATCTTTACATTTGATTGAACGGTGAGTTAGCTTTAAATTTTTTATAAATTGATATATTTAATATTTCATTGCAGATATTATGATCAATTACGAGCTATTGAAAATAAACTTCCCATTACTCCAAATTTGAATCCAGTTGCTTTCAAATGGAAGGATGCTTTTGATAAAGGTGGTGTCTTCTTTGGTCGTGCTTCTTTGAGTAAGTTTATATTTATTCCATTGCTCTGTTATAAGTTAATTCATTTTAGCTGTAAGTGATAGCTCTTTCGAAAGAGCATGTGTACTTTTTAATTGTGGTGCAATGATGTCTGCTGTTGCTGCAAATCAATCAATGGCATCTGATGAAGAATTAAAAGCTGCAGCAACATTATTTCAAAAGGCTGCTGGTGTTTTTAATCATCTTAAAGATAATATCTTGGGTATGGTTTCACAAGAGCCAACTCCTGACTTAATGCCTGATACATTGGCTGCGCTATCTGCAATTATGCTTGCTCAAGCTCAAGAATGTGTTTATCTTAAAGCTTCAAAATGTAAGTCATTTGTTTTTTTTTTAATACTTTAATTTAACTTTTTGTATTTCAGCAAATATGTCCGCAAATGCTCTCGTAAAAGTAGCAAATCAAGGCGCACAATTCTACAAAGATGCTTTATCCATGATGACTCGGGATATTGTCAAAGGTATTTTTGACAAAGATTGGACCAATACTGTTTCGGGTAAAGCAAAAGGCCTTGAAGCTGCAGCTAATTTGCATGCTTCGAAAATGTGTGAAAGTGAAGCTAAAATTGGTGAACAAATTTGCCGTTTAATGGAAGCTGTTCGTCTTACTGATCAAATGAAGCCTCATATTAGTGAAGATCATTTTCCAACACTTCGTGGTGCAGCAAATGCTCTGCAAGCAGCTCAAAAAGATAATGATTTTATTGTAAGTTTTTAATTTGTATAAATCTCATAGATATATTTTTTAATCTAATTTAGTACCATGAACGAGTACCTGATCCAAAATCACTTCCACAATTAGAAAAAGCTGCTGTTGTAAAGCCAACTCCAATTGAAAGTCATTTATCTCCTCGCTTTAAAGATTTGTTTGAATCACTTGTTCCTGTTTCTATTCAAAATGCTCTTTCTGCTTTCGAAGGTCGCAAAACTGAAGTTGTTAATACTGAAACTGGTCGTCTTCGTGAATATACTCAACTTTTGAATGCGTTTGTGCTTATTAATATTGTGTTTAAATAACTGATAATTTTTATTTTTTCAGTCAATTAGCTTCTCTGAACCTTCCTGCTGCCTTAGATGATGTTTTACATCATGAAAAATGCCCTGAATCTATTCGACAAAAATCGTCAAAAGTTAAACAATGTGGTGGAGCTCAATCTATTCTGACAAAAATTGCCGAATTACCATCACTTTATCGTCGTAATGAAGAACTTCTTAATGAAACTCAACGGTTAATTCAAGAAGAAAAACAAAGCGATGATAATTTGCGACAACAATTTAAAGAAAAATGGACTCGTCTTGCATCTGAACGTCTTACTGGTCCATTAAGTCAAGAAATTGGAAAATACCGTAGCATTTTGGAAAATGCATTAAAAGCTGATAATCTCGTAAAAACAAAATATGAACAACATAAATGGGGTATTGAATTATTAAGCAAACCTGAAAATGAATTAAAAGAAGCCATACCTGGTCTTGGTAATTTGGGTGGTGCACAAAATTCTTCAACTGTAAATGAATTACGTGAACTTGTCAATAAGACTACTGAAATTAAAGGTGAACGTGAAAAACTTGAAAAAGCTTTCAAAGATGTTCGTTTTGATATGAGTGGTGAATTTTTACAATCAATGTCTGGTCATGATGTTGTAAATGAAGAAGACGTATCTAAAACAAAAATAAATCAATTACTTGGCCCTTTGAAAGAACAAGTTAACAAAAGTATTGCTGAACAAGAAAGTATTATGGAAAAGATTCAAGTACGTTTGAAAGCTGGATAGTTTTTACGACATAAATTCTTTATTTTTAGGCACTTAATAAGAAATTTACCGATGAAAAAACTGGATCTGGAACTGCTGATCGTGATAACATTCTTAAAACTCTTGCATCTGCTTATGACACTTACTTTGAACTTGAAGGAAATCTTAAAGAAGGAACTAAGGTAATAAATCCTGTTTGTTTTATAGTATTTAAAAATATATTGTATTTTTAGTTCTATAATGATCTTACTCCAATGCTTCTTCGACTTCAACAAAAAGTTACCGATTTTTGTTTTGCTCGAAAAACTGAAAAAGATGATTTAATGAAGCAATTACAACAAAATATTGTCGCTGGAGCAACTGGAGGAGCTAAGGCACCACCCCCACGGCCACCTCCACCAAGTAGCGGAGCTTTAGGTAAAAATTAAATTGTTATTCCCACCATGTGTCTTTCATCAATGTTTGTTTTTTGTATTATTATATATCCAACTATTCAAGTACATACTTTCCTATTTAATGTAAATTGTGATAGAATGCTGTGTTTCTAACTGCTTTATTCTTTTATATTTAGCACAAAATCATGATCTTCCAAATGTTCCTACTCATGGTACTGCTCCACCTCCTCCACCTCAACATCATCAACAACAACAACAAGCTTATCCTCAACAAGCACCGTATCAACCGAATTCATATATGCCTTATCCAACAGGTATATTTATCTACAACAATGTTCTTCAGTAATTAGACATATTATTTTATAGGCGGTTATGGTTATTTTCCACAACCATATACTTATATGCAACCACAAGTAAATAATCCACCACCTGCTCCATATCCTGGTTACCCACCACAAATGCAACAAGGATATCCGCCTCAACAACCCTATTCGCAATATCCTCAACAACAACAACCGAATCCACCGTATCCTTTAGGAAATCCTACAGGTCATCCAACTGCTGGTAACCCTCCTCAAAATACTAACCCTTTCATGTAAAACTATACTAATGTTTTGTGAAATTCTTGTGGTTGTTCTTTATTTTGTTTCTTCGAAAATTGATACTGTTTTGTTGTGATTCGGTCTCTTTTTTCTTTTGTATTAAATTTTTTTTATTATTGTCATTGTAAACAGGTATCTTTTCTTTAGTTGCTGGAGTGTAAATATTACACAATAAATTTCGATTATGTTGGGTTGCTTTTGTTTTATCTATATGTTTGTATCAGATATGAATAAAAAAAATTGAATTTCATTTTGTAATGCATGGCGCCATTTAATATTATTATTACAACATTAAAACAATCAATTTTATTATCCTAATATCACACAATTGTTTTTACCATAAATAGGCAACAAATATGTTAAAAGAACTAATTTTATTTTACTTAAATGAAATAAGTATCAGAAAATTCATGTTAATATGGAACCTTTGATTTTTACAGAAGATCAAAAAATTTAAAGAGCATTGAAGATGAATGGGACGGTTATAATTCAAAACGACATTGTTTGATTTGTTTTTACAGCCATTCAAAAAATTAAGGACTAGCCAAAATTTGTCATAAGGATGATGAAACATCTTTCAGCGTGTTCTTTTTTTCGAAAAACAGAATTTGGAGAGACAAAGTATAGGTCTGCGAAGATGACTATTGTATTCATTTTTATATGAATGATCGATTTATTTTTTGCTAAAATTGTTAAATGGCGAAATAAATTATTTTGTTAAAAAAATATTTATAATGAGAAATTCTATTTATATGTCAAAAATTTAATTATTTTAGAAATGTCTACAAAGCGAGCAGTTTTAATGGCAAAAGATTGCCGTCTTTTATCAAATCATCATCCACAAAATTTTGGGAATTTGGCTGGCTTTCGAGATCGTCAATATGATAATATTGATTTGAATCAATATCATAAAAGTGAAGCTGCAAAATTTTTACAATCTGAAAGCAAAAATTTATTAGTTGATGCTCAAAATACTATAGGTAAAATAAAGAATTAAGGCTGCAGTTTATTTGAAAAAGCAAACTTTGTAATTTTTAAAATTAAAAAAGCTTTTTTTATTACGTTTCTGTATCATACAAATTTTAAGCTTTGAATTTTTTATAGCATGGTTTTACAAAACATGCTTTGTAAGATACAAAAAATTTATCTTCTTTAAAAACTGCAGTCTGATAAGATACAGTAGACCTTGTAAGCCGCAATAACTGTGAAACGAGTAAAAAAGATGTCTCTAAATTATGGAGAAAAAATGATGTAACAAAATCAAATTTGTATTGTCAAAATTATCTTCAAGAAGAAGAGAATAAATGGCAAAGTAAAAATGTTGACAAGTTAAATAAAAGCACCCTTTCACTTCATATTGAAGCTTATGAAAATGCAAATGAAGTTAAAAATGTTGATGAAAAAGTTGCTGATTTAAAAGAATCAAAAAAGGTTTGTGTTTTTTATGTTTTGACATTACCGTAACTTTTTCATAATTAGAGGCGTATAATGTAATTCCTTGTCATTTAAAATGTGATTTCATCTGTTACAAAAAAGATTTCATTATTTTTTACAGGATCCCTTTGCTTTTCCTCGACAACAAAAAGAAGAAGAATCAATTGAAGCAGAAGTGATGGCATTCAAATTATCAAAACCGTTAATGATTCCTGTTGGAATGAAAGATAAAAATTAAGTTTGTTTATAAAAAAACTAGTTTTGATAAGAATGTTGAAAAAAGCATTTTTGAAATTATATAAATCTAGTACACTTTACTTTAATTCATACAAGCCTTCCTTATGTTAGCTTGTTTAGTATTTAAAATCGCTGTTATAGTAGTAAAAGGTTAAAGTGGAGGGCAAAATATTCCATGCTTTTTTATACCTGCTACAGATCCAGAATTTTAAAAGACGCTTAGATTTTATTAATACACAAAATCTTTAGGTAATAAAAATCAACGATTATACTTAAATTTGACTATTTTCAATTTAGAATCCATGAAAAAACAGAATTTGTAGGCTAGGTAAAATTAACAAAGATAAAAACCAAATAATGTTTAACAATTTTTTTGTTTATTAGACATTCCGTTTTGCTGGAGGAATGTATTTATTTGTTTTAACCGGAGCTGGGGCAGCAGGTGTAGAAGCGGGAGCTTTGGGAGCAGTAGAAATTACCGGGTTATTTGAGCGAGCTTGGGGTGGTCGATAAGCATTGGAAGTTTTAATTTCCTGTGTTTTCCAGCCAGCTTGCTGATTAGCTCTATAATTTTAACATATATGCGTTAATTCATACATATAACTAGTTATTTGTCTTACTTGACTGTTTTACGATCTTCAACTTTACTTTTTTCAACTTTTTCAATTTTTTCTGCATTTGCAATTGAAGGAAACATTTCTTCATTTTTTAAATCAAATTCAGCACCTGCTCGCCTGGCAGAACGAGCAGGAGGAACATATTTTTTTGTTGAAGTTGCTATGGTATATTGTGGTGTTTCAGCAGGAGTAGTTTCAGCCGGATTTTTCCATGTTTTTGTTGCAATATTTTCCACTTTAGCTTCTTGCTCTTCTTCATCTTCAGTAAGCTCAGATACGTCCATATCTTTAATACCAATTTCAGCAAATTTTGATGAAATATCTTCTTCAGGCGCTTCTAGCCATTCAGAATCTTCTTCACCATTTTCGCCATCTTTTGTTTCTTTTTCATTTTGACGTTGAACGTATTCTTTTTCTTCACGTTCAAGGAGTTCGAGATTACGATTTGTATGATCTAAATATTCTCCAATATCACCTACGTGTAATGCATTCTTCTTCTTTTTATCCTTGTTCTTCTTCTTTGCAAAAAAGTTATCCAATTCATCCGGCATGGCTGCTACTTATGTTGGTATCGATGCTGCTAATGTAGCGGATAGCGCTTACGCTTAAAAAGAAAGCGCAAAAATTCTTATGACGAGCTCAATGTTGATGCTAAAAATATTTTAGTATTATATAATCTGTCATTTAATTAGTGAAAATTAATCACGATAATAAAATGTTTTATATTGTACAAATTCAGCAAAAATTAACTGTGGCTCGAAAAGAATGATTTTATAAATTTGGACATAAAGATAATTGGATATATATAAATGGACATAGTATTGTTGTTACAGGTGATCAAAAAAGATCATGGATAAACTTTATGCAACGTGATTCTTACGATTTACTCTATCTTTATCGCCGATCTCGAATGGAAAAACTCGTTGAAACTATGATAATGAAACATTCCCATAGGTATTTTTCAAAAATGTTCTTAGAAGAACATCTGATTCATTCAGTAAAAAAAGGTGTACAAAAGTTTTGAAATTTCAAAGGTAAACACAAAATACAAAAAAATAAATTTTTTCTTTTATTGAAAATTTACTTTTTTAATTGGAAAGCTTTGAAAATTAACAATTACTATAAGTAAAATGTAACGGTAAAGTGATGTAAGTGTGTGGGATGCCAAAAGTTACTGTTTTTAAGATTATAAATGGCTTTTTAGGCTAAGAAGTTGAATATTTATATGAATTATACTTTTGTTAATATATTTACTGTAAAATGCACAAAATGAAAAAGTAATAAGGATGGAAACAGCTTTTCCTATTTTTTAACACAGTAGACCACCTATTTTTAATAAATTAAAATATTCATTTACCAAAAAAATACAAAAAAAACAAATACAATACTTAATAAAAACTGTTAATTTCTTATAAATGTACGACAACCATAAAAACTTTTTGTCTTTTTTATTTTTGGCCTTGTGTAGGTTCTTTGCGAATGCTTATTTACTGCTGAATTTTAGATTGTAAAGAACAATGATGATTTCCTTATAAATTTTTCATCAACTTCACCATTGACAATGCGCTTTTGTTCATATTAATGATTTCATTTTCAGGATGTCATTGGTTCCTAAACTTTTCACTCAAAATACACTCAATTATGCGAATCATGCATTTCGTAATCTACTTTTTCCATCACAAGCAAATTTAACTCAACATTCTGGTTTTAAAGTAAGTGTTTTTAGCAGTAAAAAACTTTAAAGCTTTTAATTTGTTTAAAAAATTATATTTAAATGCTTCTATAAAATTATGTATAGCTTTCGTATAGTCATTATTTCTCTAAATTTCAAGTTCATTGGGTTATAGCCAGCTTGTTTTAACATTAAAACAAATTAAAAGTTTTCGTTTTTTTATTTATTAGTTATATTCTCTTTTTTTTTTGTTATCGATGATCTGTTTATCATGGCTGTAAATATTCCGTAGTGGCATAAATATGCATTTTTATGGTCATACCTTTTTTTACAGTATCTAACAACCTTAAGGAAATTTTACACTTTTTTGTTATTGCTGGTTCTTTCACTATATCGCCAAAAAATCATGCTGTTTTTTCTATGTATCTGTTGTAAAATCTGATCGCGTTCCTCACAGCAATTTATTAGGCATTTTTACACCCCAATTGTTTTACTAATTAAAAGTTTAATACCATTTTTACACAATTATGACAATTTTAGGTAAAAACTTTTCTCAAACTTCGATGCAAGGATTGCTATTTCATCCGAGTCAATGGAAGATTACATGTCGAATGTCCTTCAATTCCTCGTCATAAAGCTCGTGAACCATTTAATGTCAAACAACTTTGGTAATTTCTTACTGTACTTTTTGGTTATTATTTTTTGATTAGTATATTAGAAAAAACAATAAATGTTATTACACTTTATTATTCGAAATTAATGTATGCAAAAATGTTAAACTTTTTTCTCTACTCTTTTGTTGCAAATGTTGCGGTTTTTTGTCGGCAAAATTTGATCAAATAAAATCACCGCAAATCTTGCGCAACGTTAAACTGGCATCTGGTCTTTTATATCTTGGCTACTGGTGTTAAAATCGAGATTTGTTGAATAAAAAAAGCCACTGAACAAATTTTACAAAAAAAAACAGTCGCAAGAGGCGGGAATAAATTAAGTTCATTAAATTGCCATTCATTTGTTTTACCTTTTCACAGAAATTTGAGGGGAGGGAGTTGATCATTGAGATGAAAACTCATGGACAAAGTGACCCAATGATTAATGAAAAATCTCTTAGAGGTTTATAGCACTTTGTTATTTTTCATGGCTATTTGTCATAAGTGTTTATTAGAACAAATTTGTCAAGGTAGTCGACAGTTCTTTTTTTATACTGAAAGAATAATTTTGGAGGGAGAAGTGGTGCGAGATTATTAATATTATTCGTTTCTTTGTAATAATCAATTACTTGTTATCAATAGTAATAACGTTTAAAGTATTCTTTTAGTTTTTTTTGTTAAAATATTTAAATGGGACTCGAAATGTTTTGGAATCAAGGTTATTCAATGCCTTATTCAATTCCACAATTTCAAATGCCAATGCAGAAAGTTTCTGATCTTAAAGCTGATATTCCCCAAAATCTTCCTGCTCTATCACAAATCTCTGCGCCATTTCAGTTAACGGCTGTTGCGGATCCGATAAAAGTTGATGATTTGAAAGATAGAATTAAGGTTAAGCTTGTTGAAAAAGATTTGTGGGAACGTTTTGAAAAAGTGCAATTAGAAATGATAATTACAAAAGGGGGAAGGTTGGTTTTTGTAAAAATATTTTTTTGCTGTGAATTTTATTTTTTCTTTACAGGAATCTTTTTCCAAAATTAAATTTTCAAATTGAAGGTTTAGAACCTGAAAATTGCTACTTATTTTCAATTGCATTTCGAAGAGTTGGTAATGAAAAGTATGTTGTTTTTTTTCACACATTTCACTTCTTTAAAATTATTTTGCATTCTTTTATAGATATAAATTTACCAAATCTGAATGGGTTTCTGCTGGTCATGCCGATGAAGAATTTGAACAAAAAGAATATCCACATATTGAAAATGCTCGATTTCCAAAAGGTTCAGAATGGATGAAATCTGAATTGTCATTTGCAAAATTAAAACTTACTAACAATCAAGAAGGAAATGTTTGTAAAAATGCTGTACGTTCTTTTTTTGTCACATTTTAAAAGCTTTTTTATTACAGTAATTCACTTTTAGGTTGTACTTCGCTCAATGCATAAATACTGCCCTATTTTGATAATCTATAGATTTGATCCAGAAACTTCAAATTTTGAACGACTAATGGAAAAAGAGATTAAACTTGCAACTTTTATTGCTGTTACGGCATACCAAAATCAAAGTGTTACCAAGCTTAAAATCAACAATAACCCATTTGCCAAAGGTTTTCGTGAAGGCGGAAGAAAACGATCTCATCCAAATGAATCTGCTTCACCAGCAAAAATCTCTCAAAATGCAATGTTTTCACCATTTATGAATCCTTTATGCCTTCAAAATTGGTATAATCCAAATGCTTTATCAAATAATCTCCATTCATATTATAATCATGCTTTTCAAGCACAACAAAATCCAGTTTTTGGATCTCAAGCTGCTATGTTCCCTTTCTCATTTCAGTGATCTCTTTTAGTGTTATCTTTTCTTTTATCTTTTTTTCTTCTTCCGTTTTATTTTTGTATAATTGATTTATTTATTTATGTTGGATACAAATAAAATTATGCCATTCTTTTAAATCTTATGTCGCATTATAACTCAATAAAAAAAGAAAGAAATCCCATTTAGGTTTTCAATTATACGGAAAGTTGATAAATCTCCGAATAGAAAGAGAAACAATGACCGAACAAATTATGACACGCGACGGCAATCAAGTATATTATCGGCATCTTTGTATTTTCGTTAATCCAAGGACATTGGCAAACAGTTGTAATAATATAGGTTTATCGAAAAAAAACTGAAAAAAAAACTTATAGCAAAATAAGCCTGCAATACAGTACACCTTTTTTAAGATGCATATAAAATACCATAAAGTTAACTTTTAATTAAATTTAAAAAAAACCCATAGCAAATTGATTTCGGAATCATTTTATGTATCACATTTATTAAGACTTTGTTCAATTTCCAATGACCTACAAAGATTGTGAATACCGTATGCTTCTAAACTTCAATGCATTTGTGATCTTTTTTGCTTCAAAAAATAAATTAGTAAAATCATTCGACCGACATTTCTATTCTGCTTCTTGTTGAATACAATTGTCTTCAGCTATGAAAGAAGCAAAAAACTTGAGAGCAGCAGTTTAAACATGTGTAATGAAGTAAATTATTTAATAAAATACTTACAAAACAAATGATTTAGTGAATCAAAAATTCGTGAGCGTTTTTTGTAAATTCGATTTTTATAAAACATAATTTATTATTGTGTTGATAATTATTCAATAATGCCAAAGACACAAGGTAAGTAGAAATTTTTTAGATGAAATGAAGCAAAAGGGAAGTTGAAGCCAGAGAAGACCAGCAAATATTAAGTATTAAATTCCACATCGATAAATCAACTTCAATCATTTCATTACTTTTGATTCACAAAAATTAACAACCATTGTGGTTACACACCAAGTTGTGCAATAGGCGGTGTAACCACAAAAAAATTATTTTTGAAGCTTGAATAAATTTATACTATTTTTTGACCATGTATATATGAATACTAATTTTTAAACAATTTACATATGCAACATTTGAAGACATTTTACAAAAGGTGCAGTTTTCGATAATTAGGCATCGTTCACAAATTTTCATAAAAATATGGTTTAAATAAAAGTTAAAATCTTCACATATTGCATTTTCAATAAAAGTCTTTTGTAAAAAAGTTATTGTTAAACTATTTACTAGGACTACCACGTCTGCTTATTAATACATATGTAAGATTCCTATTGCATAATTTATGAAAATTTCATCTGTCATTTCATTTTTTTGTAAATATTTTTGTGGCGTGGCGAAAAACTCTACTATTTGAGGGGATTTATACATACATAACATATTTTTTTGTAGTTATGCCATGCTTAAACCAAGATATTTTATTTGCAGTTGGAAAGGAATTAATTGAAGACGGTAATTCAGATGCTGTTTATCGATTTGCCATTTCTGGTAAAGAATCATTTGAGGCCATGAAAAGAGTTTTTTCAAATGTGACATTTTTAAAACTTTGTTGTCGCCATTATGATATTGGTTGGGTTAGTTTTGACTTGACGGCTGCCTTTATACAGCTTTTAATTATTTCAGGGAACTAAATGCTCAAAGTTAGAATTAAATTCTAACAATCCACATTCAAAATTTTTAATGCATCTTATGGGTAACTGTGTTACAATCCTTCACGTTTGCTGTTATATTACAACATATGATCCAGTCATCGATAAAATTATCGCAAAGAAAAGTATGCTATATTTATTTTGCATAAATATTAGAAATGTAAGCAATATTTTTATAACTGGAATCATTTATTGCTATTGAACCATTTTGTGATACAATTTTTTTGGATAAATTTTTTCCAAAAGTATCGTCATTTCTCAAGAATGTTACTGTTTCAAGTACTCCAACCTTTCGCGTCTGTTTGAATCTCGAATCTTTGATAGTTTTGGGTGAAGATGGATATGATTTTGCTTTATTTTGCTGTAAGACATCTTCATTGGAATTTTCATACAGTCGAAAGAATGATTTTCTTTATTCTGTTGACACCATTATGAATGACTTTTTCGCCTTTATTGATCTCTCTCCCGCACTTCCTAAATCTCTTTCAATCAGGTATGCTAAAACTGTTATAACATCTCAATAAACAATTTTTTAGATCAAACGCTATATCAATCAAAGAATTAACTGTCAATGTTGAATTTGTTCATTTATCTTTTGATGGTTGGATAAAAATGATGGAATATTTTCCTTCCTTGGAACATATCAAATTTAATGTTGCATTACAAAGACAAGGAAAAAATGATACGAAAATATATGAACGTAATTATTTTTACCAAGACGTAGTTCCTGATAACATAATGGCCATTGTTAATTTTCCTAAGACTGTTACATCTTTGTTTAAAGTTCCTCCAAAAGTTACATTTTCTCTTACTAATTGTGGACATTTATTTTATGTAAGTTAATGTTTTGCTCTCTGTACGTTAGTGTTGGCTTTTTTTTATCTTTCAGGATCTTGACTGCTATAAATGGGTTTGTAAAGACTATCAGTATCATGAAACAAATTCTCAAAAAACAATTTCATCTGTTGGCCCTCAACCAATTCTTTTTGAAATTCATTTTCCAAAATGAGTAACAGCTATCGTGATTTTCAACAAATATTTTCGATCGGTTTTGTTATTATTATTTAAAAACTAGGGGTGCCCCGCCCCTTCGGGGCGGCCACCAAAGATTCTTGCACCAGTTTATTATAAAAAAATAATTGTACTTGTTCTTTTCCTTTTTTCATGCCACTAAAAAAAGAAACAAAAAAAATTTCTTGTTGGCATCGCGCACCTTTTGCCATTTTGACGTACAAACCAACCAACCAACAAACCAACCAACAAACAGACAACCAAAATTTATAGAGAGGATATATGATAAACTTTTTATTATGAATTTTGAGAATACGTTTTATGTAACATTCGAGATTTTTTTGCTGTTTGAAAAATTTCGTGTCTCACATTTGGCTGTAATCAGGGCTGAGAAATGCGGCCGGCCGCAGGCCGGCCATGTTTTTTACGGCCTGCGGCCGGCCGGCCAAGTTTTTCACGGCCGCGGCCTGCCGCTTTATTATTTTTGTTAAAGAAATGAGCTCCAAAATCAGTTTTTGAATCTGGTTAAAATCGACTTCTGCACCGTTTCTTTAATAAAATTATGTGTTTTAGCCTTTTTGGGTATACAATTTCGTTTATTTATATCAAAAATTTCGTCGATCATTGAAAAAACACATATTTAAGTTTTTAAAAATTTTTTGAAAAATACGCGGCCGGGCCGACGAATTTTTGGCCGCATTTCTCAGGCCTGGCTGTAATTGTTTTTTAAAGAAAATATAGCCCAAAAATAAAAAAAATTATTATCAGATTCCAGCAGTGCTCTGGAGATGTTTTCTTTAAGCTAACATGCTTGTTTGTTTTATAAATATCAAGGCTTTTTTGCCACATAACTTTATTTTGATAGCAAATTTATTGCATATTTTTAAATATAAAAATGTAGAATTTGGTTTTATAATACGTTAAAACTTTAAAATAATTTTTTTATTTTTATAACTTTTGAAAAAAGGAGCCATATCCACAAGTAAACATTTTTTATAAAAATTTAAAAAAAGAGATCATGTACAGTATATACTAATATCCTTTATCAAAGAAAAGAGAGACAATAGATAATTTTTGCTATATCATTTTTAAAGTCATGCTTTAATTGGTTGGATAAAAATAAAAACAAACAAAAAAAGACTTGAGGCAAGTAACGAGTATAAAAAAACAAGAAGAAAAATGCCGTTGAGTTAAATAAAATAAAGTTGCATTCATGGTAGACAGGTTTATTGCCTTTGTAACAAAGTAAAAAAAATCTCTATGGCAATAATTACCTTTGAAAGAAATTTTAAATACAAAAAAATAAACATATAATAAAACTATGACGACGGCGAATTTCCTGTCTGGGATGCTGGACCATACGGCTGCAAAAAAAATTGTTAAAATTATTATAAATATTTCAACACATAAAGTCACATTTGCATAAAAACAAAAATAACATCAAGCGTATACAGTAGTAAAATACATTTAACAAATAAAAAAACAAAAAGGATTCACAACTGAGCAACAAAAAATAGATTTAAGCAAGAAGGGACAAACACAAAAGAAAATAAAACAAAGGAAAAAAAGCAAGCGATTAACCATAATTGTTAGAAGGTGGCGAATGCTTGTATACACCAAAATCACTAACCAAATGTGGAGCATATCCACCTGTTAAATCAAATCCAGCTCCCATATGATGTAAATCAGGAGCTTGCAGCATACTGTATGGATTTAATGCAGCTGCGGTTGCTTGCATGGTATAATTATTAAATGATGCAGCTAAAACAAGGGAGAATTCATTAAAATAAATTATTTATTATCACTTAACTTAAAATTGATTATAATAAAAATAATTACCGTGTGCTTTTTTTGCAGCATACATATTTGCTTCTTCTTGAGCTTTTGCGATATTCTTCTTATAACGAATTCGTTTATTTCCAAACCAATTAGATACTTGTGATACCGTAATTTGACATTGTCGTGCAAGCTCTTCTTTAGCTTCTTCACTTGGATATGGATTTGCTAAATGCGAATAAAAATATTCATTAAGGATTTCAGTTGCTTGTTTGCTAAAATTTCGACGCTTTCTTCTTGCATCAAGAAATCTTGATCGAAGAACCATAACATTTTCACATGTGGATTGTTTAAGTTGCATTTGAATTTGTGAAAATTTCTTTTCAATAATACTAATCATTTTATCCATTTCTGGTTTAACAATTGGCCGAACGCTTGCTTGATCTCTAAGAAGATTTTTGACATGATTTGTAAATTGTTCACATGACTATAAAATGTTAAAATGTTAATTTTAAAGCATCTTTTTTAACAGCTATAAAGATTACATCATCATATTTAACCATTTCATCATGATAAGTTTTTCGAATATCTGCGAGTCTTTTACGATAATCTGCTTGATCACTGCCAGAAGCATCGGGAGCAACAGTGCCACATTTTTCTGGGCCATCAACTCCTTCGGCAAGCTTTAAAAAATTGTTTTATTTTTTTAATTTTTAAAATTTAAATTTAAATTTTACCAGCATATTATCTAATCTTTTCTGTTGTGGATCTTCTTCTTTTTCTTCATGTGTTGGAGCTACCGAAAGAACTGTAATAGATAAATTTATTTCTTTTAGTTATTCCTTTTTAATACGATAATTACCTGTTCGACTTTTAATCTCTCCGAGGACGGTAAAAAGTGGTTGCCGCAATCGGCTTTTTGAAAGCGCATTCTTCCTATAAAAAATCATAATAGAGATATTCTCAGCTGATTTAAAGAAGAAAAAAAATGAAAGTGTAAAAAAGGGAGATTCAGAAGATAGAAAAAAGCAAAGTTCTCATAATCTCTTCATTTTCCCATCCTTCTCCACATGAGGTCAACTATGAAGAAGAGCAAAAAAAACATACACATTTTTAACTTGTGTAGAATCATCTAATGTTTCTTCAGTAATAGCTCGTAATTGTTGAATTAAAAGTTGAAAAGATTCATCTGATCCTACCGGAACCTGATTCATTGGTGTTAATTGTGTTCCCCCTCCTGTTGAAGATGATGGATATTCAAGTGACATTACGATAAATGACCACTACTTTTTTTGACACCTAAACAGTGTCGTTAATCAAAAAAGAAGATGAAATGAAAAAAATAAATAAAAGAAGTATCAATCATGAATCATCACTTAAAACGACGCGTGTTAAAATTTGTCCTAAAGGCAAATAAAATGAAGGGAAAAAAGAAAAGGGCAAGAAAAAATTGAAAGAAAAATAAAGAAGCAATGAAAACAAGGACCAATGCTAAGGAAAATTTTTTTTAAAGAGGCTCGAAAAAGACTACCGCTATAAATTTAAATGAGGTCTGTTTCTTGTCAGAGCAGCCAAGAACAAAAAAACGATGCGTTCTAACAAAGCGACAAACAGCCAATGACGCTTAACGCCACTCCCGGATCAAAGCCGTGAGCCAAGACAACATAAAAAAAGATTAAGGTTTTTCTTGAAAAATGTGGCAAAATAAATGGGATAAGGGATATAATTTAAAAGAAATAGATGAGAATAGAAATGCTTTGACAATCAATAAATTTTTTTGTGATTTTAATTCTTCAAAAGAAATCAAAAAAATGAAGAAGTAATCAAGGAGCTACAAATCAATGGATACAGAAGGAAAACAATATACATATAAATGTGCGTTCATTATCATCATCAACTGGTGTCAAAGTATCAACTTTGTACATATATGCAAGAAATGAAAAAAAAAGAAAGTCATTTCAACACCACTTTTTTCTTTCTTCTTTAAAAAACGATAAAGTTAGTCTTGTCGTAAATGTCAATATCAAAGTAATCACCGCTTCAAAAGAAGAAAATTTATGACAGCAATTTGGAAAAGCATGAATTTGGATATATGTATATGCCGACAAAAAGAAGAAAGCTTTTTTTGGAGTACAGAAAAAAGTTATAATAATTTTACGGAAAAAAATTATCCGAGAAAAAAGCATTTCTCTTTTATGGCAGAAAAAATTGAAATATCTCCATTACTTCATTGTTTTTGGATAATGCTTTATGAAACAGGTCGAAGTTACATTACGGTTGAATACACAGAAAAAAAATGGAAATCAAGCATTTCCTTTTATCTCGCTCTCTCTCATTTTATGCCTATTTTTTTATTGAAAAATAATAAGTGTCGGTATTTTTCAATCGGATTACGCAAAATTTGTCGGATAAATACTTTTATATAAGAAATGTTGAGAGGATATTCTATGTAATTTGATATTATTCCCTCTCTTAAAAATAAACAAATAAGTGTTGCTTGCGCATTTAAGAAAAAAGACAAAACAAAAAAGGAGGAGAAAAGAAAATTTAAGACAAACATTAAATGCTCATCCGTGTTTTTAATGCGTTTAAGGAACGATAATGAGCGCAAGACATGAAATTTTGGACATATTCATGACAGCAACATGATGAGTTAAGTGTTGTGCGACGTACGGTTGATAGGAAACCAATCAAAAAATGAAAATAGTAAGAGAAAAAAAAGATATGAAAAAAGAGAGTATAGGAATAGTTCTGTGTTGTTTTTTTTGTTCTTCATTTTCTGCAAGAAAAAGATCCTCTCCGCCATTGTAGATTGCAGCGACCTCGGCAGTTGGCTCCGGCAACCGCTAGTTATCCGCGCGGCCTTCATCTGGCGGTCATCGATATGGGGGTAAAAAATTGGAAAAAAATGGTAAAAAAGAAAAGATGAGCAACAACAACAACAAAGGAAAAAAACTATAGAGTCAGCAACAGTGGTCTAGGCCATCGTTTATCCACATTTAAAAAAAAGATGAAAATGTTTTCAGCAGTTTTATGAGAAAATACCCATGCAAGAAATGACTGACTTTTCTCTCCCTTTTGTTTTTTTGCACTGTTACAAAAATGCGATTTTTGGGTAATGCGCGATTTAAGGTGTTTAAATAAGATATTTTGAATAATAAAAAATCGAAACAAAGAAAGAAGTTACACAAAAGAATGAAAGGCTGTAAACGGTGCCTTAAAGCTTATTTTTTATTGCCGAATGGGACAGTTGTCACATTTTAAAACAATAAAGGATTATTTTCAATAATCTGATAAAAATCCCTCATTTTTAGGAGGAATATATTATATTGTTTTTACTGGTCATTAAATGAAAAAAAGGCGAAGAAAAACAAATGAAAATAAATAACAAAAAAAGAACATTAAAAATCAAGTTATAAAAAAGTGGCACTAAATGGACAAGAAAAAAGTTGTAATAAATCTTATTTTATTGTCACAAAATGATACATATAAATATTTTTTTGCAAATTATCCATCACGTGATAAATCTTTTTTTTGGGTGTTGATAACAGTAGCATAGGTTAATTTATATCAAGAAATAAAGAAAAGGGCAAGAAGAAACAAAAAATGAAGAAGATGACAGTTAAAAATAAATCGAAAAATAATAAAATAATGCCAAAGGCATTCAAGTGCTTGCTGACGGCAACAATCAATGAGAATGAGTTTTTTAACGGATGACTTTTCAAGAAGTAAACCCCATTTTAAGACAGAGATGAAGCAGAAGAAAAAGAAGATGCTTTTTCAATCAAATAAAAATAAATGGATGGATGATGACTTTCAAAGAGATGAATGAAATGTTTTGACAAGGCTTTGATTTTTACATCTAATTAAAAAAAATAAAATAAGATAAATGATTTTAAAAGATTACAATTGTTTTTGGTGGGGGTATCTTTTACCACTACTTTCATTTTTGATGGTTGTCATCAAAATCGCATCAAATTACTTCGCGCAACAAATTTTTTAATATATGTTTGAAATAAAAATGTGTCTGCCATTCAATGAGTGACAAGTTTATGTCTACTATCGTTATAAATATATTTTTTTTTCTTCTGTTGAACGACATAACACAAATCAATCTTTGAAGAAAGCGGCAGAAAGAAATATGAAAAAAAGAAGGAGAAAAGGAATAATGATGAAAAAACGTGAAGAAGATTATTATCGTTAAAAAACAATGGCCGCAGGCAATCACTCTTATATTTTTTTTCTTTTAATATAGTTTTTAACCTTTTGTTTTACAGAAGGCCATTTCGGTAAAACATAAAATAAAAGATTTCAAAAAAAATACTTGAGAGCCCCTTTTTCTTACTGCTTTTTCTTTTTCAATGTTTTTCTTTTCGGTCAACTATTGCTCATTTTTTGGATACGGTACTTCGCGCCCGCGCACAAAAGAAAATCCCGCTACTACTTGTCGGGGTCTAAGTAAAGATCGTTTCTTTTTATTTGTTCGCAATAATCTTTTTTATCCGCTTGACTTCCTTACTAAATAAACATTTATTCGGATAATCATTTTTTAAATAAAAATTCTTTGGCAATTAATAGGGGAGCTACGTTGTTTTTTATTCCTCAAGTTATTTTTTTTGTGCCAAATAAAAAATTGTTCTTTTTTGCTTCTTCTTCTGATAGTAGTAGGTTTTGTGGCATATACAGACTTTTCCTCAAGTCATCCATCTTATTTTTTCCTTCCTATATTTTTCGCTTTTTTTCCTGGCGCCAAAAGGGATATGGTAACCAACAACTAGTAACACCGACAAAAGCTTTTGCCTTTTTTAATACTACTTTGTTTGTGCGTATCTTTCTGTATCTTTTCTTCTCTCTCTTTTTAACTCTTTTGACTTCGCCACACGCTGTTTTTTTTTCTTTTTTTCAATTTTTTAGTTACACACGAATCAGGAGACTCACGCGATTGCTCGCAAGAAAAAAAAGTGAGGCAAAACGCAGTTCACAAAAAAATATTCCCCTATTTTCAAGCTTGTCACTCGGCAGGAGGCGTTTTTCTTCCTTCATCGCACATTGAGCTGCTGTTATTTTTTTTCATTTTATACAAGCGACCTCGAAAAAAATGTTGCTAGTAAAAGAACGGTTACCGTATACTTTTCTTCTCTTTCCCTCTTATTCTTTCTCTTTTCTTTGTATCATTGTCTCTTGGCAGCAAAGAATGACTTCTTCACCGCAGGCAGTTGCAGTACATAACTTGCAAAGAAAAAAGAAAAAATAAAAAAACGGGCCTTATATTAAAAACCAAGGGGGAATAGAAAAAAATATAAGACAAAACAGTGAAAAAAACTAGATAGAGCAGTTCGAAAGAAAATGTGGTTGTAAGGAAGGAAAAAGACGGAAACGAAATTGATCCCCAATGAAAAAAAGCAAAGTAAAAATGAAAACACAAAAAGCTTTTTAAAACTTTTTTTTCCGTTATAAAAAGCGAAACGGATTTTAAAAATTGGAATGTCAATGAGTCAATTCATTTTTTAAAAAAATTCGAGTATCGTAATTTTAAAATGGAAATGAATTCTCATGGGGTAATCCGATTTGGACACTTGTTTCTTTCTTTTTGACGGGTTCCTTTTGACCCGTTCAAGTGGCCCTTCTCACTTTCACCTCCCCCCTTTCTCTCTCTCTCATCCATTTTTGAGTTTCGGTTTTTTGCATTCTAAACAATGGCAAATATTTCACAAATTTCCCGCCTAGATTTTCAAAAAGGATAAGCCTCTGTCAATTCCGAAATCCTTTCCCCAAAACTGAAGGTCATTTAAGAAACATTTTTTTCAAAAAGCTGTGGTATATTATTTGCAGAAGAAAAAAATACTATAAAAATGCAACTATAACGTATATTGGACTTTATCTGATAGCTAAACGACGATCCATTTTTGGAGAGAAAGCAATTGAGGGATGATAAGGATCGCAGTGCCCTGTATCATTTCTCTCTCACTTTTTTTCTCCCTTCCTTTTTCATTCATTTTTTATTTGGTTAGTTAATGTCGAGTCATAAAAAATGGTAATAAAAAAGTTTTTCATCAAAATCAAATTTAATTGATATGTTAATAACTTCTTTCTTTTTTATTATTAGGATAATACAAAGTTTAAGGAAGTAACAAAAAAAACAGTGGCAACAGTAATAATCGAGATTATCCAAAATACGAGACGTTTCATTAACTACGGACATCTTCAATAAAGCGTAAAATATCGCATTAAAAATTGAAATAAAAAGAAATATAAAACAGCAGGAAGAAATGGCACAGAAGAAATGAAAAAGAAAAGAATTGGCATAGCTTGCACGAAAGACAAGAACAAAAAAAGACAATCGGTCAAACGGAGTTGACAGCTAAATGGATGAGCCGCGGTCGGTCAAGGAAGACTTCAAAAATTGTTTTTAAAAAAATTTGAAGAAGGTTGCGCAGCACCGATTAAAAAAGAAATTGAAAAAAATTCAGCTAATAGAATAATAAAGAATAGACTAGAGATACAGTAATATACTCAAGTATTAAAATGTTTTATTTATAAATACAGTTTTCACGATAAATGCAAAAGAAACCCCTAATAATACATAAAAACGAAAAAGAGAGATTTACAATGGAGCAAAAATATCCATCAAAGCTTTAATTATATAATGAGATGTTCCAAATTCACCTGCCGGAGCAGTATCATAAAAATGTTTACAGATTGATCTTGCGCTATCACAAATTTTTCCACTTCCGCAACATTCCAAAACAACAGTTTCAAGTCGTTTCTGAAAAAAAAGAAAGAGAATTAATTATGTGATGTACAAAAAGTCATATTTTTGACACGTTAATGATCCTTAAATACTGTTGCTGTCTGTCTGTTATTTTAACAAACAAAAGGTTTTCTCAAGGACAAAAATTTTTTTTCATTACAAAAAAGGGTAACACTTACATTATGTTCCACAAATAATTCATTAGCTCGATAAACAACAAGATCAACTTCAAATGGTTGATCAGTTGGAATTTTTGGTTTTGTCATTAGTAATTCTTCAAGTCTACTCATCAATGTTAAAACTTCAACAATTATTTCACGATATTCTGGTTCAGAAATTTGATTAAGTACTTGTTCGACTTCAAGTGCAAATTTGATCTCTCGACGAGTCATCTGAAACAATAAATAAAAATAATTAGTACGTTTAAAACCCAGTAATCATAAAAATATAATAAAATAACCTCTTGCGTAAGATGTCTTTGAAGAATCATCCGATTAATAGCTAAACCATGGGGAAAGAGACGAACAGAATCCCAAAGATCCTAAAAATGTATAGAAATCATTATTACTGTTGTGATATAAAGAACTAACTGAATAAAAATCTGGTGGAACACGATTTAAAGCTCCATCAATTCTTCGATGACGAAGCCATATACCAAATTGAAAATCTTCTTCAACATCATCTCCATCCAATAAATCATCAATTTCATCTTGTTGTAAATTTGCTCCAGCAACTGATTTTCTTAACGACTAAAATTTATTTTTTTCCGTTTTATTCATTTTAAAATAAAAAAAACATACTTTTCTTTCTTCAATTTGTTTTCTGAAACTTCCCATTCCTGTATGAATTTCTTTTCCGGCTGCTGTCTCTTCACCCGATGTGATATCTTCCAAAAGTCGACCACTTAATAATGAAAAAAGCATGCATTTTACTTCATATGGGCTAATTGCTAATAAACGCTGTGAAGCTTCCGTTGCTGACAGCTTTCGAATACGCGCTAATTCACTTGCAATAATCTGAAATAAATTTAAAAAAATGTTTAAAGAATTTTTTAAAGCTTTAAAATACTTGAATGATAAGTCCAATTCGAAGTCGAAACATTTCAACAAATAATTGTGGATCTGTACGAACAAGTGAACCCAAAGAAACAATAATTTCTTGTGCAAGTGTAAATGAATTTGGATCATCAGAATATGCTCGACCAAAAATTTCTTTTAATTCTTCTTTAGTTTTTGGGCAAGTAATTGCTTCTTCACTTTTTGTTGGCATTCCAACGGTAATTTGTTTTTGACGAACAAGTAAATGTGTCACAGCTTTTGCAAGTTCATCAAGTTGTTTATTTAATAAACCACCAGTAAGTCGAACCCAACTCCAATCTCGGCTTTCACAAGCTTTGACATAAATCTCTTCCATCAATACTCGAACCGTTACTCCAGGTACACTATTTAAGTTTGTATCAAAATTTGGTCCACTAAAAATAGATGCATATTTCTTTTGATTTTTTGTGAAATAAAAAGCTTACACTTTCATCCATAGAAAATGAATAATAGATGCTTGTTCATCAAGAATTGTACTTTCAATTAACATATCAATTAAGTCTTCTGTACTCATGTCTTCAAGTTGTGCTCGATCAAATTTAGATATAGAATCACTACTACTCATTGAGGAAGAAGAATTTGACGTATGCAAATGCTCAGAAAATTTTACAGCGCTTACATGATCTTTCGGTTTATTGCTTGTTTCGACTCCTTCACCAACTGGAGAAAGAGTATTCTCTGGATTATTTGCTTTCTTTGCATAGACAAGTCTCAGCTGTGCCAAATCTTAAACAATCATGACCTTTTAAATGGTGTCAGAAAAAAGGGACAATTAAAAGGGATGGCTCATTTTACAAATGAGCTCCAAAAACGGCTTTCTTTTTCAAGCCATTTTATCTAAACGGTTTAAAAACTGAATGGAAACATACCAGAATCATTGCTGTCAAGAACAATTGATCGATGACGCATTGATGCTCTATGAACTGCATTAAATTGTTTGGACCATCGATCCCGAATTGAATCAGCTCTTCTTAAAGCTCCTGCTGTACGTGGACCGGCTTCTGGTGTTGTTGCAGTTACAACTTCTTGAAGTAAACTTCGTGGTACAGTTTCACTTGCAAAAAATTCTTCAATATTTCCATCATGAAATTCTAATTTGCTAACAGAAGTTGTACGAAAGAAATCAGAAATATTTTTCATAACAACCCTGTAATTTGTTTCGAGTTAGAAATGATAATAAAAAACGTGTACAGTAACCTTGCACCACCAATATAACCATTTTTAATCTTTTTAATTGTTCCCAAAACTGTTGATTTATGTCTTCTATTGAGTAAACTTGGCGCCAAAGTCATTGTTGAATCTGTTTCGAGCATATTCTTTGATACAACCAAAACAACTAACGGACGACCAGAAATTCCTGTGCTATTCCATTCATTATAAATGTAATGAAGTTCAGAAGTCCATTCATCCATTAAAATTCGAATATCATACATTAAATGAGATCGTCGACGATCCATAAATTGTGGTGTAAATATTACAAATTTATCACCCAAATGATATAGTTTACTTGTTGATAATAGCCCAATATCACGATCTGTAGGCCTTCCAGTAAGCTTTAATTTTTCTGATGCACCAATTCGTGATAAAATTCTTGCAAATGTTTGTGCAGGTTGAATACAAAAAACCGGATCAACTTCATCAAGTAATTGTACATCAATTTCATTATTATTTAATTCAATTTGAACATCTTTTGTTTCAGCAAGAATTACAACTAAAATTCATTACACATTTGTTATATGTATATTATATAATACCTTGAACTTCACATGGTGGGCTTCTTTCTGTAAGGGTTAAACGTCGACTAAGTGGATCAATTTCAGCGGGTGTTAAAAATCGATACCGTAATAAACAACAAATAATATACAAAGATTGAGCCCACAGAAATGGTCTAAAAATATAAGTAATTTCGCTACTTTCTTTATATGAATGTTTATATTTGAACTTACGTAATTCCACCAGGTACACGTTCTTGTGAACCATGTTCTTGACGCTCTAATTCAACTTTATCCTTTGTAACAAGATATAATTCTGGGATGAGTCCAACATATTCATATTTAGAATCTTCTTCTCTTACAACAATTGTCTGTAAATAAAAAGTAAAATCAAATAAAAGAAACCAGATGTCAATAAATATTGTTAGAATCATTTTTAGAACCGGTAATTTATAAAAGAAAAGTGTTAAACAAATACAATTGTCAATTTGTGGTCAGCAAATACATGAAAAAGTTGCAAAACGAGAGTATAAAAGAAGCAATAAAAGGTGCTAACCAATATGCTATCACTGAAGTTGCGAAAAAATGAATAAGTTTATTCTGTAAGTATTTTATTTTAAAGAAACTATTTAAAAATGGTCTAAATTTTTAGCGGTTTTTATGTGTTTGCTTTATTTGCTTTTGCAGCAACGGATGCTCAATTAATTTTGCCTCGACCAGTTATTGCAGCAGCTCCTGTTGTAAGTTTGTAAATTACAGTAATTTTTTAAAATATATTTACTTAAAGGTTCCTCTCTACAATAGTTATCTACCATATTACCGTGGATTCTTATATCCTTCAGTTGTTTTTGGTTCCAACAAAAACAAAGCTGAAAATGCAGCCGTATCAGCACCTTCAAAGCTTAACTCTCCATTTATCCCGAAAAGTCATTAAACGATACGGTATTGCAAATATATTTCATTTGTATATATGTAAATAAATGCAAACCTTTTGTAATTTACTCCAATATTCATTTGCACTTTCTTCATCTTCATGAAATAAAGCATCTAATAAAAAGTAACAAAAAAATACAGGCCATTCACATTCAATATTTTCAAATTTTTGAAGTTCTGAATTAATATAATAAAGTCGATTTGGATCTTCTAATACAGTTTTATATCCATCACGTAAAAATCTTCGACAGCCGTAATGTCCGCGAAGAGTTTCTTCAATTGTTTCACGAGTTAATTTAACTAAATCTGGATCTTCAACGGCAAATGCGGGATATGATATTACAGTAAGCAATGCAGCATCAGTTTCTTTAGAAAATGATTCACGTGGAAGGACACTACTTAATACTGCGGAGCATTGTTGAACTTCATCAGGTAAAACATGAATTATTGAACCTTTTGATCCATCACTAAATAAATCTCCAACATCATTTATTGCTTGTAATGCAGCTTTTGCCATTCCAATACTACTTGCATTTAATTCACAAATTCCTTGATTTGTTTTATCACCACGCTCCCAAATTCCATAATCCTTAAATCAAAGCCCGTATATATTTGTATTTGGAGTTTTATTATGGTTATATAAAACTCACTGGAGTTCTATATCCAACTTCAATATAATATACTAAATTTTGTACAAATGCAACTTCATCAAAATTTCGAACAATTTGTAAGCCAGATGCAGTCATTTGGGCAAGAATTAATAAGAATAATGAAATTGCATCAACTTGTAAATGCCCCCAATCATTATCACCAACAACAGAAGCTTTTGTTTGAACCGAATATTTTGCATGTAAACTATCTGAAGCTCTAAGATGCTTTTTAAATAATTCAACTTTATCAACTTGTCGCATCATACATTCAAGCAATGATTGCATAATTTTAATGCTAAATTTATAGTATTAAGAATCGGTTAAAACAAAATTTTCCACCAACCATGTAAATCCTAATTCATTAGCTCTTGCAAGATCTTCATCAAGTTCTGCAGATTTTCGATAAGTTCGATACATTGCCCATAATGCTTGAGCTGCATATAAATTATCTCTTACCCATCCATGGCCTACATATTACAGTATTATTCAAATGTAATTATTCCAACTTAAACTTGCCAGGAAAATCGAGTGTATTACTTTCAAATAATGCAGTAACAGGATTTTGATAACATAATATTGTTTTTTCAACAATTACCATTAACTGATCCAATTTAATACCTGATTGAGTTCTTGCCCGCATGGCTAAATATATTATTGATGGAAATATATAATTTTTAAAAAAAGTTTAATACATTTGCTTTAATTTGGCAGGCACAAATAATGTGACCCCGCTTACTTTATTCTTTCATTTGTTGCATGTTGCAATGCATTTGGATTTTTTCCGCTGTCAATCACTTCCATTATTATAAAATTGTTAAAAGTCTCATATTATTAACCAGCTGTTAAGGTTTACATGTAGTAAAAAACCACATAAATATAGTGCAGTTTAACGAACGCATGTTTTCAAAAAAAATTTGTAGATTTGTTAGAACGAAAATATTTGCATCCTTTTATTTTTTCAAAAAAGAGATTTGTAATAAATAAAATTTAAGCTTTGAAAAAACGTTAAAGGAATGAATTTGCTATTTTTTATAATAGTTTAGTGAACTATGGAAAACTACTGCAATTTTGTCGCATTTTAAATTAAAATAATAAAATCCAAAAATTTTCATACCGTTTTCATCAAGTGAATGACTTGGATGAAGTAATTTTTGTGAAGCTTTAAAATGCATAATTTCTGGTTCACTGATTTTATCTTCTTGTTGCCGAGGTATTTCAAAAGAAGCCGTTGAAGAAGTGCCATTTAAAAGTTGCTTGACATTTTTACATTTTTTATCAGATTTACTCTGTAAGGGGTTGTCCATAAATTACGTTATCGTTATTTTCGATAAACCCATATACATCAAAGGCACGTTTTGCCGCACATGAAAGGCGGTACCGTAATTTATTCCACCCACCCTTGTTACGTAATTTATGAACAACCCCTAACGTCACCGTTATTAATAATATTAAACTTGAACGATAAGTACTATACCTTTTTCTTTGATTCAAAGTTATTCAAAACATTTGGGTCATTAGAATTTGACGGTTCATTTGCATTTTCATAAGCAGCAATATGAAGTGAAAGGGTGCTACTGCTTTTGACATTCTTTGAATTATTTTCTTTTTCCCGTTTTTGAACTTCAAAATCATATGCAGGTAAGCATTCAGATGGCTTGGACTTTTGAATTTTGCCACAATCAATGAATGACTTGGTTTCATCTTTTATGGACGAAATTGTGTCATTAATATCTTTTCTTTTTGTTTTGTTAAACAAGCTTTGAGATTGTGATAGATTTGTTGATGTACACTTGTTAGCTTCGATTAAGTTAAGGTTACTGTACTGGACATCTGTGTTTGAAGTTGAACAAACAAAAAATTTATCTTTCAAAGATAAATCTTTTGTTGTCATCTAAAGTTAAACGTTTTAAGGGCACAAATGAAATCTGAAATAATTTTTTAAAAAAATAGAAAACGTGCGAATTCACGGTAATAAAAAGAACAAATTTATTAAATAAATAAGAAAAATGCTTATGAAAGGATAACATAATAGTAACCGTTCATTTTATCTAATATGTTTGTTTTCATAAAGAAAATTATGATGTTTCAACAGATTTAGAAATAAATGAGTTAAATTTTGATAAAATCAAGCCAAAAACAAAAAAGAGCAAAGTCTGCCTTTTAACTGCATTTAAAAATTTGAAATCAGAATGATGCAAGCAAGATTCATTGCGAAACGTGGCTAGACACAAAGAAGAAAATACAATGTTTATTATAGAAAAAAATGTTTTAAAGTTCAATAAACAAATTTTCGATAGTTCGAACGCTTACGAAAGTTGCTGTCAATTAGAAAGCGTTTGAAAATGTAACTGCAATAAACAGCAAAAGCCGAATATTATTAAAACTGCGTATAAATTTTCTTGTTTTGTGGGTCATAGTTAGTTGATCGTTTCTTTACATTTTCATAATAGAAATAGTTTTTTGTGGGTTACGCTTTATTTTTTTTCATAAGTTTGCAAAACAGCTTTTCATTCAGAGGTGAGAAGTGGACCTGAAGTTTCCAGCCGCATTTCTCATTTCTGTTTTCATTATTTTTTAAAACTTTTTACAAAAAAAGCATAAATTTGTTATTTATCAGCCATGTGTGTATATAAAAGAAATTTTATTAACTGAAGAACGTTAAGCATGTTTACAATAAACATTACCGAATTAACTTCTCAATATTAATTATCCTTTAAGGGCATATTTCTGTTAATATCAGTCTTTGTTTTTAATTTCACAAACCAATTATTATCGTCAACTTTTCTTTATTACAATCAAAAGCAAATACTTAAAAAAGATGAAGTCTACTGATTATTAATTGTACACTTAAAAAAACAAAACAACGACAAAATTATAACTTAAAAAGCCGTTTGGTTGACAAGAATATTTTTATCAAGTGGAAGAATATCACATTACATTACAAAAGAATCAGCTTTTAAGTTGGATATAAGATTATTAAAAAACAGATAACTATCAAGCATAAGATAAAAATAATAATAAACATAAAAATAGAGTAATTGGAGAGAAAAAACTGTGCATCAAGAAGGTGAAAAAATAGATATAAACCAGGGTGAGGGAAAAACATACATAAAATGCAAAAAAAATAATTAAATCTTACACAAAACATTGATTAACTACGTTAAACATTAACATAATGACAGATATATTTAAAAAAGGAAGTATAAAAGTAACGAGGTCGTGGCAGAAATAATTTTACATTTCAAGAAAATTAACAGGAATGTTATCAGAAACAACTTGAGTAACTTGATATTCGGTATTGTATTGGTAGGATCCATTCGATGAGGGCTCGGTCCATGTGGTCTAAACAAAAGAAAGACTAAGAATGAAAAAGAAAAAAGTATATAAAATTTTACATTATTATATATTATTATTTATACAAAAAGTTTTAAAAAAAGTTTTATGCTAATACAGATTTATCGAAAAAATAATCCACTTGCCGTTTGTGTTTCGAATGTTGCAGCACCAGCAGGACCTTGAACGAATGTGGTTTCTGTGACAGTTTGGGTTGGTTCAATTAAAGGTGTTGCTTCACTCAATGGAACGGAAACAAGATTGGAGCTTGGATCGTCTTCACCTGGTAATGTTACAATTGGTTGAGTATTTACTTGGATTTTTATGGCACAATTAGGGTGTTCTTGTTTTGTAATCTTAAACTCATCACTCTCGTTTTGGGCTTCTCCTAAATTTTGCAAGCCTTATAATGCTTGAAAATTCTATCGCAAAAAAGTGACAATACCATTGGGGAAATAGCCATAAAGTTCAAAAGGTCCGTTACCTTCAGTTTCTTTTTTAGCATCTTGCTGCTGCCCTCGCTCTTCATCATGAACTTGCTGAAGTGGCTCTTCTGATTCTGGTTCAGGAGAAGTTTCATCTTCTGCTTGTAATCCCTTAAAGTTAAATATATTCAATTAAAATATTATTTCCTTTTGATGAAATTTACCATATATCCTGGTGCTGCTAAACTTGGAAGAGCTGGTGCACGTTGTTGTTGTGGTTTTGGAGGTGTTGGTTGTGGTGGTTTTGAGGGTTGCTGTTGTTCACCACTTTTATCTTTATCTTCATCACCTTTATCAAAATGTCCTTCAGTTTCAACAGGGCGAGTAGGAGGAAATGTATTTTTATCCAATTCAGGTGAAGCAGAATTATCACGTGAATCAATGTTATTTGAGCTTGGCTCAGAATCTCTACGAGGCCGTTGTGCAGGTGGTGGACTTGCTGCAGCTGAATTTGCAGAGCTATCACCGCTACGCTTTGCACCCTTTTTACTTTTAGGAGATTTAACTGTTTCCAAATATTTTGCAACTAAATCTTTGTCAAGTATATTAGCTTCAGGTTCCCAAGTGTTGTGATTTGCTGGCCATCCTTGCCTATAATGAATGATTTTTAATTTATATCGAAAAAAATATAGTTTAACTCTTACCATTTGATGAAGAACATTCGGCCTTTTTTCTAAAATTTCAACATTAAAATATTGAAATAATTTATATTATTAGATTATTAAAATTACCTTATCATTTCGATGTTTAATAATTTTTTCAATTGTATAAATCTCCTCATCGGCTGGAATTTGCCGAGCTTTGGAATTCCCAGCTCCACTAGACATTATTCAAATTTAATAAATTTGGCTTACTATACTAAAAAAGATTTTTTTATTTATTAAAATTATAAAAAAAAACTTTATGCGCAGTTTATTGCTAGTTTTAGCGGCACAAAAACATAAAAACGCATGCAAAAAGGTAGAAACGAAATATAAACCAAGAAGACACAAACACAACAACAAATGTTTGTCCGTTTTCCGAGAGCATTATATTAGACACCGAAAAATGGGGGAAAAGAGAAAGCAGACACTTGGTGAGAGCTTTTTTCGGATATGCAAAAAATAGAAGGTTAAATTAGGAGACGAAGACAAAAAAAACGCATATTTGTTTGGAATTGCATTCTGTAAGGAAATGAATGGTTTTTAATTGATATCAAAAAATAAAGTTTAATGAAAAATTGTTATTTTTTATGATTGTTATTGAAACAAAACAAATGACTTTGAAAGAAAATCAATAATTCCGCAAAATTTATGTTATAAAAAAACATACAAAAAAAGAAAACAAACAAGAGGAAAAAAGGGTTTTGTTGGTTGTAGTCAAAAATAAACCGCATGCAGATAGATAGTTACCGTACTCTTTGTGTGCGCTTGAACTCAAAGTACAATAAAAAGAAGCAATTGCGCACTTTGTTCTAAAATTGGTATCACATGAAAATTTTAAATAATAGTAATATAATTATGGTAACAAAAATGGCACTACTAATGTAATACAAATAATGGATTACCATAATCCATATATTAAAAAAAAACGACTTTTGTTGTCAATTCAAGATTTTGCGTTCACTTTTTTTCTTTTTGAAGCTATGAAGTGTCTTTAATGTTTTTTACTGTGGTTATTGAAAAAAAATGTTACATTACTTTTTTTTAAAAAAAACTAATTGAGCAATTTGCTGACATTTTGTTTACCGCATTTAAGCATAAAAATTAGCGAGCAAATGTTCATCTCGAAGAACCAAAAAAGTATTTCAACATAAATTTCAAGAAATTTATCCCTTGAGACTGATTTACCAGCAACAATAATTAAAAAGTTACAAAAAACATCAAAAAAAATGGTGGGCAAATTTTTTTCTTGTATTTGATCTCCCAAGAGATAAATGTTTCTTTCAATTATTTGATCAATGTACAAATATTTTGTGAACATATGATTAGAAAAAAAACTTACTTCCTACTTTTTAAATTACAGTATTTTTTTAATAATTGCAACACATTTTTTTAAAATATTTTTCATCAGCTTTATGAAAAAAAAATCATGGTATGTGTGATCTAGATTTTTTAAAGAATCAGTTTCTTTGTTGCACAGATTGCACTTTAATGTTTTCAAGGTCATTCTTATGTTTTTAACCTGTATAGAAATTCTTTTTTTCCCGTTAATTATTTTGTAAATAGTGATCGGATCCCGTCCCGTTTTTCAAAAAACCCGGGAACGGGAAATCCCGTTTTTTCAAAATAGCCACGGGACGGGAAAACGGGATTCCCGTATTTGGGAAAAAGCCACGGGACGGGATTGCGGGATTCCCGCGGGAATCCCGTAATCCCGGGAAAAAATGATTTCTTCTAAATAACTTGAAGTATGAAAAGTTTTTTGATTTTCGGTGATAAAACAGCTTAAAATCAACTAGGGTTTGCTTGTTTAATCTTTTTGAACGATACTGGATTACTTTTTAAACATGACAGCAATCAACGTTCAATATTCACCTTGAAATTTTTGTGTGCGGGATAAAAATACCGGCGGGACGGGAAAACGGGAATCCCGTATTTCGGAAAAGCCACGGGACGGGATTACGGGAATCCCGTAAAAGTGAAATCAGCGCGGGACGGGACACGGGAAATTCCCGTACGGGATTCCCGCGGGAATCTCGCGGGAACGGGACGGGATCCGATCACTATTTGTAAACGTGTTTTTAATTTAAAAGATTAAGCAAAGTAAAGTAGTCAAAAAAAAAGAAGTTGTCGGTCACCAAATAAAAAAAAGAAGCAAACGAGAAGACAAAAGAATGAAAAGAAAAAATACCGTATTAGATTATAACCTCCTGCTGTTTCAAGTGTCATCCCAATGCTAAGCATGCTCTCTCCATGCTTTTCTTTCTTTCCTTTCTTCCTGTTTATGCGCGAAAAAATAAAAGACCCCATAAAAAGCTCTCCTTCTGCCATACACGCTCTTTCTCTCTTTAACTTATGCAATAATTTTTGCGGCTTTTTTTTTATTTGACACCTTTTTCCAATGTCCAATAGTAAAAAAGGTAACTATGCATTAAAAAACACACAGCACCAAAAAATAGGTAACAACCGTATATTTTTTATATAATAATAAATTTTCCAATTGTATTTGTTTTTTAATTATTGGCTATAAAAAGCTATAAATAATTTCAAAACAAAAAAGAGGCTATAAAAGATACCGTTGTATTATTTTGTGAAATCTTTTTTTTTCTTTTCAAAAAGAATACTGTAATTTTGTGCTCTGAAGTATTAAAGGATTAATAATGATGTAAATATTTAAGAATTGACGTATTAGACTCCTTTAAAATTGGGATGTTCTTTCGGATTATAAGATTAATACAATTTTTCTGGTTGCACAAAAAACGTAAAATTTTATGTTTCTATTAACGTTTGAATGGTTTAATGTTATATGTTTTTTCTTCAAAGAAAGCAATCACATGCAATTTTTTGTTTTTTACTGTCAAAAAAAACAATTGCGTAATAGTGAATAAAACATGCGACAAATGTTATTTTTTTTAATAATTTATTTTTTTCTGACCACTGCCTTTTGTATGTGAAAAAAAGAGATATATTTAGAAGAAAAAAAATACAAAGAAAGTTATAGTAGTGTGGAATTGTTTGAAATCAACAGCAAGAAATTCATCATAAGCTTAACACTTTTATCAGTTATTTCTTATCATCAAACATTTATTTGCTTACATTATTTTCCCGCATTTAAGTTTCAAAGAGGGTAATATACTTGGTCGATTAATTTGTGTTTTAAAGTGCAATTCTGTCAGAGTTTTTTTAGAGAAAGGTTTTTTTGAAAAAAAAAAACAAAATTCCATTTCCTACCGTAATCTTTTCCTTTAACTGCGGACATTACCGTCCTTTAATGGCTTAAGTCTTTTTATCTGTCATAAAAAAGAGAGAAGGACGCTGGTAATTAAAAAATTTTTATTTATAGAAATAAAAATAAAATCCTATTTTTGTATATAATAAATTCAATTACTAATAAAATCAGTTAATTGTATTTTACATATCTCAAGATATATATTGTTATTAGTTTATTGCATATAGTAATGAGTTTTAAAACCTTAAAAATGAAGCAAATGTTACATTAAGCTTGTCTTTCAATTCTATTTTTCCGTTGTTGCTATGAAGACTTTTTCGTCTTTTTTTAAATTACTCCAGAGAATTTTAGCATTTTTCTTTTTTGTTCCAAATGCTTTCAATGCTATTTTCTTCCGATTCGGCATTACGAAGTCATTCTTCCGTATCCGCTTGAACGGCGTTCGAGAGTGAGGCCACCCTTGTCTTTGACTCAAAAATATAAAAAAAATAAAATAAAGGGAAAAAAGAAGAAAGATTGCGGACGCACCCAAATGCTGTACAAACAAAAAATGTAATGGCGCTTTCATACCGTATCCCAAATGAAAAAAAAATGAAAAAGAAATGGAATAAATAACACGACAAACCTTTAACTATGGTCCGCCCGATTGCATTCTGTTTCTTTGTGAATATAAAAAATAATAGGGAAAAACACTATACTTGCCTTGTTTGTCTGCTCTTTTTTCTTCTTCTTTCAATGTTTTAAAAAGCAGCTAAGGATGGCCGCACAAATGGTACCAGACTGCGCGTATCGTGAAAGATGCTGGCGCCCGATTAGAAAGTATTTGTCAACTGTTAACTGCTTTGTGCGTCCCTTCTCCTACTATTTTGAATAATTCTGTAGTGCTTCAATGGTTGCACCCTAATTTCACGGGGCGCTTCGGTTGTCTCTTACACATAGATACTAGAGGGGCCGCCCGTCGGCAATGATGAGGCACTTTTGCGTTTATTTTTCCATTTTTTTCTACTTTCTTTTTTTTGTCATGTTTGTCCTGTAGAAATGTTGTTTGGAAAGACACCATCGTGGAAATGATGTCTGTCAGACATACTGTGGGTTTTTATGCAACAAAAGAGGAGAGTCCGCGAACAGCCTTGCTCGTTTGCTTTTTCCGTCAGACGCTCTTCTTTCCATTCAATGCAGAAGAGCTTTCTTTTTCCCTATGGCGTTTTTTAGATACTCTAAATTTTGTATCAAAAAAAATCATTGCTAAAACTGAAAACCTGAAAAGAATTTTTTTGGACAAAGTATACTTTTTGAAATGATCGTATCTTTTTTCTGTCATCTTTGTATAAAAAGAAACCACGCGCTCCATTTTCTTGGCAGTTAACAGCAGCATACGGTAAAATAAAAAAGCGGCCTTGCAACCGGTCAGACACTTATCGTAGTTCTTTTTCTTTTTTCTTTCTCAAAAAAAGAGGGCGAGCCCAGAAATGTGTGCGCTGCGGGGATGCTGTGGCGCGCTTTCAACAGCAGCGTGGTCGATCAATAGAGCACCGACCGCTGGCTCCTCATTGACGGTGCTACCAGCTTGCTGTTGCGATCTTCTTTTCTCCCCTTATACATATTTTTAATGTTGCGCTGTTGTCAGTGAAAAAAAAGAAGGAATAAATAAATTTTAAGCAGATATTATGGCATCTCTGATTTGTTCTACATAAAAAAATGAATGAACTCAAAAAAATATTTTTTGTTTAGAAAGTTAACCTTTAAGGCAAAGAAAAATATTACGAATTATTGGCGCGAAGCAGAACAAATAGGAAAAAAATTCTTTCTTTGTTTTGTTTTTTTTCCTATTTTACAGTGGTGCAGTGTAAAAGCATTCAATTTGTTGATCTCTTTCGTTTTCTTTTCTGCTAAAACACTTTGCAATAAATTTTGATTTCTTTCTTGCTTCTTTTTTTCGCACAAAAATATCCTCGTTTACGGTATACGACAATATCCATCTGTGCATCCTCTTGTCTTTCATTTTTTTTATTGCCGCTTTCGAGGTAAAAATATGACCTTGTCAACTCGTTTAAGAATGATTGGTTTGTAAAAAAAGCGTTGTAAAAAAGGTCAAAAAATAAATAATAAACATTTTTATGAAAAAGCTTTATTAAATACTTTCTGATCATCGTTGAACAAAAGGAATAACTTTCGCGTTTTTTATGAAGCAATAAAAAAATTTTTTTGGAAAAAATAAAATCAATTTGTTTTTTAGATGGAGGATGATGCGGGTGCAGCTGAACTATCATGTCCCGTGTGTAAAGGATTTCTTATTGATGCGGTCACTCTAACACTGTGCTCACATTCCTGTAAGTATTTTTCATTAATTTTTTTGAATGATTTTTTATTCTATTTCTTTCATGTGAAAAAATAACTTTTTTCTTTTTCATTTTTAGTTTGCCGTTCATGTTTATTGCGCAAACTTCAAGCTGAAAGAAAATGTCCAGAATGCGATAATCAATTAACTGAAATCGAAAATGCATTTTGTCGTGATACAACTTTGCAAGCATTCGTTTACAAATACGTGCCATCGACATTTTGGAAAGAAATTAAACAACGATCAGATTTTATCAAAAAGCAATCTCCGACGGAAGAAGAACTTCAAATTATTGCAGATTGGAATGTTGCAGATTTTGGGCAATATTTATGTCTACCTGATGAAATGTTGTCATTTTCTATAGAATTTTTATCTCGAGATGAAATTCTTAAAGAACAACTCAAACATCATTCATCTCCATCAACTTCTGAAGATCAACTTTCAAATGGAGCTGCTTCACCAAAGAAAAGTGTATTTCGTCGATATTTTCGATGCCCCGCTGGAGTTAAAATTAAACATCTCAAGTCATTACTTGAGGGAAAACTTGAGCTCCCAGATAATTATGTTTTATACTTCATTGAATTAGATTCTGGAGAAATTATTGAAGAAAGTTATAGTTTGCAAGATTTGGTATACATTTTTGGTTGGACACGACAAAAGCCATTTAAATTACATTTTACCTTGACCCCATTGGTTCCAGAAGAAGATAAACCACCAGTCCTTGAAGTAGAATTAATTGATCAATCAGAAGCAATTGATTCCGGGCCTCCACCATTAGATCTTGAACCAGCAGCCAAATTGCCTGCTTTTACTATCAATCTTTCGACATCATATTTTGAAAAGGAGCACAAAGGAGCTTGTCTGAACGGTAGTGGAGGTGCTATATTACCACGTCCAGCAATTATTACACCAGCATCAGATATGCCACCAAAAAAGAAACGTCGAGTAGGACCGAGAAAAGAAAAGCCATCCCAGTTAACATTGAAAGAAAAACGGAATTCAATTTCATCTGTTCCCACTCCTACTACTGCAGCAACGCCAACACCATCACATCCTTCTTCAAATGTTTCAGCCATTCAATCACCGCAACAGCAGCAGCAAGAACAAAATAATTTGCAAACAACAATTTCACCTTTAACAAAATCGCCACCATTCCTTTCAACAGCTGCAAATGTGATGAATAGCAATTCAATGGGTCAGTCACCACTAAAACCTTTTGACCAAACAGCAAAAATAGTTGCTACTACTACTGCTGCTGCAACAGCGAATTCTTCAACATCGTCACCAATAAACGGGTTTTCAAAATTAACAACAAGTAGTCCAACATTATTGTCAGTCGAACAAAGTAATAAACAATTAAGTCAAGTTCTTGCTCCAATTCATTCAGCACCAAATACTCCAATACCAAATGAATTTCATGATCAGAAACCAATTATTCAAACAATACCACTTTCAAAATCTGCCGATAAAAGCCGTGATGATGCTGTAATAATGGCAGTGCGGCAAATGGAAGCTGTTCGAACGATGAAAATTCATGAAAATAATTTTATTCTTACAAAAAGACCAAATTTTTTAACGATGCAAAATCCGCAAATTTTTCCTTAAATCTCTGTTTTTGTTCTTTTATCACTAAAAATGATAGTGGCTTTTTGTATCACAAAGTTAGCTTTCTCTCCCTTTTTTTAAATGCTTACATTTCGGGTATACTGTAAATCATTCTTTTTTTGAAATATTGTTTTCTGATGCAATTTTTTTGTTACCGGTAGAGTATTGCTCAAAATATTGTTTTAAGTGAAAGAAAAATAATATGTCTTTAACAAACACATACACATTTATTACTGCCGGCAAATTAGTTATAGTTGAACGCTTTTTCGTAATTAAATGTTTTTAAATATTGCTTACATGATTTTTTATTGTTTGAAAATAAAATGCTCATAGCTCAATATTAAACGTGTTAATTCTTTAGAGTAACAAAAAACAAGTGTTTTGTTTATATCTTGAAACATACAGTAAGTAATCTTATCGAATTTTGTAAAAACACATGTACGAACCACTCATTAAATTTATTTTATCATCTTGCAACAGTTACAAACTACATTTTATTATGGCATTAAAACAAAGCTTTATTTGAAAAAAAAGTAAAAAAATAAACTGTAACATAGCAACTGAAAAATTATCTTAGCAACGACAAATAACAGTTTTTTGAAAAGTTTACCGTATTTTTAACCACAAAAATTATAAAAAACAAACATCCATATTACTTTCAAAAACGTTGTAATTTACCTTTTTTTAAGTATATGTTTTAGATTCAAGCGAATAATAAATCTGGAGAAAACACGTTTGCAGTTAAACAATCAAATAATAAATAATTAGTTCACATACATTATTTCTGTTTATTGGTTTTTCTAAAAATTGATCAAAAAATACAGTAAACAAAACAATGAATTGCAAAAGTAAATATAAATTGTGTACAAAAAATCAAAATAAACAAATTCCAAATATCTTTTAGTTTTGAACTATAATAGCCGTTATTACGAAGATCTTCAAACAAATGAAATTTTAGATGAAGCCAGTAATAGCACGTTATGATATCTGCAACGACTTTGATTTAGATAAAAAGGGGGAGGGGATTATTTCATAATTCTTGTATCTTTTAAAATACGGTGGCATTAGTGTAGCATTGGGGTTGTTTCTTTTGTAGATGTGTATCTTGTAAAAAATTTTTGAACACCTTCTATTTTTTGATAATATTTTTTAAATAATTTTCAAAGCTATCATTTTTTTTATTCAGAACACAAATATTATTAATCCTGGTCAATATCAAAGAAAGAAAAGCATAACATTATTACACTTTTAAGTCTTTTCGGTCCGCCTTTTGATTTTTGTTTGCGCCAAATAGATCAAATTCTAATTTATTTAATTTATCCACTAAATTCTTTAAACACATCAAAAAAGATTTTAAGTAAACAAAGGCAAAATGTTACCTTAAATTTTACTAAGTAAATAAGATATTTGAATTTTGAACAATAACCATTAAATTTTAAATAAATGAAAAGAAATGATTGCTTGTAAAAATATTCTACAGTACATTTTTTATTCGGAACGGAAATATGATTGATCAAAACATCTGACAAGCAAACTTCCTTTTTAATTTTAAGATTTAAGAATTTTTTGCAATTACTTTTTTTCGTCCTTTTTAAAGTTTTTTTTGCAATAATTCATACTAGATATCGTAGTTAATTGCAGACACTTTTTCTTTCACTTTTTAAAGTCAACGTTTGGCAATCTGTTACTAATGCTATTACATATTGCCGAACCTCGACTAAAATTATTGCATTAGTTTTGAATAGCTATATCGTGCATACTTAAAATAATTATTTGATATTCCAAAATGGCATCTGATAAATCTGCCAAAGGGCAAGAAGAAATTGTTAAAGGCTTTCGTCTTCTTCGAGAACAACAACAACATATTATTGCTGAACTTAAAAATACTGAAGGAAATCTTCGTGAAGTATAGTAAGTTGAATATTTAAAATTGATATTTTATTTATTTTATCTACTTCTTTAGCGGTGTTCTCAATGCTATAAAGAAGTTTGACCCAAAAGGTACAGCGTTTCACAAACTTGGTGATATCTTAATTGAAACTCCTGTCGAAGATCATTGTCATGATAAAATTGAATTCTTTAATTTGGTAAGCTATTTTTTATATTCTGTTATTGCTAATTATTATTATTATTTACAGTTATCCCTTGAAATGAAGAAACTCAATGCTTTATTACTTCGTAAATCTGAAGAACTTGCCAATTATCAAAAGACTCATAGCATTCGTATTTTAACCGAGCAAGAAGTTGCTGATCTCGAACAAAAGAAAATTCTTAAACCAAATTAAATGTTGTTTTTCTATGATTTGTACTGTTGAAATATTTTTGGTATGTCTGCATAAAATATGTTTTCTTGTATAAGGTATAGCGTTTTTCAAAATTTTTTATTCGTAGGTGAAAAAACATTTTGTCATATTTTAAATGAAGGACATTTATCTTTTGTTTTCGGATATACTTTATTCATTCGTTGTTTAAATTGAATTAAAGCGGAATATGCTTTCTTTCGTATGCTATATCGTGCTTGATCCAGAAGGAGCTTTGTTCGGAGTGGTTTTATTCCTTTATGATACATGAATAAGTCATTAATTATTGCAAAACTGTAATTTGATCGGCACATTTCCCATCGCTTTAACGTTGATTAGATAATTCTAGATTTGATTTCTGATTATAACTTACTAATACAGTATTGTCTTTACATGGATATAAAAAGGTTTCATCATGCAAGGGAATATCATTTGTAGACACAAATTGGGGTTCCCATTCTGATGTTGTATAACTAAATTTTTTTAAAATTATGTCATATCTCAAAACGAGGATAGGCTTACTTTAAATAAAATTGTATACCAATGCTATTATTGGATATTAACCATTCCTTCAAATATGGAATATGATGACCGTGTCCAAATGAAGAATGAAATTCTCTTGCAAATTTATTTTGTAAGAGTTGTCTTAACTCACTTTTTGTTAAAGCTTCTTGCCTAAACAACTGACTACAGTAAAATTTTGTTATCTGATTTTTACCTTTTAATTTTGTTACTAACTTCAAAAATTCGATAAACCAATACTGTTTTTGGTTCTTTGACAATAAAATTTTTTGCCAGGTTTCTTACAGTAACTTCAAAGTTTTTTGAAAAATAGTGATCCAAATCTGCAATAATTATATAATCGCTTTTCGTAAAATATCGAGCAACATTTCTTGCAATATTTGCAGGATACGGTTGAAAATATTTTAAGGATGCTGGTTGTAATGTTGTTGAATTTCGTATACTACAGTATGGCTGTACTCTATGTAAAATGGGACAGGATTTATTAGCAGGCAATGGTAAAATTAAATGAATATTTAAAAATGAAAGTAAAGATGAAGGAATTTCAGAAATCTGAAAGATTTTATATCTATTTTTTGACGATAAAAAGTAGAGTTACCTTTGACATTATACAATTAGAAGAATTCTTTAACGGCATTTCACTGTAAGGTGGTAAAACGATACTTAAAGAAACAGAAGCATTCCAATTTTGAATCTTAAAAGACTTATTACATTTTAGTTATTAAATTTTTTCTGCTTGCCTGTAAACTAATATCGGAATTAAAGTGATCAAAACTGGAATGCAATATTAGCGTTACTGTAGAATGAGCGACTTTTTGCCTGATGAAATTGCCATAAACACAATATGAATCACTCCACCGAATAGCCGTAATCACCTTTGTTGGTGCTAATGATTTATAAAGATTAAAATGATAAAAAAACAAAATTGCACTTGAAATCAACGGAAATATAAATAATGCAACAATTATTTTATTCATTTTCTTTTTTTTCTTTAAAGTGGTGAACATTTTTTCCTGTTTTTTTTTTCATAGATAGTTTTTGCGATTCTTCTGAACCACTTAAAAACAATTGACTGAATGATTTCGTTTCGTCATTTAAAAGTTGACAGACAAATTAAGCGTTTAATGATGTTTATTTTATTTTGAAAAAATCTGGCGAAATAATCAGATATAATGTATATTTTTAAACGAAAGAAAAAAAAGGTATAACGTTAAAGCAAAAATGCCTTGAAGAAATGTATTTTTAGTTTTCACTTTTTTCTTGGACATAACATTATTATTACTTTCATTGTTACTGTTTTTTGTTGTAATTTTAATTTGAATCAATCAATTAAATATACGTTCCAGTAATTACTACGATGACGTTCATTAACTTATGAAAATAGCCTGTTGAGATATGAACGATAATGTCTTTTGTTTGAAACTACAATATATTTCATGCCTTTTAAGAGAAAGGTTATAATGCTGCTACCATTAAAAAAGTGTGAATAATAAAACTGGCTTTATTTATATATTTATAAAATATAAAAAATTCGTACATTTTAAAATATCACAATTATAAAAATACAAAACTAGAAAAAAGCATAAAGTAATATAATTTCACTTAAAAAATGGCACTTTTAGCATAGTAATTAAAGAAAGAAAAAGCGAAAGAAAAGAAAAAATGCCCAAGCCCGTTAAAGATAAGAACATAGAAAAAGTATATAAGCGTATGTCATGAATATACACATGCTTCAACTCTTGTGCCATTTCATCAGCTGATGAGGCCTTTTTACCGCATAAACCACCCGTTTGACTATTACTAATATATAAACCACAATATAAACATTTGTTAAATTTAATTATTTGCCACTGCCGTTACCAATCCCTTTTCTTCAAGAATTCTTAAACGTTTTTCAACAGCACTTTTGTATCGTGCAAGAATACTTCGATCTTGTTCATTTTGAACCTAAATTTGCTTGTATTATCTTATGTAGAAAAATAAAAGAAATAATCTTACTTGTTCTGATAAAGTATGTAACATCATATAAGCAGTTTGATAACGTTTTGGACAAAGATGAGGATTTCCAAATAATTCATCAAGTGCAGCAGACTGACATAAATCTAATGCATGACGATACATAATCTTTTCAGCAGAAATTATTGAAGTTGTTGGACTTGTACCACCAGCAATACCAAGTGAAGCTAATTCTTGTGACCGAGTTAAACAATAATGATATTTGTCATTTAATTGATTAAGAACATGTTTAACTTTTGGTGATGGGTGAAGTTTACGATTATTAATTTGTTGTTCAGAAAAATTTAAAGCTGATGTTAAAATATACATTGCACGAACATATAATACAATTTGTTCAGAACGGCGACATCCATCTGAAGCTTCGCTATTCTAAAAAAACATATTATTTATTAAGAAAAAAACTGAAATAAAAAATATGCTTACTGAACGACGACTTCCTTCTACAATACCAGCAATTGGATTAGTAATATTATCAGCAACGCTCACTAATGTTTCAATAAATTCAGCAATAAAATGTAATTTATTCAAAATTTTATGATGTTCGCCTTCAAGCAAAGTTTCAGGATCAAGTTCAGCATGTGGTTCTACTCCAAATACAGGACGAGCTTTATTTGCTTCAGTATTAGGAGATTTTGCATTATTCAAATCATTTTGTGATTTAGCTTTTGCTGCTGCAGCACTATACACTCCACTGCTTGTTGTAGTTCCAGTCTCATTACCGCTAGCACTTTCCATCATCTGAGAATCTGATGATCCTATAAATTTTTTATTATCATAATATTATAATAAATTTTTAAAAAGTCATACCTAAATTACCAGCATTTCCTGTATAACTTGTTTCATTTTCCTCTTCGTCTTCTTCGTCACTCGAAAAAGATGGAAAAACATTGGGTTTATGAGATGGCGATATTATTTTTACTGTTGCAGCAGCAGTTGTTCTACTGGGTGATGTGCTAAGATATTGAATATTATCCACTGGTGGATTAAGTTGTTCTTTATCTTCATTAACGCCTTCAGAAAGTGGAACATTTGAAGTTGCAGACTTTGGAATTAGTAGTGGATTTGGATGTGTTTCTCGAACAGGTGAAAGTTGTTTTGGTGTTTCACTTTCTTCTTCTTTAATACATCCTGCCAAATCATTTACAGTTGAACGACGATTTTTAACAGAAATTCCTTGATTCAAAGTAACTGTTTCTCGTACAACGTATTTTGTTTCGGGTACTGTAATATTTTCAATATTCGGAACAACATAATTATTTTCAGGAGCTTTTTGAGATGGAGTTAATGGACTCTTTGAACTATTCCTTCTTTGTTCCATAATAGTAAAGTTTGTTCTTTGACTGGGAACAGGAACGGCACGAACATGATTAGAATTGCTGCTATGAACTTGAACCTGTTTGACAGGGTTTTCGACAACTGCTTGAGCGCTACCATTAGAATATTGAATATGTTGCTGGGGTTTTCCTGCAGCCCCTCTATTCAAAGGTGGCAAAAATGTAAATTCATTTGAATCCGACATGTTCTTTGGTGGTGAAGCAATTGATGATAATGGTGCAACATATCCACGTGAATCTCCACCATGCGATAAATTTCTACTAAGAGACGTGGGACGGGGCTAAAAATAAAATAATTGATTATCAAATTGTAATTAATCAAATGTAAAAAAACAAGTTCATAAACTAATTTGGGAAAACAAAGCAAACAAATAAATGCAATTAAACAATAATCAAACTTATTTCATCGAAACAGTAATATGCTTTTTTTAGTAATTTAATATAAAACAAAAGAAAAACAAATTTTAAAAATACTTACAGAAGATCTTGTTGGTTCTGCGGTAAGTTTTTGTGGTGTTCTCATTGTAGTATAACCATAAAGATTTGAAGCTGGAACAGAAGATGGAGTAACAGGCGTTCGAGATGAATAATATTTTGGTTGACTACTTTCTATTCTTCTTGACATTGTTGGTTGCGGAGCAGGTAATGGAGCAACCAAAAATGGATGGCTAAAGAAATCTTCAAATTCAATACGATCTTTTGCATTTCTTTTAAGTAATCGATATAATAAATCTTTTAATGGTGCAGAACATGAATCCGGAATTTTAGGTCTTAAATCACGATTTTTTTCATAAAATGTCTTTAAAGCTTGTGGAGTTTTTTCAACAAATGGTGCACTTCCCACAAGACATTGATAAATAATTGTACCAATTGACCATAAATCCGCTTTAGCATCATATTGATGAGACATAATTACTTCAGGTGCCATATACATTGGTGACCCACAAAGTGTACCAGCCATAACACCATCCGTAAGAAATCTTGCAAAACCAAAATCAGCTAATTTTACAGTATACTCAGTTGGCAAGGGATTTGGACGATCTGGTGGACGACATAATAAAATATTTTGCGGCTTTAAATCACGATGTACTATTCCTTTTGAATGCATTGCACGTAAAGCTTGTGCTAGAAAATTTTGAAAAAAATTAATTATTATTAAAAGATTGTGGAAATTAACAAGTTACCTATTTGTTTAAAGAAATGCTGAATAGTTGCTTCTGTAAGAGTATTGTTCTTTTGTAGATAATCAGCTAAATCACCACCATTACAAAATTCCATAATTAAATATACATATTGTGGATGTTCAACACATTTAAGTAATGAAACAAGATTTTCATGTTTCAATCCAGATAATTCCTAAAGGGACAAAAATAATAATAAAATTTAAATTCACAAGTATAAACATACTTTTAAAATTCTGATTTCTTTTGTTAATAAATTTCTAGCTTTTACAAGATTTTTCTTTGTTATTGCTTTTACAGCAACGTCAACATCCTTCTTTTTATAACGACCTTTATAAACAATTGCAAAAGCACCATGTCCAATTAATTCATCTTTATAATAATAAAAATCTTCTATTTCTTCTCTGTTCATGTCTATAATGAAGAATATTTAATATTGTTAACAGAATTATTTATATAAAAAATGTATAAAACCGAAATGTCAAAAAAAGACATCAAAGCGGAAGGATTTATAAATAAATCGATTTATTTTTTTTATAAAGCAGAATAACGCATTCAATGACACGAGAAATAGTGGATATAAAATCAATTTTCAAAAAAAGAGGGGATGTAATATAAATTTACTTGATAACATAAATGTTGTGATAAAAAAATCAAATGTAAAAAATAAAAAAAAACATGTGACAGTCTCAAGACGAAAAAAGTGTCAACGAGCAAATAAAAAAAACAAAGTGAAGCACATTTCAGTAAATAAAAATAAACTTGTTCAAAAATGAAAAACAATTTTTTAAACTCCTTAAAGAAAATGAAAAAAAAACGAAATTAATGTTTTTTATTTATCGGAAATGTGAGGCTTCTTCTTTTTTCTTCATTTTGGCTTTAAGACACAATGAAAATGAAATATGGCAGTAAAACACGGGGAAAGAAACAACAACAACTGACAACCCATCTCTTTTGGCGTAAAAGGGATGTCTATACTACTACTGCTACTACTATTTTTTTGTCAATTTCTTAGCATTTTTGGTAGAAGCGCAATAAGATAGAAGAGGAGGAAAGGAAATAGTTGCGGCATTTTTTGAAGAAGCACAAGAAAAAATGTTTAACCAAAAAAGCTCATTGCTTTTAGAGGGCACGGCCATTGAATTGTGGAGTATTGAGCGATTTTATGGACAAACTCAACCTTCTTCTCTTCCCTTCTTTATCGTTGGCTCAAGAGTACAGACAACGCCACAGGGGGAATCGAAAGAAGACGAAATGGGAGATTTTTTGTTGGCGTCATACGCTTTTTTCTCTATTGGGTGGGATGCCTTGTTGGCGTGGTTGTTCCTTTTTCAAAATAAGCTTATTGCTTGAAAAGAAAAGTAAAATTTGTGCGTCCTTGTGATGTATTAAAGTCCAGTTTTATGCTCAATAGAGAAAGAGACAGAAAGAGAAAAAAAGAGAAGCTAAAAAAGTGAAAGCTATCGCAGCAATACCAATTGGTTGATGAAGTTTTCTTTCTCAAGGAACATCGAAAGCATTTTTTAGGACATTGACAAATGCTTCCTTCCAGCTGGTTATAAGATAACTTTTCTGGGGACATAGACAAACGATAACAAAAAAGTTGTGTGTTGTTTTTCGTTGCTCAATTTTGTTTTTTTTTTAAATAAAAAAGGGAAATGGAGAAGGCTTATTCGAAAAGATTCTCCCTTTTTTCACATTTCGAAAATGTTTGATGTTTTTGAAGAAACACTGATTAGACACTTATTTTTGTGAAAAATATATTGGGTTTAATGTAATAGCACAACTGACCTTTTCTTGTTCATCATTGTGGTCGTTGCATTACTACATTTTTTTTCTGCTTTACTGACTCATTAAAATTGAGCGATTTTTAAGATGCTTTAAACTGCATAACTTCCGGCTTTGTCGCTTCTTTGTTTTACTGCTTTTCATTTACAAACTTTTCAAGTATTTTGTAAAATGTCGCAGAAAAAGTGTAGACTGATGACTACTGTATTATTTATTTTTGAAACCTAATTATTTTTCTCCTTCATTTCCAGAAGTATTTTATCTGAGGCCTAATACTTTTTACACACAATTAAAATTTTTGCTAAAAACACAGATTTAAAAAAACACCGACTCTGATAGAGATTTTATAGAAAAGAACTGCTAAAAATAAAATTTGATTTGCTTTTTGCTAATAAAAATTTATGAAAGCAAAAATGGTATCAAATCATTTCAAAAAAATTTATTTACTTTATTACAGTATTACAAACGTTTGCAAATAAAAACAAATAACATGGTATTTTTTTTAAAAAAAAGGTATAAAAGGTTAAAGCAATTATTAATGCGAATACAAAAAAAGTAATAGGAAATTCATCATGGGGTTAGGTTTTTTTTTAAAAAAAATATGGCTAACTTTCTTCATGAAGGGTACTGTAACGGGTATTGGCAAGTACACAACATGAAACTAAAATGTTGACAATTTGACAAATTAAAATAACAATAAGAACAAAGCCAGCGATCATTAAGCGAAAGGTTAAAGTATCCCAGACGGCGGTAGTGCACTTTGGCTAAAAAATGAAGATCAAATGTCATGAAAGAACGAAAGAGATAAAAAAACATTGTTTTAAAACGGAAGTGATAATCTTACCAGGGTATATCCTTGTCTTGAACACAATGCATTATAGCTGCCAGTTGTATTATCTCCACAACAATTGAACTAAAGTTTAAAAATTAAAAAAACAATGAAAATTCAAAAGATTATTTTACTCGTGCTTCGAGGGCTTGTGCATCCCCAGTTCCATATTGATAAGCCAAAGTAACATAATATTGAACTTGTGTTTGAATCTAGAGTATGTTTCATAAAAAAATCTCTTATGAAAAAGAAACTTACATTTTCTCTATAAACAAGAATAAAAATCCCAACAGCAATTTCTAAAAGTACCATAATAATTAAGGCTGGTAAGAAAATTCCGTTGATAGCGCGGCTTCGAGATAGAGCTCCAGCAATTCCCAAAAATCCTAATATGGCCCCAGCAATTCCAAATCCGATAAGAACCCAGAAACATACAGTAATCTAAAAGTAGCTTTGGCATCGGTCCAAATATCTTTTTCAATAAAACACTTACAGCTGTAACAATAACTTCTTTTGTGTGTCTCATATCAAAATTATTTGTATTTCGTTGTTCTAAATCTTCACGAATTTCACGTTCAAATCGATCATCAAATCGAAGCCATAAACATAGCGCAATTAATGCCAAACCTGCTAACTATAATTGTTTCTTATTACAGTATGATCAAATAGTTGTTTCAAATTGAAAAGTTCAAAGGTAATTAGTTCATAAGTGAAAAAACTATACTAAATTTAGTATCACACAACACCTTACAAAATAGTTAATGTAATAATATTGTGCTACAAATCAAATCATGGATTAATTTTTTCTTAATATAAGTTTTACAAATCAAATTAAGAAAAACTTATAGATTCAAAAATTCAAATTTTAAAACCAAAAACTTACTAGCATTAACAGGTTTAATAAAGTCATTAAACATCTTGCACAAGCTGTGCACGCGCCTTTTAAGCCCATTGCAGGTACTAAAAATGAGTTTTACAGTATAAAAATTAAAAATAAAACAAAATAGAAAAAAATTTTTAAGAAATATTTAGCATGCGCGTTTTTAAAATATATTTTTTTCAAAAACTATAATAACGTCATTGAAAAATCTGTGTGTGCTTGTGTGATGAATATAAAGTCAAAAAAATAAGAACAAAATGCTAATTCAAATAAGGGGATTCTTGTAAAAGCTCTTCATTTTGGACATTTTAAAAGACAAACTTTCCCATGAATAAAAAGAAGAAGAAGAAAGGGAAAAGAAGCGTCAGATTCCAGAATAAAGTTTTAAATAATTATTTATAAAACTTTGCAAAAATACTTAAAGCACATTAGCTATCACTTTTTTTTTATTCTTGAGTACCAGTTTTTTTTGACTCAAAGCTAACTAGCTTAATTGATTTACTTTTATGTTGACACAATCGTTGCAAAAAAAGCCTCGCACGAACATAAGCTTCGTCAAAGTTGATTCATCCTAGATCTAAAAGGCTGTACTGTTCAAACACTTTAGAATTGAAAGCTTTAATATCAAAAATAAAAAAAAACGAAGGGTAAACTGTTAAAAAAAGTGAGAAATAAAGTATCTGTGAGAATTGCCGTTCTTGGATTGAAGACAGAAATTCCTTTGCCGGCTTTTCTTGGAAAGTAAACATTTCAAGTGGACGAAAGTTGACACTGTTAAAACTTTTATGAAACGTATCTTTTCTTCTTCTCTTTTACTCCTCTTTTTACTGACCATTACTTTTTTTTATAAAATGAATTTAAAATTCTTTTTTTTGTGAAATGAAACCATCTCATTTTCACATCAAAGATAAAAAAATAGAATTCCTAGTTATTTATTTTATAAAAAAAGACTTATGGCATTTCTTTTTTCAAGCGCGCAAATAAAACAGACTTTGGCACTTCTTCTTGTCATCACATGGAAGAAAATGAAGAAGATGGAAAAAAAGGAGAAGGAAAACACTTAATCCCGAATTTTAAGCCTAAAATAAAAAAAATTTCAATTATAACTATTTTTTTAAGAAGTAAAAGAAGCAGGAAAAAATGTATAAAGTAACATTGCAATTTGAGTATACTTTTTATGAATCATTTTACAAACAAGGAAAGAAATTAAGCAGATTCATTGCTTGCTTTTCGTTTTGTTGCAAAAATACCATTTCTGTTCTCTTTTTCTGATGCTGGTTTTTTCATTTTTTTAACATTGTTTTTTTAAATTCATATTGATCAAAAAAAATTTTTTTTGAATGAATGAAAAAAATGTTTTCAACAAAAACTTGTCAGTTTTTTCTAAAAAAAACTTTACAAAACTTTTCAATCGCTTCTTTTCGTCCTTTTTCTTTCTTTCATTTTTGTGTTGTTTCATGTTCCAAAACAAATCATAGGGATATTGTTTCCCGCACTTAAAATTGAATCCAATTATCTTTTCACTTGAAACCAAAAAAAATAGAAGAATAATATGAAAAACAACATTTTCCTTTTTTTATTCATTCACTCGATTCCTCCTCCTCTATCTTTCTATCTATCTCCCTCTCCTAGAAAGTCATTTACGGTCTAAAAAATCCACAATGTTTGCTTTTTACTCTGAATATTACTTTTGAAGGTCGCTGCACCATTCATCATTTTTTTCTTCTCAATAATACAATAGAGACACCGGCGCTTGTTTATTATTATAAAGGAAAAGCAGCAAAGTAACAAGACTTTTTTTTCCTTTCGTGTTCGGTGTCAATAGTGACAGCTAGCTTTCTTCTAATGCCCACATGCGATATAAAGCTTTAATATATTTATTTGCCATATTCTTTTCTTTTAGTATTTTCACTGGTACCTGCGCAAAGATTATTATTTTATTATTATTCTCGTTTCAAGTGTCCATTTTTATTTTTAAGAGGTTTCCCAAAAAAAATTTTCATGCCTCCTTTTAATAACCTTTTTTGTCTTCATAAAACCTTAAAAAATATAAAATTTAATTTTAAAAGACATTTTGCATTTGTGAGGTTTTCATCGAAGAAAAAATAGAGAAAAAAAAGGAACACGGACTTTTGGGCTATTTTTGCATGGCTGTTTCGTTGCCTGTGGCTTTTCTCTCGTCAGAGTTGCAGACTGATGACTGACTTGTTCGCTAGCTACTTTTTCCTGGTAAAAAAGTGATAACATTTGTCGACATGTTGTTATTCATGAGAATTAAATAAAAAGCAATAGATTTTGAGTAAAAAGTAATAAAAGTCAAAAAAATGTTTATTTTTTCTATCTTTTAAAAATGGTTTATAACTTGTTAATTTTTTTGACCTTTGAATTTTGATTTTATTTGTCTTCTGCCTTTCTCTCTTTTTATATTACCCTCTTCATAGCTATTGTTGTGTTTTTTTCTCGGAATTTTGAGCTCTGTGTCTGCTACCTTTGACCCAAATTAAGTTGAGCATTCAAAAAGAGTTTGACCTTGAAACCCCAGCCGATATTGCGTATCTTCACTTCTTTTCCCCTTCACTTTTTTTCTTGCAAAAGCGATGGCTCATTTTCAATGATGAGACATATTTTCATTCCCGCCGTCATGGTTTTATGCAATTAAAGTTTTATTCAATTTTTACTTAATTATATATGCTCATTGATTTTGAAAAGCAGAAGCAGCAGCAGAAATTCTTTAGGGCTTGCATGCAACTTTTTATATTTTATACTTTTTTTGCACCCAAATTCTTTACTAATGTTTTTCTCTTTTTTTTCTTTGTTTTCTTTGTTGTTGCTAGCTTTCATTGGGGTTTCTTTGGCATGAATGTCCGGAAGTCGGCACTAACTTGTCATTCATTGACTGTTTGGCCTTTTTTTGCATGTCAATTTTACAAATGTCAAAAGCATTGTCGTTTCTCATTTAATATATTACAAAGTTCCTTATTATATTTTTATTTTCAGAGATACATGAAATTCTGCTTTAAATTTGTCATTTTTTGACGGTGACATTTTATCGTCAACAACTCTTTTTATTTCCAACATTTGTTTTTATTATTAAAAATTGGGTGAAAAACTGTCGGGTTTTATGCGACAAATTTTCGATTCTTTCGAAAATGTCGCAAAGAAAAATTTGGTCTCCTTTATTATTTTTGTAATTATTAATTCTATAACATTTACGGGTAATGTTACTTCACTTCCATGTTCTTATCAGGTAACTAATGCATTAGCTTTTTAGTACCTTTTACTGTTTTATTTAATATTTTAAAGGTACCAAAAAACGACGACTTAATTTTAAATGTTCCTCTTTCAAAAATTTCACATTCCAAACGGGGCAAACGACTTGTCCGACATACAATACGTGATAAAAATTATCAACATCTTCGAATGTTTCTTTATTTTGACCCAGCTAGCATTGATCCGTAAGTTTATAATGACACACAATAATTTGTCATATTTTTAATTAAATTAATCATTTTTAGCTTACCTGTAGATAAACAAATATTTATAAATGTTAGTTCATTTTATTAGCTTTTTTTCTTGTCTTAATGACCATTAGTTTTTTTTAGTCTTCATTATTACCTAATGCCATTGGATTTTGGGAAAAAGCGTTGCTTATTCGACGAACACATGCTCCCATTAGGCTTAGTCGGTCAGTTAGTTAATGATTATTTATCTTATTCCGCTTTTTTGTTTCAATATGAAAGGAAAAGTATTAAGGCGCTAAAGCAATTCATTTCTTTTTTTTCTTGCAGAAAATGCCGATCTAATCACTATTATTTGGAAGCATCAGAGCCTCATCCATCATGTGTTGACCGATGTAAAGAAGTAACAACATGCGGAGAAGTTGCCATTCCTGATGAACATCTTTTTGTATGTTTTTTTTGATAAAATAAAAGAAACGCTTATACTCCATGCTTATTTGCATTATGAGAGTGGTTAAACATTTGTCTTTTTGCCAGGGCATCGATCATCTATTATAAACTTTTTAATGACAAATTTTTGTTTTTAAATATATCTTTTGTTATTACTGTAAAATTTTTTGAGCTGCTTTGCCGCATTCAATTTCCCTCAAAATTTTGTCTTTTTTGAATCACCGGGAAATGAACGAAAAAAATGTTTTTATAGAATTTTATCTTTTTGCAAAAAACGGTGCTTTGCACTGATTTATTATTAAATTGTTTATTTATGATTTATAAACTACTGTAAGAGATTATTTTAAATACCATTGTTTTCCAAAAATATTATTTTCTTACTATTTTTAGATGTTTTTCTGTCTTTTTTTAAGTTTAATAATTATCCTGAGCTTTTCCTCCTTTAAACTACAGTACTTCATTTCTTTTTAACAAAGCTTTTTTTGTTGTTGGAATCTTGTAGTGTATGACGAATGCTAAATGTCGTCATTTGCTGCTCTTTAAAAGATTGTTATTTAATGCATATTTTTAGCAATGTCGATTCTGTGCTTTACCAACACCATTAGCTTGTACTTCAACTGGTCCAACAGATGGCCCCGGTGTAACTGACGCCGATTTTGTACTTTACGTTTCTGCTGTTAACTCAAATCGTTGTAAAAATGAAGATACAATTGCATATGCAGCACATTGTCAACAAGAAGCTGACCTTGACAGGTTTGTGCTTTGTTTTCTTTTATCATTAGTGTTCTCTGAAATTGAAATGACGTTTTTTAAGACCAATTGCTGGGCATGTAAATATTTGTCCAAGTGCATTATCAACACATTTACACGACCAAGAAATTTTGTTGTCTACTGTAAAACATGAAATTCTTCATGCGCTTGGTTTTTCGGCAGGATTATATGCATTTTTCCGTGATGAACATGGAAATCCTCGAACTAAACGTAATCGATATAATCGCCCCCCTTCATTTAATCGAGAGCGAGGATATTATGACGCGGATGATTCTACAGTAAAAATTATTATTCGTGATTGGTGGACTTCTGAAGGTATAATTCCACATCCGGTGCATGTGATGGTAACGGAAAGAGTCCAAGATGAAGTAAGAAAACATTTTGGGTGTGACGTGCTTGAAGGCGCTGAACTGGAAAATCAAGGCGGTGACGGAACAGCTCTTACACACTGGGAAAAACGACTTTTTGAAGTACGTGTGTTTTTGTTTAATGTACAATAAACTTTGACCGTAACATTGCTTTTTTTGACACCCCCGTTTAATTTGTTATTTACAGAATGAGGCAATGACTGGTACACATACTCAAAATCCCGTTTATAGTCGCGTAACATTGGCACTTATGGAGGATAGTGGATGGTATAAAGCTAATTACGAGTAAGGAAATTTAATTTAAATTTTATGTTTATTGTTTATGTGTTTTGGTTTTACTTTTTATTACTTTTAGTATTGCGGAAGAACTACATTGGGGGCATAAACTGGGATGTAATTTTTCAATGAAGAGTTGTGGAGAATGGATACATCAACGATTAAACGCGTAAGCAATTTTTTAAATACAAAATTTCCGGTCGGAGATTTTTTTGTGCAAAAGAAAAAAATACATTTTTTGTTTGTTTACTTTTACAGCGGACTTCCATTGGCTCCATTTTGTCATGACATTAAACACGATGGAAAGAAATCCCTTGCAACAACCCGATGCACCGATCAAAGGGATTCACTGGCATTATGCAATTTAGTACCATATAAAAAACCCTTGCCAAAAGATTATCGACATTTTGATTATTTGGATGGTGTTAAAAAAGATGGATTAAAATTTTATGGTGGCTCTGTTGAACTTGCAGATTTCTGTCCATATAATCAAGAGTTTGAATGGAGAGCTGTTAATACCACTGATCGAAGAGATAGCAGATGTGAGCTTGAAGGAAATTTTCCTGGTGAACATACAAATTCAATTATGGAAATATACGGTAATAGCTCAAAGTGCTTTGATCTTTTTACAACTTGGACAGAAAAGAAATGTGGTCGTGTAAAAAATTATTCACAATATATGGCCGGATGTTACGGGGTTCGTTTAGAGTTTTCTCTCTCTCTCCTTCTCTATTTTTTTAAATGAAGTTTAAAATTTACATTGTCTTTAATTTCAGTTTGTTTGTCTTGACGGACGTCTTCATCTTGAAGTATTTAATTCATCTGAACTTTATCCATGCTATCATGAAGGTCAAAACATACATATCAAACAAATACATAATGGATGGCTTCGTGAAGGAATAATTGTATGCCCATCTTGTAATGAACTATGTAATATGCATCGACAAATAGGAAATGTGCCATTTAATTGCCTTCCAGACATTAATCCACCAAATGGTGGATATGTGGGGGATGAGACATTAAATGAGCCATGTGTTGGATCACTTAATTTTCAAAATTCTTTCATTTTTATTATAACCCGATGTATAATAATATTTGTAATTATTTCTTCTCTTATTTGTTATTGTTAAAACGAAAAAAACCTGGTGAAAATAAATTAAATTATTTTGATAAATTGAAAAAAAGAATAACATTCGTATTCAACAAATGCGCTGTTTACTTTAACGCCCAACATTTGAAAATGCAGCAAAAATAATATATAATAATAAATATATATATATATGTAGTTACAATTTATATATCTACACACAAAAAAGTATTATGCACAAGTAAGAGACAAAAAAATCTTTATATAACATATAACAATCTAATCAACCCACATCTGCCAAGGCATTTTTGACTTTGAGACAAAAAAAAGTTTTACAAGTGCAGTAGTGGTGGAGATGATTAGTTAAAAAAGTATGCTTTTTTAAAAAGTAGAGAGGGGGAGAAGAAGTACGAAAGAACATAATCAAGCGCTAATTACAAACAAAAAAACTTGAGAGCAAAAAATTGAGAAACTGTTATCACAAAAAATGCAAACAATAAGAGAAAATTTGTTTTTTTAAAAGAAAATGATGAAAGAGAAGAACGTGTATTTGCTTTTATTTAATTAATTTTGGTGGTTGTTTTGTTTTTTAATAAATATCATTTCTTTGGGCATTATTATATTGAAGCCATCGATAAAAATTCAATAATTTTTCTGATTCATATTCATTCAATGGCATTGATGATTCTTTGATTGATCGCTTAAGTGGAGGTGGTTGAATGAGTCGTCGAGGAGCTGATGGCCTTTCCATTCCACCAGATGAACCGCCAGCTAAAGATAAATCACGTCTTGTTCCAACACTTCTAATATAATCATCCCCAGATGCAAAATTATTACTTTTTCCAACAAAATCAAATTCAAATGCTCCAACTTCATGACAAACATAAAGGGCAATAAGAAGGGTGATAGCAGCGCTTGTATGCATGATTGTATATGTGTATGTAAATGTGTGAATTAACCTATAAAAAATTTTTAATTAAAAAAGAAGCGTTCATTTCGATGTTCTTCTCGTGAATAACATCTTTCTTTTTTAAACAAGTCTAACATTTTAAAATACAAGTCGAAGACACAAAACAAAAAAAAATTTGGGACTTTTTTAGAGAGAGAAGGCGTATGTGAGAAAAAGAAAAACCGACCGCCCCAAAAAACAATATACCACCGCTTACGACAAAAGCTTAAGCTTGCAAACAGCACATGGCAATATTTATACTAAATTTTTTAAGTGTTGCAAAAGCAAGAAACCAAGTCCTGCCCCCTGTTTTTTGTTAAAAAAGATTTTTGGGGGCAAAATATTTTGTAAAGGATATCTCTACAGAACCCTTCCAAATTGTTCATGCTGCCGAAAGAAAAAAATTATATGAGAAAAAAGGGATCCTAGGCGGAGCTGTGACGTTAAATGTGTATTGCTTACGCGATTTTTGAAAAGAATTTTAGTATCCCATTTTAATGATTCACGTGGTGGTGTTCGGGGTTATTCCCAAATGTATTTTTTAAGAGAGAGAGAAAGTATATCTATAAAACAAAAAATATATAGTTAATGCGTCAATTGTAAAAAGCATAATAGTATAAAATGATAATAAACATTTATATTATTCAAGTCTGTCGTCAATTAGATTAATTATTTATTTTAATTCAGTTATTATATCCCTATTTTGATAACCCCCCCCCCTTTTCTTTTTTGTTAATCATAATAAAAAATTTCATCTCTAAAAATATAAAATAGGTTTTCCATGAAAAATAGAGGGGTTCTTGTTATGGTTCTGACAGCTTTAAGCTTCGTTAAGATTTAACAAGGTTTAAAGCTTTTTATGAATCATAAAAAACAAAAAAGGATGATATTTATGTAAAACATTTATCTTATTTTTTTCGTAATTCTATTTTATTCTGACCATAGCGCTCTAACACAAAAAGAAACAAAAACAAATCGGTTGTATTTTTTACGCAAGGTTTGCTGCCGCCATTTCTTCTACAAAAAAAAATAGCAGCAGCAAACGTCGATGGTTTTTTATTGTGATAAAACTACGTACTACTTTTGCAAAACAAAGCCCTTACACAAAAAGAGACAGATCCCAAAATAAAAGAATTTTTATGAGCATAAATTTGAAATTCTAAAATCTTAAAATAGTAAAACAATTTCATGAATTTTATAGATAAAATATTCCATAGGGAATTACGTGATCTTGGGGGTGGCCCTTCTTTTTTTACATGTATTTCTTGCATATTTTTAAAAGGAAAGAAAAGGTCAAATTTCTTGTTAAATTACACCCTTAAAATTTTAAAATGCATTCAATTGTCTTTGTTTACTTTCTCAAGACTTTTAAAAATAACAATACAAGAATCATATTTTTAATGCGGAAATAAAGAAAAAAGAAAGTTGAAAAGAAATGCAATTTGTCCCTCGATTATCATGCAATAACAACAATAAATGAACAAACAAAAATGAGTTAATCCTAAAAAATATGGGAAAACTTTTTTACATTGCAATTTCGATGATTCATCATTACTTGCCTCCCTTTTATATTTTACTGTGATCGTAAAATTTCATCAAACTCAAAAAAAAACATTTTTCTTCATTGTCTCTTCAAATATGTTTAAAAAATCATCCTTATCCTGACAAAACTTAACCAGAAAAAAATAACAACAAAGAAAAATATACACATAAATATTTTTGTGGCTGTTGATTTTTAACCATGTGTATATACGCGCACTTCACGTCAATGATTTTGAATTACAAACTAAGCCGATTATGGTTAAAAATTCAATAAAAAATAAATTCCGCTTAAGGGGGAGACAATGACTGTGTGTATCACGCAATTTTTCAAAATTGTTAATAGTACTTTCTTTGCCTAGTTTTGGTCACTTAGTCAATAAAAGAAAATCACCCCCTTGTAAAAGTTATTCCAAGTATACTTTTATCGCTTCCGTTTTTTATTTTTTTCTGCAAATTTTATTATTATAAATTAGTTATCAGGTGTCAATAAAACTTATAGTTGTTTCTCTATTATAATTATATAAAGTAATAAAAAAGAGGTAAGCTTGGGCTATAAAGTTTTTTGCGGGGTTAGCTTCCTAGGTCGTTTTTGATTGCACTCAAAAAGATTCTTCTACGTCATGGATATACATAAAAAAATTATATGTATACTCAATCAAGCGTGATTGCTTTGAGCTGCTTTCGTAATAAACATATGGTCAAAAAAGAAAAGGTGGCAGAGACTGGCGCCTTTAAATTTGACCTTATCTAAAAACACCAAAAATGCCTTTTATTACAATTATACTTTCTTTTAGGCAAAATAAAAGCGATGAAAAAAGTTCGTAAAGTTTTTGAAATGAATGATCATGAACTTAGAAGTGCATTAACAAGCGTAAAACCGTATGAAGACTATCTTGCAAAAACAAAAAGTCAAATGCAGGAAGAACTGACGCAATGGTAAGTTTTTTCTTCTTCTTCCTCGTTGATGCAAATTTTTTTTGTTTTATTTTGCATGAAAAAGAGGAAAAAAAGGGTAGAAAAAATCATTATAAATTCTATTATTAACTTTGTTTTTTTGGGTTGCTTGTGCAAGGTCTCTCCGTTTCACACATTTTCGCGTTTTTTGAAGACGAGGATGGTGTTTTATGGCTGCTAAATCGATCAGCAGAGGATGGCTGCAAATGTTGTAAAAGAAATGATATTCACAAAAGAGGTAACCTCATTACTTATTTCTTTTCTCGCATGTCAAGAAAACAAGGCAACAAAAAAGAATTTTAAAAAGCCAACCAAGTTTAAGGTGAAATAAATTCTGCAAATGCCAAAATAGACCCCGTTGAAGTTGTTATATACCGGCCAAGACCAAGTTCAAGTCAACAAAGTAAGTTATTTTTGGGTAAATAAAATTCGGTATTATATTATTTTAATAGCACAAAAAAATCTTTTAATTGTTTTGTTTTTAATCTATGGTATTTTATGATATCAACTTTAAACTTAAAAATAGCAAAAATAGATGCTACAAAAGCTATTATCTTTCACACAATGATGAAAGCAAAATCTTTTTTTAAACTTTTGTGAAAAATATAAACATTAGTCCCGTAAATGTTCAGAAAATGAAAACTTCTTTTGATTAAAAAATACTGCAATGTTTTTTTCACACTTTCTTTATGGTGGTTATACTATACTTTTTTGTGTAATTCTATATAAAAAATTAAGGTAAATAAAAATAACAAAGTTATATTTTCTCATGAATAAAGCTGTAATATCAAATTTAAATTTTTCATGCATTTTCTAATAACAATTTATTTTGAATTTCATTAGTGACATAAGCGTCTTTAAAAACTGTTAAATGTGCTTGATCTATTTGCTTTGTGGGCTTCTTGAAATATTAGAAGAAAAAAAATTAAAAAATGCAATAACAGTACACTCTTGACGTAAAATAAATTTTTAGACAACAACCATCCAGCCGAACTTTCCATAGAAGGCCTTTCGTCACATCAACAATCAGGCTTCAGAAAGAAAACGGGTAAAATTCATGCAAAAAATTCTACCCATAATGTGATCACGCAGCAACCTTTGCCACTATCAGATGAACAAAAAAGTGCCATGTCGAAACAAACATCAAAAAAAGGTTAATAAGAATTTTTTTGCAAGCATTAATTTTCTTTTACTTAAATGCCAGTTATTTCTCACAAAAACTTACATTTTTCATTCAACAAAATTTTTTGTTTATAATTTTTATATTTTGCGTGTATTTATATACATTTATTACTTTTTTTGCAGCTGATGAAAAAACGCCAAATTGCTGTCGGCTTTGTTGTATTGAATGTGGTACATGCTGTGTTGGATTGTTAAACAATTCATGACACTTTTGAAGATACTATATCCATGTCCAAAAAGAAGAAAGAAATATAAACAAACCCTTTAAAACATGTCAAAAGTTAAAGGGTTTTTATCTTCTATCCCTTATTCTCTTCTCTCACTCTTTACTTCTCATTTCCATGCTTATAATTTTTGTGCCTTAAAAATAGTTATAACATAAAAAATTATTTTATCATTGTAACAATATATTATGTTAAACGGAAATAAAACCTTTTAATTTTGCAAGATTGATTAAAATTTCGATCTTTATTTATTGCTTGATTCTTAGCAACAACATAAATTGTCTTTTTAGTGTGTTTTTAAATAATTTCACGTTGTCAGTAGAAGCTTACTTACTAACTAACTCGTTTCCTTCTTGCATTTTCATTGTGTTTTTCCGTCTTTTCCTTTTTCATTTTCTGTCTCTCTCTCACTCAAAGAATAAAAGACAATTCAATCCTACCAATCCTTTTGTCTTCTTACGTAATGTTTGGTATGCCAAAAATGAAGGTCCTTCATTGCGATGGTTTTTCTTCCTTCTCTCATATGTATGAGAACGTAAATCAGAAATTCTCGTCTTCTTCTTCTACTACTTTTTTTTCGTTTCCTTCTTCCTCGTATTTCAGTAAAAATGCAAAAAATGTCTCACTAGTCTGTTGAACCGATTAAAAAAGCTTGTTATCGCATATTTCCGTTCAACAGATTATATTTTTTCATGGTGTTAACAAACTCTTTTTTCATCGCTTTTCTTGGTTTCATAAACCGCATTGTCAACAACGAAACAACAGACATAACTCCCATTTAGCTTTTTTACCTCTTTTTTAAGACCTATCTTTTTAAGCAAAAAAAATGTAATTTTTTTATTGCATCTTGCTACATGTGTATAATTAGTTCAATTTCCGTTTTTTTAATCATATACAAACTTTTTATTCTTTATTAACAATGGATGTTAGAGTAAACACGCTACCACCCTTAAAGGAACGGAAGATTATTGCATTCACGCAGGCGGTTTTTTATAACCTTTTTTTATTTGATGCACTTTTTATTATTTCCAAAACCCATGGGTGTGGAAATTTCTCATGGAAAAAAACTGTAATTCATAAAATGAAAAACAAAAAAGTCTTTTTTTCCAAATTTTACCAAAAAAGTAAGACAACCTGAAAAATGGGGAAAGAAAAAAAGGCTGCCTTATTTCCTTTAGAGTAGCTTCATTTGCAAATAAATGGAGACAACAACAGTCATGTTGTTGAATGATGGAAAACAAAAAAAAATAGACGAAAAAATTAAACTAAAACAAGCACTAAAAACAAATAGACATAAAAAAATCGTGTTTATATAGACAATAATAAAGCTATCCAAATTAACTTAACATTTTAAAATGACTTCTTTTGTAGGATAAAAACTTTAAAGAAAAATTAACACTTTTTAATTTCAATATATATGCTTATTTTCTTCCTCGTTGACACTCATTTCTTTGTCTCCCTTTTTCCAATCATGGCTTTTAACACCATAGAAAAAATTCATTACTTTAAGAATAATAAAAAATAACTGCTTTAAATGAATTAAAAACGTGATGTGTGCATTGTTTGCAGAAAGGTTTGATTCCTGCGAGATTTGGGGTTTCTTACGTCTTCTTCTTTATTTTATTTTTGAAGCTTGAAATAGGGTCGCATCATCACAATTGCCTTTTTTATTTCCGGCAGGCTCTTCTTCAATTGATTTTTTTGTCGATTTTTTATCAAAATATATTTTTTGAGTTATTATCAGTGAAAAACAAAGAGAGAATGTCAGGTAGCAGTTAAACGCGCTCTAAACCTCCGTGAAAATTCTATGTTTTTTTCGTAACTTTACTATAATATTTTTGTTTTAGCCTAAAAAACAAAAAAGAGAGAAGCCTGTTGTTACACGCGAATTCGTGTGAACGCAACAGGAAATCAGCATAAATTGAATGGAAAAAAGGCAACATTTACGGGTATCTGTTTTCATATTCCTCTTAATCTTCATGTATTGTTATTATTATTAACCTTTAAAACGGTATGGAAGAAGGAATAAATAAGTATTATTCTCCTCAAGATCCAAAAACGGCGGAAATTGAAAACCGTGGTTTTTGTCGATCACCTTCAGAATGCGAATTCGAAGAAAAGCCAAAAACTTGGGCAGATAGACGTGTTGATGTTACATCATATTCTATTGGAAAATGTAAATACTTGTGGAAGCATCGAGTTGGCGGTGTTATTATTATAACTTTACTTGCATTATGCTTATTTCCTGTATGGATTGCTTATACATATGCTTCAGAAAATCGTAAGTATTTTTTAAATATTCCATTCTTATTGATTTAACATTTACATTCTTGACAGAGACGTATCGTTTACGGTCTTTCAATTACGAAGATTTTGTAGAATTTAACCATCCAAATTATTCAATAACATGTCATGGTCCAAAGGTAAATATTAAAAACAAATTTTTTAATAGTAAAATGACATTTGTCTTTTTTGAAGTTAACAAACGATGTTCGACTTAGGGTGGCAATGTTAACCATTTACGGCATTATTTTTGTTGTTGGAACATTTGGGAATTCCTTAGTAATTTATGTAGTTTTAAATAATCCTAAAATGCGAACTGTCACAAATATGTTTATAACAAATCTTGCGGTCTCTGATTTACTTGTATCTTCTACGTATGTTTTTTGTTTACTGTTTTAAATGAGATTACTGGAGCTATATAATTTTTTCAGTTCACTTTGGCTAACTCCACTTTATATTTATACGGGTTATTGGATATGGGGAGGGTGGCTATGTTACGGTTTTCCATTATTTCAAGGAACTAGCATCTTTATTAGTACATTAACATTAATGTCAATTGCATTAGATCGATATTTTGTTATTTGTCATCATAGTTTAGTTAATGCAAATCTTAATGATCATATGACAATGCCTGTAAGTTTTTTTTGTTTTTAGATTTTAAAGCTTAAATAGAGCCATTATATTTTTAATTTGTATAGGTTTGTATCGCATTGATAACACTGATATGGACAGTTTCTTTGTCATTAGTTATGCCATACGCCGTTCATATGAGGTTGGAATAAAATAAATAATATGAATAAATAAAGACACAAAATGCATAAGAATTTTATAGGCTTGCATATGTACACAAGCCATGTCATTATTTTATGTGTATAGAAGATTGGTCTCAAGCTGGCTTGAAATCTATTTATGGTATTGTTGTTCTTTCTCTGCAGGTAATTGCTACAGTACTCGTATGTAACAAAAGAATTGTTTTATAGTTTATTATTCCGTTCACCATTATATTTTTATCGTATCGAAATATTTGGTCATTTTTAAATAAGCGTTTTAAAATCGTTGCTGTAGAACGGGGGAAAGACAAGAAAAAGGATAATAAAAAACGAAAGCGTTTACTTCGAATGCTGATTACAATGGTAGTAATTTTTGCTGTCTGCTGGTGCCCTGTGAATGCATTGTAAGATTATTTCTTTTTTGCGTTTCCTGTAATAAATTTTTAATGGCTTTCTTCAACCTCTTATTTTCAGAAATGTCTTTCGAGACTTTTTTGGAATTATTCCAATGCGGCCATACTTCAATTATGCATTTCTTATGGCCCATATGATATCTATGATGGGAACAGCTTTTAATCCAATCTTGTATGCGTGGATGAATGAAAGCTTCCGAGAACAATTCATTAAAACTGTTCCACAGCTTCGTTGGGTATTATCAAAAAGCCGTCGAGCAGCAACGCGTCAAAGAGTTATCACAGATTGTGCACCTGCAACAAATCGAGTGAACTGTGGCGACAGAGTAAATGGCCGTCAAACACTTAGTCGTTCTCTTGATACTAACCATAAAGCACTTTTAACAACAACAAATATCCCTGATTTTGCTGATCCTGTTTCTACAGAAGAAATAGAAGATACTTATGAATTACGAGCATTAGAACCGAGTACATCACATTACAATGAAAAGCATCATCATAATGGTAATCATTATAATTTTCATCGAAGTTCGAACTTTTTAACAGTTCCAAATGGTGATGCAGTCCCTGGAAGCTCAAAAATGCGAACTCCTTCAAATTCTGATATTTCAAGCAGTCTTGATGAATCCCGATCTTTACTAAGCGACTTTTCGAATTATGATGAATTTTAAGAATCTCACTTGCAATTTTAAATCGAATCATATCATATTTTAGCTTCATTGTTCATTTATTTTAAAAAAAACAATAAAAAAAATAAAAGATGTTATTAGAAATTGTTACATTTTTAAATAAAAAAAAACTTTTAAAAAAAAATAAATTTGCGATATCAATGGCAATCGTTTAATTGAAAGAATAAAAGTAACGACGCGCACCGTAACGTCCTAAAAGAAATATAAAATATTTTTTAAAACAAAAAACAGGGGGGTTTGAAAACAAAATCTTACCAGCTGGTTGATAAACATCTGGCCAATCTTTAACACGTCGACCAAGAGCTGTTGGTTCAATCCATTTTTTATCCAATGTATCAAAACTGATTAAACCTTGACGGAACATTTTTACTGCTCGTTTCGTGTTATATCTGTCATATTGATACGGTCTCCATGAATCATATAAGGGTCGATCGTAATATGGATCACGATACCGGCGATAGAATAATGGGTTTAAGTAATCTGTGTACCATTTATAGCGTGACCTATAATACAGTAATGTTTTTGAATTAAAAAGTGGATGAAAAAGAGATTACCAAAATGCAGGATAATCAAATCCAAGAGAATTTGGGATTGGATCAGTGCTAGCATAACGGCGAGCAGCATAACGATAATCTTGCCAATATACAGATGGATTGTATGTGTATCTGTCATGCCAATAATCATCCAATAATTCCCAATCTCGACGATATTTGAATACAGTCGATGGACGATAAGTTGTTTCAGGGTACATGTTATTGATATTTGGTACTGATGTAACTCTTAAATAGGAGGCAAAAAGCAATATTTACACAAAATCACAAAGAAAATATTTACCTTGTTAAAGTTCCAACAGTTCCTTCTCTTTCAATATCACGCGCCCTTGGCAAAGTCATGGTCGACTTCGCGCGGACTATTGGATAGTTGCCTCTACTTCTGTCCATAGTTATTATTACTCAAGTTTAAGATGAAAAAACTCTAAAAAAATTAAAACTGTGAGAAAAACAGCTAATGTCTAAACAAAAAATGAACGTCAATAAGCAAGCTTCCATCATGAACCAAACAATATAAGAGAGAGAAAAAAAGCCAGCTATCTTATTCAATCGGCCTTGAATTGATATAGCCAATAACTTAAAGTGCCCGTTAGCAAACTTTATTTCCCCCCGACAAAATGATTGTTTCCAAAAAGCAAAAAAAATGCTTAACAGCAGACGCCATCCAAGAAATAACATTTGCTTGCGATCTCCCCTCCCACGCAAACATTTGAGTTCAAAGAAAGCAAAGGTGAGAGAAAAAAGGCATTTTTTGTTTGTGATTGTTTTAAAATTCGATAACAGTTTTCAATTTGCATAGAAAAGAATTTTATTTTTTAATATAAAAAATGGCAGTTTTAATAAGTTTCATAAAAAGAGATAGTAACATATTAAAAAAAGGCATTAAAAATTACAATACAATTACATTTGCGTTTTTTATTAAAATAATAAAAATTTGTAAATTTAGCCTGAAGAAAGAAGCAATGTTGTAGTCGATCGTTATATTACAGAATTGATAAACGGATTTCGTCTACTGGTTAAATTGATGATTTCAGTAGATGGTAGCTGAAAATTAAAGTATGCATTAAAAAATTTGTTAATAAATCAATTAAGTTAGTACTTTGTTAGAGAAGAATTTAAAAACCTTTTGCAAGGGCACTGCAATTGTTCCTAATATAAAGCTTTTATGAAACCCAAGAAACACTTTGTGAACGGGCTTTTCGATTATAATATGATGGAATATATGGACCATAATTCTTTTCCGTATCCCAAAGATACAAATCGCGATAATTTTTAAAAGTTTTATCCCAACTTGGTGTTAACCAATTATGATTTAATTGCCCGTATGTAATAACACCTTTTCGGAACATATGCAGGCCTTGCGAAAGGCTATCAGTCATACTGTCAAGAAGATAGGAGCGATAAGGATAGTATGATGAACGCAAGTAATAGTTGTAAGTTGGATCATAATATCGACGATAATATGATGGACGATCATAATCAAACCTGTATTATCATTTATTTACATAAAGATTGTGATAATATACAGTATTTAACATACCAATAGCTCTTATAACGAGTCCAATATCGACTACCATAAGATGTCCATAAATATGGATTGGTTGTATAATCACTGTAATAATATCGTCGTGGGAATAATGATCGATTGTAAAGTGGTGAAAAGTAGTAATATTTGTCGTACCAATAATCATCAGCAATTGAATAATCGCGATAATAACGATATGGTGTATAATAGTAGCGATTATAGTATGAATACCATTGTGGTCTGTATCGTTCGCTTGAGCTAACATATCCTGTTGTTAAATCGGGAACAGAGTATGTACGGGTCAACTAAAAAATTGAAAAAAAAAACTAAATATATTTAGGCCAAAAAAATTATTACAGTAACCTACCAAAAGACTTGGACTACGTCCCAATGAGCTTGAACGAACAACCGCAGCAGAACGCGTGCGAGCAAGCTGATAATCTAAAATTAATCATTTATTTTAGATTTTAAAAATATAGATATTAGAGCTTACCACCCATCGTCTCAATTTCCCAAGTCAAATTTGACTTTAATGATTCCAGTATTGGTTAACCCTAAAATGGTAAACTGGTTAAATTAATTTAATTTAAGCAAATTTTATATTTTTTCCTCGAAACTTTATCAACCTTTGTAAACAATCAAAGGTTAAACTGAATGATCAGAGAATTGAGAAAAAGGGGAAAAATGTGTTTTTTTTGCTTTTCGCGGCAAGTGGGTGATAGCGGGGGCTGCCAACCTCCCAAAAAATAGTGCCTATGTTATTTCTCGGATAAACGGATCGAGAAAAAAAACGAAGCAGCAAAAAATGATGCATTTTTTCCGCAATCCACAATTGTTTAGACAAAAGTCTATTATATTTTTTTCTTGATCAGATGCATTTTTTAACATGTTTGCTTGCTATTAGGATTGATTTTCAATCAAAATAATACACCGCCCATAATGATACTTTATTTTTTAAAAAGGTGAAAAAATTTTTTAGCAGCTGATATTCAATAAAAGTGTTGATTAAAAAACAAACAATTTTTTAATAGTTTTTTATTGATATTTACAAATAAAAAAGAATGTTGTTTACAAAATTCAAAAGGATGTCTTTTTCATTTGTTTCTTCAAGATATTTGTAAATTATTAAAATTGAAGTATCTGTCGTCTGGTGGCGTGGGTAATAGACGACGAGGCGTTCGAGGAGATTCAAGAGCTGAAAACGATTTTGTAAGATAAATAAATAGATTAAGTTCTGTTATGTTATGTAAATAGCAGAAAGGGTACTTACTATTGACACTAGCTCTTCGACTGTGATCATCCAGAAAGGGGCTTGTCGGTGAACGCGGATATATTCCTTTTGATTTCATATAGCTTGTTAATTGTGCAGGTACTTCATAAAGGACTTCTTTGGCCAGCATTGTTTTTGCATGAAATGTATCTTCTTGAGTAAGAATTTTATGGGGTGGAAGGTATTTACGGAGTTGAACAAACTACAAAAAAGATTATTAAAAAGCGGTGATGAAATTGATAAGTGTACCTGAACAATATCTCTTTTTGCGTATTTTCCATTATGGTTTAACATTTGATTATCAGAATCTAATATTTTCATTTCTTTAAATGAGTCATATCCTACACCAACGATTATTATTGAAAGTGGCAAAGTTGAAGCCTGTAAAATATTTAATTAATATTTTTGTGTTTTAAAACGCTTTTTTTCTCTACTTTAATAATTTCCATTTTTGTGTCTTCCATATCACCAATAACTCCATCAGTTAAAATAAGTAACACACTATATTTACTTCCATCTTCAGGAAATGAGGCAGCCCTTTTTGCCGCTAAACGAATAGTATGGGAATAGTCTGTTGGCCCACTTAATTCCACCCTTGACTGGGCTATAAGATACGCCTCAAGAAGCCCAGTAATTCCATAACAATGTGGATCATTGGTAACAACATTCTAAAAGAAAATTGGAATTAATTTTGCAACAAAGAATTTTTTGAAAACTAATTAAAAATTTTACCAAAGGAAAATTGTAATGAGTTTTTGTATCCGGTGGAATTTTTGCACCAAAGCCATATGCTCGAAATATTTTACTTCGATTATAATGTTGACAAATTTCTCCTACCGCCATTATTGCAATTTCATATTGATTAATGTTTTCTCCATCAATGTGATGAAGAGATGATTGATCTTCCATTGGTAAATTAGATTTTGTAAAATCTATAGCAACTGTAAAATCAAGTTCAGTTCTAAAAATTAATTAATATTATAATAATAAAATATGATAAATACAGTACCCCCCGCTAATAAAATCCAAAAAAGTGAAATCAAGCCAACAATAAACTTTATGAAAGTGAAGTATTCCAGAATCAGTATATTTTTTATTTTTCTTTGCCTTTTTTTCATTAACAAGCTAAAAAGAGTGTATTTTTGGGCGTACAAACATGTTAAAAACTTACAGGCAAATCGACATCTTGTTTATTAACTAAACGATTAACCGTTGTTCGGCATTCACCAATAAAATCATGCCCACCATCTTGATCCCAATCATAGCATTCAACAATAAATTCTCTATCTTTATCACCATAGCACAGCTGATCCAAAAGTATTTCAAAGGGTGCCCATTTGGGATTTAAATTCTGTTCGTGATATCGTGTTCGATATGCTAATTGTGTTGTACTATCTTCATTAATTCTTAAAACTTTTAGAAATGGATCACATTTTCCTAAGAAATCTTTTTTATCTAAATTTGTTGCACTTGCAACAAAATATACTGATTCTTGTCTTCCTTCTCCCATTTCTTCTGCAGTTACAGTAATCGTTCCTTGATGCTTTCCTTCTTCACTAAAACAAAGAATTAATTTTCTTTTCTCATGAAATATTGCTTTCTTCTTCTTTCTTTTTTTTCAAAGAAGAAAAACAAAGAAATAAAAAAAGATTTGCTTACACAAGATCTTTCGTAAGACGGTTATATTTTGCTCCAACAATTTCATGCAAAAGCATGGATGCAACTCCTGCTCGTGGTTTATAAGGGCCTTTGAAGAAGCTTTAAAAAAAGATAATTTATAACGAATTGTACTAAAGCCTTTAAAAACATACATTTCAAATTGTAGTCGCTGTTGCTCTTCAAAATTATAATACATGCAAATTTTTGTTGCCCAATCAGGATTTAAAGTGTTCGTTATGGCTTCTGTACGTCCAATTTCTTCCCAAACTCGGTTTCTATTCATTCCAGCTTGAGTTACACTGACAACACAATATGGATCTTGATCCCCATCAACATTGACATCTTTGAGATCTCTTAAAATGGTTACCTAATTAGCATATTAATGCAAAAGCATTTAAAATTTTACCGTGCAAAAATTGTTAATAAAACCCGAACGGATTTTGGTGGACGTTCTTCTTCATCATCATCAAGAAAAGAACCCCGTCGAAGCATGTCTTAAAAATATGAATAAATTATTCATCGCTTTTTTCCTTTTTTAAAAAAAAACTAAACACGGTTGTTTTTCTTTTCAAAGAAAAATATAAAATTGCTTTTAAAACTTTGAGATTTTTTTATAAATATAAATTTTAATTTGAAGAAAACAAAAGAAGTAACTAAAGAATGAAATAAAATGCTTATTTACCAATCACATCCTACGCTTTGTGAAAGATAATAGCAACGCGCAGGCAGTCTTTGGCTTTTTTGTCTTTCTTTTGTTATTTTAGTTAAACAAAAATAGAAGAAAAGAGTACCTAAGAGACAACATTCTTTCTCCCTCATGTGACTAAAAATGGCTTACATCAGCCTTCTTCATTCCTTTAACAACGAAAAAAATATACATATAAAAAGGAAGACCAAAAAGAGAAGGAGAAGAGAAAAAATATATTGGACACCATCTGGAATGACTTTAATTTAACTCTTAAGCTTTGTCAATTTCATTTTAAAGTATCAGATATTGCAATTAAGAGAAAAAAAAGAAAAAAACGGAAGAAATAGTTTAAAGCAAATTTAAGCTTAAAAACTTTTTTTGAACATAATGAAAACACCCTAACAAGTTTTGGCCCAGACAATCAGCGAAAAAAAAAAGAAAAACGACGAGAAAAAAAACAACATAAAAAAACTGAAATAGCATGTCTCTGTGACAGCTGTATTACAATTATTGAAAAGTTTTTTGGACATTACAATTTTCAACGCGCGGCTATTTCTTTTTCTTGTTCGTTGTTTTCTTTCTCCCACGGCACAAAAAAAAGATGCAAAAAGCAATGCCCTCAACTTCAGGAGAAGAAAAAAAAGTGTTGTCCTCAATCAATGTGTGGCACTTTTTGAACATTAAAAGCAACGACATTTCTTTTTCTTTTCTTTTAGTAAGTAAATGCAGTATGAAAAGTCAAGTTTCCCTTTCATTTTTTCCTTCTTTAGACATAAAAAAAAACAACAACATAGCAGTAGCTTCTACTTTTTTCCTTCAATTTTGATCAAGACCCGGAAATCCGCTACTAAATATTTGAAGAAAAAAAAGATGTTTTAATTTTCCATTTGAGTTAGCGCCAACTTTTTTCATTCCTAATGCGGGGTTCGCTATGTACGTTTGGAAATGCTTCAAAGTGGAGAAAGTGGTTGTCCATTTTATGTTTTTCTTGTTAAAGAAAAATAAAAGTTAATTAGAAATAAAAATAAAGATGCTCAATGATGTTAATAACTACACCATAAATCCCTATAAAAAGCTTATATGTTTTCTTACAAAGTTATTTTTGCTACTTAATGTCAAGTTTCAAAAACAAAGCACAGCTGGCACATTTAAAAAAAGAACTTGCGTTTTTAATGGTCTTTGCTTTAACATTTTCTTAAGTTCAAAAAGTGATAGGTCAAATTTTCGAAAACGCAAAAAGGTTTTAACTAAAGCTCACAATTTAAACTTGAAGCTGTTAATCATTTACTGATAAGGGTAAAAAAGTGTTGTAAAGAAAACACATTTTGGGTCATTTTGGTACTATGATAAAGATGATGTATGTTGCTTTGTTTTTTCAAATATTTTTTGTTTTTTTCGTTAAAAGCGAAGAATGGACATCCATACAAGAAATGAATGGAGAATTTGAAAAGAGATTTGCAGATAAAGATGAATTAAGTATTGATCAATGGAATGCCGCACTTCCAACAAAAAATGAAAGAAAAGAAATTGAAACTTTAATTGACTTTTTAATGGCTACTTCCACATTTGAAAATCTTTCCCCATCAGCTCTGCTATCGAATTATCAGAACCTCAGAAAATCAATGAATATTACATTTTATAAGGCTAGTGTGCTGTTTCAGCTATCGATTATTTATAAAGTTATTTTAGACAGAATATGCAGTTATTCATGAAATTTATAATTCATCAGATTCACTTCCATTTAAACGATATTTTGGGTATACTGTAATCGCATCAAAGGCAGTTGCTTCAAAACCATACTTGCATCATGCGGCACCACATTTTAAATTTGATGGAAATGTTTGTAATCAAAGTGCAGCAATTTTTGAACAAACTTTTAGTCGATCTTTGGTAATTGCTGGAGCACATCGATACGCTGTTCGAGATCGTCAACCATCCAATCCATGTCAGCCCGCTTTTGCCATGGCTGATCCGGCGCATAATAATTTAACGATGTTTCATGCCTTTAATGCAGCAATCCTAGCAGCATCAAAGCGTCAATCTGAGTTTAATTTAATTCCATATTTTTTTATTCAATGGCATGGAATGAGTGAAGAATCATGCCCGAATTCTCCTGCATTCATTAGCACCGGTGCAGCAGGGAATGATTCAATTTATTTAAATTCTTCACTTGCTGCAAATAAAGTATTCTCATTTTAATGACTTGATTATTTTTAAAAAATGAATATTTTTTAGTTAAAAGATGCCTATGGCAATAATGCCAAAACTCCATTCGATGATCCAGAATGTAATCTTGCAGCTACAACAAATGTTTTTGGAAGACTTGTTGATGGAATTTCCAAAGATGAGGTGTGTGAAAAAAGTGCCAAAAATATTACTGGAAATTTTATTCATATTGAACAAAAGAAGAAAGAAAGAGATGACTGGAATGGTTGGATTAAAGCTGTGACAAAAGCATTTGATCTTAAAAAAGATGCTAAAAATTGTAAATCATATAATAAAACAAAATGTTAAATGTGTGTGTCAGCTGAATGCTGTGTTTTTTTAACTGGCTATTTGTTCCAAATTAATAAAATTACTCTTAATAACACTGTTGCATACAATTGGTTTACGGTAATAAAATGATGAATTACTATGGAATAGCTTTTATCCACTTCTTTCGACTATTTTTCTGCAAGTTACAGTAATCAAGGATTTACAAACCATTTTGTCAATCTTACAAACGTTAAATTTCGTACAATAAATTTTCATTAATAGTATTGATAATGAAAATGTGTATTTCAGATTTTTTTAAATTGTTAATGGTGAGATCGGATTACTATATTGTTATTAATTCATAATTTTTTCGTGTTTTTTAATTATGTTGATTCTTTCATAGCAATAATAGTAGCTGTCTACAGTAATACTTTTTATAAGCAATAATTCGGCAATACATATATGCCCAAAATAAAACAAAATCAAAAACAAGATCCTGGAATTTTTGTCAGTTTTATATCCTTCAGTTGCAAATTGCTGACTTTTAAAATGTTAAAATCATCTTAGAACAAGTGAAAAAGAGGACACATGAAATTCAGTCAAACGTTTCTCATTCAACAGAGATTTTTGTTAGCAAATAGTAACACTGAATTACGTCAAATATTAAATTTTAAAAATTTTAATTTATTTCAAATGAATTAAAATCAACAACAATGTATACTGTAAAATCATTTAAGCAGATTTTTGTTTTCCTGCTTTCTTTAAAGCACGATGCATATCAATAATTCTTTGACGTTCTTCTGATGATACTTTGCTATTTTTTGGAAGTTGAATAATAGGTGATGGTGATAATGGAGCATTTGAAGTATTATTCTTAAGAACATTTTTAAGAAGAAGATCTTTTGAACCAGCATTAGCAAACAATGGATCGAATTCTTTACGCAATTTTGAAGAGAAAGTTGGAGGAGCATCAACTCTTTCACCGAATTGAATAACTTCTAAATTAGAAAAATCTTTACTAGCAGCATCAGCAAAAAAAACAAACCTCGTGCATTTAAAAGCAGTTCACGTTTTTCAGTTTCTTTTGCTTCCTTCTTGTATTCACGAATTCTTTCATTTTTGGTCAACTTTTTAGCTTTAACTTCTTTCTCTGGAGCTTGTTTTTTAACCTACAATGCCTCACAATTTTTATCAATAACATGATTATCTAACTATTACCTTTTTAGATTGCTGTTCAACTTCAATTTGTTCATCATCTTCTTCATTTTCTTCTAGATCATTAGCAATTTTTCCTTTCGATTTGAGCTTTGCAATCTTTTCTCTTCTCATAATCTTAAGAGCTTTTTTACGTTTGGCAGCTTCATCCAGCTGTTTGTAATCTTCTCGAATTTCATTAATATCACGACCAGCCATTGCATGGCGAACCTACAAATGTTATTAATTGAAGTAAGCAACATATAATCTACCTTTAACATTTCTAAGTTAACAGAATCACGAGTTTCCCGACCAATGCGCTTTGTAAAGCTTCGGTTATCTTCCCATGGTCGACGTTCAAATCCATGCTTTCTTGCTTCATCTAAAATACATACACGTTATTCATTCGATAAAAATTAATATTATAAAACATACCAAGTACAACATTTTTCTTAAATTTTGGTCTTTTGCTTGGATTTTTAATAGCTTCTTGAAGTTCTTTGATTTCTCTAACTTTTCTAGGAATATATTGTTCTTCCATATCTGTTGATTTTGGAGCTTTATTCAACTTGAAATTCTTCTTTGAACGAATCGGAATATAGCCTTTTTCTTGTGATGTATCATTTTCACGTTTTGATTGAAAAGTCTTACCAGCAATCTTACCCATGTTACTGAAACATTAAATAAATAAGGTGGAGAAATTTCGTATATAACAAGTTCGCTATTCTACTTTTTGCATGATGACACCTTTTGCCAATACATAAAATGAACAATTTTTATTTGACAACGTATGTACAGTATCCTTCTAATTAATATTTATTACTATTAATTTATAATTCAATTTTGATATAACATTTAAATTGAATTATTTATAATTATAAAAATATTTCTTTAAACTAAAACAAAAAAATGCAACCAAGTTCGAAATAAGGATTATCTTAGAAAGCTTGGAACACTTAAAATTGTGGTAACAATACAAAATAATTTAAGCTAATAAACCATGGCCATGGTTCTTTTTCCAGATGTAAAAAGTCTTAAAAAGCCTTTTTATCATTAAAAATGATCCCATACAATTAAACATTAAATCAATGAACACAAAATTCAACCTTTATTATAGAAAACAGCAAGACACAATTACAAAAAAGATGAATACATATCATATTTTGTCTTGTTGAGAGTAAGAAGGTGAATCACTTTTTTCCCTTTGAATCACTTTTTGAAACTTTGTGAGGTGGTGCACCATCATCCAAACATACAACTTCGGGAGATTTTTGACGTTTATTTGCACGATTAATAGAAGAGGACATTGCTGATTGAGAAGCCAAAGTACTAGATTGGCCGATTATATTTGGTTGACTATTACCAAATGGACGAATTGGACGTGTAATAGAAGTAGGACGAGTATTACGAGCTTGAGGAATAATTCTTCTTGGAAAAGGTCTTGGCGTATCATTTCTCAGTAAAGGCTGACGAAGCGTTGTAGAAGATGGTGAAGAAGTTCGAATCATGAATGGTGGACGTCCATGTTGTTGAAATAGCATAGCAGGACGATTAATAGAAGATTTTGAAGGCATTGAAGAGCCCATAGCAGAATGATTAAGTGGCGATTGAGGAACACGTACTGATGAAGCAGGACGTAAAGCAGGTGATTGCAAAATTCGAGTTGATAAAGTAGGCCGAGTTGCAGGTGTTTGAAGTAAACGAGATAAAAAGACAGCAGGCATACGTCGTGAAGAACCCAAACCAGTATTGAATGCAGAAGGCTGAGAACGACTTTCAGAGAATTGTGAACGTGATGACGAGCCAACATCAGAACGAGATGCAGAAGAATCTGAAGATGATGATTTGATAGGACGGCTACTACTTGGTCGTTCAATATCGTCAATAGTAATAACATCAGGTTCCAAATTTTGTTGTAAATCCTGTAAAGTATCGTCTTCTGATGCCAGGGAAATTTTAGATTCTTCATCTTGAATACTGCTGAACACATCATCTTGTAAAGAATACGCTTTAACATGCTTTTGCCATTCCATGTCCACAACCTAAAAATTATAATATGTTAAATGAAGATTAAAATTTTCACGAACATCTACCGATAGCTTTTCTTCTTCATTAAATGCAATCAGGGCATCATTATCACAAACACCAACAATCATTTCCCGATGTGCTAAACAAAAATCATTAAATTCTTTATCACTAGATGGAGTATAGTCAGGCTGTTTTGTAAAATCCATATCAAGAGGTGCAGGAGTAAATCCTAAAACAAAAGATGAAATACGGTTAGAAATAAAATAAATCTTACGAAGCAGTTCATTGATATCGGTACCTTCGATAGTTCTTGTAACGCCTTCATTATCAAGCACTCGAGCGGCAGTTTGTTGTTTTACGATTTGACGTTTAAAAATACAATCTTCCATTGTGCCCTAAAAATAGAATTGTGTAATAATCGAAATTCACAGTATTAAAGTTACTTCAGCGATTAGACGATAAGTGAAGACTGGCTTTGCTTGACCAATTCGAAACGCACGAAAGATAGCTTGAATTTCCTTAGCAGGATTATGTTTACTTTCAAAAAGAATAACACGAGTTCCACCTAAATGAAATATTAACATTATAAAATCCTGAACATAAACAACACAAAATGTAACTGTATCAAATACATATTTTTAATGAGTGAAAAAAGCAAAAATAAACGGACCAGTCATATTTGTACCAACAGTACCAGCATCACTGCAGAAAAACAAACGTCCACGTTTGTTAGCAGGATCATTAAATTCTCGAATCATTTTATGGCGTTTAGCTGCAGCAGTCTCGCCTTGAATTACATAAAAATCCTTATCTCTCTTCCATGACCAAGAGGCTTCACGATGTGCAACTGGATGGTTATCATCAAACCATGAAGAAGCTTTTGAATCCAACAATTTAACCAACACATCAATAATTTCAATGTAATGTGTGAAAACGATCCTAAATTTAAAGCTAATGATTTTTTAACTGTCAAAACAATCTTACGTCTTTTCACCAAGCTTTTCAAACAATTTCAAAAGATCAACGAATATTACCAGTTTTGTACCAGTTTCGAAGCTTTTTTCACCACATTTATTATCTTTCAGAATACGAGAATACCAATCTCCTAATTTGCTGTTATCCTTCTTAGCCTTTTTATTTTCATCGCCAATTTTTACCAAATAAGGGTAAGTGCCAATACGATACACTGTATGTTCATCGGCGAATACTTGCCGTTGTGCCAACATATTAGTCTTTTTCTTGAGATTCTTGTAATGCTCATAAAGCTTTCGTTGAGGTACAGTAAGACGGAGAAAAATAACATGTTCAGTTTTCTTTGGTAAAATACGAGAAAGAACAGAGAAATTCTTACGATCTAAAAAATTCTGATAAAAAATAGATAAAGGAATTTTAAAATATTTTACTCATGACCATTTCTAATTGCTTCCATAAGACAGATGCTTTTTTCTTCATAACTTCAACATCTTTTTCATTTGCTTCTTTTGTTGTTGCAGCGCTAATCGGAACCATGAACTTTTTTTGGAAATCTTTGAAAGTACCAAGAAGACCTAAATTATTTGCTTATATAGCTATTTGTAACGAAAAAATCCAATTAAAAAACACACCCGGAGTAACAAAGTCCACCATATGAAAGTATTCATGGAGATCATTCTGAAAAAAAGAGAGTGTAAACAATCGTAAAAATGGCAAATTTTTTCCGCCAAACGGCAATCATACCTGAATAGGGGTTCCAGTCAAAGAAATTCGTCTTAAAGTTGGGATTTTACGAACAGATTGAAACTTTTGACGTCCTTCGGAATTCAACAAATGAGATTCATCACATACTAGAATATCAGGACCTAAAAAATCGATAAATGCACAAGAAAAAGAGAATTAAAATACCTGGTGACAAGAGGAGATTAGTACTTAAATTTTTGATTGACAGAATAAACATTTCGTAACCCATAACAATGATAGAAGCTAAAAAATAAAATATTTATTTTAAAACTAAAAACAGAATTAAAATCACCATCTTCTTTTGCCCATTTTTCAATAATCTTATTTCGATCAATCCATGTCTTTTGTGTTGTAGAAACTTCATAAACTTTTACAGTATTCAAAGACTTATCCAAGTCAGTTAGCCAAGCTTTGAATTCTAAAAATCGGTTTAGTTGTTATTTATAAATGCGTGGATTTGACAAATGGATAAAACTTTATATTGCCCGGTCCAAAACATAGTCAAACTAACCTGAGCACCAATTTAAAACAACACCTAAAAATGTATGAATAATATATATTATCAAGAAAAAACAGATGAGAGCGACATACCAGCAGGACACAAAATTAGAACGCGACGAATATTCTTTCGAAGTTGAGGATGATTTAATACAGTATGTAGAAATGTAATAGTTTGTAAAGTTTTACCTAAATAAATAATTATTTTTAAAACTAATTTTAATTAAATTTACCAAGTCCCATGCAATGTGCGAGAATAGCTAAAATATAATTAGTTATAAATTTCAAAAATTTGTAAATCTACCTCCAGTATGATTTTTTGTTGTAACATCAGCAAGTCTTCCAATTAAACATTTATACAAAAAGCTAATGCCTTCAGTTTGATGTCTTTTCAATACTTTTGTAAGAGACGGATGAACTTTTACTGGAGAAGGATTATCAGAAGAAGAATCAGCATCAAGGATAAATTCTTTCGCCGTTTGATTGAAGCTATCTAAAAAGAAACCACAGTTTTTACTGCACAACAATAAGAAAATGCATACCTTCATCTTCGTCATCACTATTAAGAACAATGACTTCATCATTTTGGGTATTATGTCGAGCAATAACCTCTGGTAACGAAAGACGTTGAGCATCTCCTTCAATAGCATCAACTGCTTGTCTAAACGCTGCTTTTGATTCACATGATTTTTCTGTTGTTTGAGTATTCGAAGTTCTCAAAGCATATGGAACAATAGCATCCTGTTCCTAAAAATAAAACAATATTTAAAAGAATAAACAAAGATGCAAATGGACAAACAGTGTTGGCGGATACGGTAACATTGTTTACAATTTTCAAGTTACTGTAGCCGCTAGCTCTTGTATTTAAAGAACTTACTTCTTGTTGTGCAAGTAATTGAGAATTCTGCTTGAAAATAGGGATGAAATGAGTTGAAGAACCGTCATTTCGACCAGTAACAAGAAATTCTTCAGGATTATGTTCAGCAGGAATATAAACAGAACGACTACCCAAACCAAGTTTTTTTAATGCATTTGGAGCTTCTTGTTCACCGTCCTAAAAAAAATTAAGAATAAATAACATGTAACACAAATATTAGAACGTACTTGATGGTCACTTTCAGTGCTTGCATCATCCTCTTCATTACCATCAGCATTATTAACAACATGTTTTAATTCAGGTGCTTCAGCATCATTTTCATCTACTTCAACAGCTGATGATGCATCCCCTTCTTCATCGTAAGATTCATTTTCACCAGATAAAATATTACCATCATAAGCAGACGCAGAAATCTAAACAAATATATAACAATAGTAATAATAATTTTATATTAACCTCTTGTTCACTATCATCATTGAACATATTAATAGATGCAGCATTGTCGCCCTTTACATCTTCTTCAAAACCTGATCCAAAACTAGTACCATGATTTTCTAAACTCTGATCAACATTTCCATCATAATTTTCACCGCCAGAATTTTCACCATGAATAAGAAGATTATCATAGTTTTCCTAAAAAAGTCATTAAAACAAATGAAATATCAGAATTTAAAGTTTCATACAGTATCCATGTCATTCATATTGTCAAGAGAATGATGGAAAGTTACATTATCAAAGGAAACAGCCTAAAACATCACTTTAACACAAATACAATAAAGAAAACAAAAAACATACAGTAGGTTGTTCATCCAAAGTAGATCTCTTAACTTCAACAGATTTTAAAATATCAGAATCATGATACATCTCGGAATCGCCATAATCAAAAGCACCGTGATCGAAAGTTTCAGCAAGAGGACTTTCAACTTGAGAAACAAGTCCTTCAACAATATTTCGCTAAAAAAGAACCTCAGGTAAATTTTAAGTGGATAAAAAACGATACAATTTCCACATCAATAGTGTCAGTAGTATTAGCATGAGGTCCAACAATTCTTTCATTTGAAGAAGCAACCTAAATAATGAATCAAAATGTGTAAGAAAACACAAAGAAAACATACAGTAGAGTGTTCTTCAAAAGCAGATTTAATAGATTCATCAGATGACAAAAATACTGTCGAATCAGCTGTTATTTCACCAATTGTGCATACTGTGTCAAGAATGTTATTAACCAAATCATGCTAAAACATTTATTTGCAAAAAATGAAATACAAAATAATCATACAATGATAGAATCATCTAAACAAACATTGGATGAAAAAGAATCATTTTGAAGATCAGGGGTAACAAATAAGGAGACATCTTGAATAGGTTCATCAGTCCGAATTTCCCTAAATTTGTTTAATAAAATTAAATCATTAAGAAGAAAAAAACAAACATAGGCATAATTTCATCATTCCCTTCTTCTGTTTCAGTCTTAACAAGCAAATCCTTGAACAACATTCCATAAACACCACCAAATTTTTCAGGAGATTCAATGGGTGATACATCACATTTAACAGAACGTCCAAAAAGTGAAGGAAAAAAACTTGGCATTTCTAGCTGAGGTACAACAGTTTCTTCAACAGGAACAACACAAGATTCATCTTCAGAAAGTGCACTGATAGGTGAAATATTACCAACATTATCACTAGTAGAAACAAGACTTTCAACAGCTTGTACAACAGAAGAAATAGCCTGCTGTTCATCATTAACACTTTCATCCGATTTATCAGCTGATGATGAAACTATTTCTTCATTATCAGTAACATTTTCAGCAAAAAATGAAGACAAATCAGGGGTCATTACATCATTTGTGGAGCCATTACCATTTTCTTGAATTAATTCACTATCATTTTCACCGGTTGCTGTATCAATATCACGACTCAATTGTTCATCAAGACCAGATGAAACAGAAAAATGTGTATCAGGTTGACAAATTTCGATATTGCCAACAGCCCACGATTCATTATCATTTGATACAGTAGTATCAATCACCTTAGCATCAACAACAGAATTTCTTGTATCATCTACCGTATCATCCGAGGAATTAGCATTTAAATTTTCTTCAACGTTACTCATAGAATTTCCAAGTTGAAGACGAACTTGAGGTCGTGAAGCACCAAAAAGTGATAAATGTGGTTGTAATGGACCAAGTAAAAGATCAGAAAATCGAGGCCGCTTAATAGTTGGTTCAGTTGGTTTTTCCAAATCTTCTTGAAATACAGTAACATTAAAACGTCTTTTACGCGAAAAAGAGGACACAGTATCATCATTTGAAGAAATTAAATTATTTGATGGCTAAAAATGCAAACCGTTATAAAATAAATCAATAATAAAAATATTACCTCAGTGGTAGCCGTTGAAACACATTCATCAGAATAGCTAATTAATCGATCATCATCGCGTTCTACAAGCTCAGAAGAAACATGCGAAGTAACAACTGGAGATCCAGCAGGTAGTTCATCTGAAGTCGTGTCATTGAGTGATAAATCAGGTGAAGTAATAGCGTCATTAGCCTTATCAACTACCATACCATTTTGAGATTCATGCATTAAACCACTGGGAGATACCATTATTTCAGTTTCAACAGTGGATGTAGCAATCATAGAATCATTAGTTGAGACAAGAACAGAAGTTCTCCTATAAAAAATAGTGTAAAAGATAAAGAAAAGTTTTAAAAAACTTACATAGAAGGTTCAGCATTGCATAAATCTGCTGCAGGTGAGGTTTCATCAAAATATGAAATTTCGAGTTTAAGATCTTCTTGTGAAGTAACAAAACTAATATCATTATCTTCTGGTATTGCAGCAGGTGATTCAGATCCGGTACCATTTTGTTCAGATTTTACATTGCTTAGTTGAGTTAAAACATCTTCTGCAGCAGGAGCAGTAGATTCTTCAACAAGAGGTGTACTTTGAATAGGTAAGGCAGCTCTAAAAGAAAGAGATTAGTAAAAAATGCTGTATAATGTTGTATTTTTACCTTGCAGCCGTTTCTACTTCACGATACTTGTCAACAAAATTTTGAACAAATTGATTTGTGGTATCAAAGAATTGGGTAGGATTATCCTCATCAAAAGGGTAATCTCCCCATACAGACAAAAGCATACCGAAGGTATCATTAAGCTCGTCAAATTTATCGCTGTTATCACTCATTGTTATATAGCGCTGAAGCTAAAAAATATTAATGTAATAATACTAATTACTTAAGCTAAAATATTAATAATTACAAAGTTAAATACAAAGTTATAAAAATTAATATTAGAGAGAGTGTACGCGCAAACGTTGTTCGATGATGTCCAACGAAAAAGAATGAACAAAAAAAACAACGAAGAAAAAAAAATGACAAAGCTGCTCTGCGTACATTTTGAAAAACTATTTTTTAAGTTTTCATTCTTGGCGCGAAAATGTCCTCTTGTGGACCTTTCACAAGCAGCAACAGTAGATAAAAGAGAGAAATCGATTTATCAGTAAAAACAATACAATGGCTATGTTGAATTTTAAAAAAACTCTCTTTTTCGGTGGAAAAAAATAATTATGTTTAAGACCAGAGGAAAAAATAATAAATATTTTAATTAAAAATTTTTATATACAGCTTTCAAATTCGAAAGCGGTTCACAACTCAATGGGTTGAGGTTAAAAAATATTTTGTAAATAATTAATAAAAACGCATAAGAGGGGAAATTTATATAATAATATTGTTATTTAGTTTTCGGAGATATTTTTATGTTTATGAAAAAAGAGTTGTTCCATTTGAGTTTACTGCATTATATTAAAAAAGTTGTTCAAGCTATTTCCTCAATTCAGTATGCGAAGACAAACTATAAAGTCTTTTTTGTTCAATATTTTCTTTGCCAAAATTCAGCGGATTATAAAATTTTTATGTTACAGAGGTATCAAAATTTCAAAAAATAAATTTTTATAATTAACACGTATAAACAATTAAAAGATACGCACAAGGTTAATTTGCAACGACTGCACAAATAAGTGATCAGATATGAAAAAAAATAAATTTTAGTCACCATAGATTTTTATAAATTTATACTGATTCAGTTTCATCTGAAAGAAATTTTGCTTCTTCGGCTGTTCCACCACTTTTTTTAATTCCATTTGCAAAATTTGGAACTCCTGTTTTTGTTACTCCAACAACATAATCATTCTTTTTGCGTCCAAAATAAACCCGAGCATTATTTGAGTCATCTTCCTAAAACATTGATTTATGTGTTATTATTTTTTAAAATATAATATGTTTTCGTACATCAAGATCTTCATCATCACTTTCCAATCCACAGGTTTCCATTTCTTCTGGTTCATGGCCTTCAACAATTCTTGAATATCGATATTCCAAACTAAAAATTTTAATTGTATAAAAAGAAACTCTCATAAATTTTTACCTTTTGTTTCTTTGATAAAATACAAAAATGATGAGTATTAAAAATCCGATTAAAATTGTTGCAAGTATTAATAAAAGTTTTAAACCATTGGAACTAGTGCACATTTCAGTTTTTTCTTTACTTTGAGCACCCGAAAGAACGCAATGCCTGAAGTTATTCTGATTTTAAATCACCTACACCTTAAAAAAATTACTTTGATGGTATGTAATGAACTTGTTGTTTTCCATTGATGCATTCGCCTCTAATTTCTTGAAAATCAGTGGTGTCACAAACTGGGCAAGCAAGGCTGGTTTCAACAATAATATGAAACATGCAACCATTGCATGTACCATCTGGGCAACTTCTTGGAAGTCTTACTTGTGGTTCATTAGTTGCAGTTGGTTCACATCTTGTTGTAATAATACCAGCTGTTCCATTGCTACATGATCGAACATGAGATGGAAGTGGCTCGAAATAAAAATGAACATCAATTGGTCTTCTCTCTTGTGTCATTGTATCTAAATTACCACAATTCAAGAAAAATAGAGAGAAATATATAATACCGTATTCCAAATCTTTATCCGATAAGCTAAATCCTTTGAAACTTCTATCTCGTGTTACAGATGCAAGTTTTCGGCCAATAACAAAAGAAGAAACATAAACTGCTTTTTCCGTTTGATTTTCATTACTCAATGGTACAGCAGTTGATCGACAAAATAATACTTCACCTTCTTCATTTGACTAAAATAAATATTACAAAATTATTTTCACAAATACTACCGTAACCCCCTTACCTTTTCATCCAATGTTTTTGCAAAGATAAAACCTTGATCATTTTTTTCATTACATTTAACCCCTTCACCAAATAAGCTAACATTAAATGAATGAAAATATGAATTTCCTTCTCGAGCAAAAACTTTTATGCCTTCAGCAACCAACGGCTTATTTTTTAACGAACTTAAATCAAATCTCATTGGTTTACTTGAAGAATCTGTGTTATCTGGTAATTCCAGTTTACCGCTAAATGCACATTCAACACCATCGAGGGATTCCATATTTATACCACATTTTACACAACTTTCAAGTCCAATTTGGTTTGAAGTTCTATTTAATTTTGTACCCAATGGACATTTAACACATGAATTTTGTTTTGAATCAATGTAATGGCCAGCTGGGCAAGGATGACATCCACCTGTATTATCCATAGATGGACATGGAAGACAACTATCAGCGCCACCTTTTGGAAGTTTATGTTGTGCATCACCAACATTTGTCATATTAACTGAATAAAGAGTTGCTTTGTCAGATATTGCATCATTTCCAGTTGCAGCTCCACTTCTCATAAAAGCAATAATAAATCTCGAATTACCATTATGAAAGATTGGATAACTAATAATTTGGCGGGTAAGCGATCCATTATAAACACCCAAAAACCGGAAGAATCGACCTTTGTTAATTATTTCTTGTACAATATATAGAGTGCATGATTCATCTTGACACATTGTTTCAGCATCAATCGAAAATGTTGCAACCGGATTATCCAAGGATAATTTTGAATTTTCTTGCATTATTGGATTGTAAAATCCTGATGTAACGTTGAAAGAAATTTCCATTGCAATTCCTTTATCACGTGAAGTTGCAGATTCAATTCGATCACTTAAAGGAATCCATGAGGGTTTAATTCTGCATTCTTTATTTTCTTCTGTAAAATTTTGATTATAGAAAAAACTCATAACTACAAAATTTACAAACCAAATGTTGCATATTCACACGAAGTATCAGCAATTACTGGAAGCTTTTCCCAATTTGTTATAAAATAACCGTAATTTGGTCTCATTTTTGAAGGGCATCTTTCACACTTTGTACCATTCGAATACAAACCTTCTGCACAAAATTCACAAACCCCGTCTGATGTTCGCTCTGTACCAGGGCTACATTTTTGGCAAATGTGTGAATGCTCAGTAGATGGTTTCTAAAATTATGCTATATAAAGTGCGAAAAAAATTAAATATTTTTTCATACTGTATATGAATTTGGTAAAGTGTCTTGACAAACAAAGGGTTGTACGGAAGTATAATCAATAGTTTGTTTGTTATCTTGACATCTTCCGTAAACAGGATAAAAATCAAATTTTTCACAAGTTGGCTTTGAAATACATGTTGAAGATTTTGTATCAGAATATTGATTATCTGGACATCGAACACAAGAAGTTGCTCCAGCTTTACTGAAATAATTTGCACCACATGGCTGACATATTGAATTTCCTTTTGGTGCACTAAATGTTCCGGGTGGACATTTTGAGCACGATGAAGTATACGGAAGTCCAACAACGTCAATTTTAGCAATATAAATGATATCTGCCAACGTTGTCAATTCTCTGTTATTTGCTATTGTCCATGTAATTAAATTTTGTCCTCGTTTTAAATCTAAACGTTTAATTTTCCAATCAGCATTTGCAGTAATATCATCCTCATCTTTTCGAAAAAGTGCTGCAAATTGACTTCTAAAAATTGAACAATCATTTAAGTTAAAAGTCAAATAAAAGTACCCATAACTTTGGCATTGTTCATTTCGTACATCAACAGTTGACACAAGTCCTCTACTATTTTTTGGCATTTTATAATAAAATTCAATATAGCCAGTTTGTACTAAATGAAGAGAAATACTTAATTTTGAAATGCATGCAGTTGGTTGATAACGTATTTCCCCACTTTGAATTATCCATCCACTTCTAAAAGACAAATGTAATCATATTCAATAACATAAAATCAATGTTTTACGCGCTTGAACATTCTTCTTTAGTCAATTGTGATTGTGATTGAAAAAAATGTTCCGAAGCATCTTCATAATTTTCTACGGTAAAACCATTTGGCCATTTTTTTAAATCTTCATATCGTTGACCCGAGCCCAAACTGTATGTTCCTTTAATGTCAAGAGTTACCTTTAGTTAAAACAATGTAAAAAGTATTACCTGGAGGACATTCTTGACATTCTTGTGTTTCGAAATTTAAGAAATGCCCTGCCGTACAAGAAAATGCTAAAAAATGAAAGATAGAGTATATTTTGGGATTTTCGATAGTAAAACTTACAACAATTCACACCACTTTTAGGTGGTGGAAGATTATCACACTGTATTAAATGAGATTTTGGTAAAGCAATTCTCCATCTTTCCCCGTTTTGATCACATGGTGTATACTCGTAAATAATTTCTGAAGGATCACAAGTTTTTGCATTAATTATTTCAATGAAATGTAACAAAAACCCAATACTAAATAATTAAGATAAACGATTTATTAAAACTTGTAAGATTACGTAATATAAAATAATTCTTTTCTTTGGTTTAAATTATGTAGATTTGCGCCATTTAATGTAAACATGTTTAATGTCAAAATAAGTGTAAAACATTAATAAGCTATAAAAAATGAGAAAACCATTGAAAAGCTTTCTAAAAATTAGTTTTTTATCCATTTATTGATTCAACAATTCTAAAAAAAGCGCCATAACAAAAAACAACATTTCCGTTTTTAAAGAAGTAGTAGTAAAAAAAGGTTCTAATTAAAATCTTAGTTTTCACAAACACGAGGCAAAAACTGACAAAACACATAGTAAATTTTGAGTTTTTTGGATTAAAACATAATTATTATTCATGATATTTTTATGAACAAGTTTTCAAGAATTAAAAAAGAGGAAAAATTAAGAGAAGCCTTTTTCATCAGCATCGTGAAAGAAAACCCGACGTTTCAGATGAAAAAAAAAAGAAAAAAAAATGTTTTTGCCCAACGATACCAGCTTTCCTTCTCCTTCTTCCGTTACATTACTTCTATGCTTTCTTTTTCTTCTTCTGTTCTTTTTTTCTCTGTGCCCTTCTCGCCGACGGCAACAAACGTCTAAAATTTTTATTTTTATAAAGGCATGTGTGCTTTTTTGTGTTTGTCTAAGGAAAGAAATTTCTTCATGACTACTTCTATTTCTTGCATTAGAGTATAAAAATGGATTCGTTTGTTTTCTGCTTCAACTTTTTTCTATTTTTTTTTCATTTTTTAAAATGCTTAAAGGCGTTGAAAACAACACTTTGTTGACATTAAAAAAACAAAAACCTTGTTTAAATTAATTTCAGCGATGCATAGTTTACGAATACCAGTCGATAAATTTATAAATAAAGCTTAATTATGAAAGATGAAATTTTATAAAATGTTTAGTAAATTAATTATTACCATATCTTAATTAACACTTAAAAACAATTGAGTGCAAAAATTATCGTAATAAAATAGTGCTTTCTATTTGTATTCAATGGTGTCTATTACAATATAAGTGCACTTATTTTATAAAAATTACTTTATATATCACAACAGACAAGACTCGTTAACCAACAGCTATGGCAAAAAATTAAGAAAGACATTAAAATAAAAGTTCACGGCTTGGTTCAAGAATCTACAGTATCAGAAAGACCATTACGAGTACAAAATTTTCGATGAATATCCATGATCGTATCAATGAATCCAGAACCTACAAATAAATATATTACAAAATTAAACCAAAATAATCATAACTTACGAGAATTTCGCCAATCCGAAATTTTATAAGACAAAAATAAAGTATCCCAAAAAGATGAGTATGTTCGATGTTTCTTTTCTTCAGCAACAAGATCTCCAGATGGAACAAGTACGATGTCTTCACATTGTTTATCTCTGTTCCAAATCAAGTTGAAATTTTCTATAAAAGCTTAATGTCAGATTTTAAGCGTAAAATAAAACAAACTTTTGTAAATTTTAAAAATTTTCAAAACTCCATAACTATTTTCAGCAAATTTTTTAACTTCAGTAACATTTAATGGTACAGCAGGAATAACTTCCAATGGAATTCTTTTGCCATCAAATCTGATTACAACATTCTGTGCAAATTTTTTGGCATGCTTTAATCTTGAAAATACCGGAAGGTTTGAAATATCATCACCGGCAAGTACGGCAGCATCAACAATACGTAAAGGATGCTCTTGTGCTTGTGGTCCAAAATTTTCTTTTACATGTTGAATAAGTACAATAGATCTTGGTGGAAAGCCATGATATTCAACATTTTTAATATTCTTTATATATGGTATACGTGGCACAAGTAAATGAATGTAGCCCCGATCATCCGATATTAAAATCCTATGTTCCGCAGAAGTGAGCATTTGAATATAAAATTCTTGAAGAATGATATGAGTATCACGAAAATTTGGCAAAATTTGAAAAGTTGATTGAAAATCATAAGCTAATAAATGATAAAATCGCTTCAAACCAAATCCCTGTAAAAACAAAAGATTTCAAAAAAAAAAGAATTAAAAAAACTCACATTTGATAATTTTTCAAAAACAACATATACATTATCATATTTTTTAACAGCAACACGGGAAATATCAGGAATATTCCAACATTCAAGTGCTTTAGCCCGCAATTCATCCTGATTTTTTGGTGCTATATTTGGATTTGTAAGACAGCTTTTGTAAAACTTTAATGATTTAATCTGAGCAAGAAAAACTTTTCTATTGTGTTCCATCATAAATCTAACAAAACGAGTGTCACGTTCTAAATGAATTTTAGGAACAACTTCAGCTATATCCATTCCTTCAGGCAATTTACCAAATTGTTCATTAACATAAACGAGATAATCCTTGATTACTGTAGCACCCATTGTAGTAAGCTTTCGACAAACAAGGAATCTAAAATTTAATTAAGAAGTACTTTAACACAAATAATAACAGCTTACTTTTCAGAACATGCTGGACGAACTGATACTGGTTTGCAAATAGCTATTTCATCGAAAGCAACCCACATTAAATATAGAAGACCAACAGTAAATGGACATACAGTATCATACAGTTTACAAACAAAATTTCCTTCATCAATACGGCAAAGAGAGAGTGCAGCAATAAATTCACAAAGAAATAATCGATTATGAAATAATTCTTGACGTGTTTCACGTCCATCAGGATCAATAGCTCCATCAGCAATAACTAAATGTACACCCTTTCCATCAGTTCTTTCCTTTACATAAGCTTCAAACGATTTCAGATTTTCAGGATCACAGATATCTCCATTTTCTTTTACACCGTAATATGTATCAAAGAAAGCGAAGCTACTCGCTGCAAATTCTTTTCTTTTATAATCTCCCATATTGTTTGGTTGTGTGGGATATTTATCTATAAATTTACGTTCATTCAAGGAAGTTATTGTAAGCAATTACCTTTCATTGTACATCCAAAACCTTTTGCATTATAATAACCTTTTCTCCATAAAATATATTCAACATGCGAACCCGGGCCACCCCCTACATCTGCAAAGAAAAAAGTATCATTATTTCGAGAAAGTTCATTTGTTTTTGGTTGATCGAGTTTCATCGGATTCAATGCCAATCTTTTTGCTTCAACAGATTCTTTGGTCAAATCAAATTTAAACATGTGATCAAGAGATGCCAATTTCATTGCTTCTCTAAAAAAATCACATTGATTACAGTATACAAAGAAATATTAACCGATTCTGAAAAAATGCGCCTTTAACTTTTTCATATTCATTAGCAGTTTGTCTCATGATATGCTTTTCCTTTTTAGTATACAAAGCCATGTCTTCTTTTTCAACAACTATCTGCTTTGCTAAATCTGTATCACAGTACTTGTCTTGGTCATCGACTCGAACTTTTGTCTAAATTAGAATATCTATTAAAACAGAATCCTAATATAAAACATACTTCAGCAATAGTTAACCATTCTTCATAATTTCTAATAGAAAACGAAGTTCGAAGCCGTTCATAGTATTGAAAAGTAACAGGAGTTTCATGGAGACCATCTTGTGGAGCAAGAAAAGTTGGTTTGACATTTAAATTCTATAACGTAGCTAGTATGCAATTAAAATGATTCATTTTGCAGCAAACCTTTAATCTATCTGCCAAAGAGTCAGCTGAAGGAAGATTTGATGGCTAAAAATGATTAAAGTTAAATCAAAAATAGAATATTTCAATAACTCACATATCTTGGTTTTGGAAGTCTTTTAATTGATTCTGGATCATCCAAAACTTCATTCAAAAATTTTTTGAGCGACTAAAACCATCATTATTTAATAGGAAAAAAAGAAAGTAAATAACTTACAGTATCATTATTGAGACAACTTAAAATTCTTGATGTGAAAGGAGAATCGAATCGATTTTCTGTTTCGTTTTCAAGCACCAAATTCCAAATCCGTTTGAAATTTTCTTCTTCTGATGCAAAAATCCTTTGCAAATTTATGTAAACATTTTGTCGCTTTAACCGTGCCTCATTTGAGATATCCATCTAAAAACAGTTATAGAGATATAAAAATGTTAACGATAAGCAAGCACGAAAGATAAATTTTTAGTAACAAACTATACACGTTTTTATTAACAAAATTCAATTTAATTAAAACATTTTGAAAAAATGATATTCTTTTCATTTCTAACACGAGCTTTTTGCAGGTCCAAAAACATCAATTCCTTTAAAAAACTTTTTTTTTTACTTTTAAATTTTTTTCAAAATGAACACATTTTAGTGCTTTTAACAATCATTTAAAAATCCTGATCCAAGTTCATTTTGATAATAAAAATTATGTATGATCATATATGATTGTTTAAAGTATAAACATACCCAGCCTTATACCTTTTTTTGTAACGGCTGGAAAAGAAAAATTTTTCACGTCGCACGCAAGGAAAGAGTGACTCATCATCCTTCGAGAACAATCAACAACAATAACAACAAACGGAACACTTGCTTGTTTCTCATTATAAAAAAAACAATTTCTATTCAAACTATTTATTTTTAGCTTAATTAAAATTTAATAAATAAACTTATAATTTCCAAGATTATGTGGAAAAAAAGTAAACAAATAAATTAATGCAACAAAAAAAATACAATTATAAGGAACAGCGATGAAAAAGGAAACAACACATTTTTTTATTTTGCACATTTTTTTAAACAAGCGTTTGCGTTGTCTTGAACTGGTGTCCATTGCTTTCAAAAAAATACCGATACATATCAAGCAGCATTTTTTTGAGAATAAAGGAGGTGGGACTTCAGCAGAAAATTATCAACAAAAAGAATTTAATGTAAATCAGATTTGATCTTTTTTCTGCTGTTTAGGGACATTGTTGTAATTATTGATCGTATTAAATAATAAATATTGATTTATAAGTAAGCTGTGATACAGAATGATTTATATTTAATTCAATTAGAGGTTTTTTTAAACACTTGTCTTTCGAATTTCTTAGATTATAATTAATTTGTTAAAAGTAATCCATTTGTTTGTTATCGATTTACTATATTTTATTATAAAAATTACCCATTAAAAATACACAATAATAATATAAATTTTTCTTCTACGTAAATTTCTGTTTTTTTTGGATTTAACATACAAACATACATATTAATTTTATTAAAAAACAATTTAGTTTACTCTTATTATGCTTTTTTGTGACTGAAAAATAAAGACATTTGATAAATTTCTTTTTTAAAAATATTAATAAATGAGAGCAGAAATGTTTAATAGAGATGCGAATCTTCATACCAGTGACGGGTAGGAACGCTAGGCGCATAATTACTGTAACGGTTTGCTGTTGTTGAAGTAGTCGAAGATGGGGTTGAAAAATTTGTAGCTGCTGAAAAAGTTTATTCTTTATATGCCTGGAATAAATTTAAACATACTTTTACCGCCAGTATAACGTTTAAATTGATGTGAAGTACTTTGTGTTGAAGAGGGATAACTTCCAAATATTTTATCATTTGTACTAAATCTTGATGAAGCAGAATTTGGTCCTGCAGGATTATAGCTATGATAAGTTGATGATACAGTTGAACCAGGTGCCGTGCTAAGATTATCTTTAGATTTTCGGAATAATGATTTTATACGATCAATTGGTGATCGAGGACGTTTATAATCTTCTTCAGCTGCTGTGGCACCATATCCATTAGTAATAATTTTTCCATCAGGACCCATCCGAACTTCAGTTGTTCGTCTTCTATTCATATTTAAAAATCCACGCTTTTTACTTGCTGCTTCATAATCAGCGGCAGCACCACTTGGAGTCCTTCCTCTGCCTAAATAATTTGATTAAAAATGTTAATATAATTCTATCGGTGAATAACACAAATGCTATACTATCAACAAAACACATATTGAAGTGATATTAATACACAATCAACAAAAAAAAGTTAAAAAACAATGAAATAAATAAAATTTCAGACGAACCACCTTCATCGTAGTTGACTGGATTGTATGATGATGGACCTAATGATCCATATCTGCCGTAGGTATGCAAAGGACTGGGACTTTTTTCATGTGATAAATGGCGCCGAAGACGTCCAAAGATTTGTTTCACGCCTTTAAAAGAAGTTTCTAAAATAACTTTTTTTCCAAGGGATTGCGCTTTCTTAAACTTTTTAGTTTCTAAGAAAAAAGTGCTGAAAAATGAAATAAAAAAAGCGAAACAAGAGTGCAAAGGTGCTTAAAAGAAAAATATATATAAAGATAGGAACAATCAAAAAAGGAGAAAGCGGCAAATTGGCAAAAAAGATTTTAAAACAAACCTGAATCGCCTTTAACTGAAGTTGCTCTTGGCTCTAAATCTGTTGCCTATAAATACTTTAATAACCAAAAATTACTAAAATGAACGCAAAAGTTACTTGTTTATTTTTAAGAATTCCGCGAGCTGGTGTCAATGAAACATCAGGTTCTCGAGGTTGTGATATGCGCCCAGATGCAGTGTCATGATAATTGATATAACTGTAATCACTTCGCTCTGAACCAGCTAATGATCCTATTTCAGGTGTCATTAAACGTGGATTAAAACCTAAAATAACAGCTTAGCACCGATACAAAAAATATTTTTAGGCTACTTTGATCATTTTCATCCTTCAGCGAAAATTTTCTTTCAGTTGATTGTGAACGAGCTCTTGCTTTTCTTGCTTCAGAATCACGAAGAGCAGAGCCTATTCTTCGAGTAACTGGTCTAAATCGAGAAAGGAAAGGCTCTTTGCTAGCTGTTGAGCTGGCATCTGACTGAATGCTGGGTGTTTGGGGATAATAACTTGTTGTGCTTGGAGCAGAATAGTCTGTTCCAGGTGTTACTGTAAGTGATTTGATAAATTTTTTTCTTTCAAAAAATGTTATCACAAACCTGGTCGTTCAACATCATAAGTCGATCTACGATATGAAAAATTATCATCAAATCTTGATTTGTATGCACCAGGAATATAAGCACTTGTTGGTCGATCATTATGCCAATATGATCCACCCGTCGGTCGATAACTATATCCACCCGTATTCATTTCAGCAGCTCTTTCAGCACGTGTTTGATAAACTTCGAATCTATTTCTACTATTCATCCAACTATCTAATGATTCATCCTCATATCGATTACTTGTCACTCCATAACGTGGTTGCTGTCGTTCATAACTATAACCGGGAGAATGCCGATCTTCATCAAAGCCAGGACTCATTTCATGGAATGATTTTCTTCTATCAATATAGGTATTATGAGGACGATATTCATTCATTTTACGTTCGTCTAAATAACTTGGACGGGTATATCCAGTTTTAGGAGAAGCTTGAGTTGCTAAAAGTTTAATTTATTTTTTTAATGATTTTGTTAGCTAATATTGAATTACCAAGTTTTGGAGGCTCTTCTTCCTTCTTCTTTGGTACAACAGGCTCTTCCGGTTCAACAGGGGGTCTAAAATAAAAAATGTTTTAATTTTGTTTTACCACAAAGGGCTACGAATAAAGCGCAACATCGACGTTTTACAAAGGTTTACCGTAAAATAATTTCATCTGGTGTTCCAATAGTTCTATTTCGTAAACGTCGCTCTCTATTTTTTCGGCGAATATATGCTGCAGCACTTTCCCATTTTTGTATACCACCATATTCCGTGCTGCTAAAACACATTTAAACCTTTTTTGTTACCGTATGTTAAGAGAAAGGACAGAAAAAAGAAGCGAGATTAATAGAAATGTTAGTTTCTTTTTTGAAATAATTTTAAACATGACGCACTTGCTTGAAACAGGTGTTGCAGGGGTTGTAATTGTTGAAGGAATAATTGGAGCCGATTCCTTGATATTATTTGCAGCAGGTTGTACAGCTTGAGTGGGCTTTTTAAGAGATTCTTGTGGTCGAGTTGTACCATTCATTGCTGGAGAAGTGTAAGGCTTGCTTGCAGATGCAGTTGAAAATGGTGGTGTATCTTGTGTTCCTTGCGGTCGCACAGGTACAATCGGTGCTGCTTTTTTGACACCATCTGGCCCAGCAGGAGTAATTGTTCGATATCCGATAATTGATGTTCGATGTTGTTGAACTACAACATCTCCTTCTTCTTCTTCCTCTTCACTTTCTTCCTCACTTTCTTCATCTTCATATTCCGATTCGTCATCTTCGGCATCAGATTTAATTGCGGGAGGATCACGTGGCGGTTCTGATCCACGTCTACTACAGATTGACTTTTTTTACTTTTTGAAAACCTTAAATTAAATTTACCTTGCAGCTTCATTTTTATTCATATCTGGATCTTGAGATTTAAGCCAATCCTTCTTTTTCTTTGTTGCAGCTTTTTTCTTTTCCTCATCACTATCTTCACATTTATCGGGATATTTCATAATGTATTTTTTGGCTTTATCGAATAACACAGGCGATTGATCGGGCGTTGGTTGAGGACCACCAATTCGTCGCTTTGATGGTGGAGGGCTTTCTGCTTCAGTTGAAACTCCTCTTCCATAAAGTTCAACGTGATTGTGCTATAAATTTACTAATTAAAGATTTTTTCATATTTTATTAGCTGACGAACTTGATATTTTCCTTTACTTTGCCGTTTTGCTAAACCTCTATCAAATGTAGATAAATGATTTGCTGATACAGGTGTAGGGGCTTGTTGCATTTCACGTTTTGGAGAATCTTTACTAAGATTTTCAACAATTTTTGGTGCTTGTGGTGCAACACTTGTTTTGCTTGTTGTAACTTGTTCAACAACTTCAGCTAATTCATCAATATCAGATTCATATTCTTCTTCATCTTCTTCTTCCTCATCTTCGTCTTCTTCGTCATCGATTTCACCATCAGATTTTACCTCACGTGTAACACCAGCAGATTTTGGTAATTCTGCTTTCGTACTTTGTTCTGGATTTTCCGATGAATCTTCATCAGTTTCAAAACCGACCTATAAAGTTAAAAAATTTGTTGAAATAAGGTTTTGTAAAATTTTTCATTCTGGGTTAAACAAAACATTTGCCCATGTTATTTTATTGTTACTTTTTAAAGCACAATTATAGAATTTTTGAGGCGTAACAATTTGATAATAATAACATAAGCTCTTTTTTAAAAAAACAAAGTGTTTAATAAACATTGAGAAAAAAAAGACTGAACAACACCATGAACGGACGCCTCAAAAACTCTACCTCAACACTGTGCCAGGGACGTTCTTCAAGAAGAGGTTTATGAATAGATTTCAAATCCACTTTAATAGGTAATTCTTGAACCTGATATTTGCTTTTAAGTGCTGCGGCAGCAGTATTATTTGAAATCCGTCCGCCGATTGTTGGTGGAGCAGGTTGTGGAGGTGATTTTGGTGAAGCTGGAACAACATCTGGAAGTTTTTTATCACCGGCAATATTATGATTTGAAATTTGTCTTCGTACAATATCCTAAAAATTGGGTACTGAAATAAAATTAAATATATAATTTATTACTTGTGATTGTTGTTGAATAATTTTTGATGCTTGTTTTTGAACAGATTTTGGCTGTGCTGCAATAATTGATTCAAGAAGCTCTTTCACCATTGGACGTTGATCATAGAATGGATGAGCTTTGACTCTTGCAACCAAATTCATACTTACAGGACCTTTTTCCATTTGTTCTAATACTTGATTCATCAATAAACTTAATGAATCAATTTCTATGCGCCAATTTTCAGTATTGATTGGTTTGTAAGCTGAAGCTGCAGTGCTAGGCTTTGGTTCATTAATTGAAGTAAAATACGGTTTTTTAGTGCTGTAAAAAATATTTTATTTGAAAAACTTATTTGGCTAAATTTTAGATAATACCTTGTACTTGGTTCATCACCATGTTCAATAGCTTTTACTTTTTGTTGAATTTGTGGACTTGCCGGTTGTGCAGGTAATGGGAAATTTGAAAGCCGCGAACTTTTTGGAGTTGTTGGAGTACCAGGTTGTTTTGTAGGAGTTGAAGTTTTATCAACAGGAGTTTGCCGTCCTGGTGAATTACTTCCAGCTTTATTACCTTGTAATCGATTTTCAAGCTGCCTTAATCTTTCCAATGGATCACTGAATTCATTCTTTTTATCAGCACTTAGATCAAGAGGAGGCGGCTTTTGGATTTCATGCCGCAGACTTTTTTCTTTTGATGTCATTTCAGGTGCACTTTTTTCATCCAGCTTTCTCGCCTTTGGTGGTTTAATAGGAGAGTTTTCATTGTATTCTTCAGCTTCTTTTCTTCTTCGCCTGAATTCTTCTATTTTCTTTCGAGTTTCACTACTTAAATGTCCGAATTCCATAAATACATCCGTTTCGTCAGCAAGATCTTGGACAATCATTGTTTCAGCTCTTTCAGGTAATGGTGTGTAATCAGTAATTTGATTTTCTGGTAATTCTTGAATAACAGGCATATTTTCTTCCAAATTTAACCACCAATGTGATGCAATATCATCAATATCAGCACGTCGTTCTGGATTTACTCGTAACATATTTCTTATCAGCATTGATGCCGTTGAAGGAGTATCTGGTTCATAATAAGCACCTCGTTTAATTTGTCGTACCATTCTATTAAAATCCCGTCCATCAAATGGCATCGACCCGTAAACTAATGTATACAGTAAAATTCCCAAACTCCAACAATCAACTTCTGGACCACGATATGGTGTACCATTGATAATTTCAGGTGAAGCATAAAGTGGTGAACCACAAAATGTTGTAAGTAAAATTTTTTCAGTAAAATAATTTGATAAACCAAAATCAGCAATTTTTGCATTATTATCTACATCAAGTAAAATATTTTCAAGTTTTAAATCACGATGTGCAACTTTATGTTTATGACAATATAGTACTGCAGAAGTAATTTGACGAAAAATTCTTCGTGCTTCAGCTTCGGGTAAGGAACCGTTTTTGCTTACATAATCGTAAAGTTCACCGCCACTTGCATATTCCATTACCAAAATAATTTTATCTTTATTTTCAAATACTTCAAAAATTTGAATAATATTTGGATGATTTAATGCTGACATAATTCGAATTTCTCGACGAATTCGAACAAGATCTTGCTTATTTTCAATGGCGCTTTTCTTGATCAATTTTACAGCAACCTAGAAATGTAATTGTTAATCAAAAAACAAAAAATGTTTTTTACACATACCTCTCTATCAAATTTGTGATCATACGCAAGTGAAACTTTACCGTAAGTACCGGAGCCTAATTTTTTTGTTATTTCAAATCTTTGCTTGATTTCTCTCTTGGATGCATTTGGATCAGCCCCTGCAAATGGATGTCCTCCAGCACTGGATGATCCGGCTCCACCAGAACTTCCACCATGTCTAATTTTTGAACTACTTATACGCGTTGCATTTTTTGTTTTACTATTCGAACGAGATGACGGTCCACCACCGCTGACGGTAGCCATTCCAACTACCGCCCCACCGGCTCCAATTGTCATGGTATTTCACCTTATAAAGGTGATAATAATGGGGCCCTATAATAATAAAATTTTAATGGCAAACATCAAATGACAGGTATCGGGCGTTTTTTAAAATAAAACTCGAAATTTGAAGAACATTTGACGAAAAAAAGTAGGACAATGGTTCATTAAGTCTTGTATAAAAAATAGAACAAAGTCATTTGCAAAACAAAAAAATGAAATCACATTTCTCCCGCGTTTTCTGTTAATGATGAGCATTGATGCTGCCATCATTTTTTCCTGTACGAGGTCCAATCTCGTGTCTAGCAATAATGACAGCCGCATCACTATGGAAGGGAAAAAAGATAAAGTAAAAGAAGTAAGCTTTTTGGTGATCGATCAGTATGCCAATATACTCATCAAGGCAACCGCCTCGGCGCAAAAACAAAAAAAAGTAAGGGAGGAAAGAGAGAGATATGAAGCAAAGACACCTGTGTGGATAATGATACTTCTACATCAACTGTCGGCATTGTTATGCCGTGAAAAAGCTATACGCAAAGAGCCTTCGGCTATTAACAAAAGAGATAAGTAAAAGAAAAAAATGGGATAAAAGAGAACACAACAAGTGACTCGTAAAGAGTGGTAAAAAAACTTAAGTGTAAAATGGTTGAAACGGATGACAAAAAATCATCATCAGCATGAGAGGCAATTTTGCAAACGACTTAAACAGCTGATAAAAATATCCAATGTTTTTTTAAAAGAAAAATGTTTCATAAGTTAACAATGACAAATCAGTAATGAATCAGAATGTTACGAAATGCTACAGTGTGCCAAATATTTCTCACTAAGAAAAACAGAGTTAATGTAGTTTTAAAAGTTTAAAAAAGTTCAAAAATTTCTGTAATTTTTCTGTTTTTTTCCACTTTTACTTCTGTTAGCGAAAAAGCTCTTCAAAGCTTAAAATCAAAAGTAATGTGCTTTCAAGAGGTTTTGACTAAGACATCCCAACCTTGAGTTAACAGAGATAAGAAAAAATACTGAAGTCAATTGTTACGGAAGAAAAAAAAATCAACCAGCTTTTCATTTTTTTTCTCCGGACGGACCGGGCATTCCGCTAAGGCTCTTTTGCTTCTCTCATTTTTTTAATCGAGGGATATTTTTGTGGAACAAAAAAAGAAGGTGAACACTCTCTTTCTTTTTTTCTCTATTTTTGCACAGTGATCGCTGTTCATAGAAGCTTTAGCTGCAAGCATCTCCGAGCACGCACACGTTTATCTTTATCTTCAATTGTTGTACGCAAAAAAATCAACTAAATCTCTCTCTATTTTCTTTTTACTCCTGCCAGAGGCCCCTCTATTTTAACTTGTTGACTGGATAAAGCAACAAACTTTAGCGCACAAGAAGATTTAGACCGCAAAAGAGAAAAGAGATGAAGAAGAGAGAGAGAGAAAAAGAGTAAGCTTAAAGATTTGTTGAGATTTTTTTCTTTGCTTTTCTTTATTTTTTCCTTTGAAAATATCACACACAAACACACAATAACCATCAGCGATAAAAGAAGAAGGAAAAGGAAATATATATATCGGCATTATTAAGCGGACATATGGCATAGACATAGATTGCAAATCTTGAGACATAATTGAAAAAGATATACAACTGTTATACTTCTTTTTTCAACAATGCTTGAATGAAATGAATTTAGTGGTGACTAATAAATTTAAAAAATACTCCAATTTTTAAGGTCAAAGTTTAGGTAAAAAATGTTTCATTAATGAAAATTTCGAAAATTAAACAGATAAAAACAAAAAATAATAAACATAGTCTACGAAACACCACTAACAATAAATTGATCCGATCGAACAGTTGGTGGTAGTAAATGAGGTAATTGAGGCACATGTGTTCATGTTTTTCCTACGTGCGAAATTGACTTAAATGAAACAAAAAGATTTTAAAAATTTAAAAAAGCAAAAGTGATTTGAAAGCTTTGAAAATGAGAATTCAAAAATAAATTGAAAGTAACCCAATAAACTTAAAAACAATAAATTTTGAAAAAGCACAAAAGCAAAAAAAGTGAGGGTTTTTCTTTTAAATCCTTTTGTTGTTGAACAAGAGTTTTTGGTGTAATCGAGCTTTCATCCTTCGGATGCAAGCAAAAAAGAAGAAAAAAGTGAAATCGCTGCGCAAAAACACCGGTTGCGCACAAAAATTTTATAAATAGATGGTAAAAAACAAAATGAAAAAAGGTTAAAAATTGGCTACAACCATGAAAACACATATAAAAACAAAACAAAATAAACTTAAAAAAATTGTTGAATGTAAACATAGGAATTACAGTATTGCCAAAAGACATATCGGAAGAAAATCAAGCTACAGCAATAAAAACAATGAGAAAAACATAATGTAATGAATATAATAATTACTTTTAAAACTTTTAAATACCAAAATTACAAATACATTATAAAGCAACAAAAAAATCATTAGCTTAAACGGTTGTCGAACAATAAGATTTTAGTTGTTGCGCGCATAAAAATACACACACCAAGCTAATGTTCTTCTTCTTTTTTTTGTTTCACTTATTGGTCGTTTTAGTCTTAAAAGAAACTAAAACATTCTTTGAGATTTAACTTTTCTTTTTTTTGCTCTTTCACTCTCTTAATTAACAAAGATATTTTGAACTAGCTGTACAAAAAAATTATAGAAAAAAAGAAGAAGATGAAAGATGCAAGCTAATGAAAAAAAATCACACAAACAATGGAAACGAAAATGAAGAAAAAGAAGCAGACGACAACATTTGTTTTAAATCATAACACAAAAAAAGGTTGTTAAATTAAAATTATTTTTTAAGCTTTCAAATAAAATAAAATTTGTAGAAGAAATAGAGAAAAAAATGTCTGGGAGGATAAATGCAATCTTCTTAGAGGAAGAGGTAAGTAAGTTTTTTTGACAGGCAGATGATGAGAGTCAATTGAGTGAATGATTTTTTTTGTACATCAACAATCAGCAACCGGAAAATATAAAAAAAGAAGAAGAATGCGCAACATTCGCTTTTTTCTGCAGATTTTAAGGAAGAAGGAGCTATTTACCGGTTGGTAATAATAACACTAGGGTAGTTATAACCTGAAAAACCTTCAAAAAGGCACTTTGAGAACTTATTAGCTATTATTTTTTACTTTCGAACATGTATGAAAAATAATTACTGAACCTTTAATAATTTTAATTGTAAAGAAATTATTAAGCTTCCAAGGTTAAAAACACAAATAATTTATTACTACTGTAATATTTTAAAAACTTGAATATCAAAACAATTTTGAAATGAAGAAACTGGTTTTGCCAAATTGTGAAGTATTGAAACGAGAAAAAAAAGAATAAAAAGTTTTAACACTTTTGAACAGCTGTGATCTTATGACTTTTTGTTGCCGCGGTCACTCCCACCTTCTGGACTCATCTTGCAGATATCTCTTTTTTAAATTGTTTGTCGCTTAACGGATGAATAAGTCTCAAGTCATTTTTTTTCTTCAAAAACGGACGCAAATTGACACCCACTCTTTAAAAAGTTTTTTTTGAAAGCTTTCACTTTTTTGATTGTTCTTCACTCCTTATGTTAAAGATTAGCGATTATTATTTCATTTATCACCAATAATCAACAACAATAGAAATTCAACTGTTATTATGTTTTTATAAAAGATAATAGCTCCAATAAAAGAAGTTGAATACCGCAAATGCCTAAAAGTTTTTGAATATATAAAAGCGCTATAAAAAGAAAGACACAAACCATGGGAAAAGTAATACTTGCAATTCTATCAATTTTTGCACCCAATTCTGAAGCAGGTTTTCGTTTTCTTAGCTTCTGAAATGGTGTTTGAGTTATCATTGTTGGCATTTTTCCTTCATCCATAACTTTTGATATGTCTTGATCTGGGATTTCAAGATCAGAAGCTGCCAATCTACGGCATAAATCTCGTGTACCTTGTTCACCAAATACTCCCCTACTGTAAATAATAAAATGAGAAAAAAATTTCTTTTTTTTATAATTACCGTCGAGCATCTTGCAGCCCTCCTTTATTCATTCCAGGTAAACTCGCTCGAATAAGCATATTACCAATTGTTGACATTTTTCTTGTTCTTTGTTTTTGATCTTCTAATTTATCGTTATATGCCACAATTGCAAGCTCTAACAGGCTACAGAAAATGAAACTGGAAATCAGATTCTTAGTTTAATCAAAAGTTTGGCTTTTAAATGCCCTAGAATCCGCTTCAGTTCTTTTAAAGAAATTTTTCGTTATTTATTCTGATAAAAAATGAAATAAGTTTAACTTATTTGTGATTATTATTTTTTTATCTTGCAAATTTTTGTTCATATAGCTTTCTCTATTATTTATGCAAAAGCTGTACTTACGCAACACATGAAAACATCCAAATGTCCACTGCTTTTACAACACTCGTCTTAAAATATGTTTTTTATTATGTCTCTTAAAAACAAATGTTACCCTTGGAAGTGAACGGACAATATTCCCATATTGAAACGTAAGAGCCTAAAAATAAAAACAAACATATGTAAAATTTTAAGAACATATTCAAAAAAAAACTCGCCATTAAAGCAGAAACTGAAAGTGTAATTCGAGCAGGAAGTGCCCTAAAAACAACATATGTTAATCATCGTTGTATTTATTTAATTTTGATACCTAGTATCCATCCAAAATGCCACCCATGATAAGACTATTAAAGTATAAGTTGGAAGATAAATCTGGAACGTTATATTGTATTAAAAAAACAGTTCAAAAATGTTTTTTTAGTTTTAGTCTGAAACATATTTCATGTAATTTTTTAATTAACTATTCAATAATAGCTTTGCAGATTTTTGCGTGACCTTTTCAGAAAATGCCATTTTTAGCTTAAGCGAGTGGCGCATGATATCGTTTAATGAAATGGTTGAAAATAAATTTGCTGCAGTAAATAACACGTTTTTAAAAAATTAAAGAAGAAGCATGAATCCCATGAAATATGTTTTGAACCGAAATCGAAATGGCAGTTCTAAACATTTTCTTGTAACCTTACTTGTAAAATATAAAACCCATAAAGTCGTTCAAAATGAATATCAACAGAAAGCCGATGCCAGATACCCGCAGTATACATCTATAAATCTTTGCTAAAACTTTATTTACTAAACAAGAACTTCAGTTACTTCGATATGTTTTCCATATGTAATATTTGTCATTTTAAAATCCGGTAAATTAAAGTCTTCTTTTACAGTACTCACAGGTGACCATTCAAGCCAATTTAATTTCACTTCTGCTGCATTATACGAATAGCTGTAATTAAGATAAGTTATTTAATTTAATTAGACATCAAACCTTTCAAACATTAAATTACATCGAATTGCGTCTAGTGGGAATCTTTTCAAATTTAATTCACATGGTGCTTCTGACCTTATTCTGTAATTAAGCCATGTGGTTCCGTTTGGAAATATCTATTTGTTTGTATTGTTTTATTATTGTATTTATATGAATAAATAATCCTTACCATAAGTAAAATATTAGGCTTTGGTGAATCATGGACTTTTGTGGCTTTAGAATTTACAACACAAACATTTGGTGACCTTAAAATGTGTATTGTTTTAGGGTATTAATTGTAATAAGAAAAATTACCATAATTTTGGTTCCATATCATGATCTAATGACAAATTCTTTCTACATGGATCCATATGATTAAATTGTAATCTTGAATCTAACCAAATAGCACTTATCCAAAAATCTATCACAAATGTGCCTGTGATGACGCTAATATCCGAAATATCTTGAATTGTTATTTCAACGGTTACTTCCACTGGTGAAGGTTCCGGTAATGCATTCCTAAAATAATTTTTTGGTTCAATTTTTGCTTTTTTTTCATTCCGCAGTGTGGTTTACTTTTGAGTTTATTTGCATCTATTTCACTTCTCAAAAAGCAAGCTTTTGTTTTGTTTTTGTAACAGCGGAAATTTGATTGGCATTTTTAGCATTCCACAAAATGACGCTTTTGGTCACAAAAAATCGGTGGAGAAAAAATGTTTTTTTTTCTTCTTTAAAAGAAGCAGACAGAAACTTTGTTTGAAAAGATTCATTGTTATTTTTTGGGGCAATTCGCTTAAAAGACATCGAAAAAAGATATGACTAAGAACATTATTAACTTTGCGGGAAGCCTTTTATGCTTTTTCAAAATTTTTGCTTTATGTTCGTTTTGAAAAAGCTATATACAAAAAGTGACCACAGAATGTACCTTGAATAATTTGTCATTAAGATATGTGCAAGATCTTGAGCTTTCTCACCAGTAGCATTTTCACACATTTTACTATTTAAAATTTCGTCATGACTAAGAGTTGTTGAAAGATTAGCGTCAAGATTATGATTATGATGATGATGGTGATGATGATGATGATGTGTTTCATTCGTTGAATTATTTGCTTCTAGCAAAGTATCGGAAGATTGTGAGCTTACCATTGTTAGAAGAAGCTCCAATAGGACGGACTAAAAAGTATATACTTGTTGTCGCAAATTGGATATTTATTTCACCTGTACAGTACTAAGCATTTCCTAATGTTGAAAAAAATATAATAATACAAAATATTTATAAACAAATATATAAATGGGTAGACAAGAAAAAGAACTTTAAGATACCAAAAAGACATCAATCATTGTTGGGGTAAAACAGAAATCTATTTTTAATGCTTTACTTTTCATTGTTGACGTCGGTTACTTTTAAAAAAAAAGTAAAAGGCGGTCCTAAAAAACTGCCAAAAAAGGCATCCTGCATGACCAGAAGTAACGTGAATAAAAAGAAGTTTTAAAGATTTGCAAAAAAAAGTTGAAATAGCAAAAAAAGTGTTTAGTTTTGACAGAAACAATTGCAATTATTTTTAGCGATTTTAAAACTGTAGTTTTGGTTGTCTATGTTTTTAAACGACTTGTAAAACTTGTTAAAAGTTAATAAAAATTTTAAGCAACCAGCTTTAGAATTTATCAAAGTTTTCTATTGACTTCATCTTCGTCTTTTTCATTCAAATAAGTGTACGTATAAATTAGATAAAAAGCTGCGTTGCCAAAAGTTGACAAAATAAATTTGCACTTAAAATCAGATAAAGCCATGAAAGAATTTGTATTTTAAAAAAGAGGGTCTTAAAAATGAAGGGATGAAAAATGAAAAGAGAGATGTATGAAAAATTCATCAACAAAATTAGGAAGTCGATGAATATCGGATTGTTGGATTAGTATCCCTTTTTTCTTTTCCCCCCATTAATACCGTTGTGTAACCCCCCTTTTTTCTTTGTACGATAAGATCGTACAGAAAGAAAAACCATTATTATTTTAAAATATTAAAAAAAAAGAGTATGAATGCTCCAGAATGGTTAATAAATGTTATGCCAGCGATTGGAATTTTAGGGTTAGCAACTTCTGCATGTTATTTATATGTTATGCACAAAACTCGAATGGATGCTTATATAATGTATTACGGTTTAGCATTTATTGGTAATGAATTAATTATATTATGAATATTAATTGTTGAAATAAAAGTTTAGATGTGATATTTGCTTTATCACTTATTTATGCGGGATTTCATGGAATCATTGTTATGTCAAAAGGTGATGACACACCGGTAAAATGCTTTCCAATAACATTTCATAACAGCTACAGTATGCTATTTTAGAACATTAGACCAATTGAATGTCTTTCACAAGCAATACATGTATCAATATGGTATTATTGTGATGCCATAAATTTATTTATAATTGTTATACTTTGTTTGGATCAAGTTATTTCAGTTATTTGGTCAAAAACTCATAATGATCTTTCATCTAATTATTTTAAAATGCCTATTTTAATTGTAATTCTTATTTCTGGTTTAGCGATTCTTGTTCCAGTTTGGCATAATAGTATCACAAATGCAAATGATACATCTGTAAAAGTTTCATCATTTTGTCAAATGTCTGAAATAGTATACAGTAAGATTTATATTCTTGAAATGGATGCAAGAAGATGGATACCACTTGGTGGTTGGTTTGCATCGCTGTAGTTTAAAATGAAATAATTCTTTTTAATACTTTTTTAAGGATTGGCATTTCTTTGTATTACTTCTATGATTCTTTTAACTCTTCAGCTTAAATATAACTGGGATTTTAAATGGACAGATAGCAATAGTAATGCCCAAAATGTATGCCATTTTTTATTTATATTTAAGAGATTTTTCTTTAATACTGTTTTTAAACAATTTATAGATGTTCTTTTTTGTTCTTTTACGATGCCTTTTTATGATTATTTCTGTCCATTTACCTATTATCCTTTTCAACGTAAGATCAGCGCAAACAGCAAACAAGCCTGAAATTAATCAACAAAATACAAACAAAATTGAATATTATATCAGATTTTTACAAGGAATTATGTTTGGATTACTTCAACCAATAATTTCAATATTTTTATTACCAAAGTATTCTGATGCAATTAAACAATTCTGGAATCAGTATGCTCATAATACAAAACGTGACTGGCAAAGCGTAGGCAAGTTCAAAGATATTTAGTGAATCAAGGATGTCAGCTGAAAAAAATTTCGGGGTGGGCATGCCTTTGAATTTTTGCAGCTTATAGGTGGCAAGAGTTCAAAAAAACTTTGCCGATTTTCGAGGTGGCACATGCATCGGGTGCTTCAATTTGTTGACGTCCTTAGAACAAATTACAAAATTTTATAAATATAACAATTTCAGATGATCCACCAGTGAATAAACATCATGAATCAAGTGATCCAGTTTTTGGTAGTTGGTATTCAACTGGTGGCAATATCGTTGGAGAAGCTGGTGTGCCTAGCGTTGTTACAGCAGACGCCGACAAACAGAAGAGTGTTTCCTTTTATTATAATGAAATGGAGCTAAAATAAGAGATTGTTATAGTAAAAAAAATATGAATGAATGATTAGCAAAAGTTGTGAAAAATACATTTTAGATTAGTATAACTTAAAAAGTAACACAATAACATTGCAGACAAAGTTGATATTCAAAATCTGCACTTCTGATTTATCATAAAACATAAGCTTTTGATATGGGAGCGTCCAGACCTGACGTCAGCAGTTTTAAGGGTTGATGGGGGTAAGCCAAAATCTGACGCTTTATACAAAAAGCGGCAAAGATCAAAGGAAAATACCTGATTTAAGGGTGGGTGGGTTTCAAAATTTCGGATTTTTTGCTGACGTCAGGTTTGGACGTTCCCTATTTATGTTAAAAAGTGCCATAAGTGATAGTTTAAATGTGTTTTTACGCTATACAGGAAAGGCTTCAAATTAAAAATTTGTTTGTAACTCAAAGATGAAAATTTCAAATATCATTTTTGTTTGTAATGTTACTTTTCATAATATTTACAAGTCATTCACATTTTTTACTATAGCATGGATAATCTCTTTTGTCATTGTTTTCTTTTCTTGTATTTTTGTAAGTATAATCAATAAAGTTATTAATCTCAATAAAATCCTCGGAGAAAAAACAAGAAAGAAAGATAAAAACATTCAAAAGTTTCAACAAAAATATTTGTTACCAAACTTGGCATTGTGTTCTTGCAAGAAGGATGCACAATTTTGCAGAAGGAAAAAAACCGATTATCTTTTGTTTGCATGGTATTGGGCTCTTTGAATGCTTATTTAAAGACATTTAATACATTGGTGTGCAGTAAATTACCGCTATATATAAAAAAAGCATATTAAAAATGTCGTCAGATGAATATGTTGAAATTGAACTTGATGTGGTAAGTTTATTAAAGCTTTATAACATATTACTTTACTTTTTTTCTCAAAACTTTATCCAATGAAACTACAAAAAACAACAATTCAATATATTTATTTTATTTTTTCTAGGACAATAAACCACAATTAAATGGCGTTCATGTTGTTGGTGTTACTAATAATGCGACAAAATACGAATATGACAAAGTAATCATCAATTTTCTTTAAATATCAGATCTAACACGCATATTTGTAGGGTTCATACGAGGTTGTTGAAGCAAGCTCATATAAACGTGAAGGATCTCCTACAACTCCAACAATCAATGAAAAATCACTTTGCCTTGTTTGTGATGGTCCTGCGAATGGCATTCATTTTAAGGCATTAAGCTGTGCTGCTTGTAATGCATTCTTTCGACGATCGGTTGCTGAAAATCGAAAATATATTTGTCGTGAAGATGGAAAATGCCAAATTAACTACAGTAATTATTTATATATATAAAAATTAACTTTAATTAATAATGATTATTTTAGAAGCAAGATGTTTATGTCGAGCATGCCGATTAAAAAAATGCTTAATCATTGGTATGGATCCAGGATCTGTTCAGCCACAACGAGATGCAATTGGAAGTAAAAAGAAAGGAGGAGAAAGGTATGAACGTTAAAAAGTTATTGATTCAATAACATTTATTTGTTTAGAAATGGAAGAAAAAGTTCAACAATTTGTAAAAATGAAATTGTTATGGCAGAACCTGTTCCAGTTATAAGAAGAAAACGAAAAGCTTCAACTCCACCAGAAGAACCTGTTGCCGATGAAGGTGAAGAAGAAGTTGCTAGTGAACCTATGTATGAAAGTCCTGAAAGTGTTATATATCCGTATAGCGACGACACAACTCCAAGACAATCAACTACAAAAGAATATGAAGATGGCACAGTTCTTATTGAATGGGGTTCTGTCGGTAATTTGATAGAAGAAGTATTATGCTCCTATCAACAATTACAAGAGCGACGTCGGCTATTTTATTGTCCACGAACTTTAAGAGATCTTCTTGGTGGAACTGTTCCAACCTTCACAAAAATAGAAGGATATTTTGAAAAAGATAAATTAAACATTGAAACAGCTATAATTGTTGAATTTGTAAGAAGTATACAAGCATTTACAATGTTAGACCTTGAAACACAAGTACGATTTTTTTGTGCTTTTTACTACTATCTGATTCTTTATTCATTTCAGGTATGCCTTATTAGAGCATTTTGTTTGCCAATGACAATTATTGAAAAGCACTATATGACATATAAACAAGGTGGACATTTAACAAATAGAATTTACCATCAAAATTATTGTTATATTGATCTCAATGAAGCCGAAAATGTTATGTCGACCACAACAGAATCGCCAGAAACCAAACATTCTGATATTGACACACGTCATATAAATTCCAAAACAATGGTTAGCATTAATATTCCCTATATGAAAAAGGCTTTAAACGATATTGTTTTGCCTATGTCTTCAGTAGAAATGACCGATGTTGAAATTGTTGGATTAATGCTTGTTATGCTTTTTGATCCATGTAAGTTTTAATATATATATGCATTTCTAAATCACCTTTTGTCATTTCAGTTGCCCCAAATTTGAATGAAACTGCCAAAAAAGTTGTTAAAGCTATTCGAGATCGTGTCTATGAAGATTGGTTCGCTGTTTATTCTCAAAGCGGTATTAACAGTGGTCCTGAAAAAGTCGGAAATGTAATTTTAATAACCTCTGCTATCCATGTCTGTTTACACAAATATTTAGCATGCCATAATAATACAAACAATTTCTTTTAGGAATTTGCCCAGCTTATCCCACAAAATTTCCATTTTGTACGTGTGTTTGGTCTCACAGATTACGATGAAATATTAAATGATGTTTTTTTAAAATAATGAAAATAACTCTCTTTGTAAAATAAACAATTTGTAAGATGTTGTGATTACAAAATTTAAGATTATTACAAAATAACAAACTGGGCGTATTTTTTTGACTCGACTACAAAAGCCCAAGAATTTGAAGAATTTAATCGGGTTTGGTCTTTTAGCTAGGTAAAAATTTTGAAACTGTTATTGAAAGAAATGCGTGTTGTTTAAATGAGAAGCATGTTGCTGTAGTTTTTATCCACCACAGATGACAATAATGTAGACACTCACTGAACTACGTTTAAAATGGCTAAATCAGTCTGATAAATAAATCTTTTTTGTTTCTCTTGAAATTGATCTTTCATTATAGGCAGTTATAAAGTAGAAAACTTCAATAGCGAATGATTTTTGTTTTGGCTGATTTTACTTAAGGGTGATATAATATTGCATAGTGCCAAAATTTTGAAATATGCAATTGTTTTTAATTTATTAAAAGTAATTATTTTAAAATGGTGACAAAAGACAGCTATTTAAAAAAACCATCATCGCTGTTATATATTGAAAATACTAACAATAGTAACTTACAATACAGTAATCTCAATATAAAACTTAGTTAAACCTTTCCACAAATAATGATGTACTCAAAAATGTTGTTTTATCTTATAAACACACAAAGGATTACGGTAGCACAATATAACACCACAATCTTTTGTAACTCAAATAAATGTTTAAAATGCAGTAAAATATTGTAATATAATAAAAAAAAACAATGTATTTAACTTCAACATTGGCGAAAAGTTTGTTTTTCAAAAGATTATAATTTTTAAATTAAGCAGGTGTAGTAAACAAAGTTATGACGTAATTGTACAAAATTTCTTTACATTTCAAACCTCTTTTTATTACTTTAAAAGAAATTCTTTTTAAAAAAATGTTGTTATGAAAAATAAGGTGGCGGATATTGGTTATAATAATTGCTTCTCAAACTTGATGACAGAAATTAATGTACCAGAAATTATGCAATTTAAAACTTCCCATTGCTTGTTTAATCCCAATGTGTCAAGTCCGTTAAGTGCAACACGATGTCAAAGCTTAAATGCATTGCAAATGCAGGTAATTATTAAGAAAAAATTAAATTTTTTGTTGTACGTAAATTACACTGCCTTTAATCCTTTTTTTATTTTTTGCAAACATAAACTATTTTACATACTGCAGAAAAGAAGCTATAGCCATTTTAAAATTTTTCTGCAAAAATCAAGGCTTTTTCAAATTTTCCCCTCACAACTGATGCTTGGCAAAATGTGAGCTGACTTTTTCCGATGCTTATTCACTAAAGAGACTTAGTCAGAAAGCCGAACAAAAACAGTTCCTTTATCGCTTTTTTTACAACCAATGAAACATTTTTTAGAAGAAAAAAAAATGGATCCCCCTGTATCATTAAAAGAAGCAATTACTAATGTTCAATCATTGGAAGATATTCCAACCGTTGATGATCAACCCATTATTGAAGGATTTTCTCAAACATTGGATTACCGCGTAAATTTTGACACAAATTTCGAAGATCGAAATGCTTATGTATTGGGTTGCTCAAAATATATTGAAGAAGCTACAAGACATGGAGAATTTGTAAGTTGTAACACAAATGTCTTTTTAAGTTGTCTAATTCTGAAAACTTTTACAGAAACAAATGCTTGAACAAGGCTTTAATCATGCTGGTAATCTTTATACTTGGAGATGTTGTTCACGAGCTGTTCCAATGGTATAGTTCAAACAAATTACAAAAAGCAAACGTTAACTCCGTTTTATTTAGGCAAAGTCAAATGATCAACCAAACAGAGGTGAAATTAATGAAACAGTTGTTCATGTGCTCCAACCAGAAGTTGAAAAGCTTTTAAAATTTATGTATTTTACAGTTTAGTTTTCCTTTTTTTTAAGATTTCTCAAACAATAATTTTTAGAATGATGCTGTTTTAATGTTGTGTAATGAAATTAAAAGACTTTCACATCCTGAAAAGCGTAAAGATTTTGTATCAGAAGCATATTTATTAATTCTTGGAAAATTTTTGAATATGCTTGCAATTCTTGATGAACTAAAGAATATGAAAGCATCAATAAAAAATGATTTTTCAACATACAGAAGGTATTACAAAATCATATTTTTTAAATTTTATGACTCATATATGTTTGTTTCAGAGCATTGCAATCTAATCAATGTGTCGTTTATGATATGCAACAAATGAATAGCTTATCAATCTTCCTTGCAACACAAAATAATATTAAAGAAAAACTACGTTCTGACATTCAACAAATTGATAGCTATGAAGAGATTATGTCAGATGTAATAAATATTTGTGCACATTTTTATGAAAATAGATATTATGTTTCACCTGATGAAAAGCATATGTTTGTTAAAGTTATTGCATTTTCATTATATCTTATTGATAATGGATCAATTAATGCAATTAAATTAGATCAAAAGAAGAAGATCAGCATTGCAAGACTTGATAGAATTTTTAAATCTGTTGAAGTTGTTCCGCTTTATGGTGACATGCAATTCCAGCCATTTTCATTTATTAAAAGAACACCCGGATATGATTCATCAAAATGGCCACTTTCGAATACTGATGGTTTGTTATTTTGATATATAAAAAAAATCTGTAAAAATATATTTAAAATTTTTTAAGATGAAAATTGCCATGTAAATATTGTTGAAAAAGTTAAAACAATTCGAGTTCATCATGACGAATATGTTGCACATCTTGCAAGAATTAAAAATGAATTTTCTGTATACGATAAAGAAGGACCTAGAACAGATGCTGAAAATCGTGAGATTGCTGCTCTCTCATTATCAGGAATTCAATTGCTTTGTTCATGGACAAGTGATGTCGTTGAAACAGTTTCATGGAAGCTTTTACATCCAACAGATCCTCGAAGAAATCCAGAATGTCCAGATTCCGCAGAAAGTTACGAACGTGCAACACGATATAATTATTCTCCAGCTGAAAAGGCTGCTTTAATTGAAACAATTGCAATGATAAAAGGTGTTCAAGCATTAATTGGCAAAATGGAAGCAGAATTTTCAATGGCAATTCGAAGACATATCTATGCAGAATTACAGGAATTTATTCAACATACATTGGCTGATCCACTTTATAGAGCAACAAAAAATAAGAAAGATCTTCTTTCGGGGTATGGTTGTTGGTTATATTTTTGATATCAAATTGTAAACATTTCTTTTTATAGAATTTTAACATCTATCATTGAAACAAGCATTGATGATATGCATGGACAATATGGATCTCGTAGTTCAGATATAACATCATTAAAACTGAGAAAAAAGAAAGCAGATACAAATTCAGTTGCAGATCTTCGAGTTGTTCGTCGAGCTGTATCCCCAAGTAGTACCCAACTATATATGGCTCGAACGATGCTTGAATCACTTTTATCTGAACGTGCAGGAAAAAAGAGTCATCGAAAAGATATTGAACAAAAAAATATTGATAAAATGACATCTTTTCTACGACAATCTTATCATTGGACAGCTTTATTAAATCTTTCCAGAACTCTTGAAGCATGTTGTGATCTTTCTCAATTATGGTTCCGAGAATTTTATCTTGAAATGACAATGGGCGCAAGAATTCAATTTCCAATTGAAATGTCGATTCCATGGATTTTAACAAATCATATTTTATCAACACAAGAGCCTGCTTTAATTGAATGCTTACTGTATCAACTAGATCTTTATAATGATGCTGCTAATTTTTCATTAAAAAGATTTAAGAAAAAATTTTTATATGATGAATGTGAAGCTGAGGTTAATTTATGTTTTGATCAATTTATTTTTAAATTATCAGATGCTGTTTTTACTTATTACAAACAAATTGCGGCTTGTATGTTGTTGGATAAAGGCTTTAAACAAGAATGTCAAAGAATTGGAATAAATATTCGAACTCCTCCTGCAACAAGATATGAAATACTACTTCGTCAACGACATTTTCAACTTTTGGGACGTCAAATTGATTTAAACAAACTTGTCACACAAAGAATTAATGTTTCACTTTTGCGTTCACTTGATGCTGCAATTTCAAGATTTGAATCTGAAGGACTTTTTTGGATTATTGTAAGGTTTTTTTAATAGTTTTTGCAAGGTTCTTACCGTTTACAAAAATTTCTGCGTCTGGAATTCTTGCCATTTTTGTAACTGTACAACTATAATAGCGAAGTTATACGGTAGTCTTGTTACTTTTATTTCAAAAATTTTATGCCAATTGAAATTTTATCTTAAATTATTTTGCAGACACTTGATCAACTTATCGATGTAAATCGGTTATGTCATCGTTTACTTTCCAATGATCTTTTTTCATTAGCAGATTTTGATAATCTCTTAGCAGAAGCAAGTAATCAAGTTTTTGCAAATAATGGCCGAATTACTCTTCATGCTTGTCATGAAATTCTTGGAGATATTATTCCTAATTTTTGTTTTAATCTTACAACTCGACGATTTATTCGTAGTACACATCTTCAAACTCCTCATCAGCGACAAAAGCCTCCTCCAGTTAATTATTCCTATGAATTTGGATCACGATCTCTTAATGCTGCATTTTCAAATCTTTGTGCAATGTATGAATATTACTGTAGCTTACCATACTTATAAAGAATTTCTCTTTTAGGTATTCCAAATTTATTGGTGCTCCACATTTACAGATTTTAACAAAACTAATGGGTTATCGGGGTATGGAAACTATGTACAACGGTTTATTATCAGCAGTTGAATCTCTTATTAATGGACAGCTTAATACACATGTTCGTGGATTATTTAATCTTGTTCCAAAAGTGTGCAAATTACCAAGATATGATTATGGACCGGAAGCTGTATTACAATATTATTTACATCATTTGAAAGATGTTATTGCATATCCAGCTCTTAGAAAAGAATTTTGTCAAGTACTACGAGAAATTGGTAATATTTTATTCTTTTTAATGCAAATGGAAACTGCATTAACAAAAGAAGAAACATGCGATTTATTGGCAGCAGCAACATATACCAATGTTATCCCAAAACCAGCTGCTAAAAGTAAGCATACCGTAGCTTAATATTTTTATTGCAGCATACTTTTAGATATGAATGATTTGGAATCAAAAATGGTATTACTTGAACAAAAATATTCTCGTATTCAAATTGCTGCAGTTATTCAAGAAATTGGAACTGAAAAACAAAAGAAGCTTGCAAGTGAAAACAATGTTCTTACAACAGAACGAATTTGTATCGGCTTAAATATGTTTGAAAAGGTGCTTTTAAATGTTAAACATATTCTGATTTCTGATACAATTTGGAAAGGTAGTTTTCCTCCCAATGGTGTTATGTGGGTGGATGAATGTGTTGAATTTCATCGAATTTGGTCTGCTGTACAATTTGCATTTTGTTTACCACAATTGACTCCATCACAAGGCGGTCTTCCATTGATTGAGTAAGTTTCAGAGGGTATGATAACGTTCAATACATTAAACGTTTTAGAGAAATTTTTGGTGACGGTGTACATTTTGCTGGATGTGTTCTTATTCGATTACTTGGACAATGGAGACGTTTTGAAGTTTTTGATTTTACAAATCATCTTTTACGTGTTTATCGAGCTCAGCCAGCTAAAGCAAGTCCAACTAAAGGAAGTAAGGATTCAAAGCATCAAGCTCAACAAACTCCCCAAGTGGTATGGATTACTGTATGCCTTTTTTCAGTTTATATATTTTCTTTTTAGCCATTGATTCCGCTGATTGAAAGAATTCGTCGTATTCAACTTGTCAATAATCAGATTAATTCAATTCTTGGAAATTGTATGCAACAAATGGAAGAACAAGAAGAAGCAATGCCTGTACGGGAATATGCACCACCTATTTATCATCAACAAGCTCCACCATTGGATAATTAAATAATTCATTCTATTCAAGTATAATAATTTATGCATTTTTATTCTCTTGCCTTCATCTCTTTTTTTATTTACTTCTGTAATTTTATGTATTTCTTTTTTGTGTATCATTTTTTGCCATTTACTTTGTGTGCTACTTTTAAGCTTTTATTGCGAAAAATATAAAATCAAAAAAAGTTTTCCCTTATGCATTTAACACACAATGGTCAAAATAGCAACAGCCATATTCAACACAAAAAAAAGAGGGAGTAACGTTGTTATTTGCAATTCAGGAAGGAACAATGGCAACGAGCTATAAAGGGTTGACCCGGATACACACTCATAACTTTGCGCAAAAATTGATTTTTTTTTATCTACAAAAGCAAACCAACCACCCGGCTGAACATTGTGGTCAAAAAGTTATACGTTTGAGTTCAAAAAGAATTGAAAATGTTTGAGGAAATAAAATACAAGAAGAAAAACGATTACATTTATTTTTCCATTTGATTGGATTCCTTCTATTTATTTTTGTGCTTCTAAGAAAAATCAAACGAATTGATTGCTTTTTTCTATTTCAAAGGAAAGCTTTAAGGTGCTAATAAAAAAAGCGACCGATAAACTTTTTTTATTGAATAATGAAAAAATGAAATGTAAATATAAATTCCTTTTTTGGTAGGGGTTTAATCATTTTTATGGCATTACGGATTGCTTCAATCATTATTCTTTCAATAACAAGAAGAATAAAGTTGCACCAATACTTCTTCTAAAATGTCTACAGTATCTCCTGTCGTGACATATCCAATAGGAAAAAAAGAGATTTATGTATATTTTGTGATATGGATTGCGCATTGTCTATCTTCTATATGGATTTCGTCTAAAAGTTCCCGATCGTTAGATCCCTGGTTGCAAGGAAATATTAAACAAGGCTATCTTTCAAATTTTTATTACGATAATTCTGATCTTGAATGGTCTTTACACAAATCTGTTATTCTAAAAATTATTGGAACATTAGTATTACATTCCATGATATTTAGAATATCCCATAAATTTTTTCATTTTTATCCAGTTTATACTAGGCTAGGATGTATTCTATTTTGGAGTGCTTTAACCATTTACTTAACCAGGTGAAAATTTGTTAAATTTGTAACATCATTAAATTAATTTCAAATACTTCAGTTTCCAATGTTTTTCAATGGTAATAATGCATGCATTTATTACGATTATAATTACGGCTCATTTTCGAAAACAATGGCTTGCTTGGGCGATCTGTTTGTCTTTCGTAATTTATGCCAACAAATATGCTTATTTTTCTCCACCACCTGAAGTATATTATATTGAATATTCTTTTTACTTGTATACTGCTATTCAGGTAATAAAAATTACTGTAATAAGCATAAATAAAATGTTGAATTTTAGATACTCAATGTTTGTATATTTCTTACTCGCAATCCACAACAATCTCTTACTTTCGATCTCTTCCTACAATTCTTTGAATATTTTCTTTATCCACCTTACAGTATAACGCTAATTGTTTTATTCGAAGATTTTCAATCTCAAATTAGTTCCATGAGACACAGAAGCATATTTAACAATATTTGGGGCACTCAAATTAACCTTATGCAAGTTATTAACTTTTTTAAAATTAAATTTTTAATAATTTTTATTTCAGAAATCTTTCCTTTAAAGCATTCAGATTAATATTATGGTATTTTTTTATTGAAGCTTTTCTTCACTTTATACATGCAAATGCTGTTGTTAATGCTCCATTTACTCTTATTGGTGGATTAGCAAATTATGAAGGTAAACATTTTTCTAGTTTATCCCCATAAATTTATATTATTTTAGTTGCATCAATTGCTTACATGTCGGGTCAATTTTTTTACCTCAAATATGTCATTATTTTCGGGATGCCATCTTTCTTTGCGTTGGTAGATGGCATGACACCTCCAGGACCTCCGATTTGCATATCTCGTGTTTCAAAATATTCTCAAATGTGGAGATACTTTGATCGTGGGCTATATGAATTTCTTAAAAATCAGGTAATTTAAATCTTTTGTTTAGCATTACTATAAAAATTTCTTGCAGGTTTATATTCCATTAATGGGATCTACAAAGGGCATTGAAGCCATTTTACGTCGATTGTTTGGAATGATTGCTGTTTTTGGATTTGTTTTGACATGGCATGGAACAAAATCCAATTATCTTATGTGGGTATTACTCAGCGCTTTTGAGCTTGTTATGGAAAGAATTGGAAAACGTATAAGTGGTACTCAAATTTGGAATGATATTACCATAAAAATTGGATCAGCAAATATTCTTCGAATTACTGCAATTGCAATGGACCTTACGATTATTCCCGGGTTATTAGGAGCATTTTTCTTTTTATCTCAAGTTGGAACTGGTGATGAAATAATGCGAAAATTAGTTATTGAAGGTTTTGGTGAAATTTTTGAAGGAAATATAAGGTAGCAAATTTATTGGTTCAAAATATTTGATAAAAAATTTACCATTTTTTAGGTGGAGTGAACCTGGGGGTGTCATGCTTCATATGCTTATATTAGGTTATTTCTATAATCATTGTTGTCTCTATCTCGAACATGTCATGCATCCAAGATTGTCTAAGTCAAAGATTGAATAAATATATAAATATTTTTTGAAAAATTTGTATTAAAACATTTTCAAAGCTTTTAACATTATTATATAATCAACAATAAACATAAATTTAAGCGCCCTTCTTTTTGGATACACCAACAGTACGTCCTTTACGTCCAGTTGTTTTAGTATGTTGACCACGAACACGAAGACCCCAGTAATGACGAAGACCACGATGATTACGGCATTTCTTTAAACGTTCAAGATCTTCACGAAGTTTTGATTCAACTGTGGTGGAAAGGAGCTAAAAAAACTAAATATGTGATTGCTGAATAAAGCTTTAAAAACAATACTTGAGCAGTTGTACCATCTTTAATATCTTTTTGTCTGTTAAGGAACCAAGCAGGAATTTTGTATTGAGTTGGATTTAACATAACAGTGGTAAGCTTTTCCATTTCATCTTCAGTAAGTTCACCAGCACGACGATGAATATCAACGCCAGCTTTCCGGCAAACAATAAAAGCAAATCGACGACCACATCCTTTGATGGCGGTAAGGGCATATGGAATTTTAATATTACCATCAATATTCGTGTTCATAACACGATGAATGTGTTGAAATTTTTCAGGAATGATTAGAGACATATTTATCCCTGATTTGAGCACTAAAGATTTTAAAAATTTATTAGATTTTAGAAAGTTTCATTTTCAGGTCTTCAACTTCACGGATATGAAATTTCTTAGCAGAAAGTACAACAAATTAAAAGAATTTTTGAAAGATAAATGCGTTTTACTTGTAACAAGAGCGGGAAAAAAGCTAGAACCTAATTAAAAGTGGCAGTTTTGGTAACAAACATTACGCTAACAGCTTGGCACAATAACATGGGTAGGGTGCTTTTTAATAAAGATGAGAACGACTTACAGTTGTGTATAAATCGCGTTAAGACTATTTACATCTGTTTTCCAATAGCTGGAAACACTAAAAAAATAGATTTTGCTAAAACGATGAAAATTTTTTTGTTAAATACATGCATAAAAGTTTATTTTACATTATTTTCACATGATGAAGAAGGCATATAAGTTTAAGCGTATTCATCAAACTGCAAAAAAGTTCAGTTTAGGCTTAACCCGGGTAAGCCATAATAAAATTGGTTGAAAATATTTTAAAATAAATTTTACAAGTTGATAAAATAATATCACCAGACATTCAAATTATAAAATGTCTGGTGATATTATAAATCAAATTCGTAAAAGTAGAGAATAAGGTTTAGTGCTGTTTAGTTAATTCTTTTATGGAGTATATTGTAATACTGTAACTTTATTTATTATCCCCGTAAACAGATGTGCCATGATTTATTTCCAAAAGTGGTCGTTTGAGTTTAACCAAATTAGCTTAAAAATAATTAAAACATATTCCTGTTGATTTCATGTTGATGGAAAGAAATTTTATCTTCGAGTTTATAGGTAAAAGAAGACATTTAAGTTTTCACAGAAGTTTTAAAAATATGGGAACCCTTTCATTGAAAAACGGCAGGGGATCCAATAACTGTTCCTAATACTTTTCTGAAGATTGTTTGAAACATATGTATTATTAAAGAATAAAAACTTTATTTGTATTTTTGCACTATAAAGGTAAAATATAAATTTAAAAAAATAATTTAAAACACTAATAAAACATAATTTTTTTAAAGACGAGCAACAATTTGTTCAAGTTGAGCAATAACCGGGGGATATGCAAAATTATCAACTTCAATTGTGATATTAATATGTCCTTCAGGATCAATTGAAATTTGCTCTAATTTACGGGCAATAATATCTGTCATGTCCGGCCGGCTTTCACGATCATATGTGCAACATAATTCAATAACAGATTTTAATTCTGAACTGCAGTACGGTAGATCAGGTAAAAATGCTTGCTTTTCACGAATTCTTTCATGGAAAGCTTCCTGGGTTGGAAATTGAGCAAAAGGTGTTCCTCCAAAAGATGCAATCTCCCATAATAAACATCCTAAAATGCATTTTTTCGAAATAAAATAACCAAAGGAATGGACAAAATACACACCCAATGACCAGATATTTGACTGTCCACAACTTGGCGGGGCAAATTCTCGCGTAAAATATTCTGGTGCCAACCAACGCTGCTTTCTTGGACGCTAAAACTTTTTATTTTAAGGCTTTGTAATAATCTAGTGTTATTCAGACCGATTCAAATTGTCTTTGATGTAATAATCTATGATCAGCAAAACCAAATCCACTAATTTTAATTAAAGCCCTTCCAACAACAAGAACATTACATGCAGCTAACATTGGATGTGTAATTCCATGACGGATTAGATGTCCACAACCATATACACAACCAAGCATCATACTAATTAATCTGTCACTGCTTATCATTGATACCGTTTTCTTTTGTAATCTCGCATCAAATCTTGTGACACGGCTATCCCGTAAAAGTGAAAGTAAATCTGGATAGAATAAACTATCAACGACAACCAACAATCGATCTAAAAAACAAATGATATATTGAAATTTTTATTAAAAAGTGTATACCTGGTTGTTGTTGAACTGCTAATAAACTGACAATATTTGGATGCAATCCAGCTTTTACGGTTTCAGAGAAGGTTTTTACCATTAAATGCATTTCTTTTGGAGTAAGTTCATCAGCTTCTGAATTTTTTAATTATATTTTTTGAAAATAAAAAATTAAAGTTACTTTTGACAGAAAACACAGTAACATCATGTGTTGTTCCTTTATCAGCATCAATGAGAAGACCTCTATTTATATTTCCAAAATGCCCATTCCCTGATGTAGCATCAATTCTTAATCGACACGGCCAAAGACGAGGAGAAATTCTCATGAGCTCTCTATAAAAATGTTTCTTTCAATTATATTGCTTAGTTTAATTTAATATTACTTGAAATCTTGCATCTCTTGTGAGTCATCACTTTCTGGTTCAATTAATTGTTGCATTTCTTCATCTGTAGCATTTTGTTTAACAATTTCTGGAACGTCAATGCCATGTTGAACTTCACCAACGTTTGCACTTTCCGCAATTCCTTGTAACTCTTTTATTGTTGCATCTAAGATATTCTCATCTGGTGCATCATCGGCTGCTTTATCCTTAATTCCAAATCGAATTGCTTTTGTTATAGGTGTCTGTAAGAATTGTTTTTGTGCATGTTGTATAAAAAACACCAAAAAGAAGTTTATTTAAACTGTTACTGTTCGATAAAAATATGTGTAGCGATATGCGTTCAAAAAACCAATGTAGAAACAAATATGATTTATTTTTAAAAAAATCATAAAGAAATAAATTTTACCAATGACAGAATACTGCGCTCAAATTTAAATTTTAAAAAAAGTAGTAGACGAGAATAACAAAAAGTGCTGAATTTTAAGTTTTTTCATTGCTTTTTTTTGGAAATCTCAACAGATAAATTATTTTCTGGGAAGATCGAAAATAGAAGGAAAAAAGCAAATAATATCTCGGTCAGCCCACTTGGCTTTTATGTGAGCGGCAGAAATTAGTTAAAGGTTTATTATTATTAAAAATGGATATAACATTTTTCCTCTAATGATTGTTTATTATTTTAATTTTGATAAAGTTAGAAAATTTTTCAAAAGTTTGTTTGAATGCATATCGCTCACATAAAATCGAGTAGCAGCCGAGAAAGATTAAGAAGTGAAATGTGATTATTATTTCATACTGGTGCGAAAAATAAACGTAAAAATATGAGTGAGTGTTAAAAGCAGGGTAAAAAAATCAAAATATTGCAGGAAAATGTTTCCTATTTTTTGTTTGTCGTTTAGCACAAAAAATAAAACAAAAAACGCTTTTGAAACCCGAAAACGACAAAAGTATCATATTTTTTTGCTTACAAAAAATTATAAGAAAAAAAAGAAGAAAAGAAAAAATACAAAAGTGACAGTTAGCAGTAGAAGATATAAAGGTGGGAGAGTATTTCACCGGGTAACAATTGCTTGTTTGAGAAGAAGTAATAAAAAATGTGGGATAAAAAAATATGAAGATACAACGTGTGCATTTAACTACTGAGTTAGTTTTTGGGTTTCAGGAGGACCCACCATTTCTTGTCCTGATTGCCCCGTAACATGATATTCATATCCGTTAGAAGTTTTTGTAACAACTTTTTGTTGATCTGAATAACAGCAGCATCCACGATACCGATAACAACAAGCTGCTGCAATAAGGATAATACTTGCAATTCCAACAAGTACAAATACGACACGCATCATTGGCCAATTTGAGAAATGTTCTTCAAAGAATGATTGAGTCTAAAATTTAAATGCTTATATAAAATTTAAAGCTATAAAATTTGCTTACTTCATTTCCAGAAGCCATATCATTATTAAGGATAGCAGTGGTTTCATCAGCTTCTTGACTTTCTTCAGTTGGTGATTCACTTGTTTCTGAAACTTCTCCAGCTGCGACAGTAGTTGTTTCTTCTTCCTCTTCATCACTATCAACTGTTTCTTTTTCACTTTTATCTTTTTCATCAACTATAAACGCATTATTACTATATTTCGTTTCTATGTATTCTCTTGTCATACCTTCTTCTTCCTCTTTATCTGCATCTACTGGTTCTTCAGTTGCGGCACTTTCTTCACCTTCATCAGTTTCTCCTTCATTCTCTTCATCATCTTTTTCATCTTCTTTATCCTCGGTTTCATCAATTTCTTCATCACTTTCATCAGTTATACCAGGATTATTAGATGGGATAGGATCTTTTTCATCTTCTTCATCATCCTCAGTATCATCATCATCATCTTTTTCTGATTGAATATTGACTTTGCTTACTGAATCATGACCTGCTTTTGTTTCTTTACTCATTGGAGTTTTCTTGTCATTATCATCTTCATCATCTGATGCATCATTATTAGCACCTACAAAATTCCCACTTCAATAATTATTCATACTTATTTCGTAACCTACCCATTCCATTTCCGAAAATTTCAGGTTCCAAATTATGTTTTAATGATTCTGAGCTTATAACCGTTGTGACATCATGGAACGGCCTTTCACCAAAGCTTAATTGATGTGGTCGCTTTACTGTTACAGTATACCAAAGTTCAACAAATTTAGCTCCAACAAAAACATCGCGTCCAAATTCAACCTCTGGTGGAGTGTTTTCATCTTCATCATATTGATCATCGTTCTGCGAGAAAAACTGCAGTAAGAAAAGTTTTTTTCAAAGGGGACAACGAAGGGTATTAATCGTTAAAGAAACATGTAAAATACAGACAAAATAGAGAAGAAGCGTGGATGGGTAAGTTTACAGTATTAATTTGTTTTAAAAACTTACGTCTGTAGGATCATATGTTTTTTTGCCAGTTGCACTTGCATCACTTGGAATATTTTCACCATTCATTTCAATTGGAAGAGATGAAGTGCAAATATGCAATGGAGTTGATGAATCATTAATTGTTGTAACTTTTCCAATTTCATCACAATGTTCAGGTGACTAAAAACAAATATATGCGAATATGTGTTGCTATTTTTTATATGTTATATTTGTGTAATTTAAGAAGTTTATGAAATTTATGTAGCAAAAGAATAGTAAGAAGTTGTTTTTAGAAAATAAAAAAATACAAACCTTGACTTCAAATTTATAAAACAATGTAAGATTGTTCAATTCAAAATCCTTCCAATATGGTTCAAGCCAAAATTGTTCAATTGTTACAATAAAATCTTTTTCTTGATTAAGACCATATACTTTTGGTGGTGTTCGAAGAGCTAAAATTGAGATAAATAAATTTGTCTTTTTAAAAAAGGAATTACTTGAAAGATAACAAATTTTAAATATCCGATTATTGGGATCTTTTTTATTTGCAGATGAAATTTGGCTAATTTTACATGTTTCTGGAACAAAATTAGCGCATGCGCAATGATCTTCATCAAATTCCCGTCGGAATCGAAGAGCTTTTGATAAAGGCTGAGCACAGACACTAAAATTTAATATTTAAAACTGTGTTTTCTAAATTTTAGGATAAAAACCTGTATCCAAAATTTGTGCATTGAGTACAAATTGTACATTTTTGTTCTTTTGAATTTTCTTTAATTAATGGATGATCAATGTCATTAAAAGCTCCTTTAGGACATGAAAGATTGATACATTCATGCTGATGTCCTTCTTGATGAATTGTAATATCGCTAAAATATATATGTTCATTGATTCAATATTTGCTACAAGTTCAAGGGCTTAGGATTTTTCAAATCCGCCGTGTTAATCGAAAAAGAATGAAAGAAAAGCTTTTTTGTTTGTTTAAGATGCTTTTCTAAAAAACAAAACTTTTCTTTTTTCTTTTTCAAACAGCAGCACTTTTGCAGAAAAAATTAAATGCGTGAGAAGCCTTTTTTCATTTTTTTTATAAAATCAAAAGAAACTGTAGAGGAAGGAAAAAAGAAAATAAAGTCAAAGCATACCTGAGTGTTGCCACAATAAGCGCTGCAAGGACGACGCACTGCGTAAACATTGTGTACAAAATCCTGCTTTTTTGATGCCAAAGCAAATGAGGAAAGAAGAATGAAAATTAACTAAATGGAAGAAGCAGTAGCAGCACTTTTTTAATTGACAAAAAGTTAAACGTTTCGTAAATATAACAACGAAACGGAAAAACTAATGGTCTTCCCGATAGTCAGCGATCACAAGGCCACTACGCCTTAGATGATCTGGAAAAGAAAATGAGAAAGGGTTTGAAATTTAAAAGAAAAACAAAATACGGTAGAACAAAGAAAAAAAACACAAGAGAAAACGGAAAAACGTTAAAAATGTTTTTGACGAAATTTTGAAATCCTAAAAACGTAGGAACATCTATTTCAGCTACCGAGCTTTTCAAAACCTTCAATGAAAATAAAATAACGCCGATGATGAGAATGGCATTGCAACTCAGCGTAGATGCCAGTAACCACAAAATTTTATGTACACAAGAAACATCGATGCTCCCCTCCTCCCTTTTTCCCCACTCCTTTAAAATACGATAGCAAAGGCTCGGATTTCAGAAACGCATGAAACATAAGAAAGTAGTTGCTTTTGTGCGGATTGTGACATGCAAATGCAAATATGCCAACAATGGATAAAAGAGGAAGACGAAAAAGTTTTTGCTTTCCAAAAATTACTCTCTTGAAATAATAGAAAATAAAATCCAGCTTGTTTCGGTCAAGCGATAAGAGTCTCGAAGAGGAGCAAAAAAAGATGGATAAAATCGGAGTTTTAAGAGGCAATAGCCGTGGGACTAGTCATCTCATCAACACCATCATCATCAATTAGTGTAATCGTTGGTGAACAGAAAAAAAAAGCAGAACTAAAAATTTGAAAGAAAATATATATTTCTGCTAGTTTAAAAGCTGGTTAAATAAAACAAGAAATGAATGCTAATAAATAAAATGAATCATTTTTGGTAAAAATAAAAATGTAAGATGAGATTTTTTAAAAAGAAAAAAAAACTTTCACCTCTATAAAGGTTCTGTTCAATTAACATTTTCATAATAATGAAAAGCAAACATATCGCAAAACATAAGATGAATAAAAGAAAAAATGAAATAAGATTCAACTTGAAAACTTTTTAAAGCGGCAAAAAATTTGTGTAGGCCCTTTTATAATGAACAGGGAGAAAAACGGTAAAGCGTGCTTTGATCGTCTGGCGCATATTTCAAAAAAAAGTTTAAACGTCGCGCAATTGCGAAAAAAGAAAATTGTATGAACTTTTTTTTATTCGTAGATGCTAAACGGCAGCATTCAGAGTAAGTCAGCCTACCTGATGGTAGTTAGTTGCAATAGAAAGCTAACTAGCATCAGCTTAAAGGCTGAAGAAGAGTGCAAACATGCGGATGAATGATGAACGGGAGGAGGTTGACGAAAAGAAAATAATAAAAATTTTGCGCACCCTTCGACCCAGTACCATGGGGGTGTTCGTCTTCTTTTCTATCAATGAACCCGCCTCATTGTTGAGTAAAAAAATGACAAAATTTTTTGATGATGATGATGTTTCAGCTATTTTCACAAGTAAGCTTAAAGCAGCAGCAGATACTTCAACGATGAAACAAACGACCACGTTCATTTTTGTGTGATTTTTCTTTCTTTTTTAAAAACATTATGTAAAAGGGCTGTGTGCATCTATCATAAAGAAGAGGTATTTGCAAGTTTTTAAAATAAAGCTTAAGTTTTAATCTTATCATCTCTCTTTTTAAATGAATCACGGTAAAATAAGAAAAAAAAAGAACTACTTTGAGGACTGTAGTAAGGATAGAAATAGAGGGAAAATTTTTTTTGAAAAACAAAAACAATTAAATGTAGTAGTAAAAAATTTTTCTTTTAATTTATTTTTTCCATATATACAATGGGTTGTAAGAACTTCATTCCATTTTTAGCACGTTTTGGCACGGTTTTAATTAAACGATTTCTAGAAGTCCAAAAATTACAAAACTTTCAGGAATAATACATATGGACCTAGGGAAGAGATCTATAGCACTTTTGGACCCCTATGTACCCTCTTACCCTCAGGGCATCCCCGACAATACCCTCAAACTCCAAAAAATAACAAAAAATGGAAAACATTTTTTTAAAAATTGTAAACACCATTAAAAAAATCTGTAAAATTACATATATAGCAAATAAAATATGGAGAATCTGATTTTTTGGTTTTTAGGGTTCTGCTGCCTTCAGAATCCCCGGGTTCAGAAGGCCAAAAATTTTTTTCTTTGTTTTGCTTGATTTAAACATGTATTATAGGGTAATCGACTGTGGGGAATTCGAAAAAACCAAAAAATCAAATTCTCCATATTTTATTTGCTATATATGTGTTTTTATAGATTTTTTTAACTGTCTTAACTATTTTTAAAAAAAAGTTTTCCGTTGATTTTGTCAATTTTTGGGGTATGGGGGTACTGTAGGGATCGCCCTGAGGGCAAGAGGGTACATAGGGGCCCAGAAGTGCTATAGATCTCTTCCCTAGGGTCCTATGTATTATTCCTGAAAGTTTTGTAATTTTTGGACTTCTAGAAATCGGTTAATTAAAACCGTGCCAAAACGTGCCGAAACGTGCCAAAACGTGCTAAAAATGGAATGAAGTTCTTACAACCCATTGTACGATAGCAATAAAATTACAGTGCAAATTTATCTTTAGTTGTGGTGAAAATAATATTAAACAAAAAGAAAGAGAAACAAGCTATTTTTTGATTTTAGAATAGTTGTGACTCAACACACACACAAAATGTTATATAAAAAGCCTATTTGAAAAAAACAATCTCCCAAACATACAACGAACTTACAAAAGGAACACGGGAAAAAACATTTCGGGTATTCGACTTCCTTTCTTTTATTTTTTACAGGAAAAAGTATTATTTCATTGAGGTCTTTGTTTTAAGCAATTTTTCTTCTTTTTTTGCTTTTCATGAAATTTACACGTTAAAAAGTTTTTAAAAAGAAGTAAACGATAAGATAAAAAAACAGCTTTGTTTCTTGCCTTTTTTTTATCATACGTTTGGCAATTAGGTTTTTCACAATGAACGAAGTAACCTTAAGAAAAAAAGAAGAAGGAAAATTGGGGAGATGGATAAGCTTTACACGACTATTTTGTATGCATTTCTCTGTGTGAACTTTTGTTATTCACAATAAAAGAATGAAAAAAGCGAACGTCCCTTTTTTTCTCCCATATTTTTATTATTTTTCATCAGCTTCAACTTTCTACAGTCGGCTGACAGTAGAGATTGCAAGGTAAGGTAGCAGCAGCAGAAAAGACGTTTTTGCGTCGCTTTTAAACAAACAAATTTTCACATAGCTTCCGCTTATTTGACCCGATTCAAACAAAAAATGAGCCGCAAATTCCGAGGTTATTTGATTTTGAACTTGCGCGAGATTTTGCAAAAAAGAAGATTGCCAGAATTTTGGCCATTAAACAAAACAAATTTAAACAAGAAAAAAGATTTATTGCAAAATCAATATTGTAATATGATTAAAGGTAAAAAAAGAAAGGTTAAAAATAAAGTTACAAATACACAAATGAAAAAAATATAAACCCGCAAAAATATGGTAGATAAGAAGAGATCAAGAAAAGAATGCCTAAAAACAGTAATTAATTTTTTTTGTAAAATCAAATGAGATAAAACTTACATCGGGATCATCATCAACACTATTTAAATTTGGTGAATTGTATGGTTGAACTCGAGTACTACGAGTGTAAAATGATCCGGTTCGATGTGCAGAAGTTATTGAACTACGAGAAAATGCACTAGCTTTATTAAAATATTCATCCACTTTATTTTTGTTATTTGACTCTAAAATTTATATGTTTCTTCTCTGATTCAGTAAAGAAAAAGTTTACCAAAACTTTTAAAATGATTAGCAGGATTATTATGTTCATCTGAATTACTGGAACTACTTCGCCTGCTGCTTTGAAATTGATTGAAAGACGTCCAATCGGGTGAAGACAAAGCATCCAAATTTGTTCGTTGATCGGTTTGCATACTGAGAGATTGATCAGTAAGTCGTTGAGAATCTTGAATTAGCTTATCTTGAAGCCACTTAAGAACCGGTGGCCCAGTGACAACCTCTTTATTAGAATTTGTTTTAATATTTTGACTCATATTTATTGAATAAGAGCTGTTTTGAACATCTTGCTTTGAATAGGACGAAGTGGTTTTAATGGAACGACCGTTTTCCTTTTTAACATGTTCAAAATCTAAAATAGCGTTTATTATTGCTTTTAAGAAGATAGAAGAATGCCTACTGTTTTGATTTTGTAGTGAATGATGAGATGTTTGGACGCGCAAACCAATTTCTGCGGTTTTTGGTGATGGCAACCTTTGCCGAAATGATGCCGTATTTTCTTGTGCTGTTTGTAAAAGGGGATTTGGCTCTGGCTCGTTTGAAAAATCACGTAATCTATTTCTTATGTCATTTAATGTATGATTATCCATACACGTCTAAATTTATTTATATGATGATAATTAGATTTCACAGATATCTTTTACCTCTTCTTCCTGTTCACTATGATTTGATATAGAATTTGCAGAATTTTTTTGTAATGCAAGTCTTGGCAATGAAATATTTTCTGGCTCTTTCATTTCTTCATCAGCTTCTATTATATCATCAGGTATGCTCACCATTGATGATGGTCGACTTCTTCGAAGTGTGCTTACTCGCATCCCAGGCATACCCGTTTTTAATTTCTCAGGAAAAAAGTTTAAAAGCCAGACTGGAATAAGTGAACAGCAACAATTGAGCATGTGTTTTCGCCATACAATGAATACAACTATTATCACAAGTAGAAGAACGAAAAATGATATTAATAATGAAATCCACCATAATTGACTTTCTGCATTAATAGGGGTTCCTTCTTTTTGACTACATTTATAAGAGCAAATATTGTTGTTTATACATTTAAGAATACATTCATAATCATTCCCAAGCCTTTCACAATCCGCGTTTTTTGTGCATGTTACATCTGTAATTAATACACATGCTGTAGAAGATGAAGCATTTCTTTCAAGAGTAGTGTATCCGTTAGCACATGGTAAACAGCTTGATTGATTAAAACCAACCTACAATAGTAATAATAGTTAATGGGAAAATTTTTATTTATTTTACTTGATATTTTCCTTGTTCACAGTATTGACATCCATAATTCGCAAAAATAAGTTCATTAGTAACGCTTATTGAAAAATTCCTTATTTGTGATCCCGGAACACAAGAAACAACATTACAATGAAGTTCATGGTTTGAACCATTTCCGCTTGTTGTTAGACCTTTATCACATGGTATACAACTATCGCCTATTTCATCACGATAAGTACCAACTGGACAATCAATACAATCACCTTCTCTACCAATTTCTTGTCCTGGATTACATTTAATGCACTGATTACTGTTGGTACTTCCAGTTTGATTCGTTGTTGTAAATTTCAAACATCGATCACAATATCGCATTCCTGGAAATCCTTGATAGGTTCCTTTTGGGCATGGTTGGCAATCAGATATGTCTTCGTTATAAAAATCACCGATTGTACAATTTTCTAAAATTTGCAGCTATGTTTTAAAATTTAAAAACCGTAAAAATTACTATAGCAATCTCGCGAGCTTAAACTTGCTGGCATAGCTGTTACTTCTCCATCTGGACATTCGATACAACATTCATCTATTGATTTACAAGGACCAGTAAAATTTTTGTATGTATTTTTGGGACAATCTTTAAGAGTATTATCTTCCCAATAAGATCCCATCGGAATAGTAGCTAAAAATCAAAATATATGAAATGTTTTTATCTTTTTAAAAATTACAGCAAACAGCATTTTTTTCGTTTTCAACTTTAACAGGAAACTCTTCACTGTTATTGATACAAATAATTTCAGTATTATTCACTTCTGCCTTTGCTTGTCTATCATGAAAATGCTCTTCTAAGGCTTTTACAATATTAGGTTTAACAGCTAACCGAGTAGTGCTAAATAAATTTAAAATATTATCTAGAAGATAAATAAGAATTCAAAAAATTACTTTGTTGCAACATAGAATTGAATGCTAAAATCGCCATTAGCTTCACGTTTAAGCCGTTGTTGGCAAGGTTGTACATCAATTTCACATCCTTTTTTGCAAACATCGGTCTTATTAATAGTATCTTTTATTTCGTTTCTCAAAGTTTCGCAACTTTGAGTATTATCATTTATTGTAAGAGTCCCATTAAGTGTTTGTTGACCCTCAACTGATTTAACACATTGGGGAACATAAAAATCTGATTGTAATGCCGCAGCATATCGTTGCCATTGGCCCTAAAAAAATTTGAATTTGCAGATTTTTTATAGTACTTTTTCATACCATAATGTCACAAACATAGAAAGGTGCATAATCTTTTGCAACTACGTAATCATCTGGTTCACATTCAATAGAACTAATATTCCGTATTTGATCTGACTCATCCGTACTCACTGATAGTGGTTCGAAGCGAGTATTATCATCCACAGTCCAATAATTATCAGTATTTTCAGGATAAACAGTAAGAGTAAATTGGCATGTGGCAGTATTGTTATTATAATCTTTTGCAGTTATTATAATACGGTATTGACCCCTAAAATTCTTATTAAAAGAAAAGCAATAGATTATTTTTAAATACCATAAATAATATTGCCCATTTCGAAAATTTGAAATAACTTCCACTATAGGGCTTTGATCAGTAAACATATCATAGACATCATGCGGAAATGCAATCTGTATCCATGGCTCTTTTGATGGCTTAAACATATCACGAGGACATTTTATGATTTGTGGGGGGGATGTATCTAAAAAACTTTTATATAAATGAAATAAATAAAATAATTTTTACCATTTGGATTAAGGCAATCTGCCGATCCAACAATACAATTGGAAAAATAACAAATCCCTGGTCGAATTGTTATTATTTCTGCGTTAAATCGTGTGACAGTTGTATAATTCGTCCACCAAATTGCAGCGTCAAGTTGACTGGCACTTATGCTACTCCATTCTATGCAATTTGAAACGGCAGATGATATTATTGAAGAATCAATAGCACTTTTATACAATTCAACGAAACTCATTTCACCTTGAAATGTTGCATTACCAATTGGTGGAGCCAATGTAATAAAAATGTTTCCTTCAGCAGATGATTGTAAAGGTCCAAAATCCATAATATCTGGGTTACCATTAACAAATAAAACCCATTGTTGAGAAACTGATTGAAGGCAAAGATGATTCCATCCACCTGGTGATGTTGTGTTGTAGTATTTGATTATACCATTTACAGTGATTGAAGTGCTGGTTATGCTAATGATAGGATCCCTAAAAAAACAAAAGGAAAAATAATTTTTTAAAATCATATTTCTAACCGATTTGTATTATCTTTAACAACATTTAAAAATGGATAGTTTTCAATGGCTTTTAATCGTAAATGTGATTGAGCATTTGTTTCAATAGCAGCATTTGCACCAGGTCGAACCCACAGACAAAGTGTAAAATCAGAGAATATTATGCTACTTGGTATTGTTATTGATTTAACGCTTTGATTGCTTATTCTTCCAGTAAAATATAAATCATAATTTCGATTTTTTTCTAAAACAAATTTGTAAAAAAATAATTCACTCTGAATGTGATTTACCGTATTCACAATTTGGTCCATAAAAGTTTTCATAACATTCACAATATCCAGTGTCATTACACGGTTGACCCGAACAAGGATTTTCAACAGCATTACAAAAACTCTAAAAATATTTTTGTGTATAAATATTATTTTTTTAATTCCATACGATGGGCTTATCACAGTGCGGGCCGTTAAAATTTAATTGACAACTGCAGGTAGGGATATTGCCATTAGCGATGCATGTACCATGTCCACAAGAATGATTAGAACAGGGATTATGACGACACAAATCATCTTCACACTCACAAAAATATCCTCCTGTTGTACTATTGCATGTTCCAGGATAACAAATATTGATAGAGGTTGGGCAATAATTGATTGTTGTATTACAATCGTCACCAATATATCCTGCAAAATTTGTCTTTACAAAATCAACACTAAACATATAGTCCAAAAATGATCACTGTTGATATCAACTATTAGAAAGCATAACGTGTGGTACTTACCTTCTTCACAAAGACAAACAGTTTGGTTTGTTTCGAAATCAGTTTTGCATTCGCCATTTACGCAAGTGTTGTCATCACAGAGTTCTTTTGGATAAACACATGATGTATCATTTTCCTTTGTCCAGTTGACGTTGCATTCACAAGAATATCCCAATGAATTATTGCTATCAGGCGAACAATTTCCATGTCCACATTTATTTGCATCTCCTTGGGGAAAGTTAAAACAAGCAGAAACGGGATTCTGTAAATAGAAAACGGTGTAACATTTTAAAAAATTTAAAAATTACTTCACAGTTGCGACCATAATATCCAGGGAGACCTAAAAAACAATTACTTAATTCATTATACCTTAAGATTAAAAGGTAGAAACTTGCATTGACAAGAATAATTACCCATTACGGGAATGCATGTTGAGTTATTAATGCAATTAAGTTCATCACATAAATTATCATATATTTCACACCTATCTCCTTTCCATCCTATGGGGCATTCACAAATTGGATCATCTAAGCTTCCATTACATATTCCTCCATTGAAACAGTAATATTCAAGTTTTTCACTATAACAGGGATCAATTCGCACTTCACAAAATTCTCCATATGTGCCTTAATTGTCCTAGGTAAAAAATAAAGATTTTTGAAAAAAGGCTTACCTTTATTGCAGTCGCAATATAAATCAGAACCATATTCCACACATGTTAAGCATGTATCTGGTTTATCTAAACAAGGGTTCACAGCCACATCACAATGGATACCAGTATAACCTTCATCGCAAAAACATTTTCCATATAGCTGACCCGCATTAATATATTTATAACAAGAGCCATTGTTACAATCATCATCAGTGTCGCAATCACCCAAATATGCGCACGCTGATTTTGTAGAATGTAATCCGTTAACACAAGTGCAAGAATATTCATTTAAGTTCATAGATGTACAAATACCATTATAACAAGCACTAACAAATTGACAAGCATCTTGTTGAACACATGTTACACCGTTGTAATAAAAACCTTTATTACAGTCACATCCACCTGTTGTTATATTACATTTTCCATTGATACAACTGTTTATCGATGATAGACAAGTATTTGTTAGCTGAGGATTTTGCACTGAAAGTGAGCTTCCCCTTGAATTAACAGCATTCAATCTTGCTAAATTTGTTTCACACCTTGTACCATTAAATCCTAAAAAGATTGTTTTAAAAATATTAAACCAATTTATTTATTTTACCTTCTTTACAAATACAAACACTTTTGTTTTGTGTTACTTGACAAATTGCACCATTTAAGCAATATGCTGCATTACAAAGATTTAGAGATACACTGCAATCATAACCAGCAAAACCTCTTAAACATTTACATTTACCTTCGACACAAATGCCACCATTTTGGCAACCAGTATATTGGCAATTTAATTCTAAAAATAATATTTAATCTAAATTTCATTGAACTCATAAATTTTTTTTTACCCAGACATTGTTCGTAATTTGTAGCACCACTTAAGTATGTTATAGTTTCATCAGGACATTTTTCACACATTTCACTTCCAAAATTATTTTGATAATAGCCTTTTGGACAACTTAAACATGGCTCTGTTCCACCTAAATTTATACTGTAATGTCCAGGTGAACATTGTGGTTGACATTCATGAACAAAATGTGCGCCACTTTTAATTGTTGTAGTATTAAAAGGGCAATGAACACACGCTGTACTACCCAGTTTACTTTGATAACTTCCTTTTGGACATGATCGACATGGTGCTAAGCCATTAATTGAATAATATCCAAATCCACAAAGTGGTAAACATTCATCAGAGCTTATTGCTCCTTCATTGATTGTTGAAGTACCCCCTTCACATGGTAAACATTCTTTTGAACTATAGCTTCCGGAATATGTTCCAATAGAACATGGAACACATACTTCTTTAATTGAAAAATAACCAGGGGGACATTTTTCTATAAATAAAATAGGTATTAACATTTTATAAGAAATAATCAAAAACAAACCACATCTTAAATTTGTATTAGCACCCCATCCATGAGAACAATAAACATGATATGTGATTGTATGAGATTTAATTAAAGGTGCACATTCAAGTTTAGCTTGAGGTAATTCTCTTGTTAATGAATTTGTGATTTCTGAAATACATAGCAACACGGATTCTGTATTGGGACTAGTAGTTGAAAAGTTAAAGGTGATATAGTTTGAATCAACATCTTTAGCTAAAAAATCCCATCCAACATTTGGACAATGCCGATTCACAAATTTATTCATTTCATTTTGTGTCTAAAGTGTTAATTCTTTTATATGATTTAAATAAATTCAAAGCCTTACTGATGATACAAATACTTGAGCACATGTAGTTTGAATAGGTTGTGTTCTGAAGGTTATTGAAAGTGTAATATTGGAAGCTTCTTGTTCCAAGCAATACGGAGTTCGAATCATTTCCTGTGTTTCACTTAATCGGTTTGCAGATGCTACATCTTGTACAAATCTCCATCGTTGTCCAGGAATACATACAATAGCTTTAAAATCTAATGGCAATTCTCTTGTCATGCATGGTTTTCGTCGATGACATACTGTAATATTTTCTGATTGTGTGCAAATGAATTGGTTGGTATCAATTTTCCATAAAGGACAATCAGATGCAACAGCCATATACCAAAATTGACACTGCGCAAGATTTCCTGCGGAATCAATGGCTGTTACATTTACCAAAAGAGGATAATCAATTTCAATAACAGTATTATTTGGAGGTGAATAAATGAGATGAACAGTTGATGAATCTTTAGTTTCTATGACTGGAAATTCAATAGGAACATATTTTGAAGTAGTACCCGATCGTAAATCAATGTGAATATCGGGGCATTGTATCTGAGGTTCTTCATAATCTATAATTATAATTTTATTGTCTATTAACCTATATTATTCATCACAAACCTTCATAAACAATATTTGTAATGCATTGAGCAGATTTTCCATGTTTATCAATTCCTATCCACTGAATTTCCTTTTCTTCACCATTAAAAACATAGTTTTCAGAATTCAACAATAAATTTGAATTGATTCGAAAATCTGGGCTGTTATCAGTAATTTCTGGCCATGGGATGCTTATAGGTTCAGAAAAACCTGTCTTTATTTTTTTAACTGTAATACTTGGTTGACATCTCATTTCCATCGATTGCCTATCCATACAAGTTGGAACTGGAGCAGATAATTCATTTCTTTTATTAATACTTCGGCTGCCATCTGGAAGAGTGTTACAGTAATCTGTTCCACAACAAAGCGTACATGATTCTGTTCCATTTTTACATTTCTCAAGATCTCGAAAATTTGTAACACAAGATGCAGAACAATCTTTTTCAATGTATGCTTCTTCACCATTCTTTTGTACTTTGGTCAAACAAGCTTCTCCAATATCACAATTTTTTGTTACAGAATTTGTACAAAAATTAAGAGCACCATAATCACAATAATAACAGATTGGTCCTTTTTTGACACAATTTTGACCTTGTTGAATATATCCATTTTTGCAGTAACACGTTGAAGGATTATAATCATTTGCTGGTAGCCGCCATTTTCCACTTTTTGAACAAACTAATTGTGGAAAAGTCCCCAATGAAAGTGATTGAGTTGTACAATTTCCTGTGGCGACAATATCCGTGGCTGACGTAGGAGTTGAACGATAATAGGTTAATCCAAGTCTTAACTAAATGATATTTTAGTTATGGCTAATGTTTTAGACAAAAACATACGGCAGGACAACTAATACGTGAAATATCCAAATTTTTGACGACGACGGTATTGCAATTTCTAGCTTTTACCATAATCCAAAGAATTGAATAAACAATTTTAATAGTTGTTTTTTGATGCGGCATAGAAGAATTAAGCCTAATAATTGTTTTAAATTTATTTTCTGGCACTGATGATATTAAATAATTCGCAGTAAAATATGAAATTTCAACTGTACATTCATTTTCAATGTTTTCTGCTAAGACATCAACTGTTCCTGTCTCAAGTTGAACCCTTATCATTGGTGATATCAGAAAACTTAAATAAATTAATTAATGAAATAGTAAGTTAAATTTGACAATTACTTGTTACCGCTTGATAAACTTGAAGAATACTTCCAACCATCATTTGTATAAATCCAATTATTACTTTTATCCCATCCTCGTAAAGTATCTCTTGAAGAATCGAAAATTGACTCTGTAATTTTTATAGCAATAATTTAGTACTCTGTTAAATTACACCGTTTTCTAACCTTTATGTGGCTCTGATGTTTCAAGGATTTGTGCATAATCATTATTTGAAAAATTAATTGAAACTTGTCGAGGTTGACGCCATTGTTGATTCCAAAAATTTTTTATTATTATGTCATTTTTAAGTTGTGCTGCTTCGGTAACAACAGATTTCGAAGTCCCACAAAAAATATCCGAGTTATCTAAAAACTGGCAAATGTTAACTTTAAATCTTTTTAGAAAATGTTTACCTGATAACACATAATTTGGTTGTATACAATGAAATGAAATCTTTTCTCCAAGACTATAATTTAATTTTTCGCTTATAATGTCAGGTGTTTCTTCAATAGTGCAGTCATCAATTTCAGAATGACATATCGGTAATTCAGATGGCCATAAAAGATTATCTTGACAAGTAATAAATGAACAATTCAAATTTTCCATTGGACATATCATTTGATAACCATCTTCACATTTTAGCTGAATCGTTTTTCCTTTTGCAAAATCCTCGATATTGTTAGTTACAAATTGAAGATGACTGTGTGAATCTAATACAACACTGCTACATTGTACCTCTAAAATTTGAATGTTACAAAAACTCATTGCTGTTTTTGTTTACTTTGACAAATTGGTGTGGCAACAAATCCAGCAGTATTATTATCAAAAAGAGTACATACAGTACTTGATGGACCAATAATTATTTCATTGCTATTTTGACAAGAAAACATTACGTGTTGTCCAAGGGAGTAAGTGTCTTGTTGGGGTGTTATAATTAATCCTTCCACTATTGGTGGTGTACATGACGGTGCTTTTATATTTGGACATATAGGTGGAACATTCCAATAAGAATTATTTTGACATACTACTGTCATCAATATTTGTGAATCAGTGCAATACATTTCAAGTATTTCACCAACTAATCGTAAACTTGTTGCTGGTTGTAAAACAGCATTATGAAAATAATCAACTGCAGGACATCTTTTACCTTTTACAATAAATACAGTTATTATTTTTAAAAATGTATAAAAATTAGACTTACGAACTACTGTTATATCAGGTGATATAAATGTTTTCTCATACTCAGGAAATTCTCTTTTTTGTATTTCTGAATAATCATAAATTGCAAAAGTATCATTGTCAGAATTTTGAACACAAGTATAATTTCCAATATCATTGATGCATGTGGTATCGTATGAACAAAGTGAATAATTCATTGCACATTCATCTATATCAACACAGGGGCCAGACTCATTATATTCTTGCCAATATCCATATTGGCATTCACATTCACATACATTTTGGTTTTCAACTTTTTTTGCAATGCCATTACCACAAATTGTTTTTGAACAATTTAAAACTGTAATAATGGTAAATAAATTAGTTGAAATTAAAAATGAATGTCAGCTTACATTCACATTTTGGTAAGGGCATAATCCAATGTCCTTCTGAATCACAACTAACAACTTTGCTTTCATTTGTATTATATCCATCTAAGCATGTTACTGTAGCATTGCTATTTGCTATAACATATTGAAGACCATTTACATCATTAATTTTACCGTTTACAATTATTGCTTCAGCTATTAAACAAGTTGGTACTAAAATTAATTTTTAACTAATCTTATTTAAAATCTCATATGTAATTCTTACATTCGCAATACATTTCAGGGGTTGTCCATTTTCCATTTTCTTGACAAATTCTCACGGCACTTGTCCCACGCATAGAACCATTTTTACATTCATAATAGGCATAACTCAAATATGTTGTATTTTGTAATAATGTCTCATTTAAAGTTGCATTTAAATCGGCATCTGTCCAAGTTGATATATTACCATACTGACTTTCAGGTGATGAGCAATTAATTACTAAAAATAAATTACCTTTTTGTCAAAAGTTTCATTTTTGATTATTTCATAATTTTTATCAATGTTTCCATGTGTGAAAGTCTTTTTTATAACAAAAACAAGTTTTGTCTTGAAAAATGAATGTCTATTATTTTTTTTATTTTACCTTTCAAGAAAAGAAAAGAAAGAAAAGGTTTACTCCTTTGCTCTTTACCCCCGTTTTAAATGTTATGGATTTTTTCATTGCATTATGAGAATAGTTAATTAATTGTTTAAATGGAATCTCAAATGCCATAAAAATCCTAAAATTATGGCAAGATTCCTTTTTAAAGACACTCTGGATCTTTTTTCTTTTGCTTCTTTAAATATCTTTTGACAAGGCTTTTGGTTTTCAAAAATCTATTAAAAATTATCAATATTCAAGCCCGTATCCAGAATTTATTTTTAAGAGGGCTGACCTTTGATATTTTGCCACCGCTTTGTAAAATGCGGCAAAAGATCAAAGAATTTCAGAAGGAGAGGCTAAAGCCCCCCCCCCCCTCCCCCTCTTAAATACAGGCTTGTCAATATTAAGTTTTTTCGATATAATGGTTATCCCCGAAATGTTTACTAACAGCTCTTTTTATTCAAATTTCAATGTTTATTTGAAACCAAAACGCTATCCGCAAAAACAAGCCTTTAAATAATCAAATTATTTTAGAGATGCTCGAAATTTTTATTATAATTTAACAAATTAGCCAATCAAAAACTCTTTTGTTTATGCCTATCATAGTTTTTTAAACAATCGTTAATTAAATAGAATAGAAAAAAGATCTTGTAAGTGAAGAGAGAAAAAAAGAAACGGAAGAATTTAGAGGGTAAAACGTCCATTGCGCAACCACAAACTATTCATCAAACAGGTCAATGACGGCAACAATCTCTATCTATCTTTTCTTTCTTATATTGTTCTAAGGTCATTAACACGCGATTATAATAAACTTTAAAAATGGATTAGAAAAGTTTTGTTATGCTTTTTAGTAATGATATCTATTTTATTAATATTAATAATTTTTAGTGATAATGATTGTTAATTGGATTGATGTAATTCTTTTTGGATCATTTGCTTTTACGTTATTATATTTTTCAACGTCATTGTTTAAAAAATTGGTTGCTTGGTATCAAGCATATTGGAATTATCATCATCATACAGACGCCTACACATTTGAGCCAGAAATGAACAGGCGCCGCTCAACGGAAACCGGAAACCGGCATCGGATAGGTCTAGTTATTTTTTTCTCTTGAAGGCTTTTGGTAAACCATTAATCTTTTCTTTTTTATGCAAGCTAGGCACCATTAAGGTTAAGCTTAAAGCTTTTTCTATTCAAAAAAGAAGGAAGAAAATGAAACAAAGCGAAACAAAAAATACGAGCTTTTTAAGATTCTATATTTTATGCCCAAAGACATTTTTGTCGTTTATGACGCCGCCTATTCCTCCTTTATTTTGCAATTTTGCTTTTAAAAATAACATAGATGCCATTGAGACATTTTTTTCCTTCCTACTCAAAAATTTAAAAGGTATAAAAAAAGTATAAACAAAAAGTTTTTTTCTTCTTTAGACAGTGAAGCTTCAATTCAAAGCAGGAAGCTAATGGTTGAAAAAACTGATTCTTGTTTGAGTCGTGAACATAGCAGTGGATTGGGATCACATCTTGATCTTATTAATGATGAAGAGAGTACTACTGAATGTTTAACCCCAACAAATAAGGTATGCATAAATAATTGAATTTATTTTTGAAAGATATTTGAAATTTGGATATTATAGGATGGTCTTAATGATATGATAAAAGCTTATTCATCTATTATAAGCCACATTGGAGAAGATGTTAATCGACAAGGATTGGTCAAAACTCCAGAAAGAGCTGCAAAAGCTTTACTTTTTTGTACCAAAGGCTATGAAGAAAATTTTGATGGTATTTATTTAGCTATTAATTTTGGGAAGTCCTATAACAAAAAAAATTACAGACATCATCAACAAGGCTATTTTTGATGAAGATCACGATGAAATGGTTATTGTTCGTGATATTGAAATGTTTTCGCTTTGCGAACATCATTTAGTACCATTTTTGGGCAAAGTTCATATTGGATATTTACCAAATCGAAAAATTTTGGGTCTCAGCAAGTTAGCTCGAGTTGTTGAAATGTACAGTCGACGTTTACAGGGTAAAAAATGAAAACTTTTTGAAAAAAATCTTTAATTTTTGATTTGTTTTTTTTTTGCAGTTCAAGAAAGATTAACAAAGCAAATTGCAACTGCAATTCTACAAGCCATTCAGCCAACTGGTGTTGGAGTTGTTATTGAAGCTTGGTAAGTTTTAATGTCTTTTTTTATCACTGTAATCTTGCTTAATAATTAATCTCTTTCTTATGTACATACATAATTTTAAGTCATATGTGTATGATGATGCGTGGAGTACAAAAAATTAATGCAACTGCAACAACAAGTTGTATGCTTGGAGTATTCCGTGAAGATCCAAAAACTCGTGAAGAATTTCTTACTTTAATTTCAAAAAAATCATCATAAAAAAATCATCAATCATTCGCTTTTACCAAATTTAGACCCGTGTCTTTGTTTTTTTTGTAATTTTAAAACTCGCGATTTTTAAATTAACGGTTGCTTTTTTGCTCTGATGTTTTTTTGAATAATAATAAAACAAACGTTTGCACTCAGTGCTTGGCACCCATTGATTTTTTACACATTCAGAAAAAGTTGGCTGTGAAGGCAAATATCCAATTTGGCATTGATAATATAAAAATTGGCCATCAGTTTCATTGACATCAACAATAAATCCGTTTGTTATGTTCGGATAAGTGCATTGTGTAGCTAGAAAAGCAAAAAATGAAAACTTTCATTTTTTCATGTTTTTTTCTTACTTTCACAATCTGGCGGCAAAGTATCCCATTTTCCTCCTTTTTCACAACTTCCTTTTTTGGCAATTAAATGTGGAGAAGAAATACAGCTATAATCAACTGACGAACGATAGACATGTGGAAATGTTTCAAATTTTGCAATAACATGATTGCCATAAGCTGGTTTTGGACAATCTTTAAAAAGCGAAATTTGAGAGCTTCTTGATAGTAGTAGTAATAAGAAACAAACCAATAGAATACGAAATTTGGGCAGCAAAATATTTTTGAGTTGAATGCATTTGTAAAATTGCTTTATGATGTTTTGTTTGGTGTGAAAGAATCGGTAAAGCATTTGCATCAATCAATAATTTTTCATAATTTGTTTCAATCTATAATTCATAAAAAATGAAGCAATTAATGAAAAGTATTGTAGCGTAAGACATACCGTAATTGAATCTTTATTAGTAAGATTTAACACGTCAAAATAAAAAGTTATCCCACATTCTTTAGTGTTACATGGAACTTCAATTATCCAGGAACAGTGAAAAGGATTTCTATTACTTTCATTTCGGAAGCCAGGAGATTCAATTTGGCCATAACTTTTATTAAGGAAAACATTTATGCATGCTAAAAGAAAATAGACGTATTGGATTTTACGCACACTTTTAATTACTTTGTTGAAAATCTATTGAAATTCCGCCAGCACCAGGACTATTTTTTTCTGAATGAAATTCGAAAATTAGATATGGCAAATGCGTTGCAACAGCAGTTGGAGGAGAATTTGCATGCCCAAACATTCCCAGTATTGACCCACTTCCTGTTTCAGTTTCACTTTCATAAATTTTAAGCCAGTCACCGAGTGCTAAATCAAATGTCGGAATTTGCGCTCCCAAAAGTGTTGATCCTCTTTTTGTAACTATCCATCGGCAGTCTAATAATGGGCGATATAACCTTGGATTATATAATTGTGCTGGAGTTGAAATTTTGCCATTCCATGTATCAAATTTACTAATGCATGATGTCGTCTCTTTAATTTATGCAAGCTGAAATCAATCAAAGAACATTCAAAATATTAAAATATTACCTTCTGTAGAATACTGTAATTGAAAGCCTCTTACAGTGCCATTTGCTCTTTCGTTATCTATATTATGCAAACTTGGTCTATACCGTATTCTCAATTCATTATCAACAAATAAATGTGTAAAAGGGCCATCATTGCTCAGCCTTAAGTTTTCTCCTGTTGCAAAACCTTCGACTGATAATTCATCATCCGCCAACATTTTTAAATCCAAAAACTGTAATTTTTTGTATGAATCCAACGGAAACATAGATTATAAAATTTTACATTTAATTGAATAATTGATCCTGGTTTTTGTGAGATATGCCATTCACAAAAGTTGTCATCATCTGAAATACATGAAGTCGCAGGAGCATGAATAACACCAAATTTATTAGTAAAAACTGGAACTTCTGATGGAAATTTATTCGGACAATCTATAATTCATAAAAAAAGAATCTATCAATGAAAGGTATTGTTATGTTAGACATACCGTCTTCATCACTTGCATCACTACAATGAGCAAGCTGATCACATTGAGCTTTTTGGGGAATGCACTGACTATTGTCTTTGCAACGAAAGTCATCTAAATTTGCAATAAAGAAAAAAATTTAAAATCAAAAAATACTCACTCTCAAAACATGCAAACGTTTGGCATACGGTAGGAAGATAAAGTGCTTGACGCTGTACTTTCCAACCATATGTATCGCCATTTTTATAATCAAGATTGTACGAAATGGCATTTTCCAGTAATGAAGGAACTTTTGGCTCGCCTTTAGCCCATAATGGAGTGTATAGGGAAACGGGTTTACCCGATGTCACGACTTTTAAAGGTGGATACAATGAACAATTAAAAAATGGAACATCCAATTTCGTACATTCAGAAGAATTTTCCCCAACATCAAAATAAAGCCCCGTCCAAATTTCTGAAGATGTATTTTGAAAAGCCGCCGATAAATTAGAAGAATAAAGTAGTGGATAAATAAATTTAGCTAAATCAACAGATTTGTACCAATTTGGTAAATTTAAAGGTTGTGAATATTTATTTCTAAATAAATTTTGATTCTAAAAATAGTAACCCAAAAAAATTAAAGACTTACTCAGGAGAGAAACATAAAGTATTTGCATCATCAAAATTAACAATTTGTACAGTACCATTTTTGGTACCAATTTTAAAGCACTGTGTTCCTATATTAAACCATGTTCCATTTTCAGGACATTTAAGTTTTACACTTGAACCCGTGGTATACCCGTAATAATCGGTGACATCATTATCATCATTATTATTATCATTTTGTGCAAACACCAGATTTGCAGAAATAAATAGTGTAAATATTAATAGTTCTTTCGAAACATACCAGCATCCATAATCTTGAACGCTCCAAGGCATTTCTTTGAACTTTTTCAAGGAATAAATTAAAAGGTTAAGAAAAAGGTTTATTTTTGCCAAGTCTTGTTTTTCTTTTTTATTAGAAAAACCTTTTTTTTGATTTCCTTTAGTAACAAAATTGAATATAATCAAAAAAAATCAAAAAGGTGCGTCAGAAAAAAACTTAGGAGTTGCAACGTCTACTTTTGTTCTCCTTCTTCTACGACAACTTCCACCTGGAGTTTGTCCATCTTCTTCGATATTTTGTGGTTGGTTCTTCATTTTTTTGTGTCCTTTTTTATACATTTTTTGCGTAATTAACATTGATAAGCGTTTTTTGTTCATGATTTAGAATCAATATATATCACTAATGTTTAAGACTAACAATTATTTTTGAATTATATATTTGTACAATGTTTCATAGATCTGCTTAATTATATTTAAAACTTTTTTAAAGCTGATTATTAAAATTATGATTGACAATGATAAATTGGGCGTTTCCTTTTTTGAAAGAAACAAGTTTTTAAGTTGTTCTTTTTTTGCTTTGCTTTTTTTCATTTAAATTCAAAAAAATAACTTTCACAGATGTATCATTCTTATATTTGTAAAAATTTATCCTAAACGTTTTATTGAATATTTCCGTACTTTTTATTAATCATTATTTTAACATATTTACTATCACTTTTAAATACAAAATAATGTACTTAAATTAATTAAATTTGTCAGTATTGTAAATTGCAAAACAAAAGACGTATACAATTCTGTTCTCACAATGATTTATTAATTACTGTAACAACCATAAAAAATTGCAGATATGACTGCGTGGTGGTAAATTTATCACTACTTTTAAGTTTATTAGCAAATCAACCGAAATTTTAACATTGCTGATTTTCCGCCTTCAATTTCACACCTAAAAATTTTCACGTTTAGCTTTGTTGCCTTATATTTTACGATTCTACATTTTGCGCTTTTCGTTTTTCTACTTTCATATTTGGGGATTAAATGTTATAAATTTTACCACTAAATTTATTGTTAACTCTGTTCCTTAATAAATGAAATGACGACAAAAGCTAAATACACAAATCTCAAATTAGCACTGCCGAAGGTTTACCATTAAATGCACAACCCCAATTAAAACGGCTTATAAAATTAACGATTGTAACACAAACATTCTGATCAACAATTTAATGAAACAGTTTTTCGTATAAGCTATGAAACGGTATAAAAATTTTTACGGAATACGGTAACACATATTCCATATTTAATGGAAAAACCTTCTGTTTATTCTTGATTTCGATAACCGAAATTTGATCATTCAAAAAATAAAATAGACAAAACAATTTTTTCTGACAATAAATAAACTGGCAGTAGTAGTCAATTTTAAAAAAACAAAACCCGATTGGTCACATTATTTAATACACATATTTATTCAATTTTCACATAAAAAATACATAGTTTACATACGGAATCTAACCCCATGTAGCATGGCAATATTTAAATAAACTCTTTGTTCATACAATGTGAAATAACTGATTTACACCAATTCAAGAAGGAGAGCCATACCTTGACCACCACCAATACAAGCTGAACCAATACCGTATTTTGCACCTCGACGTTTCATTTCATGAGCTAAATGACCAATAATTCGAGTACCAGATGAAGCAAGTGGATGTCCAAGAGCAATAGCTCCACCATTAACATTGAAACGATCACTTTCAATTTTGAGTTCTTTTTGAACGGCAAGACATTGTGCAGCAAATGCTTCATTGACTTCAACTAAGTCAATTTTTTCTAATGGAATTCCAGATTTTTTGCAAACAGCACGAATTGCTCCAACAGGACCAATACCCATAATTGATGGATCACATCCAATAGCATGCCAAGCAACAAGGCGAACAATGGGTTGTAAATGTTGGCTTTGGACAGCAGATTCACTTGCAACAACTACTGCAGCAGCACCATCACATATACCCTAAAAATCAAAAGCATAAAATGTAAAAAAGAAAAATGAGATATAACATACCGAAGCATTACCAGCAGTAACAAGACCATCTTTTTGGAAGACAGGTGCAAGTTTAGTTAATGTTTCAATAGTTGTTTCTCGTGGATGTTCATCAACAAGGAATTGTTGTTCACCTTTCTTTGATTTAAGTGATACAGGAGTAATTTCATTTTTAAAGTATCCAGCATTATTTGCTAATCTCCATCGCGTTTGAGAACGAAGAGCAAATTCATCAACATCTTGTCGACTAAGTTTATACATAGAGCCAAGCTTTTCTGCAGTTAATGCCATTGGAGTTTTAATGTGTTGATCTGTTAATCCGGTCCATAAGCTATCTTCAAACTAAAAAAACACAGTAAACGATAAAAAGATTTATATAAAATGTGCTTACTTCCATAGGCTTTCCAAAAGTTGTTCCAAAACGAGTACCACGAACAACAAAAGGTGCTTGAGACATACTTTCTGAACCACCAGCAATAACAACATTAGAATCACCAGCAATAATTTGCTAAAAATATATATGGAATGATGGGAATTGCTATAATAACAAACTTACATGTGCACCATCAACAATTGACTGAAAACCAGAACCACAAAGACGATTAACAGTAACAGCAGGAACTTCAACTGGAAGTCCGATTCGTAATCCAACATGACGAGCAAGATATGCAGCACATTTTGAAGACTGAATTACATTACCTATAAATGTTTATTTTAACATTCAATGGTTCTATGTGTTATAAAAATCTTACCAAAGACAACGTGATCAACATTTTCTGGTGCAATTGATGCACTTTGAAGTGCGGCACGTGCAGCAACAGTTGCAAGATCAGTTGCAGTTTGATCTTTTAATTTACCACCAAATGTTCCAAAAGCAGTACGCTTAGCGCCAACAATGAAAATTCCTTGACGTGTTGCCATGTTAGTGGATGGGACGATTGAAGTCCTAAAAAGTTAATTAAACGATTGCGATTGGATCTTTAATGAGTAATAAATATATCGTTAAAGAAGCAAAAGACAACGAACAAAAGCGAACGTCTACACTACAAAAAGTGTACATCGTTTTTGAACATGTATATGCACGAGGATGGGGTAATCATTGAACAAATAATGAAATGGCATATTACATAATTATAAAAATGATGGTAAAAAATATATAGAAAAAAGGCGTATAATAAAAAAAGAAAACTGTAATCACATTGAAATAAAATAACTAACAGAATGGATTAAATCAGGATGGGTTTAGAAATATAAAATATTCTAAATTTAAGACGAGCCTTACTGTCAAAAAATTAGTAATTTAACAATTTTGCGTCATCATCTATTGAATAAAGAAAATATTGAAACTTTGGGGTCTGCCTCAAAGAACATAATTTTTTTCTTTTGATAAATATTTTCGTGGCGATAGCGTTTTAACGTTTTATTCTTGGATTGGATTTAGTGTTTTTGCATAATTATATAAACCAATGGCCTACAGTAAATCTTTGTTTTAATAAAAATTTACTCGTTTATTTTTTGACAAATTATTTTAACTTTGTGATTATCTCATAAAATATTGTTGGATAAAAAAAAATTTTTTTCGCTCAACCTAGAAAAAGAAACTCACAATTGACAATAATGAAAACGAACATTTATTATTATTACCAGATTTCTTTAACTGGAAATACATAATAAAATATAATTAAAGGATGAGCGAAAGTTTTAATTTTTTGTTATTTTAATATGTTTTAATTAAAAAACTTAACATAGCTAGGCATTAATGACAGTTAAAAATCAACTTTTAGAGATTCTAAACAAACAAAACAGACATAAAACTTTTTAAAAACATATTTTTTATATCAAATCATTTAAAATTGATTTAATTTGATGCTTTATAATATGAACAAAATTAATTCAAAAAGTAATTTAGACATCCAGAAGAGAAAAGTGTTGCTGTGATTCCAGCTCAGTAACTGATTACAGAGTATGTAAAGGAGTCAATTACCTCAGAAGATAGAAGGAAAATATGTAAAAAAATGAACCCATTTCCGATAAAGTTTGATTGACTTTTGTGTTTTTAGTTTATCTATTTGTATTTTTATTCATATCTTCAGCATATCAACTATATTTCATAGTTCAGCTTAAAATTTATCTTTTTTTTCGTCTTTTTCATTTGCAAACGTTGTGGGTGGTCTTTTTTTTTTCTATGTACGGCGCGGCTTGAAATTTCGTTTTTTTTCAAGTGTGTTATTTTTTTGATGTTTAGTTAGAAATAAGAAAAGAATATTGGAAGCATTTTATCAGTTTTAAAATATTTCTTGTGTTAAATTGAAAAACATTAGTGGTGCTTATTGTTGAATATTCTTCCTTTATATTATAGCAAAAAATAGTTTAACTAGTACCATCTGGTAATTACTAAAAATGGTTTATAAGATGAACGTACTTGTGTCATAAATCCAAATTTTTTTATAATTTTATTATTCCACTTTTTTACACGTTTCAACTAAATAAAGTATGTAATGTTTGATAAAATGTCTTATTGGCTGTTATGATCGAAAAAAAAAATTTTAAGAAACAAGTAGTTTAGTCAACAATTTGTGCATAATGAATAAAGATAAATAAGCAAACAAAAAAAATGATCAACTAACATAAAAAAGTGGTAATTTTCATGAATTTTAGTTCATGCCATTCTCATAAGTTCATGTGGAGTTAAACGAGATAATCGTTGATTATCAGGAACAATTTCAATGGAATTGATGCTGCCAGTTGTTTGTTCACGTGCAGTAATTGTAAAAATGCCATTGTGATTAATCTTATAAGTAACTTCAACTTGTGGTACACCAAGTGGTGCTTTTGGAATATTTTTGAGTACGAATTTTCCAAGTTTTGTATTCTTTTTAACATTTTCTTCTTCACCTTCGTAAACGGTAATTGCGATTGATGTTTGATTATCAACATTAGTAGTAAGAAAATCTTTAAATTCATGTGGAATTTTGGTGTTTCTTTTGATAGCAATACCAAAGTAACCATTTTTGTCATCTTTATCTTTATGACAATGAACTCCAAGTGAATGAGGAGTTACATCCAAAAAGCGAAGATTTGTAATGCTGGAATCACAAGAATTCGTTAAAATTGCAGCTTTAATTGCTGCACCATATGCAACAGCTTGATCTGGATTAATATTTGTTCTTAATTTAGAAGAAGAATCGTTTAAAAATTTTTTCAAAATTTTTTGAATCTTTGGAATTCGAGTTGATCCACCAACAAGAACAATATTATCAACACTTTCTTTTGAAATTTTTGCATCTCTGAGAGCTCGCTTTACAGGTTCAAGGGTTTTGTGCATTAAATCTGAGCACATTAGATTAAATTGTGCTTGGGTGATTGGGCAGCTTAATAAATTTTCACCATTTTCAATTTCAATATTAACAGATGGACATCTATTAAGTGAACGCTTTTTACGCTCACAGACTTTCTTGATTCGAGAAATTAATTGTGGATTTGTTGATGCATAATCTAATTGATATTTTCCCATACAATATTGAACCATTCGTTGATCGAAATCTTCACCACCAAGATGTGAATCACCATTAACAGCAAGGACTTCAAATTCACCATTTTCAACTTTAATAATTGAAACATCAAATGTACCACCACCAAGATCATATACAAGGATAACACCTTTTTTATTTGATTCCTTTGTTCCATATGCAATTGCAGCTGCAGTTGGTTCATTAAGAAGTTGTAAAACATTTAAACCAGCTAAACTTGCAGCTCGAATAGTTGATTGCCGTTGTGCATCATTAAAATAATGAGGTACTGTAATAACCGCATGTTCAACACTATGATTTAAATATGCTTCAGCAGTATCTTTCAAATCTTTTAAAATGATTGCACTAATTTCTTCTGGAGAATACTTTCTTGTGCGTCCTTCATTGATGATCTCAACGGCAGCATTTCCAGCAGTGGTGGGAACGACTTTGAAAGGCCATTTCTTAATATCATCTTGAATAGCAGGATCATTATACTTTCTGCCAATTAATCGTTTAATAGCATATACTGTGTTTGATGGATTTTGATGCATTCTTTCGTATGCATCTCCACCAACAGTTCTAACATTTTGATCCAGTGCAACTACAGAAGGTGTGGTGTAATATCCTGCTTGATTAGTAATAATTTCAACCTTTCCATTTTCGAATACACCAACACATGAATAAGTTGTGCCAAGATCAATTCCAATCGCCTTTGAAGTTGATGATGCCATGTTTAAGCTGGAAAGTATATAAATCAGTATATTTGCAAGAAGATAGTAATTAAAGACGATAGTAAAAGCACATAAATAAAAAAATTTGATTGAAAATTTTAACAGTATACAGAAATATAAATCTGACCTATAAACTATCGAATGCATAGCGCATACAAAGTAGTGATCGGATCCCGTCCCGTTCCCGCGAGATTCCCGCGGGAATCCCGTACGGGAATTTCCCGTGTCCCGTCCCGCGCTGATTTCACTTTTACGGGATTCCCGTAATCCCGTCCCGTGGCTTTTCCGAAATACGGGATTCCCGTTTTCCCGTCCCGCCGGTATTTTTATCCCGCACACAAAAATTTCAAGGTGAATATTGAACGTTGATTGCTGTCATGTTTAAAAAGTAATCCAGTATCGTTCAAAAAGATTAAACAAGCAAACCCTAGTTGATTTTAAGCTGTTTTATCACCGAAAATCAAAAAACTTTTCATACTTCAAGTTATTTAGAAGAAATCATTTTTTCCCGGGATTACGGGATTCCCGCGGGAATCCCGCAATCCCGTCCCGTGGCTTTTTCCCAAATACGGGAATCCCGTTTTCCCGTCCCGTGGCTATTTTGAAAAAACGGGATTTCCCGTTCCCGGGTTTTTTGAAAAACGGGACGGGATCCGATCACTAATACAAAGTTAAAAATCGCTTAAGCTGAAAATGGATTAAGGCAGCTAAAAATATGCTTCAGCCGTATTGAAACATTTGGGAATCACTTGAAACATTCTAGACAAATTAAATGTCATTTTTACTTAACAAGTGTTATACCGTAATCAGTTACTTTCTCACCAGTTTAAGAAAAATGAAGGTCTAGAGCTAATTCCATCAAAGAAACTCTATTTTTACACTTTAAATATTGTTTCAGACTTACCTTTACTTATAACCACAAAATAAAAGTCTTTTTTGCTACGAACAAACTTTTTGAAAAGGTTTTATTTTTATACCCTGAAAAAAGAATGTTTTTCAAGTTTGTGATTACGATTTACAAAATAATGGATTAATTAAAACCCAGGGATTAAGACAAGAACGCACGCCAGTTTAAAAATGCGACACGAGATGATAAAAAAGAATTCCCGCGACTTAATTAATATCTACGATGGAGAAAGGGTTGAAAAAAAACAAAAATGTAATCTCTGGACAACACCAAAAGATCACAATTGACAAGAAAACAGGCGGGTTAGAAATGCGGCATGAGACTTAAGGTGAATGCGTTAATGAAAAAAATTAAGTAATTTCTGGACAAGATACTGTAAAAATGGTAAAGCAAAAAATAACATGGAAAAGTTTGCTGCTATCATTAAAAAAAGTAGACAGTTTAAAGTTTTTTTAAGATTTTGCTGGTTTTTTTAAATCACCAAATTTACAAAATCGAAGAAATCAAAAAAAACGAAAGGCAAAAAAATATTTTGAAAGAGGATGGACGTGTTATTTCTTTCATTTCGATGTTTTTTTTTTTTTCTTTTGCGCATTTTAAAGTTCAGACATATGTATGAATAAAAAAAACATTATTACAGCAAAGAAAAGCAGCGCCCAACTAAAATGAAAGTTTTGAAAATTTAAGGAAACATAGTAAACAAAGGGTCTTAGGTACTTGCATAATTTAGAGAAGAAGATATTTCAAACAAAAAATATTAAAGGAAAAGGTGGCAGCCCTTCTAGCAGCAGCAATAAGAATAACCTTTATGTTTTCTGAACCAATCACCTTTCCGTTTTTGCTTTCTTTTCAACAGCTCCATATGCAAAAGAAGAACAAAAATTTGGGCAATTTGGAAACTGCCATTCAAAAAAAAGTGCAACAACAAAATCAAAAAATTGTGGATCTAAAATTAACAACACCAAGGACGCAGACAGAATTTTTTTTCGGGGAAGGGCACGCCTTTGATCTTTTGCCGCTTTTGGCACGCGTCGGCAAAACATCAAAGAAATTTGTCAATTTCAGGGGGGGCACAGGTACCCTAATGCCCCCCCTTAAATACGGGCTTGAACAACACAATGGTATAAAACAACAATGCGTCGATAAAAGTTTTCGTAATTTACACCCATGTCTCCCTTGATAAAAATGCTAAAAGCACATAATATCGAAAACATTGATGGCAAATGCTGTCGATCTCCGTTGTCGGCTAAGATGTATCAGCCTCCGCTATGCCCATATTTTTCTGATGACTGTCGTAACCCTGGTTTATAAAAAGCGTGACAAGCTACGTTTTAAATTGCATTTTACAAGATGCAAAGACGTAATATGTATAATACAGAACAAAATTTTTCCCCATACTTAAATACGTAAATACGGGCTTGCCAAGACATAATTTTTTTGTGAACACATTTGTTTAGTTTTGAGGTAGGGGAAGCAATTAGAGTGATTGGCATTTCTCACAAAGTAGTTTCTTGATTAAAATTGATGCACTTGCAATAGTTACATGCTAAATTACTTGGACTTTCTTCAGTGCTGTATTAGCCTAATACACCATTAATCTATACAAATGCTTTGTCCAAAGTTATTACTATAGCTGGAAGTTTTGTAAACAGCAAAATTCTGTTGTTTAGTTTGTTTTTTTTTCGGATGTGTTATTTTTTGAGCACATACAATTCAGATAAATGTTGAGCCTTATAGAGATTTTTTAATAATATTAAAGACTTTCAAAAATAAAAATATGTGGTATTTACTTCTTTGATATTACAGGTGTTCCAACGAAATTGAAACATTTAATTTGCTCTTTCTTTGTTACTAAACTTTTTTTTGCGCGCGCTTTTGGCGAAGTGAGTGTGCGTTCGCCAAACTTAGGCGCCCAAGCAAACTAAGATTGTGTTGATGCCTATTTCAAAAAAAATCTTTTTTAAATTAGTATTTAGAAATTGTTCTTCTCTAACATCACCTTGAATATCGGCGGACAAAATTAAAAAAAGTTAAGGTAAGAATCATGGAAGCTTTGATATATCTATTTTTTATTTCTTATTTCAGTAAGAGTATCTCAGATAAATTGTTTTTGGAATGAAATGGATTCTGTATCTTTTTCTGCGTCCAAGTGATAATGATGGTGATGAAGAAATTGAAATGATCAACTTTAAATCTTTCTTCTTCTCGTTTATCATCTTCTACTAACAGTAAGTTGTTTTTTGTGAGGAGATTAGAAGAATAATATTCTCTATTGATATATGGCACTGTAACTACATATATGAGAATATGTATGCTGTTTCTTATCTTTTACATGCAGCTGTTATGATTGGATTAGGTAGCATTGATTCTTTAACTGTTAGATCTAGCTTTGCTTTTTAATTGCAATCCACATTGCTCGTCTCCTTTTTTGTAATAGCTTTATAGAATTTGAATTGGAAAAGAATCTTCTATCAAGGGATGATGTACTACAAAAATCTCGTGCTATCAGTGAATAAAAAACAAAAAAATTGGAAGATCTATTGATAGCTTTAAAGGATGAAACTGGTCAAAAAGAAGACAAAGCAAACGCAACAATTATTGATCTGCAAAAAACAATTAATAATTTGCAAGCACAATCACGTATATATTTTGATGAAGAAAGACCTGTATCTGTTTCTGGTGAATCTGAAGATAATCAAGCTGAACAAGAAGATGAATCAGCTCAAACACCTTCTGATTGGATGAAAGAAGAAGTTGTATCTCAAAGTTTAAGTCCATAGGAATCATGATGACCCTTAAACACAATTAAAGAAGTTATGGTAAGCTTTTTGGAAGCTGTGGCATATCTATTTTTTTAATTAACCTACATATTTCAGTAAGAGTATCTCAGATGAATCACTGTCGCTCTCTTTTGAGTTATGACCCAAAAGAGAGCGACTTCTGGAATGAAATGGATTCTGTATCTTTTTCTGCGTCCAAGTGATAATGATGGTGATGATATTTGTGATGAAAAAACTGAAATGATCAACTTTAAATCTTTCATCTCTTCGTTTATCTTCTTCTACTAATCGTAAGTTGTTTTTTTGTGAGGGGATTAGAAGAATAATATTCTCTATTGATATTGCACGGAATATGTATGTAGCTTCATATCTTTTACGCCCAGCGCTTGTAGTTGGATTAGATAGCATAGCTTCATTTACATATCAATTTAATGACAATTCTATTTCCTTTACACTATCTACATCGTAGTTTTATAGGTTCAAACGTCGTCAAATGGATGAATCTTCAAATTTTTATTTTCGATCTAACGTCCACCACTACACATTCGTCACAAATTTGAATATTTGATGGATGTTGATCTTCCAGCTTTACATATCTTGCCTTCTTTGCAGCTCGATTCGACATCTCTGGAGTGAAATGGATACTATATCTTTTTTAACTGATTATTTTCTTTTTATTTTTCAGTGGTAGAATACTGTATTAATATGTGTCTTTTTTCGTATTTCATTTGTTTGTCAATGTTTTGGTTTTTCCTTCTATTGTTTTTTGACTATTTTTTCTTAGTTTGATTTGAATAAACTTTTATTTACTTATATATACCAGAAGGATATTGATACACAAAAAAACAATTTATAATATAATTAAGAAAATAATACAATAAAAAAACTACAGTACACCGGGCAAGCATTACATTATATATTTATTGCAAATCAAGAAACAAAAATGCAATTAAGTGGCTTACAAAATAAATTAAACATTTTCAACTTTAATATATGTAGAAAGACTGTCAACAATTTAATTCTCATTTAACAGATGAATCATTACTAACTCCTGGAAGTTTCTTTGTTTAAATTTTGATTTTATCTCTCTAGGTAAACAATTAAAGGTTATGGGGCCCATATCTAACAATGTATTGCTCTCAGGTTTTACGCAGCTGGATATGATAAAACGTGTCCCTTTATAGCGCTTGGGGAAGTTAACCATCTTAGGATATTGTGTAGAAGTGGTTATATTTACTTGCTGGAAGTAAATCTTTTGTAATAATGATAAATCTGCTATAATCATGCAATTTTTTAAGGATGTTAGTATTTCAACTTTTAAGACAATTATTAGCAATGCATTGTGCAAATTTTAGAAGGCATTATAATAAATTGTCACCATAAAAGATATGAACAAAAGCAATAGAATTTGTTCAACCTATTTTAAAATATTGTGAGAGTTTTTAGGTGTAACTAAAGTGATACAGTAATATTATCGTTTGACTATTGTTTAAGTGGATAAAATGGCACGCGACATTTTAATCTATGGTTTAAGCTTGTCGTTTTTTGTGTTTCTATTTGGCCGGGACAATCGGCTAAATTTAGTGAAAAGGGTTATAATTGCATTTTTTAATGTTTACAAAAGCGATTACAATCTCTCATTGACGGTCTTCCGGTCCTTCAAAATGAAGCAGATTTGGCGTCGATTTGACGCGACAAACATTTGAATGAATTGACGATGATTTTGGTTTATATTATTTGATTCATTTTTTTCTTTTTTCTTCTTCTCTTATTTCTCTATCTTTTTTACCGTCAATATTGCAGCTTGTTCAGGTGGTTGTAAGTGCAAATAACGGAAGTAATTGTTTTCTTTTCCATTTTTTTCTTTCTCCAAATTGAGAGAGAATAAAATCATCTCCACTTGTAAAAGGTGAAGAGAGTTCTTCAACATGATGAGCATATGTTTGAACAGTTTACATTAAGCGGCAAGTCAAGCTAACATTAAAAAATAATTCATATTTATTAAAAGATATAAGCTCATCCTTATCGGAAGTAAGTGAGTGGATTCCATAGCGGTATTCCTTCTTCTACTTTCTTTTTCTTTGGTTTAAAAAATGAAAGAATTACTTTTTGCTCTGACACTGGAGAAACATTGTCTTCTTATGCAATATCGACGCCATTGTCGGTGCCTTTAAACATAAAGTTTTGCGCAATCGTTTCTTGGCAACCTATTGGCCTTTTCACTTTTTGAAGAAAGAAAAGTGGAAGAAAAACTAATTTATTGCCGCTCATCTTTCAAATGACAAAACATCAAATATATATAAAAGAAACTTATCACTAAAAATGGCATAGAAACGTTGAAAAAAAGAATTGAAATCTAATATTCATGACTGAAAGATTTTTATAATTTCCTTAAATTTGCCCTTTTTTGACTATATATTAGCTAATATCCGCTCATTTTTAAATTATTCATAAAATAATTGTCAGAAAATTTAAACAAGAAATTTGAGCTATTTCATACAAATTTTAGATAAATTGTGACCATTTTAAGTTTATTGCTTTGGTTTACTATTTTAGGGAAAGGCAAAGATTTGATTTCTTTCGTTACAGATTAAGCCAGTAGTTTTCACAGGATTATCTGAGAAAAATGAGAGTCAAGTATTAATTGTTAAGTTGAAGTGAATAAAATGTGGCATGTATTTATTCTACTAGTTTAAAAAGCTGTTTAAAAATATAACTGTCTCAGTATGTTGCTGTATTGTTTGTAGACATTTCAAGAAAATTGCTTTGAAAAATAGCTTTGCACAAAATAGCAGTTCAACTTTGTAATGATCACCTATTTTTCCATTGAATTTTGCTTTTATTGCTAAACTTTTTTTTATTAATACAAATATAATCTATTTGTTTTGAACCAATTTTACATTATGAACTTTGTGTATTCCGGTTTGATTGGCTAAAGCTGGGTACATATTGTGCGCCGCCCCTTTTTAAGTTAGACCGAATCCCTTTTGTCGCCCTTTTAAAAAAGTAAAACAATTGTTTCTTTCTTCTTTTTTCGTATGGCAAAGCGGATTAACTCTACTGTAGAACCATTGCTTTCGAAGTTGCTACCTTGTGATAATATTGAAAAAATTCAGACGACACAATCACAACCATTCACTTCATTTCTATCGTCCAATAAATTGACAGCTTCAAAAATGTATCCCGTTAATATTGCTTCATGTATGGCACATCATTTTAATAATTCGCATGACTTTTATTTACCGTATTCTCAACATCAACCAAACTTTTTTGTTCCTTTAGATCGAAGATCATCATCAGATAATCAAAGTTAGTTATCATTTTTTATCAGCTGTATTAATATAAAATAATCTAGATCAAGGGATTGAAAGAGAAGATCGAAAAATTAGAAGAAATCGAACAGCATTTAATGAATCACAATTGGAAGAACTTGAAAAATGCTTTCAAACATGTCATTATCCTGATGTTGGAATTCGTGAAAAGCTTTCAAAAGAAATTCAACTTCCAGAACCAAAGATTCAAGTATGGTTTAAAAATAGACGTGCAAAACATCGTAAACATTTACGAAATGTTCCATCTGATAATTCACCACCTGTTAAACAAGTTAAAACTTGCAAAGAAAGCACCGTAATTTGTAAGTTTTCTAAATTCGAGTTAACAAGCTTTATCCAAAAAACTAATTACTATAGATCAAAGTTTTTGGTCTTTTTTAAAAGCGAAGATTGCATTTCTTTTTATATATAGTCGGCAATTAAAGTGATAGGATAAAAAAACTAAGCGTGCAAAAATAAGCAAGTAAAAAAGTTAAGCTTGAAAACAACAGTGTAGCAAATTTGACAAAACAATTTCAAGAATCATGTTAAATCAGTATTTTTTTCATCGCTTTCTGCTTACAAGTTTTCACTTTGCCATTTTATAAGAAATAGGAAATAACAGTTGTCAAGATGACGCTCTTTTTTCATAAAATAATTTGGCAGTTTTCGAAAAATTTTATCAAAATTCTATTTTTCACAAGTAATTTAAATAAGTTTTGCTACCCTTTATCACTTAAAATATATTTATATTTATTTAGCATGGACTTCAAGCAGCCCTTTTGGTTCATTTTACCCTCTTCCAACACCAAATGCTCAAACTGCCCAACAACTTGCCAGTTTTCAAAACTTTTTGTCGCAACAAGTTTCAACCGATTTGCCAACAACAATCAAAGCTTCATATGATTCTTTTCCAAATAACACAAATTATTCCCAATCATCACCTCCATTTAAATTTTAATAATAATATTTAATCATATATTTATTTAATATTATCTTCCACATTATTATCTATCTATCTCTTCATAATGAATCTCGTACAATGTCTTAAAAATGCTATTAATCTTTTTTAAATTATTATTTACTACATTACAATATTTTGATTTTTATTATAAAAAACTTTGTTAATAAATATACACACACTAGATACAAGCAAAAAATGTTTTTTGAACGTTAGTTGAACTGTTTTAAAAAAAAACTTTTTTTTGTTATTCTTTTAAGCTTTGCAGAATTTGGCGCAATCATTGTAAGTTTCAAAGTTGTTTGCATTTCCAAGTGCCCCATAGTAAGTGAACAAAAGACAATTGTTTGCAGTTTTACTGTAGAAATAGCGGGGAGTATGAGATCCTTGAAAGGCAAATTTTCCTGCATCATAATTTGTATTGCATACTGTTTCTGCAAAAGTGAAAAGTTTTTTTTTCAAGGTTAAAAAATTTTAATCAATCAAACCTTTTGAAGGACAGCAAAGATTTTGATTACAGCTGTAGCCTGAGGGGCAAGCTGAGCATGAAATTGCTTGACTGTTTTCATCAACAGCAGCCCGAACATTTCCGCTGCATTTTGCTACAAAATAGTATGTCATTAATAAATTTAACGAAACAAGGTTATGAAAAAAACAGGTTTTTTATGGGTTAAATTTTTTTTTGATTACTTACGAACTGAAAGGACCATTGAATGTCCAGATGAAGATCCAGAAGAAGTAACATTTGAACATTTGTCACGACATTCTGCTATTGATGTAAAACGATTTTCGTTTCCATTACATCCTTGATAATAAAATGGTTGACAATGTTTTGTACCTTTATCATAATAGAAACGTGTACCAGCTTCCCCTCCGCAACTATTATCACCTCTATCACGTCCTTAAAAGAGATGAGATACACTTATTAGTCAAATTCAGAAATGCAACAAAAATTTACCTAATAAACATGGATTATCTTGTGATAAAACAATAATTGGAAGAATAACAAAGATAGAAGCTACTGATCGAAACATGTTTTTTAAATCTATAATAAAAAATTATTTAAAAAGAAGATCTCTTTTATTTATGAAAAAGATAACCCTTCTTTTCACACAATAAAAAACGTAAATGTCCTTGGGTATAAGATTAATTTCTCACGTTTTTCTTCTCCCTCTTTATAGTAACTTGTTTCAGGTATCCAACAATAAAAACGTGTTCGTCCGTCAATGATCTTTAATATTAGCAGAAAGTAAAAAAACATGTACAAAAGGCGGGGTCAAAAGTAAAAAATCCAGGAAAAAATATTTGTAATATTTGTTTCTTTTCTTTCTTTTTCAGTCTAAATGTTGTTTTTTTAACATTACATAATCAAGATAAAGCCGGTTTTCCTCCCTCGTTTTAGCGTGATAGTAAATATAAGGTGTCAATATAAGAATAGAAAAATATTTGATGATACAAAAAAAGACTCTAAATATTTGCAATTGATCCTTAAATAAAAAGGACTATCCGGTTCTTATAAAAAATTTGTGTCGACCTTGCAAAAAACTTCTGAAAGTTGAAGTTTATTTACTTAAGGAACGATGAGTGAGTGTCTTTTTTAATGATGTGTTCAAAAAAATGTTTTATACAAGAAGAGTATTTAAAAGATTAAAAATTTCAGCAAAATAAAATTTAAAGAATTTTTCAGTTTTACAAATTCTTATTTTTTCAAAAACTTTAAAATTCCACGTCAGCCTCTTGTTGAACTCTTGTCACTTTTGAATTTTACTTCAGCAAAACAGTAAAAAGAAGTTTGATATTTATTTGATATACCGGATAACAATAGAAATGTAAAAGAAAAGTCAAAATATACAAATAACAAAAAACAGATTCAAAACATGAAAGATCAAAAGCATAAAAAATAAATTTCTAACCAGTTAGTAAAACATATTCATAGTTCAAAAGCCTCCCTCAAAGCACCATTTGATAATAAAAGAGATTTAAGCTCATCATCAACAGATCTCATTACAGAATTAAGTTGATTCTGCAGTTTTCGACGTTTTTCATTACTTTTTCCATCTAAATCTTTTAACTTGTCCTTTAGCTTTAGTACCAGATCAACAACTTCAACTTGCTGCCGAGTTGATATGATGTCATGGGATAAATCAGTATTACATAGCATTTCAAGATGACTTTCTCTTAATTCACGATCAACATCTTCTAGTCGAGATTTAAGCCAACAATGAAAATTTGCACAATTTACAAATTTACGATACAATCCTTCAATATCACCTTTTATTCCACCACTTAAAATAGGACCTGATTGTTGAAGCATTTGTAGAAAATCGTCAATAGAAAAGGGTTTCGTTTGTGGTAATGCAGAAAATAAATTTATTTGTTTTCGAAGTGGCATTAAAGTAGATAAATATCTAAAATAAACGCATTAATAGCATTCAACCCAATAATCAAACAACAACATACCTTTCAAGTGGAATCATAAAACATTGAGTTAATTCCAAAAAGTGCCGTCTTAAGATAGCATTTTGAACGTTATCAGGTCGAGATCCAATATTTACCAGTTTCTTAAATAATGATTTATCCGTATGTAAATAAGATTTATATTGTGAATAAAATCCCGGTTTAGAATCCAACGTTTTTCCATCCCATGGCTTTTTATATAATTTTTCTGCATTAAGCATCTGCCCGCCATTTGCATCACCAACGCATAAAATATGCGGCCAATCACATAATGTTTTAGAAAAAAATGGATTTGTTAAACCAAGTAAAATACCACTTCTAAAAAAGAAATACAATTATCTGAAAACATGAAAATTACAAATAACCTATTAACTTTTGATGTAATTTCCATAAAATCTGAATCATGAATTGTAAAAAATGGCCTAACTTCTGATGCATAATTCAAAGGCCAAATAATTGAACATAATGACTGTACAATTGAGGATGACGCTGAAGGGGTAGGTGCCATTACAACCACAGGCTATAAAATATGAGATTGATACAGTAACTCAATAAATGAAAATTATGTAATTAATATTTATGCTTATAAGTGGGGCTACTTTTTAACTTTAAATAAATTCAAACCTCATTTAGTAGTACAAGCTCCCACAACATTTGTACATGAGTTAATGAAGATTTTAGAGATCTGTAATAGCAATTATAAACTGATTTTTTCTATTTTAAAAAAACAAACTCGTAAAAATTTGTTTCGTGAATAGTAGGAAGTACAACTGGTGGGCCAGATGATGATGAATAGCTACTTGTATCCATAAACAATTGTTTTTGAGGTGTATCACTCCGTAATGGTATTCTGCAATGAATTACAGAACCCATAAATGGTAATCTTAAGATTTCTCCAGGCTCAGGAAGTTTCCAATGATCCATGTGATGGCAAGCTATAATTTTTTGAGTTAATATACCATAACAATATAAAATTAATTACACCTGTTTCGATTGCAGCTTCACCACAGTCAAAAAATTGTGCCGCAATTGTATCCACAACATGATAAAATAAACCAAATAAGGGTAATACTGTTAAAACAACTAAACTCTTTTGATAATAGCCTCTGGGTAATAAAGGATTCTTTTTTTGACGAAAATGTACAAAACCATAAAGGAAATTAGGATTAATTTGAAGGAAGGTTGGAGCTTGTCGACAATATTGTTCTTGTGATGTTGATAATGAAATACCCGATTGTCTCGTACAAAAATGATATGTTGTATCTTGGGTACATCCACTGTTTGAATCCGGAAAAGCCATATAACAAATATTTAATTTTTCTTGTGGTGTAAGTTCAACATCTCCAGGATATATTGTCTGAAAATGTAGAATTAAGAATGTCTACATCTGAAACTAAATTTAGCATACTTCAATAACTTGACCAAGTTCTAAATCAAATGTTACAACACAAATACAGCGTACCCAGTCTTTAAATCTTTCTAATGGTGGAAGATCAAGCGATGGCCGCGTTTGCATGCCAATCTTGCCGCCAACGGCGGCACTCATAAAAGAGTCTCTAAAAAATTAACAACATAAAATTCAAATAGATTTATTAAAATTGTAAATGCAAAACAAAAAAGATTCACAGTTTGTATTTTAAAAATTCGCAAATGATTAAAAACAAGAGCACCTTTGAATTATTTTCTTTAAAACTATCAAATAATAAAAATTAACTAGTGTTTTAAAAGCTTAAATATAAAAAAACCGTAAACTTGGAATGTTTTTTAATGGTGTTAATTTTTATGTGAAAATATGTTTAGGACATGTTGCCAAAATGGGAAAAAGGAGCTAATGTTTCTATGGTTCATTGTCGTTGGATGGCTGCGGAAGCCATCTACCATAAAAAAACAAAAAGCATTTGAGCAAAACAGATTTTTAGATGGCTGTCTGTAGATAAGCACGTTTTGATTTCTTCTTTTATCTTAGAAAAGAATTTTTGGAAGACAAAGCAATATAGGGCCTAAGAATGGTGATGATGAGGATTAAAGGATAAAAAAATGACAGAAAAATCAATCAATTCAAAGAAGAAAGAAAGGGGGAGATTTTTCGATGTTCGCCGGTGGCGAGTAGTAAAAGAATGTGTTTGAGTGAACAGCGCATCATTGAAAAAAAAACATGCGCACTTAGCAATGCACAACCAAAAATTGAGCGCAATTTAACATTCTTTTTTTGGTTTGTTTGGAATATTTTTTAATATTTAAAGTGAAAAAAATGAAGGACAGAGAGTCATGGTTTACGTTGACAGCTTATAAGGCTTATGGGCTATTTGGTGTTTTCCGTTTTACTCTTTTTTTGCTGCCTTTTTTACTCCAAAACAGCTTCATCCGGTTTTTTTTCTCTTTAGAAAATAGTATAAAAGTTAGCCTTCTTGGGAAGGTCTCATTAGTTTAAATTTTAATTCGTTCCTTTTTTTCTCCATCTTTTTTAAGAGAAAGATATTTACACTTGACGAAGCGTTTAAATGAAAAAGAAAACTTTGCACATTATTTGTGACTGCTATTTTGTTACCGTTTAAAACAATGAAGACGAAAATATTTTTTTGTTAGTTTTTATATTTACATTGTTTCTAAATTAAATAACAAGAAAAAACTATAGATAACAGGTAAGATAATGTTGTAACAGTTTATAAGAATAAAAGGGTGTATTAACAATAACAATGTAAAACTAAACTAAATAGATATTCCCGAGTATAATTTTTAGTAATAATAAAGACAAAAGAAATAAGGAGAAAAAAGAAGTAAAAATGCCATACTATGATAAATTCTATTACAAAGCATTTTTTAAAAAATGATATAAAACAAAAGCTTGAGCTTATTCAACTTGTTTTTTTATTGTTTGCAATTAATGATGTTCATCTGGATGTTCTTCGAGTTTTGATTTTTCCATTTCACTAATCATTTTACGCAATTTTTCTGCATCTTGAGGTGTATAAGTACGTGAAAGCTTTTTAACATCTAAGCATGCAGTTCGCATAATTGCTTCTGTAACACAATATGGATCACAATTAGATGATGGACGACGATCTTCAAAGTAACCAAATCCATCAACTTCAGTTTGTCGTGGAATACGAATACTTGAACATCTACTAGCAACTCCGTAACTGAATTCAGAAATGCTTGCAGTTTCATGTTGACCAGTAAGACGACGTTCATTATCTTTACCACCTGTTGGATCATAATAAGCGATATGTTCAGCATGAGATTTAGAGAGTTTATCAATGGCAGAGAGGATTTCTCTAAAAAAAAATTTATGTATTGTTTTATTTACTGGAAAATAATAAACTTACTGATAGCCACCTGGTTTACGCATTTTTTCTGTTGATACATTTGTATGGCATCCAGCACCATTCCAATCACCTTGAATTGGTTTAGGATCTAATGTTGCAATAACACCAAATTCCTCTGCAACACGATGTAATAAGAAACGTGAAACCCAAAGTTGATCCCCCATTTCAATTCCTTCACATGGACCAACTTGATATTCCCATTGACCTGGCATAACTTCGGCATTTGTTCCACTGATATTGATTCCTGCATAAAGGCAAGCACGATAATGTGCTTCAACAACATCACGACCGTAAACTTTATTTGCACCAACACCACAATAGTAAGGACCTTGTGGACCTGGAAAACCATTTTTGGGCCAACCGAAAGGATGTCCATCGACATCAAGAAGAGTATATTCTTGTTCCATACCAAACCAAGGATGTTCATTTTTTACTTGTTGCATAACTTGAGCACATCGACGACGATAATTAGTTTTATGAGGTTGCATTTTGTTGTCCAAAGTTTCACAGAGAACGAGGATATGATTTCCAAGCCGGAATGGATCAGGGAAAATTGCGACTGGTTTTAAGAATACATCAGAATCAGCTCCTTTTGCTTGACCGGTGGATGAACCATCAAAATTCCATACAGGAAGATCATCAACATTTTTTGGGGAAGAAGTAAGGGTACGAGTTTTTGAGCGGATATGTTCACCGGAGCCATCAATCCAGATATATTCAGCTTGGATTTTATCCTTCGAATCCAAACTAATTAATTTACCGGCAATAACTTTATCAGTAGAAAATTGATCACGAAGATTCAGTGCCATCTAAAAATAGAATAAATTTGTTTATATTACATCAATTTTAAAAGAAAAAGATGAAACAAAAATGATGATTTATTCTTTCTATTTTTAAAAATAGCAACGGACACACGAACATTAAAATAGTTTTTTTTATTATTAACAAAATTGGTTTAATGTTGTCTCTTTCTTTTTTGCTTACCATCGTTATAAATAATTACGACTTTTTCGTCTCTATCTTCGTTTGCAGAAAAGTGAAATTGCAATAAATAAAATAAAGAAGATGAAAAATAAAGACTATTGAATTTACAAAAAAATATAATACTAATATGATGCAGCTAAAAAGTAACTTTATTTTTTTGATGATTTTTTTCTTCTTGTTGAAGTGGCTTTACGAGATGAACGACTTGCGGCTGTTTTAACGAGCGCAAAGTGAAAGGTCTCCTTCCCGTAAGAGGGTCAAATGTAAAAAAGACTCAACACAAAAAAAAGAATGTTCGATGATCAAAGAATGCCATTGAGACGACGGGAGGAATGAATTGGTCTGATTCTAGTCACGACTTTACTTTTTCTTCCGTTTTCTCTATCGCTTTTTTGAGTTGATAAACAGCTCAAAAAAGGCTTTAGAGAAGAAAGATAGTGATAAAACAACGGTACAAAAAAAAGATTAGTGAAAAGTTAAAATAAAAGATATAGTTCAAAGTGCTTTTTATGTTGTTTTTTTGAAAAGGGGGAAGAAAAAAAGTCTTACCATGATGTGAAAATTGAATCAGACAGCAAGATAGAAAGAGAAAAGATCATCAGCGCTTGCCAGTCATCGAATCAACAACTGACAAAATAAAATGCAAAAAATTTTAAAGCTTTTTTTCTTTTTTTTAAACCAAAAACTTTTTATGCTTCTTTCTTTTTTTAACTGTGCTGAGTTTATTTAAAAAAAGAATAAATGAGACACTGCCGTTCAACAAAGTGCAGCAATATAAAAACAATTTAAGAGAGTGAATGTGAGCAACGCGTGCTTTGAAGAATGAATGAGAGAGGAATAGGGAGTAGTACTTTGCTCGATAAGAACAACAACACCATTTTCTTACTTAACATGGCAAGGTGATGATGATTTCACGTTTTATTCGCATGCTACAAGCTAAATTTCCTCTTATCATGTATTAAAATCAAAAAAGAGAGAGTGAGGATAATTGATGTTGACTTGTTTTTTTTAAAGAACTTTCTGAACAAACTAAAAAGGTAAGAAGAAAACAGAAAAAACCTTTTGGCGCTTTTAATAAAACATGATGATTTTCTTTTAAATAACAAGTTATGACAGAGATGAAAGGTCTCCAAATTTTTGAAGCGATATTAAAAAAATTTGTGATCGCCTATTTTTTTCCTACGAGCAATGGTCAATTAACCAAATTATCAAAAGAGCACATTTTTGTTAGAAGAGATTAACACGAGGAGATACTGAAAAATGGCAACTTTTTCTCTGTACTTTTATATTGCCATTTTTTATTATCACCTTTATTTTGTGTATTGCTCAAAATTTGTTCCGCCCTTCAAACTTTTATGGCAGTCATATAGTCTGATAAATCGCGTAAAGGAAGAAAATTATCATTGTTAAGAATGGAAATGTGTGTCTGTGTTTTCATTCATTTTTTTTAATTTGGCTAAAACACATACTATTTTCAACATGGTATTTCCTGGTCTTAATGAACGTAATTGGAAAAGAAAATTTTTGACACTACCTAAACAGCAAAGTTTTTGTGATCTCGAGTTCACAACAATAACAGAAAAATAAAAGTGCTACAAAGAAAATGACACTGGAAGTTATTTGCGAAACGAAAAATGAAATAAATCTTTCTTTTAAGATGTAAGAAGAAGAAAAAAGAGAAAGAAAAAGTGAGCTCAAGAGTGGAACATTAGGGGAAAACTTTGCTATCTGACGTTAACCAAAGAAAAAATAAAATTTTGTGCGTTGTGATTTGATCAATTATTTTTACATTTATTGACAGTCTTTGTAAAACAGGCTTTCCCTTTTTTTAATGCTCTAATTATAGAAATATGACCAATTTTTTAAATATTAATATTTTTAAAATAAATAAGAAAATGAGTTCACAGGATTCGATCAAATGTTCAATTCAACCTTTAATAGCTAAAAATAGATTACTGATAAATAACAGATAATTTTTAAAAATGTCTAAAAATGAAGCACTAAAAATTATTGCCATATCTATGCATAACCAAAAACTGACTTAAAATTAAAATTCTGGCAAAATCTTAGAAACTTTGTAAAAGAAGAATAAATATTTAGAAAAATTTAGTTTCACCTTAGCAACAATGCTGCAGTAAGCTTTTGTTTGAAAAAATTTTTAGCATGTGAATCTCTGCTTTCAAATTGTTATTATGGGCCTTTTGTGATGCCTTTTAAATATGAGAAAGTCTAGAAGAACAATAATTTCAATGTTTTCAGAGCAATAATTATTTATAACAAGAGAAGAGGAATAACAATAATTTTTTATTGAAAGCTTGTCTGCCGTGTTTTAAAAAACGGAAAAAAAGTATTATGTAAAAGATTGTTACTATTTTAAGACTGAGGAATCATTTACGCAGTTTAAAAATGTGTATGTCTAAAGTATCTAACGTGCATTCAAAGTTAGTTTTTGGATGTACAAAATCAGTTTCAAAGCGGTTGCATCTTGGACCTTTTATTTCTTCGGGTAAAAACAAAGAATTTTGCCAATTCCTGAGAAAACTGAGTGCCTACCCTAAATATAGCTTTGCTGATATCGCTTAAGCATAACCATATTTAGGTGAAACAAAAACATGTTTATAATTTTTTTCGTGTCACAAAAAAAGTTCATATTTTTCTGGGTATTTTGATTACACTCTGTGTTTAATTCAGTGTAATTAAACACAGGTCATAATATTTGAAACTACAAAACCTTTGGGCTCATTTCTTCTATTCTTATCAGCAAAGAAACTAGAAATTTTGTTGTCATTTAAAACTTGATCGGTATTTTTTTGACTGTTTAAAGGGAGACACCCTTATCAGCAATTATGATATACTCTTTAAGATGTCCCATTTTTTTTCTTTTTTTCTTCCAGGCCACAACTAAATGTTTTATGATCTCATTAATCAACATCGGGGGTAACCCTATCTTAATTTGGAAGACTGGAAATAAAAACGAAAAGATCTTTGTGTTTTCATTTAACAATGTGGCTAACACTTTGATTAAACAAAAATGCGGAAGTTATATTATTTTCGGAGTTAATATGGTTCGATTCTTGAAATCAATCAACAAAAAGCAGAAATTTATTTACGCTAATTAGGGTCAAAATTAAAAGCAAAAATAAAATTATTTTTTTGAAATTTTACAATTCTGCTTTAATAGAAAAAAAGATGAAGACGAAATGAAATGTTCTGAGAAAACTTTGAACGCTGGTTGTTTTTTCTTTAAAAAACCATTGAATAGCATCTTAATGAATTACGGAGCCAGTGATGTAAGAAGGCTTTGGAAGAGGTATAGTTCCAATATTAGCATGATTCCATGGCGTAACAGAATTGGTTGTACTTTGATCACGTGTAATCATTATTCCACGTTTTCCAAGCCGCATCATATTTGCTAATTTATTTGCTCTTCGAACTCTTTGATTTTCTTGTGATTTTTCTGGTGAAAAATAATAATGGAAAGGAAAGAATCGGAATCTAAAATAAAAGGTTTATTTTTAAAATGTTTTTTTTGAAAAGTTTTAAGTTTTCGGTAAACAGGTTATCAAAAATGGAAGTGAAATTTGGGAATCAGCTGGTTCAACTTGAATTGACACTTAAACGCAGTTTAAAAAAACATCAACAAAAAATGAAAAAAGGCGACGTAAAAGCAGTTTTTGATTGGCTTAACACTATTTTGGCTCAGCAAATTTTTTTACTGTTTTTTTAAATAAATAGTTTTGAAACACACATAAATAGTTTTAATTTTAGTTTTAGTTTTTGAAAATTTGAATTTCAAGCTCGAAAAATGTGTAAGTAACGGCACATAATTTCAAAAAAACAATGCCAAATGTAATTTAAAAAACAAACAAAGCTTTACCTTGGAGCAAGCATTACCAAACCATTACTCTGCATTTGATTGTTTCCCAAACAGTTGATTACCAAAATACCAAGGATAAAAATTGCATAATATAATGATGCTGCTGTTTTTGCCATTCTTTCCTAAAATTTTTGCTTTTTACAATGAAGAATTTACATGACTCAAAATATCCGCAACATTTTTTTGTGACTTTTTAATTAAAATTTTAATTAGTTTCAAAAAAGATATAAATTTTTATTAGCGATAATTTAATAATAAGTTAATACTTTCTTTTTCAAAAATTTTTTTAATAAGAGCTGAGTAAAATTTTACGGATAAATGTAAAATAGAACTTTTAACATTATTTACCTCATCTTTTATTCTTTATTAATCTTCAGGATGAAAAAAAGTACCGCCCTTCCGCAGTTTAATCCAGGTATCTTTGAATATGCTCATTAGATAACAAGGGCATTCATGAAAAACGAAAAAACCTCAATTCATAAATAAACAAGCTTTTTTCACGTTAAAACGAGAAAAAAATCTTTAACGTCACTGTTCTCTTAACAGATTACTTATTCCAAAAGTTTGTCCTTTTTTGCATTTAATAAAATTTGCAATTTGCCAAAATTCAAAGTTAAAAAAGACAAAAGGAATTCCAAAAACCAATTATTTCTGAAATTGCTATTTGCTTTTTCGACTTTTTAAAAATCCTTTTGGGCAAAATATTTGTATCAAAAAATAGATATGTACTTTAAATTATCATTTTTATTTGCACTTTGTGATTTTTATTGCATCTTACTTTTATCAACACGTGGAGTGAAGTTAATGTGAAACGACAAGTTTAAAACGACTAATATTTTATTTTAAAAAACAACAAATAGAATCACAGCACACAGAAAAAAATGACGCCTTTAACAAAATTTCGACAATAAGAAATTGTTCATTAATATAAATGGAAATATGTTTCAAAAAAAATAATGAAGAAAACAATTAACAAAAACACATGTCATTTTGAGATTTAATGTTGAATAGCTATTTACAAACCAAAAGCGTGCTAATACATATTGTAACCAGCATGATGAGTTGATTTTGAAAGAGAAAATGAAACAACTTTAGCCTTTTCACAACCAATTCGTTCCAAAATGCTTGCCATTTTCTTCAAAACATAAATTCGATATGGTTTGATATAATAACAAACAACAACAAAATTACAATTTGGATAAAAGCTTGTAAATGAAATAAAGATTGTTGCATAAAAACTTCCCTTAGGTAATTTTATATAATACAGAATAAAATAAATTGCTAAAGGAAGAATTAATTCTACGGTAACAAGCGCAAGCTGAATTGTTAAAGCTCGATATAACATTTGATGAAGTCGATACGTACTTGCAGAAACGTGTGCTCGAAATTTTTGCATTTGCCAAATAAAGTAACTATGAATCATCATAATCGAAATAAACAATAAAACACATAAACAGCTAATTTCAATAAAAAATATTTTTATCCAACCATTCCCACAGGTAATATGATATCCACCAATTCCATTGAACTTTGGATTATTAAGGAAAAATGTCATGAGATTTGTTTCATTCGTGAGAGCATTTTTTAGTTCATCAAGTTTTGTATTTTCCAAAATCAAAGGGACTAAAAAAGAAATTTTTTAAGACTCGAAAGAAAAAATGAATCAAGAATTACTCATAAAAATAGCCAGTGAACTTGCAAGTGTTATTGCCCGAGCAGGAAAAATTAACCATTTAATAGCATAAAATTTTGCAACCTTTCCATGACTTTTAAGTTTAACAATTCGATAAAGAAATGATACAAATATTGAATGTCCTGTACCAATTGCGCATAGAACAAAGGCAAAAAAGCAATAATAAAAGGAATTTTCTGATAGAAATTTTGCAATCCCAATTGGATAGATAATTGTAAATGGTAGTAACGTAACTGGTAACCAAAATGTTAAAACAAAAATAAAGGCGTAACTCCAAAATAACTGATTTAAAATAAGTAATTTATATTCACCCATAGGTTTTGTGGATTTCCTTATCACAATATAGGTCATATATGGGAAGAGGATTGTGCTTACAGTAAAATTTGAAACAACTATATAAAAATATATATTTTCAAGATCACCATGATAGAGGTCATTGACTGTTAAATCCATTTTTCAAATAACATAGAACTAAAAATTAATTTCTAAAAACTTTTTAAAAGGCGAAAGTTTTTATTTAGCAGGTGCTTTTTTCTATTCCAAAAAACCATACTACATTTCCCACACACTTTTTATATCCCTTTGAAACAAATACAAAAACAATTTATTGTTTATAAGTTATTAATAGTTTTTTTAAACAAAGCTTAGAAAATTATTAGGCAGTTTTTTATTGATAAAGCTCTCGCAAAAATGCTGCTAAAAAAGAAAAGAGATGACATCAAACTCTAACACAACTATCGTTTTACAAATTTAATGAACCTAGTTTTTGCAAATTATCGCTTGCTAAAATTAAAATAAAAAATTATAAAGAATTTTAATTTGTTTGATAAAAATAGAATAACAATTTATAATGCCTTATTTTTTGCTGTTTAGCTGTAAATCATATCTGCAAAAGGAAAGAAAATTCTTTTAGAAGGACCTGGAACGCATTTTTAGCGACATTAATTAGTTATTAAATGGCTGCTTATGCATGCTTATAATTTTACGGCATAACTTTTTATATAATTTTTGTGTCTTGCTGATGAAAACAGTAAAAATGACATACACAATATTTTATTGCATGGTTTTTTTAAACTTAACTATAATCTTGGATTGTCAAGTATATTTTATGGCATACCCCTTTGCATTTCATAAATATGTTAGTCTTTAGGGTAGCAATAAAAAAATTCTATTTTTAAAAAAATGATAGTAAGGGATCAACCCAAAATGTTTTGCAATAAATTTTTCATTTTTGTGAAGAAACAAAATGTTGATTTTTTGTGTATGCTTTTATGAAAAGCGAATAATAAAAAAGAGCTGTGTTCATGCGTTTTCTCCTCCTCTTTTTTTTCGATGTCCATTTTTTTGAAACAAGCAATTTTTGACGGTTATTTTAGAAAACAGTCAATCTTCTTTCATTCTCCGTTTTTCCATCATTGTGGTGTGCTACTTTTAAAATGGTTGCTGCTGAAAACAAGGAAATTGAAGGGATAGCCATTCCGGATTTAAGTGATTGCCAATGCCCAAAAGACACTTCAACAATTGATTTGTTTAAAGAATATATTCAAAATATTGATGAATCTGTTGAAGCCATGAATAATTCATGCTTTAATATTATCAATGGTGAAGGATCACATTTTGATGCGCAATCAATTTATGGTCATTTAAAAGCTTTTGAAACAACATTTGGTCAAATGGCTGAAATGGCACTCGAATGTGACAAGGCTAGAAAATATGCTGAACCAATTATTCAAAAGAGTCAAGCAAATCCAATTATGAGTATGGTTGAAGTTGCTGGAACTGATTTTTTGGATAGCATGTTTCAACATTATCCGCGTTATTATTATTATTTACATACCAAGTTCTACAAAGTCTGGCAAGATGTTGATTACTATCCAAAAAAAAATAATGATTGATGGGTAATTTTTCGTTTTTCCGTTTTTTATGCAAGTCACCTTTTTCTTATTAAACAACTATTTTAAAACCGTTCACCTATCTCTGCTTTTTATTCTCATTTTTTTGTATGAATCATTGTTATGATTTAATCATTACCCAATTGCTTGCTTTTGTAAAACTGCTTTTTTTTATATCAAAAAAAAAATCAATTTTTTAAATAAATTATTCATAGCTTATTTTCCTCATGTTTTTCGATAAAAATGCTTTAACAATACAATTTTTCTGATGTAGACAAAACAGAAAGATGAGTAAAAAATTTGATTTCTCAACCTTTTTGCATTCATGGTTTTTGACATTTACAGTTCTAATTGAAAAACATTTGTGTAACATTGTAAAAACTTAATTATCGACAAATATTTCTTCCCACCAATGTTGTATCTCGTTTGTTGTTGATTCACTATAAATTGATCTTAGCATTGATGCTCCGGGACTTGATAAATGTTCTAAAACTTTGGAAATGTTAAATCTGATCAGTTTGTCAAAAAAAGATCAGTTACCACGATAAATATTACAATTGTCCAAGGACAATCGTCTCTCATTTGCTAAAAGTTCTTCTTCTTCAACAAATTCGTCCAAATCAGGAAGATCACAAGTTGCCATCTAAAAGGAAAATTTGTTGTTAAAAGCATACTTAACCAAAAATAAGGATTACTTGAAACTGTTTCATAGTTCCTCGTTTATCCGTTCTTTTAGAGAAAATTGCTTTATCATGCAGAACATCTTTCGGATTAACAGTTGGCCGATCCGGTGTGCTACTTTGTGCTGGCAGAGTTTTTATTCTCGTACCCCACATTAACTTTTTTGCTTCCTAAAAGTTTTAAATGCTTAAAATGTTTTGAAAAAAGTTTGAGCTGACTCCCATAAGATCCGGGATGCTACTTCTTCTATTTTTGGATTTCTTTGTTCCAGATCGCTCTTCACTGATTGTTTCAGCTTTAATATCATGTTGATTAATGTCTGATCTATTAAGAAGTAAAGGGTTTGTTATTGCAGTTTCAGTAAATTGAAGACCCATAACATCTGTAATTGAAGTTCGGGGATTCGATATTGTTCCACTTGCGAGTTGATTGTTTCGTATTTGTTGAATTAAATCTTTTTCAGTCATTTGTTTCTAAAATAATATTTTTATAAAATGCATTTAATCTTTTTGGCTCTTGCCTCCATTTTTATTCTTTTTAAACATGCTTCAAGCCATGAGCGAATTGTTTGTTTTGCAACTTCTTCTTCAATAATATATTCAAGTTCTTCTCTTTGCAACAATTCTTCTAATTGTAATGATTTTCTAATGTCAACACTTCTATATGAAAGCATACTCAAAATATCATGAAATGAAACATCTTCACTATTATGCAACCGTTCCATTTCATAACACATATGCTTAAATAGCAGCTTGTCTTTTGTTGGATCAACTTCAAGTCTTCCTTTAAGCAATCGTAACAAAAATTTGACTCGACATACTGGAATATATCCTTTTTGAGATGTATCAACCATATTCCAAACAAGTTGAAAATTTCTTATATCTGCATATGATAGTAGGGCATCTTCTTCACTTGAATAAAATAATGAAAAATTTTCCATAATAATAGCAACCAAAACATTTAAAACGATATAAGTAATAATTAAATAGAATGAACAAAAATATATTACAGCGCCATAATAATTTCCACAATCGGTTTCCCAATAATTCATTCCTTCTCTCCAAAAACAAAATGGTGGATTTACAGCTCCAATAGCATGCATAATATCATTCCAATCTTCTCCAGTGACACATCGAAATAAAACAACTAATGCTTCTTTTGAGGTACGAAAGTTGACATGTTTTGAAATTGTGTGACCATATTTTACCATTGCAAATAAAATTACACCAGTATACGCATAAAAAAGTATCAATAAAAACATTGCACTTAGAATAAAAAAACTTCGAAGCATACTCATCAATACCGTAGTCATCAACATTTTTAATGTTGATTTTCTACCTAAATTTTTGAAAAGTTTATTAGCCAAAAGAAATTAAACAAACCAGTAATGGTAAAAAATCTTGAAGTTACAATTGTATATCCAAATGTATAAGTAAATCGTCGAAGTGGTGTATTAGCAACAACTAATCCCGCAGATTTATCCATAATAAAATGAAGGAAAATCCATGCAATTCCAAGAATTGTTATAAATAAATCAATTCGATTTCTTTTGCTTTGCCAAAATCCATGAAATGTAAAAGCTATAATTTTTAAGACAATCTAAAACCATTTTTATTGCAATCATATTACTCATTACGTTTATTACCTCCACCGTGAAAAGAATGTTACAGCATGCAGCCATCAAAGTTGCATAAAATAAAACATCTCCTTGCGCTCTTTCTTCATCAACATTCCACGGAATTACTAAAGTTCCAGAAATAATAACTACCAAAATGGAATAAAATTGCTTAAAGGATTTGCTCATTGTTAATTCATATAAATAATTTCGTAATTTGGCTGATTCACTTGGCTTTGGCGGAATATGTAACGGTTGAGCCATTCGAAGACGAGCTTTTAAATCATGCCATCGACGCTGATCAACCGTTAATAATGCGGTTCCCTAAAAATCTTTTTTAAGACTACGTTTTTGATAAAAAAAATAGAACAAACTCTATTTTCCATATAATTTGCAACAATTACACCAACAAATAAAGTTAATCCAATCATACAACCCATGAAAACATAAACATGTAAAAATATAACAGACCACGCGCCTTGTCTCATCCATAAAAGATCTCTCATAACATTCCATCCTTTATATGATAAAGTTTCAAATAGTGCTAACATTGCATTTCCAACGTGATCAAAATTAAAATTTTGTGGATTTGCCCACACACGTGGAACTAATATTTTAGGATGCATTTCAGGGGTATTTTTGCCATAAACATCCATTCGAGTAAACAACAATGGCTGTTCAAAAACTCCAGTGCAGTTTTCCTAAATTAGAAATGAAAATTTAGGGTCACTTTCAAAAAAAAAAGGAAAACCAACTTTTGATTTAATTGAATAATCATTGCAAGCAGCTAATTTTCCACCCACAATTTGAACTCCAAAACTAGCAAAGGTAAAAACTAATAAAATCAACAAAATAGTTACAAGTAAGATTTCTTTGAAACCTTTACACAATTCTACGACAACTCTTCTAATTTGTGGAACTAATGTATAAATTCTAAGAGGTCTCATTGCCCGAAAAATCATTAATATTTGTGCAAATGAATTTATTTCAACGTGTTTTGGCATCCATATTAAATACCAAACACTTGTCTAAAAATAATTATGGTTATTGCATATTACGGTAGCAGATAAACTAACAATATAAATAAAAATTGTCATTACACCTCCAATATCTCGTACCTAAATACGTAAAGGTTAAAAAAGAATGACACTGTGAAACTTAAAATCTTACAACGGCATGTGTAGTAAAAAATAAGCCATTGGCAGCAACCTTGAATAGTAATTCTAATGTCATTGCAAAAACAAAAATGTATTCACAAATTTGCAAATACGGATTATTAAATACTAAATTTTCTCCTGTTGTTGGCCATGGACTTTCTAATAGCATTGAACAACATGAAAATGCAGTAATTAAAACCATTGTCCAATCAAGATATGGCATCATCCCGATCGCAGAGCTAAACGAATCTTTTGTTATCACTTCAAAAACAGCTAAAACTTACTAAAGCTGTTTATATTTTATTTGAACACTTTTCCCAGTTAAGGGGTCCACGTTATCCAACGTATATTTTGCATAAACAATTCCTTGACATAATCGACGAAAATTTGAATCTCGGCCAATAGTAAAAAGTGGCCTATCAAAAAATGGATGATTTTCTCTCATTTCTTCTTCTTTTCGATTTCGAGTAAATTCTGCTTGAGCTCTTTTTTGTTGTAATGCCTTGATATCAATTTCACCTTCTTTAAGATTATTTTTTGGAGCAGAATCTGTCAATCGTAAATCTCCATTTTCTTTTAAATGCTCGTACATTATTTTTGCATTTAAATTTCGTGTTTTTCCATGTCTGTAAATATTAAAGTTCTTTTACCTTTGATAATGATACTTTAACATACGTAGCATTATCTCTTCGACTACGACTTTTTTGTGCAATGAATTGATTTGAATCAAACAGCAATATTCGATTTTTGTTGGAATTACTAAAAAATGTTTTGTGGAGTTTTGAAGCTTTGCTTTTTTCAATTTCTTTTTTGTTGGTGCAATGAAAAAAAACTCACTCTATTAGTTCACGTAAACAACTTCTTGAAGACAAATGTCCCGCTTGTCGAACATATAAATGACGGTCATCATTCTTAGCTTTTTGTCGTAAACGTAATATTCTTTTTCTTGGTCCGGAGTCATTGTTTATTTCGAATAAGCTTTCACTGCTTGTATCCGCAAATTGCCTAGTAAAACTATCTCGAACTTTTGGAACTGGAAAATCATTGTTTATTTTCCGTAATGTAACCATTTGTGGACGTGTTGGAAATTTTTCAAAGATTCTTAGTCTCCATGGAAGGGTTGTTCGCATGCATGTGGTTTCTTCACGGGCTTTCAGCTGTTTTACTTTTTTAAGTTCTTCATCCATTTCCAAGTTATCCAAAATGACAGCAACGAATAAACTTAGAACAATCTATAAAAAGAAAACATATATCGGAAAAGCACTTTATCAGTGACAACGCACCAATGTTACAAGTAAATGATACCCAACAAAATATGCAGCAACTAAACTGACAATAAATTTTGAGTAATTTGTTGCGCGTAAAATTTCAACAACAATTTCTGTCCATCCTTCTTCCGTTATAATTTGAAACATGCACATAAATGCTTGTGGAAATGTACGAAACATATGCAAATGTGGAACAAAGCAAAAAAGTTGTAGAGAAACGGCAGATGTAATAATAAGGATTAACATTGTAAAAAGGACTAAACTTCCAAGCTTTTTTCCAGGCCCAAAAATTTTGTAAACAAAATCTTCTAACATTGGAGAAGCTTTGATAAGTCGGATAAGACGAAATACTTGAAAATAGGTAAAAACGTTTGTGGCATAAAGAAATGGAATAACATTTAGTGTACTGCCAAGGCAAAGAATAAGTTCAATTTTATGTTGTCCTCGCCGTATGTAAGTACCCCATGACAAGGCAATAACTTTAACGATTGTTTCAACAATAAATACAACAGTAAAAACTATTTCTGTATAATAATAAAATTTTCTTCGTACAATATCACTTTCATCATGATAATAAACAAATGATGCATTAAACATTGCATTCAATAAAACAATTATCATCATTGTTGTTGTAAATGAAGTACTTCGAACAATTTGATGAAGTAAGCTTGGCGTCGTTGAATTTTGTAATTCTGAATCTACAGTAATTAATTTCCATCCATTATCAGTTTTTTCAAGTTTTTGTTGAAATCCATCATCATCAACAACTTCACGCTTTTGCCACATTTCACTAAATTGCACTCGAATTTCAGCAAATGTTTCAGTAATAACAGCAATAAATACATTCTAAAGAAAAATATTATTACTGTATTTAGGCGATTTAATTGAAATCCTTACTTTAACTAACCAAGCTAGGAAGAATATTAAAGTAATAAAGTAAAAAATCGCAATATAAGATGGAAATGAATCTAAGCAATCATATAAAACATAAACCCATCCCTCTTGTGATGCAGCCATATAAACACTAAAAACACTTAAAGCTGCAAAAGTAATTACTTTTATCATTTGAATATCTTATTTAATCTTTACCAAAATCATTAAACATCCCATAATATCCTTGTTGATGTGTACTTAATTTTAATTTCATACATACTGTATTACCCGGACATTGATACCCTCCTAATCCTTCCTTTGAGCACATTGTATCTGGTATTGCTAAATCCGCAATTGTAACATTATTCGGATCAGTTTCTGGTAAAACACAATGATATTCTAATCTACCAAAAAGTTGTACACCCATTATTGCATAAAGTGCCATAAAAAATAGAAAAAAAATAGTTACATTTTGAATTTGTTGTGAAGAGCGTCTAGAAAAAAAAAACGCGAGTAAGCGAAAGGCATTTCAAAAAAAAAGCAAAAACAAATAAAGGCTTACTTTATAATTTGTTTAATTCTATTTTTAGGTAATTTAAATTTAATAAATTCTCTTACAACCCGTATCATAATAAATGGACGAGGTGACCGAAGAATACCGTACCACGAATAATAAGACCACCCGAGTTTTGGAAAAAATATGCATGCTATTTCATATCCTTGTAAACATAATGAAAGATAATGACATAATAATAGAAAAAAATCAAATTGACACCACCGATCAGAAAAATAAGGCGATTTCGTCTATAAAATATTACGGTAATCTTTTAAAAATAAATTAAAGAGTTGTTTACAGAATTTTTTGTTATAATTTTAATTAAAGCTTCTATAGAAAATATAACCGTAACAATAACATCCGTAAAAAATATAACCCAGCGTAATAAATGCCAAAATTTTAAAGTATCTGGAGTATTTAAGCACACGGAAACCATCGAAGATATGCATGCAATTTTCATTAAAGTATCAACAAGACACATATTTGAAAAGAAATATGCTATAAAAATGAAAATTTTTGAATTATTTTCTTCTTTTTATAAAAAAGAAAAATATTACTACCTGAATTTCTTGCTTTTGGGATAGAAGTGTCAAATGCAAGCATTTCTGCCAAAACTGCCACAGATTCTCTTGCAACATTCGTCGTGCGCATTGAACCATTTCCAATAGGAATTTTGCCATCTGTGGGGACATTAGAAGACTTGCGCCTTGTAAGCATTGCAGATGAAATTGCAGCTGCTTTACCTGCTAAAAAATCTCCAGCAATCTTCTAACATGAAAAACTTTCAACATAATAATAATAATGGCAGTTCTCGATGAAGAAGTTTTGAAGTAGTTAAAAGCATGAGAACTATTTTTTTGTTGCAAAAAAAAGAATTTTTCATTGTTAAAAAAGGAGAGCTTCTAAAAAAGAGAAAGAAAGTCCTCCTTTCTTTTCCCTCCTTTTTTCTTCTTCTCCCAATGAAATTAACGCCATTTTAGCAAAAAAAAGCCTTTCTGTCAACGACACGCTTATTGCTAAACTCTTTTTTAACACCCATAAAAAGAAGGGAGAACGGAGAAAAGAAATACCACCAAAAGTTGACGGTTGACAGTAGGACTCTTTTTTTTGTTTCAAACTTTTAAAAAAAATAAAAGAGGGAGGTTTCTCCCAACGCTTATTTGGTATTCATCAGAATGAAACGCTTCTACTTTTCACTTTTTGATGAAAGAAAAATGAAACATGGTGTTTAAAAAACTTTCACGCTAAATGCCAAAGAAAAAAGCTGCGTTTCTTTCTTTTTTTTATTTTCTACCAGTAGTTATTTGTGTTGAAAAAACTAAGCTATTTCTTCCTCCTTTTTTTTATTCTCTCCTGGCAAATCGATTAAGGGCACGAAGTGCACAATTTTTTCACACTCATATTTTGATGCAATTCACATTCCAACCCTTCTTTTTCATACTTTTTTTTGCAAAGTTTGCTTCAAATAAAAATTAGTCTAGTCCTCATAGTTGCAGAAGCATCTTCTGGTTCTGGAGTATCTAATTCAAAAAAATAGAATGTTTGAAAGAGGGGAAGGAAAAGGCGCATGAGTAAACTTCCTTTTGTTGGAAGAAGTGCTTTTCCGGTCTCGATTTGAGTAGAAAAGAAAAACGAAGAAGAGAAAATGAGAAAAGGCATTTACGTTTATTATCTCGGTTGTTTTTCTTCTTTTTTTGCTTTTCTAATGCTTTCACACGCATTAGTTTTGACTAAATTTTTTTGTCTTCTTCAATGTTTTTTAAAAGAAAAAAAATAAAATAACTTACCAAGGATGCGTGTTGTTCGTGGCATTGTTTTAGGGCCAATATCAAGCCTATGCATTGTATTCAGTGCTTGTTCAAAGAAACCAACAAAAAAATTTCTTTGGTAAATAATCCCAAAAATTAAAGGAAAGCAATGAAGCCAAAAAGGCTTTCTTTCTATTTTCATTTTCTATTTCTTTTATTTTTTTATATTGGTAATTGATGTTGACATTGCTTAAGGGGATATCAGATGTTGACTTTATTTAGTATAAGCATAAAAACATTAGTAGTAATCCAAAAAATAAGGCAAAAAAACCATTTAAATTCCCGTATAATTAATTGCACCAATGACAAAAAAAGATTATAAAAAAGCAGACGAGATAAAATAAAACAATAGATACAAACAATTTAGGTGCAATTTTTAAGAAATAATAGATTCACAACCAATGAAAGATAAATGAAGTGAGTATCACAAATAATTAAACATCACAGTTGAAAGTTTTGACACCGTTAATATTAATATCATGAAAGAATTGATGATGTATTATTCTAAATTATTTTGTTTCCTGTACCAAGAAAAGCATAAACGATAGCACCAAATATGCACTGCACGGCAGTGAACGAAAAAACATATGACCAATTGTTGGATGAACTTTGTAAAATCCAACCCGCAATATAAACTCCAATAAAGCCTGTTATAGCAGAAAATGCATTGAAGATTCCTAAATTGAACAAAAAAAACGTTTTAAACCTTGATTTTAGCAAATAAAAAATAATGGCATACCAAAAACAGAACCAGTGTGATGTGGTGCAAAGTCATGAGGATTCACAGAAACACCACCATGATGAAGACCTCTGGCGGCCATAGCAGCAGTAAATATTATCAGAGATAAGTAGAAGCCAGAACTACCAGATACGCACAATAAACAAAGAGCCATTGCAATTAAAGACGTGCTCTAAAAAAATTAAACAATTAAATCAAATAATGAAATTTTAACTATTCAAGCAACAAACCTCCATAAAGCGGCGAGTAAAAGTTATAGATTTTCCAGAAGATAACAGACGAGATGCAATAAATGGTGCCGCTAATGCTGTCACAACAATTGCTAAACTTGGAACAACATTGTACACGATTCCTTTTGCATTTGGAAAGTTATCAGAAAAATATGAAGGCAGCCAACTAAACATAGTAAAATATGCATTTGCACCACAATATTGAGCTACTGAAGCGGCCCTATAACAAAGCTACGATTGGAAAAACGTTAAAGAAAACAATTAAAACTACCAAAAAGCTGGATGTGAAAAAAGGGTTTTCCATGGAACTGGAGTTGCCGTTGGACGAACAGATTTAACTTTGGATTCAGTAGGTGGTAACAATTGTTCTTCAGCTGAACCAGCTTCCACAGTCCGAGTTAATAGCGAACTTTCATCTCGAACACGATTACTTCCAGCATCACGAAGCATTTTAAACCAATACCACCATAATACACTTAAACAACCAACAAACTGGAACAGTGTTCTCCACCCGAATGCTTCAATCAACAATGATCCAACTCCTCCCGCAACAACAGTACTAAAAGATTTTAGAAAATAAATCACACATTGTAATATAAAAATATGTAAAGTAACAAACCCAAAATGAGAGCCTGCAAGACAAATACCAAATACACGTCCTTTATCTGCAGCAGTTAAATGCCTAGCAACAATACTAGCCATACATGGTAAATGAAATCCTTGTCCAATACCAGTTAAAACTCTAATAATAATGTGAAATACCAAAGGGGTTGAAGTGTAAAACGCGAGATCAAATAATTGGGGTGTAAGAAGTGTAAGTAATGACCTGATGAAAAATATATTAACACAAATTTTAAAAATGCAAAAAATACCATATTAAAGTTGTTCCAACAAGTATTTTTTCACCACCAACTTTATCAGCGAAATTTCCGGCAAATACTTGAGTTATTGCATAACCCCAGAAAAAACACGACATTACAGTACCCTAAAAAACTGCATAAGCAAAAAGCATTTGAAAGATTTAAATGCTTACAGAATCTGATTTATTCCAACCATATTCTTGAGCCATATATGTGGCACAAAGTGGAAGTGCTACCCTTGAAGCATATAAAACGCAAGTTCCGAAGAAAAAATTTAACGTCCATAGTTTAGATTGTGACCTTAAACTGGTTTCTTTTTTTAGCTAATAATAAAAAAAGAATGCAAACTTTGTCCATAATTTTTTAGATGCAAAACTATCATCTAGTTTATCGTTCACACCAGTCATGAACGGTTTTTTGAAATATATGTACACAATATTATTGCATTGAATGTAAAAAAATGTGATATTACAGAATGATTTGAAGCTTTTACTTTTTAGCAACAGTAAATTTCAACGTTTTCAATTTTAAAAAAAACGTGGTTTCGCTGCAAGAAAAATTTAAAGCAGAAAAAATTGGAAAAATTTTTGAACTGGAATTTTCTTTTTTTCGTCATCACGTTTTCTATTGAAAGGGTGATTTTATGTCATCATTTCTTTCTGTATATATACCACTGACTTTTCCTTTATAAGCCATTCTTAACAAAAAAAATTTTTTTTCGTGCTTATTAAAGATTAGCTATGGCTGAATTTCCTGATTTTGGAAAACATTGTTCTTTCAAAGAATGTAAAATGCTTGGTTAGTTTCTTTTTCTATATCTTATATAACGCTATTATTACATATGTTTTAGATTTTCTTCCGGTAATTTGTGATGCTTGTAGAGAACCTTTTTGGTAAGATATATAAAACATTTTGAAATTTTTATGTAATCATTTTTTAGCGTTAATCATTTTCAATACGTCAATCATTCTTGTCAAAAAGCTGCTAACAAAGTAAGCTTATTAAACACATTTTTAATTATTTAACCCTTCTTTCAATGTTAGGATCGACAAGTTCCCGTCTGTCCCATATGCAATAAACCAGTCCCTATAGCTCAAGGACGTTCACCTGATGAAGTAATAAGTGCACATCTTGATGGTAACTGCACAACACCATCAAAACGTTCAATCCCATGTGATTTGAAAGGTTGCAAAAAGCGTGAAGTAAGCTTTTTCTTATATTTCTTTTACTGATAAATAAAAAACATCTTTTTTTAGTTCGTCGAAGTTAGTTGTCGAGAATGTAAACATAACTTTTGCCTTAGTCATCGTTTCCACGAACAACACCATTGCACTGGTAATCGTCCAAATGAAATGTTGAAGGTTAGAAATACTGTAGTCCCAAAAGTAAGTCATTCAAATTTTAGCAAACTTTTTTAAAATTTTAATTTTTATAGGTTAACACTTCTGAAGATGAAAATCTTGCTCGAACGCTCCAAATGTTATGGAGTAGTAATCAAATAAGTGATGAAGAGTTGGCTCGACGACTTCAAGAAGAAGAAAATCGACAATATCGAACTCAATATGGTCAACAATCTCGTATTAATACTGGTGCATCTCGGGGAAATTCAAATTGTACTATTAATTAAAAAAGCCGTGCATTTTTCATTCCGTCATCCTACTGTATGATATTATTTAATGTCTTTCTTATTATTACTAATTTCATTAACACCCATTTTTATGATTTGAAGCATATCTATTCTTCTTTTATTGTATAAAAAATAAATAAAAAGATAACATTTCTTGAAATTTTTATTATTAATGCTTTTTTGAGCAACAATGGAAAAAAAAGGGTAAAAGATTTAACACATTCGAAGACGTCGACATAACATTTGGCTTCCATTAGATTGTTCTAAAGGCAAAGTGTATTGAAGATACGGTATCTTTGGAGGTTCTAATGTTACAGGTTGTATAGCATACTGAATTCCTTGACGATTAGCAAAATCTTTCATGAAATTAAAATATGGTGTTGAACTGGTTTTATGTAATGTAATTGGCTTCGGTGGAATGCTTTTATTTAATTCAGCATTTCTTTCACGAAGCATTTCAATGATACGATTTGACATCGGAATTGGAGAGTAGGTGTTAAAATTTTCATCTAAAATTACGATAAAAATAAGAACGTTAATAAGAAATTGCATGTTTAAATGTCATTTTGCAAATGAAAAAAAGAAAGACTTTGAACGGAAGTTTGTTAAAAAGTTGCTGCTGCTGCAGGTTTCTTCTTTCTGCCTTTTAAAGCTTAAAGTTATTCTTCGAAGCTTTGGCATACAAAAAAGTTGAAATTAACTCAACTATCGACAGCTGCTATCTTTAAACTTACTTGAAAATTTTGCACCAGAAATTTCCCAAAAATAGCTTAAGGCAATTAATAGCATAAAATAATGGTAAAATTTCATTGTTTTAAGCATTTTTTAGAAGTACCAAACAGAAGCAAAAAATAGAAAGGAGGAAGAATAAGCAAGCTTTTTTTTCAATCCAGTTTGAAAAAAGTGGAAACGCAAATAATGAAAGCACTGCTTTATAGCAACCGTAATATAAGGTAATGAATAAAATAAAGTCAAAAAAATATAATGTGAAGTAAGGTAAATATCAAAAAATATTAAAAAAAGATTTTATCAATTCTCTTGAGAATCATCTACGTAAAAGTTTTTAAAGGCAAAAAAAACTGTAGTTAAATGTCAAATTTTTAGGGAGCCAAATGTTATTGACATGAAGAAGATATATTTGTCCTTCTTTTCTATCATAATTAGTTCAAAGACCACAAAATTTGATGAGAAGCAAGCATTAATTTCTTATTATTTGAAATATTTTTCACTTTGTCGGAAGTCAAAAAAATAACATATTTTTGACAAAGTGCTCTTACAGTATTTTTAGCTGGTTTTGCAATATTTTTTTGGAAATAGAAAACACAACATGATGTAGTCCACTTTCTTATTGTAGGTCTTTGCACTTTTAATTGCATTCTTAAGTAATAGCCAAAAATGTCATTTAATGATGTTGTTTTTGTTTAACTCATTTTTTTTTGCCAAAGTTGAAATTGACAAAGACACTTGATGGCCAATTTCATCTATCTATCTATCCATCCATTCTTTCTTCTTTTCCTTTTTTGAAACAACGTTTCTAAAATGTTTCCAAAAGTAAGTTCTTCCTCTTTCCTCCTCTTTTTTTAATATCCTCAGCAAAGAGTCCTTCCATTCATTTAATAATGTCGTATGCTTTTTAAGTTTTTCCTTACTTACTCTATTTCTTTAGCCTAATTTTATAGTTTACTTTTTTTGTAAAAAATGAGTTAGATGTTGATAATCGGCAAGTGCAAAAGTCAGTTTTATTATTCAAAAATAGATTATTATTATAGCAAAACAAGCATCTTTCTCCGCCCAATAACTATCCTTTAAAAGTCAATGTTTTTCTTTTTATTAAAAATTCTTATAAAATAGCTTATTTCCTTAAAAAGGTAAAGAAAATTAACGGCTTGTGAATTCTGTCAGTTTTTTTTAATAAAACTATATTCTGTATACGTAAAACTATATTTAATAAAAAGGTTAATTTATTTGTCTCCTGCTAAAAAAGTAGATTATCACAAGTCAACAAAAAATTGTATTTATTTTGACCAAATATTTTGTGACTTTTTATGAATTTGTTGGACTATTTTTAACTCATTTTTTGTATGAGTTATTGTTTTTTTTATATCGAAGAATGAGCTGCTACGACAAAGACAATGCATCACTTATAGCAAGGTTAGCTTTGATCTTAATAAAAAAATTTGAGGGATATGCAAAATGGGGTAATTGCTTATTAATTAAAAATTTATTACAGATAACCACAATTTAACAGCAAATATGATTGCAGCTTAAAGTTTTAAGGTTTTTTAAAGTTTTGTTTTGCAAAAATTGAATTTTTTTTGGTTGAAACAATAAACAAAGCTTTTTTAAGTTAGTTTTGTGGCTCTTCCTTTTACGATAGGCTTCCAAGAAATACATTCAAGTTCTTTTTTGTTGTTTTTCCTCTCTTTAATTTTGGTCGGTTTTTGTTATGCATAGGTAAAAAGGACCCCTTGAGAGCTCAAAATATATCCGGCTATGCTCATTTAATATTTATCAGACTACACGTGGGTTTAAATTAATTAACATAAATTTGAGGAACCAAACCACACTAATAATGATACGGTAACTTTTATATATTAGGAAAAGTGCCGTTTCATTCATTAAAAATTTTTTAATTAATCAGGGATAAATTATTATACTAACAAAAAAATACATTCTCTTTCATAAATTTATAAAAAATGGCATAAAAAAATTGTTGTCCATTGTTTTATTTTTATTTCCAAAAAATACTTAATTTTATATCAAAAATTCCGCGTGATTCCATTTATAATTGACCGTCCTTCCAGTTCTTTTTTAATAAGAAAATACTTATGAGTTTGGTTGCCCTTTTTTGCTGCTGAAATAATTATAAATGATATCAAACAAAAACTTTCTTACGGAATCCCAATAGAATTTAAAAATAGGCGCTTATGTAGGAACGCATTTAACATTACTCCTCAAATTTCAAAGTCGTCCAGAATTTTTTTTGGAAAAAGTTTCTTTCAAATTTTTTCATATTTTAATGGAGAATTAAACGAAGCGTTAAACTTGGATATAACTATTTTTGTTTTGAGAAAGGAAAAATGAATTAGAAGCTAACAAGATACGTCTCCGTTTTTTAAAGCTGATGTCCAACAAAATTTATCATTTTTCACTTTATTATTTCTATCTATCTCTTTTGAAAGAAATCTTTTCAAAATTTTTTTGCACAAATACTCTTGATGTATAATCTTTGTTTTCTTGTACCTTTTAATATATTTCTAATCATCAAATCAACTTAGACATTTGAAAACATCTGGAAATTTTAAATAAAACTAAGAAAAGTTGCGTAAAATAATTATATTATTTTTTATTTCTAACGTTTTTTGTGCAGAATTATAGAAAAAAAATATTTAGGGGAGTTACATATATAATTGGTTTTTGGTTAAAAATTGCATAAAACGGGTAATGAAATTATTATTGAAAGCATTAATCGATGTAAAAACGGAAAATATGAGCGTTAGTGAGGTAATAAGGTAAAGAATTTATTCAATGAAAAAATTTAAAGTTTTGAATGAAAAAACGATTTCAGTTGTGCTTTGGTAATTTATGTTGAGCCACTTTTATGCTGTGCTGGATTTATTTTAAATCTTACATGCATTGTTGTTTTTCTGACAGTATGGTCACATGGATATTTTCGAAAAACTTCTTTATTACTTTATTTAATTGCTCTTTCGGCATGCAATGCAATTCAATTAATTTTATCGATATTTGTCCTTGTTTTACCCGGGGCTGAGCAAGTATGAATGCTTTTTGTTTAAACACTCACCGTAACATTCCCTCCCTTTTTAGTTCATCGATGAAGAACTATTTTATCATGAAGCACAAATGTTACGTAAAATGAACGCTGTAACCGTTCGATATGGTTATCCATTATTGATGGCATCCAATTATGCGTCAATATGGATTTTGTCATTAATATGTGCACAAAGATATCAATCTGTTTGTAATCCATGGAATGTATGGAAGCATCGGTTAACAATTGTTAAAAACAGCAAGATATGCATTTTTGTTGTTATTTTTTGGGCAATAGGTAAAAAAAAACTTTGTTTACCTTTTTTTGGTTTTTAGTCATTTATTTTTAGTTTTAAATATTATTCGCTTTTGGGAATTGGAAGCAGCTGATGGATACATTCGTGTGACAACACTTCGATATGATATTTGGTATAAAGTTATTCAAGAAGGAATTATTTATGGTTGTGTTGTTTATGGTTTTCCAATGCTTTTACTGCTATGGTTTAATTATAACACATTTAAGCTTATTCGGGTTGATGAAGTAAGCAATTTTCAATTTATTGAATAAACATAAGCCAAAAATTTTTTAGCGTCACCGATGTCGTCCTTCAGCAGAGCATAGAACAGCTATGATGACCGTTTGTGTTTTCATATTTTTCTTTTTATGCACAACAATGGCAGCTTCCATTAGACTTGTTATGTAAGTTCTTGTTATACGGTAATTTATTTAAAGCTTTTTATACATTTTCAGTATCTTAGCAGGAAATTTGTTCACATCAACAGAATTTCTTTGGCTTGTTGATCTTAGCAATCTTTTGATGAACGTTAATGCTTTGATAATGCCGATTGTTTGCTTTATTTTTACTCGAGGTTTTCGAGATCTTTTCTTTGTTGTTCGGTATGCTCCATCTGTTGAATCATCAGATTTTAATTTGAAGCCACCGAAATGTTTAAACAAAAATGCTCGAAGCCGAAGTGTTACTTTTCAAATTTCACATCAAAAGTCATCACTTACAACTACGCGTCTGTTTTCTCGAACCTCACACTAATATTATTTATTTCTGTTTTGAATACTAGTATAATAAATTGTTTTGTTTTTGTTTTAACGAAAAAGTTGGATTCTTTTTATGAATTAATAACGACGTTGAACATCTGAAACAGAGATAATTTCTTAAAATATGCAAAAAACTAATAGTTTTTGATTCATTATCGGAACAACATATTGAAAAATTTTACAAACTCTTAAAATTAATTTGGTATTTGGCTTTGCTAGAATATACTAACAAAAAATATTTAAATGTAATATAGGTCAGGTGCAAAGTCAAATATCGTAGTTCTAATCACAAATAACGCCAGGTGTGCAAAAAGTCTAGACAAAAGTTGTTTCAGATATATATTAATTAAAGATTTTCCAAAAATTTTAGTAGCACGCAGGAAAATATACACATACTTTTTAATATTAAAAATAATGGAAAACATGAGTTTTAGTTTCATTATCTTCTTGAAAATCAATAAACTCTAAAGTATACATCACAAAAGGATGTCAGTCTGCAAAAATATTTTGACTTATCTTAACTACCAAAGCTCGAACTTGTAATAACCATTTTTTAAATTTTTATTCTTTTTTTGCTTGTAATTAAAAAAAATAACGTGATAATAATTATTTTATTGCCGCCAGTTACCTAATGCAATAGAACACTTGTTCAAGCTGATTTCGTTTCAAACCAGGCTCCAACTTAAGAAGGCACTTACACTTTACCAAAATTATTTTGATTTTCTTTTTCTTGTTTATAAAAATGTCACAATAAACTATTTTCTTTGATATAATTATTTAAATTTAATGATGCATAAGTTAGCTTTTGTATAGGTATGTTATTATTGTTTTCAAGAAAATAAAGCCTAAACTTTTTGAGTTTCAATGGTGTGCATTTTTTCTGCCTTATAACAAGACAACATTATGTTTATCAGTTGCAAAAATAAATGTTCTATGAAATTATGCTTTTTTCATTTGTACAAGCCATCACTGCTTCAAATAGTTTTCCTGCATTTTTTTCGATAAAAAAATAAAAAAAATACCAATCTCAGCTTCGGCTTGTTCCTTTCCCCAGGCCGGAGCTGGCACGCCAGCATTATACAAAAGCTTCACCGACTTTCGTTTTTTCCCTTTCATTTTTTTTTTTTGCATCTGTGCCTTTTTTTTCAATTTATTTTTTAAGCATTGTCTTTAAAAAGCGATTGGAAAGTTTATATTTCCGTGTTTCAAATTTTGCTGCCTGCAAGACAAAAATCCGTTTCGGGAGTCAATGTGAGAAATAGAGAGGAGTAGTAGACTGTAGGGATATTCTTCGACAAATTTTCATCCAAAACTGCAAAACATCTTTTACATGCCGCTGTTTACAATCATCATCATCATAATGAACGGGGTAAAAGAAAAAAGAGATGAAGAAGAAAAAGAAACATTTTGCTCGTATTTTATCGTGTTATTCGCACTTTTTCTTTGGTGAGCCATCTCATCTACCAAGCTCATCAACATCTGTGATTTCTTTTCTTATTATTCTTTTTCCCCTTGACACTTGTGGGGGGAAAAGGGGGAAGAAAAAGGAATTGGCAGAAGGAGGGTTTATTCAATGATCTTATCTTGCAATTTCATATGTCTCCGCAAATGCCACCACCAAAGTAAGATGCGGTTCAGCGCGCAATTGTCATTTTTCATTTTTTACCTGTGATAATCAAAAATCAATAAGACGCATCTCTTAGTCACAAATCGTCTCATTTTTTGCCGCGTCCGTTTTGTGCAATAGACAGCGTGTGCGATAAATAGCCAACACCTTCCCCTTTGTAACCCTTCTCCTTTTTGTTCTACTGCATTCTTATTGACCAATAATTTTTTTCTTTGTTTCTTCCCCAATTTTTTCAACACTGATTTTTTTCTTGGTCCTTGAAGCTATTGCCTTTTTTAACCCTAAACATTCTGACTATGAATAATAATGAGTTGTTATTGTTCAAAAATGAACACATTTTTTTTTCTTTTTTTGGCCAAGGCACACCTTTCCATTTGCATTTTTTTTATTTCCCCAAGAAATTACACAAATGTATTCCTTTTTAACATTTCATAAGTTTTGCTCTCACCATTGGTCAAGAAACATCGAAAAGCATAATAGTCTACACCTTGCACCAGTATTCCTCAGGTGTGCTACATACATGTTTTATTATCCATAAATTTTTTAATAAATATATGTATATATTTGTTTATGAATAATACTTTGCAAAAAAAACGGCGCATCTTTTTGTTCTTCCCAATGTTTTTTTTTCTCCCACAAAATGTGGTCCTTTTCTTACCTTTTTGCATACCGTTGGGACTAAAAAGTGCGGCAGTGCTGATGGGCGCGACACAACTTTTTGGTGGTTCACAATCGGCCAAAGAAATCGGTACACTCAATTTTGGTTTTTTCTTCTTCTCCATCTTTCCCCTTCTTTTTTCCTCCAACATACATACAAGCATCTTTTCGCGGCCCTAAATTATTCGACATAAGCAGCATTGTTTTTGTCAATGGAAAGTTGAAATAACTTTGGCATGTGGTGATATATATTTTTTTAACGATGGGTTGCGCGGAATAACATTTAAGTCTGTGTGCGCACATTTCATTACTTATGTGTATGTACACCTCAAACATTTTCTTTTTTTGCCATTTTGCGCGAAATCAGTTTTTTTATCTATTTCCTTTTTATGGTTTTAAAATAATATTTTTTCCGCTTCAAAAAATTTTTAAATCCAATTTTGCAAAATTATTAATTTTAACCTTTTTTAAAAGATGTCATCGGCGAGTACTTTGTTGATTACCGTAATCCAAGTTTTTGTGATCGCAAAATTGAATATTTCCAAGCATTTTTTTGGGACTTTCTTTTTAAAACTATCAATGCCCAAAATAAGATTTGTATAATCTTTATATGCCACACCTTTTTTTCATTATTGCTAAGATATATCTTTTCGGCTTTCAAAAAGCGCAAAAAAAGTGGAAGAAGGAAAAGCAAAAAAAAGAACCGCGAAAGTTTTTTAGGGAAACCAATAAGCGGCTGTTGGTCGGTGTTAGAAGAGCATCTGCCGGATTTTTTTTTATTCAATTAGGTTTTTTTTGTTTGCCTGACCTCTGGTTTTGATCAAATCATTTTTGATTTCCTTTTTTTTTCTTTGATATAAAATAAAACATTAATGTTTTAGTTCCTTTCTTTTTATATTACTTTTGAATGAATTATAAAAAATTCTTTTCTCAAAATAAACGTTTTCAAACATATTTTTGTAAGCTTATTTTTTCATCATATTGTTTTCTTTCGCTGTTTCCATGCCTTTTTGGCTGTCAAAAAATAGTTCTCTTTCATGTAACGATCGAAATTTTTGACGTCCATCGGAACCCGGCATGACTAATTTCAGCGCTTCTTAAAAATAAAATTGCAAACTTTTTTTTCAAAATAGCAACGGTCTTTTTTGTACGCTTTTTTAACCATATAATGTTTTTACCAAAAAGTGTGAAACGCATTGATGATAGTTGTAGTAAACTGTTATTTTATGACTAATAATAAAACTGCATTATTGAAAAAAATGAAACATTTCTTGATGACCCTAAACAAAAAAAACTACGGTAAAAAGATATACCCCTAGAAAACTAAGCTCCACTGAAAACACACTTTTTTTCTAATAACACGCTTAAGTAAGCTTATTATTTTATAATTCAGCAATGTTCCCCTCTTTTTCTACTGTGATTGATAATTTTTAACAACTGGTTACAACTTCTATCACTTCTTTTTTTTGTATGATCAATGCTTCTTTCATACGCCAAAAAAATCAAGCCCTCAAGAAGGCAGTTTCTTTCTGTTGCATCATTTGTAGCATTTTTCTCTCTCTTTTTTCTGCTTATTTTTCTTTCTTCTATGTATAGCAATGTCTTGCTTTTCGATAAACAAGACGACGATTTTTGGCGTTATTCTCCGCTTTTTGGGCCATAAGTCAACCGTTAAGTTTGTTTGACCCTTTACGAGGGCGCGATCGTTTCGATCTTGAAACTTTTTTTTGCTGCAAAAAATGCACTTATAATTCGTGCTTTCACGCTCTTTTCTTATTTCAATTTTTTTCTCTCCTTTTATTTTTCAATCGTTTAGAATGCCATTTTTTGCTTCCAGACACTAAACAAAGTTGGTTGATGACTCAGTTGATTAATTTGATTGAGACACTTCTTCTCCTTTTATTCCACTTTGTTGTTTTTTAATTGCCCAACGTTTAAAAACAATGATATAAATAAAGCTCAGCCCAGTTTATAAAAATTTAAGCAGGATAAAGAAGAAAGTGAAGATATCTATTCTCTCATTGAACCCAATTGTCTTATTTTCTTTTTTTACAAACAATGTTTACAGTTTGAAAAAAGCTTCTTTATTTTTTTCGTGTTCATTTTGTTTTTCCTGTCTTTCAGACATTTTTTCCCCGTTTTCTTTTGTTTGTTACAAAAGTTAAAAAAGAACAAAGAAAATTAATCAATTTAAATGTATTCTTTTAGAACTTACTGCGGGATTGGACTCAATCATCGGGCCATAGAAAATAACGCTTACCCATGGCGAGCTTCAATTGTTGCCTTTGGTAATATTTATTTGAACAAAATAAAACAACAAAGTTTTACAATTTTATTTTTAGGGCACTTTTGGTGCTTATAGCCTTTAATAATTTAAGGCCGTATAATGCTGAAGAAGCTGCCGAAGAAGAAGATCAATGTTATGATCGTAGTTGTTATCCAGCAACAGGAAATCTTGTAATTGGTCGAAAACATCGTCTTTCTGCAACATCCACTTGTGGCCTTGCTAAAAAGGATCGCTATTGTATTGTTTCACATTTGGAAGATAAAACTAAATGTTTTTATTGTGATTCCCGGCAACCATGGATGCCAAATCGTGAACCTAACAGATTTTCACATAGAATCGAAAATGTTGTTACTGAAAATTATAATGATCGTACAAAAAATTGGTGGCAATCTGAAAATGGTGTACAGGTATTCAAATTACTTAATCAAAAATTATCCAAAATTTTATTAAAAATTATTGTATTTAGAATGTTTCTATCAGACTTGATCTTGAAGCTGAATTCCATTTTACTCATTTAATTATGACTTATCGATCATTCCGTCCTGCAGCAATGATTATTGAAAGATCCTCCGATTTTGGAAAAACTTGGTAAAATTTTTCTTCCTACGTCCTTTAAAACAAAATATAACTTTATAAAATTTAGGTCCGTTTATCGTTACTTTGCATATGATTGCGCAACAACTTTCCCTGATATCCCTGAAGGACCACCTAAAAAGCATAGTGATGTTATTTGTACCCGAAAATACAGTGATGTTGCTCCATCAACTGGAGGTGAAATTGTTTACAAGGTAATTTCACCCCATATTCCAACAGAAAATCCATATGCTGATGAAATTGCTAATCTCTTAAAAGTAACAAATATTCGAATTAATTTTACAAAGCTTCATACACTTGGTGATGACCTTTTGGATTATCGTCCAGAAATTGATGAAAAATATTATTATGCCCTTTATGAACTTGTTGTTCGTGGTTCATGTTCATGTTATGGTCATGCTCAGCGTTGTATCCCTATTGAAGGCGATGGAGTTGGGTATAGCGGTATGCAACAAGATATGGTTCATGGTCGTTGTGAATGTACTCATAACACTAAAGGTCTTAATTGTGAACAATGTCAAGATTTCTTTAATGATCTTCCATGGCGTCCAGCTATTGGCGAAGAATCAAATGAATGCCGCCGTTGTGAATGCAATGGACATGCTTCACGTTGCCATTTTGATCAAGCTGTTTACAATGCATCTGGATTTGTTTCTGGTGGAGTTTGTGATGATTGTGCTCATAATACACAAGGAAAAAATTGTGAACAATGTAAACCATATTTTTACCGCGATCCTTTGCGTCAACTTTACGATCCATATGTTTGTCGACCATGTGAATGTGATAATCGTGGCTCACTTAATGATGGAATTTGTGAAGGTGAAGAAGATCCAGCTCGTAAATTAGTTGCTGGTAAATGTTATTGTAAAGCAAATGTTGATGGAAATAACTGTGATCGTTGTAAAAATGGATTCTGGGATTTAAGAGCCGATGATCCTGATGGATGCAAAAAATGCTCTTGTAATCTTCTTGGAACTTGGAATAATGAAGGATGTAATAAAAATGATGGGACATGCCTTTGCAAGCGTCTTGTTACTGGTGAAAATTGTGATCAATGTTTGCCTGAACATTATGGACTTTCTGAAGATCCAGAAGGCTGTAAACCTTGTGATTGTAGCCCTGGCGGATCTTTGGATAATCAATGTGATATTCTTACTGGTACTTGTAAATGTCGTCCACATTTTAGTGGAAGAAGATGTGATACAACTGATTCATCCTATTATTGCCCAAATATTGATCATCTTACATATGAAGCAGAAAAATCTGAAATAAATAATGCTGATATTGAAACCCGTGAAGGATCATTAGAAACTCGAACATGGACTGGAGAAGGCTTTGTTCGTGTCAAAGAAGGTTCAAATATTAGTTTCATTGTTGACGACATTCCAAAATCAGGTCATTACAATCTTGTTATTCGTTATGAGCTTGATGGCAGTGAAAGTTGGGAAAATATTGGAATTAATATTGTAAGACCTGGTGATCCAGTTGCTGATGGTCCATGTGCTAATATTCAACCTGCAGATGATTTTGTCATTGCTAGGTATGATATTAATTTGTTTTTTAATAATTAGTTTTATTATTTTTTTAGATTCCATGCTGGTTTTAAATATACAGAAGTTAATAACCCCATTTGCTTTGATAAAGATGTTCGATATGAAATTAGAATAAGTATGGGTCAAAAACGATTTAATGGCCAAGACTACACTGCCACAGCTCTTATTGATTCTCTTGTAATTGTTATGCCAACTGATAACATTGAAATTTTCCAAGGACCCAATGGTCAAAGACTTAAACAAGAATACGATGCTTATCAATGCCGTCATTCAGCTCTTCATCTTCTTCCCTATGATCGCTTATCTCAACAATGTCAACAACTTATTTGTGCGGTAGCCGGTAACATCTTTGAAAAAGGTTATGAATGTCAATGCGATCCCACGGGTTCAAAATCTGGTATCTGCAACCCAAGGGCAGGTCAATGTGAATGCAAGCCTAATGTTGTTGGACGTAAATGTGATCAATGTGCTGTTGGAACTTATGGTTTTGGTCCAAATGGATGTTCGGCTTGTGATTGTGATAGCGTTGGATCGTTATCAAATAATTGTAATAAACAAAGTGGACAATGTGAATGTCGTGATCGAGGAATTACTGGTCGACAATGTAATGAATGTCAACCTGGATTCTGGTCATTCCCTGATTGTCATACTTGTCAATGTAATGGACATGCTTCAATTTGTGATCAAAAAACTGGTGCTTGTATTGATTGTCGAAATCTTACTGATGGCAATTTCTGTGATCGTTGTAAGCCAGGATATTATGGTGATCCACGTCTTGGTGTTAATCGTCCATGTAAGCCATGTCCTTGTCCAGGAGGTCCCGGTTCTGGTAAACAACATGCTGATACTTGCTACATTCAACCTTCTCATGACTTCCAATCTAATGATATCATTTGTAATTGCAAGTATGTATAGCTTATTGAATCTTTAATCACTACAATACAATTTAAATTTTAGAGCTGGGTATACTGGTGAACGTTGTGATGAATGTGCTATCAATTATTGGGGTAATCCACAAGATATCGGCGGTTCATGTGAACCTTGTGAATGTAATGGTAACATTGATCGAAGTGTTGGAGGAAGCTGTGATGCGAAAACTGGTGAATGCCTTAAATGCTTGTATAACACTGAAGGAGCACGTTGCGAAAATTGTATTGATGGTTACTTTGGTGATGCACAAATTAGGAATTGTCAACGTTGTGTTTGTAATCATCTTGGAACAGATGAAGCTCAAGGATCATGTGATAAAGTATCTGGTCAATGCCCATGCTTCCCTAATGTTATTGGAATGAGATGTGATGAATGTGCTCCATTACATTTTAATCTTTCAAGTGGCGCTGGTTGTGCTTCATGTGCTTGTGACCCTTCAGGTGTTGTCACTGATGCAGAAGAAAATCCACGATTAGAATGTAACCATATTGATGGACAATGTCACTGTAAGGCTGGAAGAGGTGGAAGAACATGCTCAGAATGTCAAGATCTATATTGGGGTGATCCAGTTAATGGAGAATGTAAGCGATGTGAATGTGATGCATATGGAGCAGCCACAGCCCAATGTCATCGAGATAACGGTACATGTATTTGTCGTCCAGGATCTGGTGGACCCCTCTGTAATCAATGCGCTCGTGGATACACTGGTAATTGGCCACAATGTCAAGCTTGCGGAGAATGCTTTGATAATTGGGATCGTATCTTACAAAATCTTAAAGGAAAACTTGATGAACTTATTAAACGAGCAAATAACATAGAAGATAAAGGAATTTCATCTCAATTCGATAGCGAATTCGAAGAAATGGAAGCAGTTTTGGATGATGTTCGATCACAACTGGATGCTGTTAACATCACAAATGCAGATATTGATTCCCTTAAAAAGGCAATGGAGTCACTTAATAGTGAAGTATCAAAAGCTCGTGACCTCATTCAAGAAAAAAGTGAAAAGCTTACAAATATTGGACTTAATGTTGATGCTGCTGCAGAGAATGTTAAAACTTTGAATGAAACTGCTCAACGGCTTACTAAACTTGCTGATGAACTTAATAAAAATGCTACTGAAATTCGAAGTTCAGATGTTCAAGGAGCTTATGAAATTATCAAAAGTGCTGTTGAAACCACACAACAAGCAGAGCAAACCATTACAGAAGAAGTTAATAAGCTTTCAAAAGCTGAAGATGAAAGAATTAAAACTATTGAATTGCTAAAAGAACATGAAAAAGATTTTGAAGCTCAATACACTGAGAATTCGGACGCTTTACAAAAAATTAGTGGAATGGTAAAGATTTAAATGCCCATAAAAACATTTAATAAGATTCAAATTTTTAGCTTTCGCTTATTGATAAAGAGCTCCCATCCCTTAATAAAGATGTTTGTGGCGCTGAATCTGCTCCATGTGATGCACTTTGTGGTGGACCTGGATCACGATGCTCTCATTGTGGAGGCAATTCATGTGGTACTGGTTCTATTACAAAGGCTCAACAAGCTCTTGATTTTGCCAAAGAAGCTGATAACAAAATTGAAGCCAAACAAAAGGAAGCAGAAGAAGTATGTTATCAATAATTTGTTTAGGTATATTATACAGTAACTTTTTAGTTATTAAAACGTGTAAGAAGCGCCTCTCCTGATGCTCAATCTGCCAAGGAAGGAGCTGAAGCAGCTCATAAAACTGTTTTAGCTGCTGCAGAAGAAGCAAATCGTACTCGTAATGAAATTCAACAAGAGCTGCAAAAAATTGAAGAATTTTTAAATGCTCAACATACTCAGCCAAAAGAAATTTATGAACTTGCTGAACAAGTCATCAAAATTACAATTCCATATGAAGAAAAAGAGATCAAAGAACTTGCTGAAAAGGTAACGAGAAGAATCAAAGCTAAAAAATAGTATAACCTTTAATTTTTAGATCCGTCAAAAAGTTGCTGAAACAAAAGATACTGATAGAATTTTGGCTGAAACAAGTGGAAATAAAACAATGGCAAATGAACTACAACGTAGCGCAGAAGATGCATCAAAGCGGGCGTTTGAAATTCGTAATGTTACATTGGCAATTCGAGAAGCAATTAAAAAAACAGAAGAAGCTCAAAATTCTGCCCAAACAAAACTTGATGAAACTCAACAACGTATTGCAAATGCTCGAACATCTTTGGTTAATTCAGATGACCAAATTGTACAATTGGAAGAACGAGCAAAGAATGCAACAGAATTGGTACAAAAATTGCAAAATGTTACTGATAATTTGAAAGCTGAATACATTAAAATTACAAGCAGTTCTAAAGCAGCTGGAAATAGTGCTACTTCTGCTTCAGATATTGCAACAGAATTAGAAGAACGTCAGAAAGAACTTGACGTAAGTTTATAAACAATAATCATAAAGCATAAACTAAAGAAAAAAAGTACAAAAATAATTATTACTATTATTATTTTAGTCAAAGTACAACACCGTAAAAACTCAAGTTGAAGAAAGGGAAACTGGGAATGATGACAGAAAAGACAGAGCACAAAATTTGAGACAACAAACAACAAAATTATTGAATAAAATTAAAAATCATAATGATGAAATTGAATGTAAGTTTTAACAATTTAAAAAAAGGGAAAATTATGCATGCAAATTTTTTAGCTTTGGAAAAAAGTGCTGATACCCTTGAAATTGAATTAGCTGATTATCAAGGCAAATTAGATGCACTTAGTGATGAAATTGATCTTATTTCTAAGAAATTAACTCAACGAGCAGATTATCATGCAACTTGTGATGCATAGAAATGCCGGCCAGCCTTGCCGATTTACCGGTGTTTTGGCCCCCCTTTTTAAAATATAATATAAGGTTTTCTCACTTTTTTCCCTTTTTTCTTCCATGTCTTTGAGGTCCCGTGCACCCTTGGTTTAATGTTTTGCTACTTTTTTTGTACCAAAGTTTTGTTAAATTTTTTGTTTCTTTGTTTTTAAAGAACATTTACATAAAAATATTATACTGCCTATTAATTATGTTTAAAAAATATTTCATTGTTTGTTTTTTTTTATAATCTTGATCTCGGCATTTTCACATTTTTTAAATTGTTTTATTCTGTTTTTTCATCATTTTTTTTATTATTTATTCTATGAATTGTGCAATCTGCCATGAATAAAGTTATGTTTTATATTTTATGCCGTCAAAAAAAAGGTTAAACAAGAAAACATCTGCACAAAATACAAAAACAAAACAAAAAAGGGCACAAGTTTTTTTAGAAAAAAATTGCTATGCTTGAAAGCCTCTACTTTTGTTGCTATTGACAGCAGAAAAAAGCAGAAGCTAAAAAAACTAGCAACGGCTTCATTCTGAATTGTCATCAGTAGTTCAGTTTTTTGGGTTGCAAAAAAGCTATGACTGAATATAAACTTTATTATTTCGATGTGCGAAATTTAGCTGAACCAATTCGGCTTATGCTTCATTACAATGGAGCAGAATTTGAAGACATCCGAGTCGATATGGAAAAATGGCCATCAATGAAAGCAGGTATGGTTTTAAACAAGTTTTTATAGATACGATCAATAAATTTAGAAATGCCACAATCAACTATGCCTGTTTTGGAAGTCAATGGAAAAAAGCTGGCACAATCGCATTCAATTATGCGATATTTGGGTCGTGTTTATAGTAAGATTCAAGTCAAAAAATCAAACATAAGACTATCTTTTTTTAAGACATGACAGGAAGAAATAACATTGAAAGAGCTGTCGTTGATAGCATTGCTGATTTACTTAAAGATTTTTACACTCAAGTTTCACCATTCTACTACATGAAATTAGGTTTTAAAGATGGAGATCTTGAAGCTGCAAGGGAATCAAATCTTAACCCAGCAATCGAAACAAAACTCCCGTTGTTTTCAAGATATTTGAAAGAAGCTCATTCAGGATTCTACGCGAAGTCTGGAATCACATATACGGATTTTTTGTGCAGTGAACTTTTTGACACCCTTCATAACCTTGAACCTGATATCTTTGAATCTCATCCTGATATCGTTGCACACATTCGCCGCATTCATGCTTTACCACAACTCAGATCATATATTTCAAAAAGAAAATAAAAAAAATATGTACTGTATTTCTTGTATGATTCATAAAAATGTTCATTTAGATTTTAAAAATATATATTCTTTGACATGTAAGTAATAAATTTATTGAAAGATAAAGGAATAAAATGTGAATATACAAGAAAAAAGATAAATAAAGACAGAAAACAATGAAAAAAATAAAAAACAAACAACATAATTATTTTCGACTTGGAGTAGCAGTTTCACGTTTATATTTCAAAAGCATTTCTTCAAAAAGAAGATACATTCGACGAGCAGCCATATGTGCTTCTTCTGCGGATGGACGTTCAATAGATTTAGTTGAAAGACAGCTTTTAATGAAAAAACGAAGCTAAAAATATTTATATAAATTATTAAAAGCATGAATAAAATTACTTACTTGTTCAGAATAAAGATCAGATGGAAATGGAAGAAATCTTCCTTGACTAATTTTTGTATGTAATGCATAAATATTCGATTCTTCGCCATTAAAAGGTGATCGAAATGTAACAAATTCATAAAGTAAACATCCAAGTGACCAAATATCTGACTTGAAATTATATCCACCAACTTTACTTCTTTCAGGAGCCATATAACTAAAAAATAATAATAAATATTCATAACATTAAAATGGTACATACTATTCAGTTCCAACATGAGTTTGAGCTACCATTGTATTTTCACTGAATATCCGAGATAATCCAAGATCTCCAATTTTAACTTGTCCCTGAGAATTCAAAAAAACATTAGCAGGTTTTAAATCTAAACCAAAAAAGACATAAAATTATTATAGCAAATATATAATGCAAACCTCGATGTAAAATACGTTTCTGATGCATATCTTTGAGACCATTACAAATTTGATGAAAAAAATACCATACTGAACGCTCAGAAAATAATCGACCCTTTTCCTGCATTGTCTGAAAATGAATACTACATTTAGATGATAGCATGAAAATACAAAACAGACCTGAATTTGTTTTTCCAAATCACCACCATCAGAATATTCAAGAGAAACATAAAAAAAATTATTTTCATCAAAAGCTTCATAACAAGATATAACATTTTGGCTTTTAATTTTCTTTAATAGCATAACTTCTTTTGTACATAAGTCATAATATTGTTGATCCAAGCAATCAGTCTAAATAATATAATGTAAAAATTAATTTAACCCAAGAGAAAAACTTGCTCGAATTTGTTTTAAAGCAATTTGTTGATTAGATCGAGCTTTCTTAGCAAGATATACTGTAGAAAACGCGCCTTGTCCAAGTGTACGACCAATTGAATAATGTTGTAATTTGGAAGGAGCATTGTTATAGCGATTTTGTTTTCTTGGAGTATGATTATTGAAAGCCATGATTGAACGATACAAACGAAGGAAGTCAAAAAAAGACTGAACGATAAAAAAACGATGACAGCCGAAGAAGAAGCGATTGCAGACAGAACGTCAAAGCGAGAAACGATTGAATGAAATTTTTCGTCAAAATTTTTTCTATTGCAATTCCTGCTTTTCAATTTGTAAAAGTGCGAAAAAGCATGCAAAGGATAAGTGGATTTATCAATTTTTTAATAAAGCTGCCGTATTAGGTTATTATTAAAAAGAAGATAAAAAAGAATATAATCCAAATTGTGACCTGGTTGAAGATTAACAACTGTATTGCAGCTATAGGCATTTACTTTATTATTCTCTATGGGGGGCTTTTGAAAATTTACAATTAAGTTCAGACATTTTTTGTTGTCTTAATTCACGTCATTGCAACTTTTTGCATCAATCACTATCAATGTAAAAAAATAATGATATCACTGATAAGTCCCTAACCTCGTCATTTTTTATTAAAGGATTAATCATTGTTTGCAATAGCTCTAAAAGAAAAAACAAACAGAGAGGTAAAGCAGCAAAAAATAAATAAAACTGATTCATCAAAAACGACTAATTGCAAAATTCGGTATTTGACCGATCGTTTGTTGATTTTTTTTTCTTTAAAGTAGTTCACAATTTTGTTACTTTTTTGTTGCTACTCTTACATGTCCTATTCCTGGAGAATGGTCAATATATTTTTTGTTCAGTGATATTGTTTTGAGATGAATCAACATTTCGGAATCTGGAAACATATCGAGACAAGTTTGTGGTCGCAGTATGCAATATTTGATTTCTAATTTTTTTAAAAAACTTTTCTTTTACCGTAATACTGTCAAATAACGAAAGTGATCATAATAATATTTATTTTCTCAGTTTTTAAAAGTAGAAATAATTTATTTAAAAATCAATACAAAAAAAGAGGATAAAGCCGTGAACCATAAAAAATGTTCTAGTTTTGCGATAAAAACATATTACTCAGAAATATAAAATCCGGAATACGCCATGTCTATTTATTTAAAATTTATGTATAAAAATATAAGTATCCCGCAATTTGAAAATTTGGTGACCGTATAATATCATTCTTTACCAATAGAAATTTAAAAAATATATACTACATCCCAGCAAATATAAACATAACAATAAACTATGATAAAGCATTTGACTGATAACAATATAATTATTTTAAGCAAGACTGTAAAACACAGAGACCGAGGAAATAAGTAATTTTTTAAAAAAGAGTTTCAACCGAGATGAGTATAAGAATAAAAGCGAAAGAAGTGAAAGTAAATATACAAATATGTTCACCCGAAATATTTTGTTATGAAGATAAGAATAATAAGTAAAAATGATAGAATTATTATGAAAGCTTTTTCTTGCTATCTTTCACTGTTTGCACTGCATACTGTACTAACAGATGAAGAAAAAAGTTTTCGACGCTGTTTTTCCATAGATGCTGAACGACCCGCTAATGCATTAATTGCAGAAGAATTATTATTATTATTTGATGAAGAATTTTGTTGTGATACCGGTGGATGATGTGCCTCTAAATGTGTTGTAGTTGTGGTAGTTTTTACACGAACTGTTGGAGCGATTGTTGTTGACGGCGTTGCAGCAGCTGATGACGGCTTAGTTCGAGATAAATTATAATTATTTTTTCTTGTAACTGTTGTGGATGTTGTTGATGGAGTTTGTGATGGATGTCGTAATGAAGTTGTTGAACCCAAACTTGGCATACGATTTAATTCACCTTTAATAAAACGTTCTACTTTATCTATACATGCTTCTTGATAATCATGAACCCATCGAACACCATTAAATCGAGTTATTTGACGAATATCATCTGGTAGTTCCATAGTTTTTTCAGGAAATTCAAAAGCTTGATCAAATATTGGTATAACATTTTTATGATGTTCAAATGCACATCGAAGCTAAAATTTAATGTGTGTGAGCATTACAAAAATATTGAAAAGAATTCTATGTTTACCTCTTTATGAATCCAATCTTCACAGTTGTTATCATTCAAAAGTCGATCCAATGAATTTGGTGTTAATACAAGAATAAAATGTTTTGCTGCTTGAATATTTTTTAATAAATGTGAATCAAATTTTCCTGCATACAATTTATCAACATCGATAAAAACTTTATAGCCACGAAGTTGTAAAAGTACTTTGATCAAACTTGCAAGTTGATTGCCCGTACTTCTTCGATAACTGATAAAAACATCAATTTGTTTGCTTAAAATAGCAACTTCAATATCATCAATATGTTTACTATCTAAAATATTGTTAAGGGATGATTATAATATAAATATATTTATATTAGCTTGCCTTGAAGAGCTTGTCGAAGTTTTAGTCGATGTACAGGATTATTTATTCCACATACTGTTTTCATCATATCATTGGTTAAATGTGGTAGAAAACTTCGATTAAGACCCATTCCTAACATTTGATAAGTATAAACAGAAAGTTCGGGGCTCAAGGACATCAAAAATTGATCTAATTGACTTTCATCAACACTACTGTAATCGGCTGCAATCTGAAAATTTAAAGAGTGTTACCGTAATCAAAGATATTTGCATGAAAATGTTTACCTTCAAACTTTCAAGTTCTCTCATAAAACGTTTTCGAAGAATTCCTGACGGAATTCCTAAATCGTCTTCAAGTTCTTTTTCAGTTAAAAGCAGCAATAAATCTCCATCAACCATATTAGAAAGAAAAGCTTCTTTGTAAGCGCCAAAGCCAATTTTTTCAACCCAATATTGTACATCAGCCGTTGTCCAATTTGGAACTTGTTGGGTAAGCTTATATGGAACTGCTTCACCAATAATTGTCAAAGCATCACTTGCAAATTTTGCTGCAACTTCATCTGGGCTTGAAGCAACTTCTTTTAAAGCGGAAGTGGCACCTATTTCCTACAAACAAAAAAAGTTATACTGTGAGATTGCAGGAGATTTGAAATTACTTGTAAAATCTCTAATTTTTGTTGATCCTTTTTAATTGCAGCTTCAACACAAAAATGAAATGCTGCCATGCACTTTGCTTCTCGGCACTTTGATCGAAGAAGAGGAAGAAGTCTAAAAAAATATGGCACATTTAAATACCTTTCAATAAAAAGAAGAAACAATTTCTAACCTTACAAGCCACTCTTTTGGCCGTCCTTGTGAATGTTTATAATCAAGATCCGCAAATGTTATTGGTTGATGGGAAATAAGAAATGGTTCAACAAGTGAAAGGGTACCAGATTTTTGGACTGCTGCTTCCATTTCTTTGCAGCTTCCAAGTACGCATATTGCAAGGCATGCGTAATATCGCGTTGCTTCGTCACGTTGAGACGCCAATAGAAAGAGCCAATCCGGAAGCTATAAAAAATGAAAAATAAATTTTTAAAAATATAAAACAATAACGATTGTTTTTGTTTCATTCTTTTATATCTCTTTCATACATATTTTTGTTTTATATAATATTTATTCCTACGTTTTTTTTACAATACAGTTATTTTTAATCTTTTAAAATTAAGTGAAAAAAAGCCCAACCTTTTTTTGAATAATTTTTTTCTTTGCTTCTGGACAACTGTAAAGTGATAAATTTGCTAATGCAAGAGCCGCCTGTCGAAGTGTTGCAGGAGCTTCGGTTGCCCTTTTACACGTAAGTAAAATATGGTCAAGGACACCAAATTCAATGAGTCTAAAAAATTGTTTATTAGTACCAGCTTTTACAATAATTCTTTTTTTTCATTGTCACTGTCGTCATTTGAAACAATGCTAAATTTTGATATAAAAATTATTACGCAAGCACGCTGGAAAAGACGATGAAGAATTGATAAGCTTTTAAAAATAGTAGCATCAAAAATTCTCATCGTTTCAAAGAACAAAAGAGACAGAAAAAAGGGGTTAGAATTTGAAAATTCTAAGAATAAAAATTTATTTACTTGTATGTCGTTGAAGTTGAATGTTTAAATAAACTTTCCATGATTGAAAGGGACATACGTTGCTGCTCTTGATTTTTATTCAATTTTTCGGCAGTTGTGGCAACCTTTTTTAAATAGCCCTTAGTTACAACGTATTCCCTGTTACGAAGTGACATACACTCTTCAAGTACTCGACCACAACAAAGTCGAACTGAAATAAAATTGGTACAATAATAGTCATAATAACAATTATCAAATAAGAAGGAAATTTCAACCTAATAATCTTTAGATCTTTATTTGAACTTCTAAAGAACATACCTGATTCGCATGTAACTGGTTTAACAAACCAACCAATTAAAATATCAAAATAATTTTGATCCCGTAAATAATCGCATAAAGCATATGCTAAATCATGTGAAATTTTTGGAAATAACCACGCTTTTGTCATAACTTTAGTGACAATTGTGCAACCCTAAAATAGCAAACGTAATGACTACATGAAAAAGTTTTATTAATAAGCCTTTATTTAGAAGAAGCTGCCCCCTTTTGTTTTTTTTTCTATGAATCATTTCCGATTGGAAATTGCAAAAACAAAACATAATGAAATTTCTTTTCTATTCAAAAGAAGAAGCTGAAAATGATTTATGAATGAATGGAACATACCTCAAAAATTTGTTCGTCTCCACCTTGTTGTATCAATTGAAATGCTTTATCAATGAAACCTTGATATTTTTGTAACTTTGTTTTTAATGTGTGCATCATCATGACTTGTTCGGTATGTGAATGCTTAGTAATTGGTCCTGTTGAAACAGAATCTTGCGTCTGTAATATCAATAATTCATCATTACAAATGATAGGAATTTTATTATGATTTATTACAGCAAAAAGTCGATGAGGCGGTGATGACCGATGATCCGTAATTGGTGATAAATCATCTATTGCAATATCCATTGATGGCGGAGCAGGTGTGCCACCACTACCCGGAATATCTGTAAAATGAAAAATTTCTTTTAAAATTAACTGTTTTATAAGTAATAAATAATTGATATTTTTAAAATGTAAAATGCGCCATTTTCATGTAACAAAGGTGTGAGAAATAACTTTTTAATAATTCTCCTGAGACGAAAACAAAAATAATAAGAGAAAAAACAGTGAAAGTAATTTAAAAAATTTGTTACGATGGATATTAAAAAGAAAAAGTTAAAGAAAGAATGATGTGAATGAGTGACCCAGTGTTGACAATGGAACACCTTATTTTTTTTGTTTCGAAAAAAGGGGAGGAGAAACTGACCTTCGCTTTTAAATCGCCGATACTCTGTATCCTTTCTGTTACTGGTTGTTGCAACAGTCCCAGTTGGACATGGAGTTGATAATGATTGTTGTAATTTATTTTCACCATTGTGTGTCTAAAAAATAAATTTTCATATTAATTATAATTAGCAATTACTTTAAAATAATTAACATACCCCGTTTTCACAAACTCTTAAAGATTTATCCGAATTTCCATTTATTAACCCGTCTGAAGATCCCTGTACAAACATTGGCCCGCTTTCATCTAAAGTTGATTGTTGCCTTGGTATTCCACCATTAGGTAAATATGAGCTTCTCATGGGTGATAATCTCCAATGATGCTGTGAAGCAGAAGATGAAGGAGTTGGATAATGCCCTGTTGAATGATGATGATGATTGTGTTCACCTGGTGAAGGTGGATAGCTGTCAGCATAACTTAATGAAACAGATTTTTCTAAGGTCCCTAAGGGTGGATTAGAGCTTCCATTACAAGCAAATGTTGTAGTACCATTTACAATTGTTGTACTGCTATCAAATGACGATTTTATAGCAGCTGGGCTGCGTAAATTATATAATGAAATCATTGGCTTTTTTAGGGGTCCTATTGGCTCGTTTTCTTCTAATTCATCCCGTGAAAATGGTTCAAAATCGTCGTCCAATTCAGATAATAAGTCGTCAGTTCTAAAACAAAAATAAAAGTTAAAATTAAACCTAACAGATTATTTTTCCCATTTTTTTTGCTCCACCCCCAATTTATGCACAATAAATTACTGCGTCAACAAACTCCCCAAATATGCCCTTCCTTTTTTGGACAAAATATTGGAGAGTGTAGAAAAAATGCAAAAAAAGCAACATTTGTTATTTTTTTCTGGGTTCTTTTAAATGCCAAAAGTTATTACTAAATTATTAGACTAAATAAATAAAGTTTCAAATGGAAAAAAAATAAAGGGAGATAGAACACGTAAGAAAGCAAGAGAAAGACATACCTTCCAAGTAAATTTTTTGTTGGATTTACAGCAGCATCTTGTCGAGAAAGCTGAAAACGTTCACTTTCAGTGACAGTTGTAGTCGAGGCCGGCATTGGCATTACAGCTGCTTCAATAAGCTTATTTTTATCATTTTCCGACGATATGCCAGTCATCTGCGAATAAAAAAAGAATATGAAGAAGACCAACTAAATCGAAGGTTGAATGAAGTCAGGCACGCAGGATATAAATGCACACAATACTCTTTTATTTTTCAACAATATATAATAGCAATAATAAGAAGAAATTTTTTCTTTACAAATATTTGATAAAGAACTTTGTACAATTTTAGAAGCTATATTTAAGAAAAAAGACGAAATTCACCGGAATTAATTAAAAGTGCAAAAAATTATTATGTAATATTTTTGCACCAAAATATTATAGCAGCTATAAAAAAGGTAAACTTTTAGTAATTATTTTTAAAAATAAAAATTTAATAAAATCACGACACGTATTAATTTTATAAACGACAATGACTTAATCATTACGTTAATAAGATGTTTATGAAACTAATAATGCCAAAAATGAATTTTAATTTGAACAGTATCTTTTCAAAATTTGTTGATGATTTTTCCACAAAAAGAAAGAAAATTATTTAAATGTCTTTCGATTGCCTTTTACTTCCATAAATGCCCAAGAAAATAAAGAATTTTTAATATGTAGTAATGTAAGATTTATCTCTTTTTAAAAACTGCATGAAACAAAAGAGAGAATAGAAAAGCAAAAGATATGGAACGTTTCCAACTATCTGTCAAAGAAATGAATTCTATAAAGCGAAAAAAAATCTGTAAATCAAAAAAGGAAAAAAATGAAAGCTTTTCTTTAGGGTTACTCAGGAAATAATTTTAGTATTAGAAAATAAGAAAGAAAAATAGAATTGAAAAACGAAGAATAGATGCTCAAAACGCCATAATAAGTTTTTAAGCCAAATTCCGATTATAGTCGGGGTGTACCTGTTTAATGACAACAATTCTATGACGAAAGCATTTCATAATCTGCTAGAAATTTTCCTTTTTCTCTTCAAAAAACAAAGTTTCACCTTTTTAATGATAAAACAAAAAAAGATGCTTTTCAATGTTTTTAAAAAGTTCAAAAATGGTAGCGATTTATATTTGTGTGGTCGGTGATGACACATAAAAGAAACAAAAAGTTTTGAATCAACTTTGAATGGAATTTTAAAAGGCATTGTAGAAACAAAAAAAAGCTATTTTCTGAACAGTTTCCGCAAAGCGAGAAAAAAACAACAATAAAAACAAAAGAAAAAGGGGGAAATTTAAAGGAATCAAAGGAGAAGAAAAAAATAATAGGGGGTGAAAAGACAATCCCGCTATTGTCGTAACTATTAATCTGATCACTATCATAAGACTTTTATCAAAAAAAGCTTTTCGATTTTTAGTTCTCGTGGAAAAGCGTGAAAATTAGCGCTGTTTTTCTAAAGCTTTTCTCAAAGCATCGATGAATAACAACAAATCTCTATGGTAAAATGTTTTAACAAAAATAATAAAATAAGTGACAATAAAGAGTTGATGTATAAATAACATAACGGATTTCTAAAATAAAAAGGAAAAATAAGAAGAATATAATTTTTTCTTTCTTTAAAAATTCTTTTTAGTAGTTTCAAAGTCTTTTAATTTTTAAGATGTAAAATGGTCTCAAAATGTACTCAGAAAAACGGTAGCATGAAATAAAGTTTAAGACTCAAACTTGTTTTGTTTTGTTAGTTAGAATTACAGACGTCATCAAACATTATTGTACAATAAGTGCCTTTCTGAATTGCATTCATTCATTAATAGAACTATTTAATTGACTTAAATAGTTCTTTTATTCTATAAAAAAGATGTGTTGAAGATGGGTGAGAGAAAGAGACCAAGACAAAACTTAAATTAGAAAAGTAAAAATAAAAAAAGAGCAAAAATTACAAATGGAAGAAGAAGAAGGAAGAAAGCTTGATAATCAGAAATTCGGGTAACAACAATAAACAACAGATCAAATAGAGAACAATTAAAATTTAAAAAAATTTCTTTAAAAATTTGTTAATTGCGTTAAAAAATTTGTGAAAATTGGAGAACAGAAAAAAAGTGAAATATTGCGCAATACCTAAGAAGAAGAAGAAAACCATAAGCTTAAAAGAATCGTCATAGTTGCAAGCTGATCTAAAGATTTTTTGCGCGATTTATTCTAAAATAAAAAACCCAGAATGAGTCATCAGAAATGCGACATTGTTTGCAGGTAAGCAGCGTTAATCCCCATCAAAAGCAATAAAACTTTTGTTGTCATTTTTTTATATAGCAAAGAAAAAGAAAGAAAAAATGAAATTGTCAAGTAATAGCCGAGTGCTACTTTTCATATTTTTGTAGTACTTATAAATGACTATTACGTTTTTTTTAGAATAATTACAAACAGCATTTTAAACATTCTTTAATTATTTACGTAAAAAATTTAGCAAAAAAAGAATGTTAACCGCCTTCTCAAAACACTAATACGGATAAACCTGTTAACTCAGTAAAAAATAGAAAGGAGAGAAAGTTTCTTTAAAGTTGACAGAAGAAAAAAAACAATAGAATTTTCGTAGGTCAAAAAACGATTCATTCAAGAAAAAAAAGAGAATTCAAGTCAAACCACAAAAATGTCAAAATTTTTTAATTGTGACTTTTTTTCTACTTTGTTTCATTACTTTTTTTTACAAACGCGTAAGTTTCATTCATTTTGTGTGGGTTTTGATCCTCTTAGCAAATCATACGCCGCAACAACCCGCTTTTTGCCACCCAAAGGGTTTCTCTCTTTTTTTATAACAAAAAAGTTTTCTTAAATATATTTATAAATTCATTTCATTCATGTTTGATAAAAACAACACAGGTTCGCGCATTCAACAAAACTTTTGACAAGATTTAATTTAGTTCTTTCTTCCAACTTTTTTTCTGCATGCTTTTTAATTGAAAATTTAAACATTAAAAAAATAAAACAACACTAAAAGTAGTAATAAGGAAATTTTTTGGTAACAAAAAAGGAACTATTATTGCCCAGAGAGAAAAGTTTTTTTTTGGAGAATGGACAACAGACCTAAACATGAATTCATTGTTAAGTTAAAATGAGCGTAAATAACACAGACATAAAAAAGACATATGAAAGAATAATGAAAAATTGAATGAAATTTTATTAATAATAAATAAATGCCGTGATAAGAAGAAAAAGAAATAATGCCGTTGCTGCGCAAAAAGCTCAAAAGTTGACAAAACATGCAAACATTTTTGTGCCAAAAAATAGAATTCTGTTGCGTGAGATTGTTTTTCTTTACTCTTTTTTTGCTACACTTTGTTTTAAAATCATTTAGTTTAAATTGTGGCAATTGTAAAAATAAAGCAAAGACGGTCATTTTTGTTAAAAAAGGAAAAAAAAGGTTAAACATGTCATTAAAAAGTTTTTAATTTGACGTTAAAAGGCCATTTACACAACTTCAAAGCTATGATAATAATTAAGAATAATGTAAGAAGAAAAGAAAACAACAAATTGTATAATAATAAAATAATGTACACTACTGATAAATGCCAACAAAGTGTGAGGATGTACTCGTTGAATAAAAAAAGAATGAACATCAAATGCATTGCAAAAAAAAGAAGAGTTTTTTTTCTCCTTCTGAAAGCTAACCACACCAAAAAAAGCTTGGCTTGCGGGGGACACCCTGAAGGCCTGCCTTTTTTATTTTCTTCATTTTTTGTTCGTTTCTGCTTTATGCCATTTTTTTCGGAAGCTGCTAGCAAAGGCATATTGATTTGGAGATGGAGACGCGAGACCTCGCCGGTCGTTGACGGAAGGGCTTCGGCATGTTGCCATACCGCATTATCTGCTTTGAGCTCTTCGAAGCCGTCAAGACTTCTTTCTTTTTTTTATATTTTTCTTTCTGTCCGCAGTTTCCTGCATGTGTTGCTCTCCTTCCAAAAAACGTGGACTTAAAAAAGAGTTTTTTTCTAATTTTTTAAATGAATGAAAATCTCTTTTTCTGAAGAAGAGCAAAAAAATGAATTTTTCAATTTTTTTTGTATAAATTTTCAACTTATTAAATCTCTCGAGCTTGCTTTATTTCTTTCGTGCCATTTTTCATTCTTTTCCTTTTTCATCTTATGACTCCAACATCAAAGGAAATGTGTTGACAGGAAGTTTAAAAAATAAGCACCTACTTTATACAGAGAAAAGAAGAAAGAAAGAGTGAAATGTATAACATGAGCTACTTAAAATGAAAGATAAAGGGATAATAGATTGTCTAGGAAAAGTTAAACTGACCGGAAAGAAAAACGGACTACAAATTTTCTTGCCATGGAAATATCTATGAATACGAAAAGAACCTTTTCTGCTTTTTTTCTAACTTTTACGTACAAAAGAAAAAAAACAGTATTGTACTGCAAGATTTATGGCATATCGTCTCTTAATTCAGAAGTCAAAATTAATAAATAAATGACTTACTTTCCGGCGAATCATAAATGTCTTTACCATGCAAAATCGAGGTGTTTCTAACAATTGATAAGCATGAAAATCAAAAAATTCTTTGTACATAAATGCAAAGTGAAGAATGCCAAAAGCATGAAAGACATTGATTTCATCAAAACTTTCTAAAAATAATATATTTACAATATTCACATTATCATTACAAAAGATTTTTTGAGAAAATAAATTGGAAAGCAAAAAAAAGTTTTGAATATCATTATTATAAAGCCGCAAGTAATACCATTCAACAAGGTAATGAAGAATTCAAAATAATGCGTCATCAAAAAATTCAAAACAGCTTACAGTAAGAGAAATCGTTTGCAATTATGACATCGCAGATAAACTATAATCATTGTTTTTTAATGTATACGTATCAGAAACTTAATGATTTCAAACTGATATGTTATTAAACATAATTTGTTACGAACTCAAAGCTAAATATCAGAAAAAATGTTGTAAGACAGCATTAATAAGTTTGGTACTATGAATAACATTAAAAATAATTGACTAAATATTTTATTTTATGTGCATCTAATACAACACTATTTACAATATATTTATTTTAAAACACAGTTGTTATATTTTAATACTAAAAAAAGAATACAGTAACTACTCTAATCGGCGTTAATAAACTCGCTCGCTGCTTGCTTTAAAAGTGAAAATTTGCATCAGATCATTTTTGATCTTAAGCATATGAAGACAAAATAGGTATTTTTTATTAAATGTAATGAGAAATATTTGGATTGAAATCAATGTAAAGCTCTAGGTGAGCTTCAGCTTAACCACCGTAAGACAATGAAAAGATGGCAACGATTCGAAAAACAGGATCGTCTGATAAAAAACCATTTATCATTCTGACAGAATAAAGACGAAAAAATAAAATAAAATTACAACTTACGAATGATTTGTTCTTCAAGAGATTTTGACATTTTATGCCGGACTCTTTTTCTCTTCTGTTTCTTCTTATTAAGACGTTAGAGTGGGTGGAAGAAGTGGTGATCTTTCTTGACAAAAGATTTTTGTCTCCCTTTTGACGTATGTTTTTTTAAATATGTATGTTTTAAAACTAATAGCTTCATTATTAAATTTTATTAGCAATTTTTTCCATGTCTGTAACAATTCATTGTAATCGGACAAACAAAATTACAAAAGAAATAGAAAAAATAAAACACTTTTAGGGATATTTTACAAAAAAAAATTAAAGAATAAGCTTTTATTAAAAAGGAATAAAACAAAAAAAACCGAAATTAGAATGAATAAATTTGAGCGTTATCTTCGGCGGCACATGGTTAAATGTTAATAAAAAAAATAGAAATTAGTAAAAAAGTTATTAAATGACTATAAACTAATAAAAATACAGTTTAAAAAAATCTGAAGAAAAAGTTGATACGGAAATTTTTTAATAAAAGACAGAAACGACAAGATTTAAAAAGTTGGCAAATATCTGATAAATCATTCCGTTTTCTTTATTCTTTTGCGCATTTAAGGACCTGCAACGTTGGAATTTTGAAAAACTACTATAAAAATGTCATCATTCAATATCATTCGGAAATAATAAACAAAAAAAGCCGTTGCTAATTTTAAGTTTTGGCACATCAAAATTGAACAAGCTCTTTTCGTAAAAAATAAACATAAATCATTGATTTAATTATAAAAATGCTTTTTTAATCAGAATCATCCATATGATGTCCAAGTAACACAGGATTAATATCACCACTACGTTGACGAAGTTTTTTATCTTTCATTCGACGATTCTGTAATGATAAAAAGATAAATATCAGATTAGAGATTAACGCCACAATGAAATGTACTTACTTGAAACCAAATTTTTACTTGTCTTTCAGTAAGCCCAAGGCGTTGTGCAAGTTCCCATCGTTTTTGCTTTGTTACATAACTATTGTAAAGGAATTCTTTTTCAAGCTCAACTGTTTGTTGCTTTGCATATGGTTTTCGCTTCTTTCGTGAAGAAACAGAACCAGCCCAGTCGAGAGAAGCATCTGAAAAAAAAGAGAAAATTAACTCAAAGTAATTAACTCTAAAAAAGGTTCAAGGTTTTTGTTTTTTATCTTTTCATTTTCCGTTACCATATTCCTTTTGTTTTTCCCCCTCGTTTGGGTTTTTTTTTCAAATTTTAATTTTCAATTTTTTCTCTGATGTCGCAAGCTGAACAAATTGTTTAATTTGGAGACATGCATTTTTTCCCTCTTCTACTCTACTGCCTTCGACCTTTTTTTGTTTTTACAACGCACATGGTGGCAGCGTTAAGCAAGCGGCCTTGTAGACATTTACCAAAAAACCGTTGCAATCGAAAGTCGTAAAAGTTTGCAAGGACTCGGAAGCATACATCTGTGCCAATTTTAAATTTGATTCTTTTTCTTTTTTCTCTTCAATTTTTTAAATGAAAAATATTTAGAAAGTTTTTCGTATCACAAACAAATATGCTGAATTTTTACCACCCCTATAATTATTTAAAAACTCTCTCTCTCATTCTGAAAAGGAAAACGAAAGCATTGCAGGACAAAAAGCATCATCATAGAGATAGCTATTTTTTATGAAGCTGTTTCACCATTTTTGCCGCCTTTTTGCATACCTTTCCTTAAGCGGTATTTCATCAAAGAAGAGAATATGTTAATTACAAATGACTCTTGTGAAAGCTCAACATAATTTTGCTAGCTTTGTTGATGTTTTCTTATATTATATATTTTTTCAAACTCTTTCTCATACAGTAACAACCAAAGAGAAAGATAGAGGAAAAAATGAATAATAAAGAGAGTAAGGAAACATGAAAAAAAAAACAAAGCTTCATTTTTATTTAAAAAAATGTTTAAAAAGGTACGATTGCGAATTGATTGTCTCTCTCTTTTTCCCTGTGTGTGGTTTTATGCAGTTTAATCGCTGTCATAAAACTGCGAAAGCGTGACGATGGCGACAAAACATATATACATGTGTATTAACTATTTCATGTATTCAATTGACTTCAAGCTTTTTTATGTATTATAATAAAGGACTATTTTTTGTTATCAATAGAATATCAATTAAGTGACAATATTTACACTTAAGTTTAGGTCAATTACGGTATTATTGATAAGAAAAAAGGTAAGTGCAGTGAAAGAAAAAATGATATGAAATATCTGTAAATTCTGTGATACACATATATATCAATAAGCACACAAAAAAGGTTTTTTAGATTTGCGATGATTACCGTATTTCCAATACAATCTAGTCAATTCAAAATTTTTTGCTGCAGTAAAGGTGCGAAAAGCTTGCTTTAAAAAATTTACAAAAGCTATTGTTTACTGAAACTAGAAAATTATGAACAAAAGTTAGCGTGTAATATTTTTTGACAGAAACTTATTATTATCGTTATGTATTGCTAAAATTCTTAAGTTTAACATAGTTATGTTTGTTGTCTTCAGTTACTTTTATACCTAAACGTAAATGTTTCTGTAGCTTTTGTCATTAATAAAACCCCTATTATATATAGTAGCCCAAAACCAAAAAAGTAAAATAATTTTTTTGTCTCTTGCTTCTTTTTTTCTCTCTGTCATCATTTTGAAGGAAGGTGCGGCATGTCCTTGGGGAAATTGAAAAATTAAAAGAACACTTGCTGCCGGTTGGTTGTCGCAGTGAAAAATTTTCACGACCAGCTGGCGTTCTTCAAAATGGTTTACGGTAAAAGAAACATCCAACTTTTTTTTAAAAAAAACTTGGAAATAGTAAAGCACAGATGAAAAAAAAAACACATTTACTATTTAAGAAGGGAACGGTACTCATTAAAAGTGATTTGTGATAGTGATTAAAAAACAAAAACAAGTTAAAGTTTCCCAAGCAATATCAAATTTCAGCGGATTGAGTAACCCAAACGACAAAGTTATTTTTTACAAAAAATAAAAATGGCCATAAAATCTCATTAGTGTTTTTTTCGTTCGTTTTCTTCTGTACTATGGCAACGAAAAAATGATCGGATCATTCATTTAATTATGTGTTTAAATGAAAAAAAAGACATTAAATGCCGTTAATATGAGGCCAAGAGAGGTCAAAATAAAGTTTGAATAAATAAAAATGAGAAAAGTGAATCTTACCAAAAGAAGAAATATCAAGTCCTGGGCCATAAGGTGCTCCGCCAAATTGATAAGGAGGATAAGGATATGCCCAAGGATTTCCAGCAGCAAGTCCATGTGCAACATTATTGTATAATTCTGGTTGACACATGGGATTCATCATGTCAAAAGCTTAAAATAGAGATAATACTATTTGATGACTAGAAATTTCGATATAAACTTACGGTATGAACCGTTTCCTGCTTGATTCATAAAACCATTTCTTGAAACATCACGATTTGCTTGATTATGACTAGAACCATCACCACCATCATTGACATTATTGTTGTTAATATTAGCAGATGATTCATTTGAAGTACCCGCAACTGAAGTTGAATCTCCTTTACCACCCGCTGTTGTAGAAGATGTAGATCTTGCTGAAGCACCAGCAGTATTTGCAGCAGCAGCCGTTGCTGCATTGACTCCAACATTTGTATGTCCAACTTCTGCACTGCTTGATGTTGACGTTGAAACATTGTTTACATTTGAGGAATTGTTTGCTGTTATACCGCTATGCGCAGAACACGGAGATGATATTGCTCCGCTATTATGTCCTGCGGCAGCGGCAACGGCTACAGCTGCAGCAGCAGCAAAATTTTGTGTTGCCATTTGACGATGTTGATTAAATGTTTGCCAATCGTAATTATTATAATATGCTGCTGCTGAAGGATGATTGGACATCATTGAAGTGTTAAACATTTGTGGGTTATTGAGGCCATTGTAACTAAAATAATAAAATGTACGTTTTTATGATTTCATGAATTGGCTAAAAGAAAAAAGAGAGAGAAGGAAAAAGAAGAATTGTAAAAGAAAGGAATAAACGTACGCAGCAGTAAGAGAATCGGGTGGTGACGAGCGGTCTGATCCTGCGCTTCCTGCCATTACTGATGGTTTGATATCAGTATCAATTGTGTTGTTGCCTATAAATGTAAGTTAACGTCAATATTTTTTTTCTTTCTGATTTCGTTTTTTTTCTTTTTTTTTACCGTCAGATGATGGAGCCGCGATGGGAGCAAAAGACTGCGCGCCTGGCCAAAAGGAGCTCATTGGTTGCTTGCAATATTGCGCCTTTGCCATCGCATCCATTCCCGCGTTCCCTGTCATGGCTGCTGCAGCAGTCCATGGACTGTTAAAAGGATTTAATTGTGCTGCAGTTGCGGCAGCTGATATAGCATTCATACCCTGTGGGGTCTGTGATACAGCTAATTTAGAAAGATCTGTATTACTATGATTTGAAGAAGAACCATGAATTTGATTACCACTATTTTCCATTGCAGCAGCAACTGCTGCAGCATTAAATGAAGGATTGCCCATATGCGAGCCGTTCATCATATTAACTACCGAGATCATAGCATTCGAATATCAAAATTTAATAAATCAGTAAGGATGATAGAAAATTTTGAAGAAAAAACAAATAGATTAAGAAATTAATAATGGAGTAACAGTATTGTTATTATTATTTCTTTAGTAGATTAAATGAGTAATGTTATAATAACAATAATAACAAATTGCCCTATAAATAAGTTTCAGAATAAACGTTTGTTTTAAGAAATAAGAAAAAAAAGGTCATACGGTAAAGCGCGTTTAAAAAAAGAAATGAAGAAAAAAAGGGAGAGAAAGAGAAACAAAAAGGGTGACAAATAAGTTGGTACTGATGCAATGCACTAATTTGTTACCGTAACGAGGTCACTTTTTTAGTTTGAAAAAATTTTTACAAAACCGAAACACATATTTTATCATTTTTTTTGCTATTGCTTAGTTATCTGTGCTACTTCTGTTTTTACTTCATGATATACGCCAATAAAAGTTGAGAATTTACGGCATCCATAAATTCAATGATGAGAAGCAGCTTCTTTTCACCTTTCTTTTCTTTTATTTCATCCCTCTTTTTTTTTGCTTTTTGCTTTCGTTATGATCATTATTACCTTTTTTTAACGTTAAAAGTAAATAAAACGGCCAAAAAAGTAAGGAAAAATGCAATAAAATCTACTCACTTTGTATCCTTAAAAATTTTGACATAAAGGGCGTCAATTATTACATTGATAATTTGCCGATTATCACACACTGCTAATCAATCATGGTTAAAATTTTATATGCTTTTAAAATTATTTTAATACTTAAAAAGATGAGGTTATGAAAAAAGGAAGGAAGGTGAAAAGGCATTAAAAATAATAATTTTTATTTGTGGGATATTTATTGTTTTTTTACAATCATTTTTTGTTAAATATTGCAATCGGAAACATGCATGCTTATAAACGCTTTTGGAGAGAAAGGGAAGAAGAATAAATGAAAATTTATTATAGCCTATCACCTTTTTTTAAAAGCCATTTAATTTTGGACCTCCGTGCGCGCGCATTCTTTCAAAAACTATCATTAAATCATAAATTTCACAAATAACAAAAGCGATTAAAAAGAAGGTATTTTTGTCAAGAGTGTGTATGTATGTAAAAAAGGGGAGAGCTGCTAGAAAAGGTGCATCATCGATAGTTAAAAAATTTTAGTGCCAATCAAAGAAAGTTAATGATTACAAACGGAATTGAAATAAATTTGTGGTTAATGATTTTTAATGATTAATAAAAGCAAGATATAAAAATTTTTATATTACCAAGAAGGAAGGAGGAAAGAGAAAATAGTCATTTTAAATATTTTAACAATCGGTTTCTCGTCATCAAAAGCTTTAAACGGAAGAAGAGCAAACTTTGCATGCATACAATGTAAATACTTCTAACACGATGATAGATGGAAATATATGGGGTTGTTTTGTTTGACACAAAACGGCAAAAAATGTTTTAGCATCACTAAGAAAATATGCTGTTTCAAGAGTCATGCAGAAAAATGAAAATACAGGGCAAAGAAGCTGCCAGCTACAATGACAACAACCCTCACAACAACGAAAAACGACAAACCACGGACGAGGAGGAAAATTTTTTTTGTTGAGCTCAAAAACAGCGATATTCTAAAAAAGACCCTTTTCACTAACTGAAATTAGGGCGGAGCAATTTACAGTAGTTTAAAAAAGAGTCCAATGAGATGCGACGCATTAAAGAAGGGGGTGAAGAGAAAAAAAAGAAAAGGACAAGCCGCGCGCTATCAGAAAAAACAAAAAATAAAAGAATTTTTTGCAGAATCCTCGTTCCGGACGTTGCCATCGGCGTTTCTTTTTCTTTTTTTTTGACTCACTGAAGAAAACACACTCCTGCTATATTTTCCCATTTGCAATCCAAAAAATATAGTTAGGCAAATGGTAAGCATTTTTCGTTCAAACTTTTCTTCTAATTATTAACTACTGCTTTTCATTAAGAAGATTTTACCTCCCAATTTTTGTCCTAATCTGTTAGAAATATAAAAAAAACCATACCTGTAAAATGTTGAGTGTCAGAGAGAGAGAGATTCTGGTAGTAGCCGGTGATTGGCCTTGGGCACAAATTGAAGGTTTTAATCGAGAATATAAAAAAATAAACTTTGCGACAAAAGTCGTAAAAACAATGAAAAAAAGAAGGCGAATCAGAAGAGTATTTGTGAAAAAAATATTTTTGGTAAAGTATCAAACAAACCCTTTTTAAACTAACTTTTCTTTCTGCCTTCTTTTTTTCTTACTTTTCAATGCTATACTTTTTTGTTTGGTTCTTGATCTAAATTGACCGTGCCGCCAGGTTTTTTTTCTATTAAAACATTGGTGTGAGAAAAAAAAATCTTAATAAATGCCGCATCAAAAAGTTTCTTTCTTTTTTGGCACATTTTTGTCAACTGGCACCGCACCTGATCAATCAAGCTATCTTAACTCGGCAAACCTCTTTTTAAGGCAAAACAATGACACAAGTCAATGATACATACTTCTTTCTTCTGTCAAAACTTTTTTTTCTACGCCTTTTTCCTTTCTTTCAATTTTTTTTCGATCTATTCGTCACTGTAATTAATGTGTTATGGTTTGAGGTTAAATCGCGCAAAAAATATTGATATCTTTCTTGGAGGGGTTAAAGCAGCTAAATGTAACACACTTGAATAAAAATTTGATTTATGGAATGTATTAAGGAATAGAAGAGAGGAATAAATGCATATTTTAAATAGCATTAATGAAATGTTTCGAGATGCAGTTATACATTTTTAAAAGCTCTTAAAAGTTTAAAAGATTTATGATTATCAAAAAATTTATAGCTTTAACTTGATTTTTTTATGTTGCAAGATGGATTTTTCGCGCAACCACCAAGCTAATAGTGATCTGTAAATAGGATAGCCTTATAAATGATTATGTTATTTAGATGCCTACAAATATGTTGTAAATTGTTTTATATTTTTCATCATAAAAAACATCAATAAATTAAAGTTTATTGAAAAATTTCTATCCCAGCAGTTTGCACAATAAGTTATGAGGAATTTAGGATATTTATGCAAATTGTTTAAAGAACAGTTGTAGAAATATAAAATTGTAAAATGAGTTAACTGAAAATTTTTTGCTCTCATGAGAAAGATATGGATGGGATATGTAAAGAAAACGATTATCAGAATTTTTCTTTGTTTTTCTTTTGCATTTTATCAAAAAACGTTTTAAATTTCGCAAAAATCGTTTTTCTTTAAATATCCTCTACTTTTCAAAAATGACAGTCAAAATGTAATTCCTCTAATAACTTGATCAACATAAATATATAAGATAAATTTTAGTAAAGAAGCAGCCAGTAAACAATTATAGAAAAAACAGAATTTCTTAAGTCAATTCTTTTATAAACAGCAGTATTTTTGCCATATAAAATAATGAAACTCATTTTCCCTTGATCACCATCTGTTTGTTGCTTTTTTTGTGCAAAATCAAAGCGGTACCGGAAGGAAAAAAGGGAGAGTCAATGTCAAGTTTACGAACTGTTGATGTTGTTTTACAACTTCTTATGATCTCAAAAGGCATATTGCGAGGTTTTGTTTTGACAAATTAAGTGATGAGAAGGGAAATAAACTAATATATATGTTTTTGTATGTCTTTTTTGATTAGAATCAATGGCAAATATTTTTTTTGTGATAAATATGTATATTCATTTTTGCTTTTCTTCTTCTTGTTATGTCAGATTTTGATTTGCTTTTTTCTCTCTTTCTTCTATCACTTTTTTAATGTTATCAACTTTCGCGCTTTTTGGCTTTAAGTTTTTACAAGTAGGAAGAAAAGCCGCCAAATCGATTGAACTTGCCGAGTTAAAGGCGTGATAAGACTCTTGTTACGTTAACACACACGCGCTTCCTTCCGCAAATAGTATTTTGGAAAGGACAAAAATGCATACATCTGAGGACATGAGTGAAACGATTTCCTTTCTTTGCTTCCATTGTTTGCATTAAAATTCAAAAAAACAGGGGTTACAATGACTGAAACATATGCGACTTTTTTCTTTCATGATCGTAGTATTAACTCAAATGAAAAATTGTACCGTAATCAGCGATAGCCAACATTGAGAAAAACATACGAAAAGAAGGAGTTGATTACCAGACGACGGAGGTCGGCAGCAAAAATAAATCCTTTGTAAAAACAACCACCGCTTTAGTCTTCTGCTAAAAAATTTTATTGCACATAACTTGGCAATCCAGCTCCCATTCTTTTTGAAATTTGCCGCCTGAAAAAAAGTTTTGTTTGAGAAACAAAACGGAATGAGAAATAAAGAGAAGAGGTTGACTCCAATTAAGACAACATTGCTTAAAAATACTCAATAACTCATACTTGGATTATTTTTATTCATTTTCTTTGTTCTTTTAAAACTTTTTTTTTGTTTTGCCAACCTATTATGTAATAATGTGCTAATTCATTCTTCTTCCTTTTTTTTATTTCTACCACTCACTCATCTTTCGAATCCTTGTCACACCTTTCAAGGTAGAAGAAGAAATCAAGTTCTTTTACTTTTTCATATTGTCGGCATCATCAAAGAAAAAATAAGGGAAAATTTTTTTCATTTTATCGGCCAACGTTCGTTGGAGTACCTTTCATTTTTATCATTAAAATATTCATTTTTTCCGGGAATGCAAAATTGGCTTATCGCCTTTTAGCTGTTATAAGCATAATTTAAGACAAAGGTGGCAGAGAAAGAAAAAACAACAAATACATGCATAAAAACAGAATATCACAGATTCAATCATTCTTCTTGATGTATAATGTAGAGCCTCTTTTTCTTTTTTCAATAGTCATTAGTTACGGTAGCATTCTTTTTTTCTTTTTACATACATGCGCACAAGCAAAGTTGAAGGAAAAGAAGAAAAAAAGGTGGATACGAAACACCTGCATAAATGGCAACAGCGGATATATCGGTTTCTTTTTTTAAAGCGTGATAGATCGGTAGATAACGGTACAGAACAAAAAAGATTTATACAATTATGTGAATATAGTTTTAAACAATGAGAATGAAAAGGAAAGATTAAAGCATTATAAAAACTTCAATTACAAAAATGATTTTGTCTTAATTTTGATGAAAGGAAAACTTCAATTCAAAGGAAACAAAGCTTTAAATGAAATTAAAAAGTTGAAAAAAAAAAGACGATGGAAAGAGGAAAGGGCATATGGTAAGCTACTGCTAATCAAAAAGAAAAACTAAAGAAGATACCGCTTTTCAATAAAAAAAATTGTAAAAACAAAGCAAAATAGTTTTCCCATAGACTGTAAAAAATTGACTGACATGCATCTGTATTCTATATCAACTTGCAAAAAAAGAAATCATAAAACATTGCAATTAAAAAAGATTTTTAAATTTCTTGTATTTCTTTCCTTTTTTAATTTAAAAATGCAAAAAAACAAGAACAGTATGTATACATAATTTATGTCATTTGCTTTTTGATACTTCTTCATTTATTTATCCCTCCATTTTTTATATTTTTCCCCATAATTATTTGGCTTTTGTTTTTTCCACCCTCTTTTTTCTTGTCCATTTTTATGCTTCAATAATTTTAGTTTTAAAGAATCCACAAAAATGTTTGTACAAGGCAGTAGTATGTTGTTAAACCTTGTGGCGATGTATTTTTCTTCCTTCAAAAATTATATTTCACTATAGCAGCACAAAGGAGTGCTTGGCAACAGAAATATAAAATAGAAGTTAAATGAGGTGGCCCAATATTTTTGTCCAAATGTTGACAAGTTTGAAAAGTCAGTTTTTGTCAACTACTTGTAACAATGTCGGATTCTGGAGAAACAGTTGTTGTAGCCGTTCGGGTTCGGCCATTCAATGATCGAGAAAAAGAAAGAAATGCTCAACTTATTGTCAATATGCCAGATGGCAAATCAACTTCTATTAGGTAATTTATTCAATAATACCTATCCATTAGTGACTAAAGTAAACAATTTTAGCGATCCAAATGCGCCAAATGAAGAACCAAAATGGTTCACATTTGATTACAGTTATTGGTCACATGATGGATTTAAGGAAGAAAAAAATGGATATCTTTCCGCTGCGTCACATTCAAATTATGCTGATCAAGTAAAAACCTTTAACCCATTAAAATAATTTTTTCAATATTTCGCATCTTTCTTTCAGAAACGTGTATTTGAAAATCTTGGAAAAGGCGTTTTAGACAATGCCTGGAATGGTTATAACTGTTCTTTATTTGCATATGGACAAACTGGGAGTGGTAAAAGTTATTCCATTGTTGGAACAAAAAAGAATAAAGGTATTATTCCACTTGTTTGTGAAGAATTATTTAATAGAATTGAAAGCACAAAATCCAAAGATGTCGAATTTCAAGTAAATTTCTTTCAATTTTTAGGCATTTAGAAAAATTGGCTTTTTTCAGGTTTCAATTTCGATGCTTGAAATTTATTGTGAAAGAGTTAGAGATTTGTTAAGTTCAAAAGCGCCTCCAAAAGGTGGCTTAAAAGTTAGAGAACATCCAAAGCAAGGATTTTATGGTAAAATTTTTACAAAATTAATTTTTATCTAAATTAAATTTTAGTGGAAGATTTAACGACGACTCCTGTTAATTCGTACAAAGAAATTGAGAAAAAAGTGAATGAAGGAACAAAAAATCGAACAATTGCTGCAACAAATATGAATGCAACAAGTTCCCGGTTTGAAATTATCTTTTTCCTTTAGTAAAAATAAATTCTGATTTTAAGTGCACACACCATTGTGAAAATTCTTTTCATTCAAAAAATTCCAAAAGCTGGTGGTGGTACAACAACTAAATCATCAGAAATTAATTTAGTTGATCTTGCTGGAAGGTAAATTTTCTAATAAAAGGAATGTTTAAAAAACAATTATACAATTTTCAGTGAACGGCAAAAAGATGCAGGATCAGAAGGTGATCGACTTAAAGAAGGAATCGTCATCAATAAATCGTTGTCAACATTAGGAAGAGTCATTAAAGCTTTACATGAGCAACAAAGCGCAAAAAAGAAGACGAACGTTCAGGTTTAAAAATTTTATAACTATAAAAATAATGCTTTTGGTTTTTATAGGTTCCATACCGAGATTCAGTTTTAACTTCATTACTAAAAAACGCATTAGGAGGAAATAGTAAAACAATTATGGTTTGTTAAGAAATCTCATGAAAAAGAAAGACATAAGAATTTCAAATTTAGATAGCTGCAATATCACCGGCGGATATCAATTACGAAGAATCATTATCAACTCTAAGATTTGCAGATCGAGTTAAAAGTATTAAAACTAAAGCTGTTGTAAACGAATCTGCAACAGAACGAATGATTCGAGAATTGAAAGAAGAGAATGCTCGATTACAAGAATTAATAAGACGTGGAGGGGTTAATGGAACGGCTGTAAATAATGAAGAAATGGAAAATCTTAAGCGGCAATTAGAAGAAAATCAAAAGGAAATGGAAAAATTGGAACAAACTTGGCAACAGCGTTTGGCAGAAGAGCGTCAAAAGCGTGATTCTGTTTCAGAGGATAAAAGTGAAATTGATAAAAAGAAAAAAGATATTCCACATCTTTGGAATCTTAATGAAGATCCTGCCTTAACTGATATGATTGTACATTTTATTGCACAAGGAGAAAATGTTGTTGGTAAGGTTTTATTTTTTGAACAAGGTGTTCCAAATAAAGATCCACATTTGTTGTGCTTAATTGTTTTTTTGCTTAGATATAGGAATCTAAAGCTTTGAGAGTAACTCAAAATTTTTGATTTATTTTTTTTTTCGTAATTACTGTAATGATAGTAACATCAAAAAACTAAAATGATAGATTTCAGTTACTATCGTAGAGATAGTAACAACAAAAATTTTAAATTACTTTCATTTTGTTCATAAAGTCTGACTGCATAAAATGGGCGACTAAATGTTAATCCTGCTTTTTCCATTTTTATCAACTTTTTTAATTAAACGATTTCTAGAAGACCAAATTACATGAAAATTTTACAAAATGTACATATGCACAGGGGAAACAGGTTTCACTGAAAAATGACAAAAAACAGAATTGAAAGTTTAAAGAAAATCGTAGAAATTCGTGGAAAATTTAGCACGATTCTTTACGGTTTTCCACGAATTTTTTAAAGTTTTAATCCTGTTTTTTGTCATTTTTCAGTGATATAGAACTGTTTCCCCTGCGCATATGTACATTTTCTAAAATTTTCATGTAATTTGGTCTTCTAGAAATCGTTTTATTAAAAAAGCCGAGAAAAATGGAAAAAGCAGGATTAACATTCTGTCAGCCATTGTACATAATGCCCAAAAGAAAATGCAGAGAGCATTCATTGATAACTACGCCTACCATAATTAGATAATAAAAAATGGCTAGCCAAATCAAATTTGAATAAATATAAATAATCACATTCAGGAAATGGTAATGTTACAACTCCACAAATTCTTTTAAAAGGAATGAGCATTCAACCTGAACACGCTTGTATTACAAATAAAGATAATAAAACAATTACAATTATTCCGTATTCTGGTGCCGAAATCCTTGTTAATGGACATCCAATAAATCAAGCAACAGAATTACAACAAAATGACAGAATATTATTTGGTGGGAATCATTTGTATGTTTTTACAAATCCAAAGAAAAAAGGCGCAAAAACAAGTGAACAAATTACATATGATTTGGCACAAAAAGAAATTGCTAAAACTCATGGAATCTCTGCTGTTGGAGATGGTAAACGATCAGCAGCAGATTTAATTTTAGAAGAAGATTTAATAAAAATTCTTCCAAATGTCTATCGTGCAAATTCAATGGGAAAAGAATTAAAAAAGCCTGTGAAATTTGAAATTATTTTGAATGCGCCTGAAGCTCGTGGATTAAGTGAAGGATTAACTGAGGTTTAATTTTTGATAAGCATAATTTTTAATTTTTACACTGTACATTTTAGATTTTTATAAAGGTTTATAATACTGCAGAAGATACAACATTTATGTGGGATAAAAATCGTTTTACAAATCGATATTATGGTATGCAAGAAATGTATCAAAATTATGTTGACGGGGATGCCGATTATAATTTACCACCTGAAAGAGATCCATTTTATGAGCCCCCTGACAGTGCAATTATTCTTGGTCATGCATCAATGTTTTTGCAAAGTTTAGCATATATGGTTGAAGCGGAAGAGCAACTTCCAATTGTTGATTTTAATGGAACTGATTTGGGGCAACTTAGTGTTTCACTTGTTCCATGTTCATCATCAGGTAAAGAAATTATGGGAGAATATCTTGAAAAACCAGATGAATTGTTAAACAAAAATTTGGGGATAAAAGTAAAAATTTTGTCTGCAATGGGATTACCCAGAAGAATTGATAAATCATGGTGTACATATCGATTTTTTACGCACGAAGAAGCCTCCACAAATAAACAATCAGGGCATAATCCGAATTATTCACATGAAAATGTTATTTCTTTTAAACCTGTTACCAAAGACGTAAGTAAAAATCACATTTTAACAAAAATACAAAAATTATTTTTAGCTCATTGCATACTTAACAAATGGTGTCTTAACATTTACGGTTTGGGCAACTCAAAAAATAAAAGAAGGCCGACCAGTTGGAGCAGCAGGAATTGCAGCGGTCAATAAAACGCGAAAATCTTCCCAGCCTCCAGTTTCAAGTTCAAATTCTCAAGAACCAATAAAGAGACCATCAAAGAAGAAGTATAAACTTTTATTCATACTTTATCACTGAAATTAAGCTTTTATAGGAAACCAAAAACTACCGATACAAATGGAAGTGAAAATTCGACTTTGAAGCCAAAAAGAAAGAGTGTGAAAGGGAAGAAACGAACAAATTCTGCTCCAAAATCTCCAAAAAAATAAATTTATTCAATTTTATTTTATCACACATACATATTTTATAAACAAGTTGTCCTTATCAATAACTAACATTTTGTGTTATCACTCAAATCGTATTGTAATAAAAGTTTCTGTTTCTTTGAATAGTTCACAGAACAGTTATTTCCAACTACAGTATTCCCCCAATTTTTAAAGAAAAAAATTTTATTAACAAATCTTATTCTTTTAAAAATTCTTACTGAGCTATCTCTTGCAAAACAAGATTGTGTTCCTAAACTTTTTGAACAAACAATTTCTTCTATTATATTTTTCCACTAAGTTTCTAATTTAATGGCGAAACATTCTATTATTTTTGTGAAACCACTCGTTTCTTCTTATTCGATTTTTTATGTGACATGCAAAAAATAATTTCCTGACAAGAAAAGAACCCAAATGCAGCAGCTATATTTCAATTTTATAGCGTTTAAAACAAAAACTTAAAAAAATGGAAAATTTAGATCCAGAAGTTGTTCACCGTTAGTTTTTATTCATTTGATTCAAGTAATAGACATTTAATTTTTAGTTGTACGTGAGCACATGCGAAATGGAAAACAAATAACTGATGAAAAATGGCAGGATCGATTAGAAGAGATTACAGCTGCTTATAAGCTTTTGCAAGCAAGAGCAAATGAGCCACAAGATTTACCGGTATTAATAAAACTTATTATCAAGTATTATTTTAAATGCCTTTTTTTAGCACAAAATTCATACTGATGAAACATTACCTGAATGGGAGATTCGAGTTATTGCTTGCAATGAATCTGTAAATAAAAGTTTGCATCCAAAAGTTCATTTAAATATTGGTGAACATCGAGTTGAACTTAATGCAGAAAAGTTATCAGATTTAAGATATTCTATTGCTCAATTACTTCATAGAATGCAGCATTACGCGTAATTGTTACTACTGTATATTATTTATTATTAATGGCAGGAGTGGACTTTTTGTTGTTGAGATATAATATATCCATGACAAAGAACATTAAAACGTATATTTCAAAAGTGTATGTAAAATAAAAAGAAGACAATAAATTGTATTTTTTGCCATGCCATTTTAGCTTGTAAAATTGATGTGAAAATTGCTTCTATATTCATTATGTGAACAAAATATTGCAATCATTTTTTGATTTATTCATTTTTTCTCGTTATTAAAAACGGCTACTTATAATGTTGACAATGATGATGTTACGGATGCTTTTTCTCAACTTTTGGGTGTTCCTCATTTTCTATTGTTTCTTCTGAGCTGACAAACAGCTGCCTAAGCAGCAACCTTAAGGTGCGCAAGACTGAACGATCATCATCATCATCATCTACTACTTCTTTTTACCAGGACACAAAATGCGCAACCGCATTTTTTTCGTCTGCGACGTTAGTATTCATTTGCACTTCATCTTTTTTTTCTTCTTCTTATCGATTGTTCTTGTTGAAAGATAGTGTGACTTTTGAGAATAATATGGCGTTTTTAATGGTCAAATTTGATTTTTTCATCATTTTTAATGCCAAATTTGACATTTCTTTTTCATGGTTGTAATTACGATTTGAAAAACAAGAAGCCTAACAACCGTCTTTTTTTTTCTTTCTAGCAAAAAGAGAGCAGGCGTTTTTTAATGCCAGATGCTACTGAATTTTATTTAAAAGACAGCTGCTTTAATTTTTAACCTTGAATCATTGAAAGGAAAAAAATACATGACTAATATTCTTCATATCACACAGAATTCATGTTTAATGGATATCGCTAATAACATCAGTATATTAAGCAATGTATTTCTCTCTATTTTGATTTTGTTCTTAGTCGCATGATCTCTTTCTCTTAGTCAAAGATTTCTTATACTTTTTTTTTACTTTCTTGTGACTAATCTCGTAAAAACAAACAATATTATGCTTCTGAAAAACTTTACTACCTTTTTATTGCTCATTTTTTACTGCTTTGCCACACTCTAAAAATATTTTTGACTTTAAACTTTGCCATTTTATAGGTCTGATTTCATTTGCTTGCTTCTTGATTCGCCGGATGTAAAGTCTATATAGCTCTATTCAGCTAGCTACTGATAAGATGTAAAAAAAAGCAAAATATTGTTTCATTGTAAAAAAATCGAACGGAAAATTTTTAAATAAATATAAAAAAAAGAAATTCTTTGGTAACACTTTTTTTCGGGCTTTTTCTTTGATTCAAAATGGCATTTAAAATTTGATTTTTCTTTTGAAATTTTTTTTGTAAAAAAACATCTTTGGGAACACTTCTTTTTTTGGACATGACTTTGTTCTTTTATTTTAAAGAAGAGAAGATGCGCATGAAAGCGTTTCATTTTTTTATTCATTTCTCCCCCTTTTTTTTGTCATTCATCGCTTCAACGCCTTTGATTCTTTATTTTAAAGTCATGGATTACTTTCTTTCTTAGTTTCCGTTTCTCTCCGCATGTCATCTTTTATTCACCTCGACCTCTTGCAGAAAAATATATTTGGTCACTTCGTTTATCAATGATTAGAATAATAAAAAAATGTTTTAAAAAAACACTTATATTTTTTGTGATTTTTATTTAGCGCAAAGTTAGAAATGTCTCCACTTTTTTTATTTCTTAGCGAATGTCGCCATTATTATTCCTTCCGCGCCTTTTCCGGTCTGACACACGCACACATACACCTCCTTTTAAGTATTTTTTATCAGCACTGTTTGTTAATTGAAAAGTGTACAGTTGCTTCACTTTCAGTTTTGGTTCCTCTTCTAACCCCCAAAGTTTGTTCTCTCTCTCTTTCAATTATTTCATAATTATTATTACAAAGAAATTTTTGAAAAGAAAATTTTTGTCGCCTCTGGTGAATGTCGATGAATATATTTTCATTTAATTCATCTGATCCTGCAGTTAAAAGTTTATTGTTATGGAAAGTTGGTGGTGAAGAAGAGAAATGGGCATTAAAAGCAGTTGAAAGTTTAGTTAAAAAATTAAGAAAAAAGCAAGGATCAAATGGATCCGTTGAAGATCTTGAATATGCTTTAGCTAATCCCCTAAGGCAAAGTAAATGTGTTACAATTCCAAGATCAATGGATGGCAGGCTGCAGGTTTGTAACATTACTTTTTGTAAATCTTGTTTTTTTAATAATGACAGTAACCTACAGGTCTCACACAAAAAAAATCTTCCTCATGTAATTTATTGTAAATTGTGGAGATGGCCAACCATCTCATCCCATCATGAATTACGTCCTATCCCAACTTGTCAATTCCCATATGATAGCAGAAATGAAAATATTTGCATAAATCCATATCATTATCAACGAATTGAGCAACAAGGCGGCCCAATAATGTTAAGGGCTCCATCAGCATCCTCATCACCCATGAGTGGATATTTATCTCCATCAGTATCAGAAACTGACTATCCACAACATCCACAAATGTATTCTAATCAAATCGGTATTCAACCTGTAATCCATTCTCATAATTTTGGTATAATTTATATTTGTTGCTTCTGATATATTATTTAATTTATGAATATATTAAAGGTCCCCGTGATTCACCCGATGATCTCCATCAGCATTCTCCTTATTCAAATTATGGTTATATGACTTCTCCTCGTCAGCCTTTAGCTATATCCCCTTCAGCATTAAGTGATGACAATGATGAAATTGAACGAAAAAACTCATTGCCATCATCTGTCAATTCTCAAGTAATGTTTATGCGTTCAACTCCACCTGCAGATGCGAATATATGGTGCACAATTTATTATTATGAACTTAATTCAAGGATTGGTGAACCTTTCAAGGTCAACACATTTTTCATTTTTTTAATTACCCCATTCATTTTTTATTACCCCTTTATTAATTAAGAAAATTTTAATTGGAAGTTCTAAATTTTTTTAGGTATCAAGTCCTGCGGTTACTGTTGATGGTTTTACTGATCCTTCAGATGATCCAAATAGAATATGTTTAGGAAGGTTATCAAATGTCAATAGAAATCATACAACCGAAAATACTCGAAGGCATATCGGTCGAGGTGTACAGTTTTCATGTAATGACAATAATGTTACGGTAACAAATTTCTCACAATCAACATTTTTTATTCAATCTGGTAATGCAAATTATAAACAACATCTTCCACCGACTACCGTATGCCGAGTTCCATCAATGGAAAGTATGATGTTATTTGATTTTGATTTATTTAGTAATGTAAACATTTTGCTTCTATTTTTTGAATTTTCGTTTTTTTAAAACATTTTTAGATGCTTGAAAGGGCAAAATGTGAAAATGACTATCAAAGTGTATATGAATTGCATAAAATGTGTTTTATTCGAATGTCGTTTGTTAAAGGATGGGGACAACATTATCATCGACAAGAGGTTACATCAACACCTTGTTGGATTGAAATGCAATTACATCGACCTTTAGCGGTATGGCTTTTTTTGGCGGCAAATTTTTTATTTTCACTTTTCTTTCCATTTTTAGGCAGTTGATCGGGTTATTACTCATATAAAACCACCGGAAGCTTTTAGCACCAATTCAAAATGATGAGAAATGTTTATTGTTTATGTTTTTTGTAAGTATTGTAATGTATTTTTTTGAAAAAAGCAGTTTATTTGCAAAAATAAAGAAACAAAGTTGTTTATTGAAAATTTTTTTAAATTTACAATTTTATGCATTACATCCGGCTTGTCTAACACTTTGACAGCATCGACTTGCACTGTTAACTAATGATGCAGTTAAAGCTGAACAAGACATCTAAAAATAATGTGTTTTTGAAATTAAATTAAAATTCAATTTTTGAAAAAAACCTGTGACGGTTGTTGTGATTGTCCATCATATTGATTTTGCCAAAGCATAAAATTGTTTACATAATCTTGACACCAATAAGGATCTTGCCCCACGCAATTTGGATCTAAAAATATATCTTACCGTAATCTTTATTGAATTTTACATACTTTCATAGTTTCTCTCAGCTGCATCATTTTGTTGAAGGACTTGAGTATAGTTAGAAGAATTGGGATTAACAACATCATCTGCAGAAACAACTTGTTGTCGATATGGCCAATAAATAGAAGCATTATTGGGTTGTTGATCTCGTTGTACATTTTGATAATTGTATTGATTGTTGTTATTATAATTATTGTTATTGTAATTTGAGTTAGAGTTAGAGCTAGGATTGCTATATGGATTGGTATTACTATTGTAATTAGATGGAGGATTATTATAAGTTTGATACTGATTATTATTATTATTGTAAGTATTTTGTGATGGATTTCTTTGAATGGGTGGATTAAATAAAAAATTATTTGTTCTTTGAAAAGGTTGATCTTGTCCTGCATAAGCTGTTCCAGCGAGAGACCCAGAAGCTTGACGCTTTCTTCTTTTAAAAGGTGAATTTGGAGGTGCTTCAAATTTTCTATATGTTGGTGGCTGATACTGCTGATTGTTTCCATTAACCGTAAAAGGCTGATTTTGATTACTTCGATAATCATAACCATAAATGTTGTTCGTATACAATGAAGGGCTGACGGTTGTTGGAGGATTACTTTGAATTCTTTGATAATTTTGGCGATTTTGTTCATCGTTACTTAAAATAGGAGGCTGTGTGGTTGTACTAATAAAGTTTCCACTTTGATCACGAAATAGCCCATTTTGATTTGGTCGATTAACGCTATCACGGAATTCCTGTGTTAATGCAGGATTTAAAAAGATATAATTTGGATTTTCAACAACGAAATCAGAATTTGAATTTGTTTGCGGTGTATCATAGACAAAGCCGGTACCAGGTGATGGAGTTGAGCCTTGAAATTGATTTTGCTGATTTCCATATTGTGATTGAGGATTGTATTGGGCTGTATTTCCATAAACATTGGAACCACCTTGATTATAACCATTTTGCTGGTTATTACATGAAATGCAATTTGTATTTGATGTTTGGGATTGCTGATTACAAGTGCTACATCCAGTATTTTGAGGTTGAGCTTGTTGATTGCATGTACTACATCCAGAAGTTTGTTGATTTTGTTGAATGCCTTGTTGATTACAAGAATTACAATTTGTGCCTTGATTTGTTAGTTGATATTGGGGTGTTTGTTGATTACAGGTGCTACATCCTTGAGGTTGAGCTTGCTGATTGCATGTGCTGCATCCGGTATTTTGTGTTTGTTGATTACAATTATTGCAATTAGATCCCTGCACTGGATAGGTGTTAGATGTCGTTTGAGTGTTATAATTCTGTGTTCCTGTTGGATATTGATTGGAAGAAGTTTGATCATTTTGATATTGCATATTTTGATTACTTTGATAATTATTATTTTGCGTTGTTTGATACTGATTATTATTGTATCCATAATTTGCTTGTCGCGTATATTGATTGTTATCACCACTTTGTTGAAGTTGTTGTTGATACAAATTTTTTAAATACTCAAAATATCCATATGGATTTTTTGTTGTACCTCTGAAACCTTGATCATTAAGCATCATTTGATTTGATTGTTGCATGCAATTTTCAATATTACAAATTCTTTGAGTTTCCGGCATTCCACTGTATTGCGTTCCATTCTGTGTTGCATCGGTGTAAAACTAAAGTGCAAAGTTATTTACTTTTTATTTTTAAAATCCCACTTGTAAAAGTATGAATCATTTTACTTTTTTAAAGAAATCAAAAAAAGATCAAAACTAACCTGCCATTGTAAACAACCAGATCCGTCATTTGAAGAAAGTCTTAAAGCATCTAATGGAATAGAAAATTGTGCATGCAAGTTTCCAGCAGAGAGAAATGCAGATTTTTGAACCAAGATATTACTGTAGATGGTTTTTCTTGGTTGATTATTGACAATATTTGCAGTACCGATTTCAATTTGGCCATTCACACTATTTATAAGAATCAAATTCTAAAATCAAATTTAAATAAATGCAGAAGCAGTAAATTGCTAAAACTTGAAAAAACATACATTAACCGGTTGACTGTAACCAAATGCAATCCAATAATTATTATCAGTTGGAAAGTTAAAATACGTTAAGTTATAGTTTACATTTCTGTAATTATCAACTGACCAGGAAAGATTGTATCTATCACCTTGAAAAGTGCATTGATTTTGTGCCGAGGAAGCTAAAACAAAACTGCCATTGAAATTTGAAAAAATCAGTACAAAAAACAAACCCTTTAAAAAAGCTATAAGAAATATTATTAAAAATAGATGCATTTTTTGTAAAAAAAATAAATATTTTTGAAATAGATTTTTCTTATTTATATGAGTAAGAATAAGCTTTCAAACAAAAGCTAACAACAATAAGTGCACATTTTGCATTTTGTATAAAACGTAGAACCACGCAAAACAAAAAAGATGAAGAAGCAGCAACAGGTAAACTAGTTTATTCCAGAAATTTTTGCTTTTATTTTTCGATTGAAAGAGGTTAAGGGTTAAGGACGTTGGTAAACTTTGATATTTGTTAAAAAATTTCATAGACGTGGTGACGAGTGTTGTTATTCAAAGCTTTTTACAAATAACCGTGAACGCACCCACAAGAAAACAAAAAATGCTTTTTCTTAAAAGAGTTAAAGCATTTTTTTGAGCAATTCTTTTTTTTCTAACAAAGTTGACTTTTTCAAGTGCTTTTGCTTATTTCAAAGTACTCATCATGGATCTGGATCTGTTCCAGCGATCATAGATAGAAATTTCTTTTATGTGATCGCCTTTTATTTATCTTTTTTTTTCATGAGAATTTTTGGTTTAAGAAAAATTTATTATGTACATTTGTTTCAAAAAAAATAAAAAAAATTCTGAGATCAAGCATTGCAAACATTCATTTCTACAGCAGCAGTTGATTTTCTGCGATTTTCTTCTTTAATGTTTCTTCCATATTCATCAGATATATCATAAACTTGATAATTGGTTTGGGCATAACTTGAAAACTGTGGAGTTTTGGTTGAACATGGAAAAAAACTTTTAACTGTTTCTTTAATACGTGGATTTAGAAAAAGTAATATTATGGAGCTCATTGATGCAGTAAGGATAAGAACATAATCAAGGATTAGACTAAACCAAAATAATCCCATTTTATCTTCTAATCTTGGCAAAACTGCAAAAAGGATTGCTTCAACTTCAAAAACAATGCATATCAATAATGACTAAAAAACAAAAAATAATGTAATAAATAAAAGTCAATGGAAAAAATCAAAACAAACTTGAATCAAAATTTTTGTATCAAAACTTCCAAATGATAGCAATGAATGAACTTTCCAAAGTACAAGTGCATAAACAATTAACATTACAGCAGGAATACTGTAACTTAAATGCATTGAAACATGCATAAGATTTTCAGCAACATCTGTGAGATTATCATCACATCGATAAGTGTAATAAAAGCCGTCATGTCGAAAAATCTTTGGACAACCAATCATAGTTGTAATTAATACCCATATTGCACTTATAATCCATGTTGAAGCACTATAAAAGGTTTAAGTGGTAGCTTCAAAGAATTAATGGTTTGACTATGAAAGAACAAAAAGTTATGGTTCTTTTAAATATTTTTTCAAAATTAGCTAAATCTTTAAAATGAAAATTCTATAAAATAAAATATTTACCATGTTAAATGTAACCGATAATCAGTAAAAAAGAAAATATATAATCTTGGAAAAAACACTGCAAAACATCTATTAAGCGCAATAAACAATGACGTAAAAAATAATGCAATAAAGAAAAATGTATCAAAACTACAAAAATTTAACCATTTTAAAAAATTGATAAATGACAAAAAATTGAAACCTTGAAAAAATAATTAATACAGTATCATCACCATAAAGAGCTTGACCTGCAAAGCTTAATGGAATAGCAACAATAAATTGGCCAAGAAGTTCACCAAAACTTGCAAAAATAAGATTTTTTGCTAAAGTATAAAATGGATATCTTCCAAAAATCTTAAACAATTTTAAGTTAACTTGTTTTCTTTATCAACAGTAACAAGACCTTCCAATGTCGATGCAAAGCAATAAAAACTAAAATATTACACAACAATGCCGCTGCAGAAAAAATTGTATAACTTATTCCAGCTCCTAATCTTTCAGCTAATGGTGGTCGTTCATCCATATTTCATATATTTCATGTTAACCAAAATGCAGAGAGAGAAAAAAACAATAATAGAATAAATGCAAAAATGTTTAAAAAAAAGATGATGCTTTTATTTTCATCGAATGTTAGCATCAAAATAATGATGGCGTACATTAAAAGTTGATGGAAAATGATGGGAGTCCGGTCGTTTTGATAAGAAATGATGTACAATGAGCTTCCTGCTTTCTCTCTCTCTCATGCAAGAAATGGAAATGGCTTGATCTCTCTATTTTTCTGTATTTTAATGCATCGTCTTCATTCATATGTTTAGTTTCTTTAAAAACAACAATTTTTGAAAAACATATCAGCGCTTATATTTTGTAATGAGTAAAAATACAAAAATCATTCAAATGTGTGCAGGTTGTGTTTAATCGAATTTCATAAAAAATTGCACAAAAAGATCAGTTTGAATCAACACAAAAAAGAGAACGGAAAAAAATTGCTTCCTTGTGCATGAAAAATGAATGAATAAATATTGATTCATTTGACAGTTTTCTGCGCAGATATATCCGTGGTGGCTCCTTTATTCTTTTTCAAATGGTGGTCAAAAATCGGGTAGTTATTCACAAACATTTATTCAACCGTCTCTCAATATTCCTGATTTACTTCCGTTTTCCTTTTTTAATATTTGCGAAAAAAGGCAAATACTATCCTCCTTTTTTTAACAACCAAAAAACAATTTTTTGTTTATTCTTGCTGCAAAATAAGAGAGACAAGCCATTTTTAGCATGTAAAAAATAGTTTAGTCTCCCTCTTCGTTTTTTACGTAATTGGGATCGTTTTTTCTCCTATAATTATCTTTGCTAAATTTAACTTTAAACTTTTCTTTTTTAAATTTGATTTAATGTTTCGTTCAAATAAAAATTTGAGGTTGTTGTTTTATGTTTTTTCTCATCGATTTTTACTCACAATCTTGCTCGGGTCAACTGCGTTTGTTGTGTTCAAACAAAAAACCCCCCGCCACTACCTTCGAAAAACGAATCAATCTTTTGTTTAAAAAGCTGTCCATTTTTATGACACGAAAAAAATTTGAATAAAGTTTTTATATTTTTACTTTTTTAAGTATTTTTCTGCAATGTTTAGCCCCACTTTTGTTAAAATTCAATAAAAATTGTCATGTTTCCCGGTATATATTCTTTATAAAAAAAGCTTTTTTCAAAAAAAAAAGCAAGAAAGCAATGAGCTGTTGTCGCCCTCGTTTTATATGCCTTAGTTTTGAATTTACTTTGAGGCTGTAGACAGCATAAATATGCCGTTTTCTTCTTTTCTCCTCCTATGACTTGCGGTTCCAAAAAGCAAAATGACAACAACAACGACGGGGGGACGACAAAGGCAACGCTTGCTGACGGCCATGCCCATCTTTTTTTGGCGTCGTCTTTTTGGTTTACCTCGAGTTTTCCCTCCTCCTTCTCTCTTATTTTTAAAAGCTGTCACTTTATTTTCTGTTGAAGACTTCTTTTTCTCATGGAAGCGTTTTCGAATTGCCGTATACTGACTGCATTTCTGCATTCAGATGATGCACGTGGCATATATTTTGTTTTCTTTTTAAGAAATAAAATGTCTTTTTTACATGACTAAATTTCCTAAAAACATCAACGATTACAAAAAATTTCAACAAAAAAAAACACATGAGATTTTTTTCCCTCATTGCCTAAAGAAAGACTTTCTTTATCTCTTTCCTCCTTTGTTTTCATTTTCAATATTGAAGAACAGTGTTGCGTGGTTTTGGTTGCCTTTTCTTTCTTCCTTCTATTTTTTCCGTTAAAGAAAAAGCGTATGACAAAATATCTATCACATGAGGAGGATATTGACCAAAATAATTTTTTAGCATATATTTCTTTCTTTTATTTCAAGCAGAACAGAAAAAAACGAAATAACAAATGGATATGCTGCTAGGTAGCATTCGATGAAATGTGATGAAGTTTGTCAACTCACTGGTGGTTTCATCATCATCAGTCGTTGTTAATAAATCTTCATCTTATCCCCTTTTTCATTCATCATCACTCTCATCAACTCCTGCAGGTTCATCATTATCATCATCAGCTACAGCAACAACAGCTGTAGGAGGGTCATCAAAATTAAATAGTTTTTTGCCTGAAAAACACCAAAGAATCTCATCACAACATAAACACAGTGATTCAATAACTTCACTTCAACTTGCACAATTAAATCATCGTATTCCACATTTTTTACATATTAAACGTTCAATTAGGGAAATGATGGAATGGTTAATTGGGTATGTTTTGAAATTTTTTTTTGAAAAAAATTTATTTTTAAAAATGTTTATTTGGGATAAGATAAATGAGAGATAACAACCACCTGAGGTAACTAAACAAGATATCTTTTTTTTGCTTTTTAATTATTGGTTTTATCCTCATCTTCTAACATAGAAAAAAAAAGAAATGTAAAACATTCAAATTATTGTTTCACAAAAAATTATCACTTTTTTTTATTTCTATTTCTCAACCCCTCTTTTCATGCTTGAAATAAAATAGATGAAATGATGATAAGTTTGTTAGCTAGTTGATTGAGGTCATTTGTTTGCTAGAACAAAATAGAAACTTCATTGATATCAATTCTATATTTTCTTTATTTTGGAGTTTCTCATTTCATTTCTACGTGAAAGTTAATCGTCTTTTGTTGCTGATGCATTTCTTTTTCTCGTCTTCTTTTTTTTCAATATTTGATAGCTTTAAAGTTTAAATGTTGTGGCAGTATTTTCACTTGTTTCATTTTTATTTCAACAAAGCAAAGCAAAACAAAAAAAGATGTTAGTTTGCACAAGTCTCTAAAATTGTTTTTACATTTCAAGTACATGATTAAACGCTTTTTATCCTCGTGGTCTAAAAATAAGGAGAAACATGCAATACTTTTCTTTTAAAGTTTGTGCTTCCAACTGGAAAAAAAAAGTTAAGATAAAGAAAGTATAAAGAGCATCCTCAAAATAATATTACACATTCTCAGAAAAAAAATATGAAAGAAGAATAAAAAGGGGGGTTAAAACGTGAAAAAAAAGGTGGTAAGAAAATAATGGTAGTAATGGGGCGCCCTATTTGATGCTGCTGTGTGTGTGTTCTATTTTTTATATTAAAAATTATATATCTTTTAAAAAAAGAAAAATATTTTTGAGCAATTTACTATTCTCGCGCATCTCTTTTTTCTTTCCCTTTTATCCTCCTCCCCATGTAACTACCTAAATCCATGGTAGAAAAACACTTTTTTTTGTTTCTTTCGTTATTTTTTGTTTGTTTCAAGATGCCATTTGTTTTCAACAGACAGAAAGATTTATGTTTAAAAAAGTTTTTTGCTAAAAAAATATTTTGATTTACGGAAGACTTGCTCCGTTAGTAGTGCAGCAGGCAGCATAATCTTTTTTCAGGCTTCCTAAAGGGTGATGATGTCGCTTTCCATGCGTTACATCGTTAAAAAAAGTGGCAATGCAAAACAGAAAAATAAATTAACTCTTTTAAAGCTTATTTTATTATTGTGGATTCTACAAATTTTTCAACTTTTCTTAAATGTGTGCAAAAATATGAAAAAGTTATTTGTAGTTTTTTTTATAACCACCTAAGGCTAAAATGGGATTTTTATTGCAATTAAAAAAGGGAGTGCTTTGACCAAATATATACATTATATGTGTACCACCACAACCAAAACTGTCACAGTGTTTTTGTTGCTTTGCTTCAAGAAATGACACCGACCGGTTTATAAAATTCTGCTCTCCTTTTTTTTAAAAAAAACTGAACGAGAAAAGACCTGACGCAGCTTTTTTGCTTTTTACCGACACAATCTTGCGCACCTTCAATGAAATTTTTCGTTATTGTTTTTTTATCCCTTAGACTTACTGCTGCATAGTTTTTTACTCAACTTAACTCGTTTTTTTATTTCTTCATCACCTTTGCGAAAAAATGTATGATTTTTTAAGAAATGAGTGATTTTTTATTCGGTTTGATTTTCAATTTTGCCTACATTTTTTTGATATTTTTTTTATTTGATCCGATTACAATAGTGTGAGATTTAACCAATTGTTTTGACGCCCTTTTTTTACATCTCAATAGCATGACCATCATCACGCAGTTCAATCAATTTCATTTTTTTGTGGGGAGATGATGGTGAAAAACGTTGACCATACTCTTGTCAAGTACTACACTTAAAAGCCATTTGCTCTCAATTTTTCGCTTTTTTGATGCTTTTTTTTAAATTTAACTGGATTCCATAGGAAAAATAAAGAAATTCTGTACTTTTGGGTGATATTATTTATATATTTTTGTCTAAACATTTGAGTGTTTTTTCCCATTCTATGCTAAATATTATTTGCTGGTGAGAATATTTTTTTTTCTTAAAAAATATAAACATTACTAACAACATATAATAATCGCGGGTGAGACTTTTTTTTTACTTTCGAAGCAACAAACATAAATATTCAGAAAAAAGAACTTAAGATGATGACTTTTAAGTTAAAAAAAAGTTTTTGTGTGAAGCTGGAAAAGAAACGTTATAAAATAAAAATATTACCTATTAAAATTTACAAAAAAAGGTGTGCAATAAAAAGATTTTTTTCAATGACAATTGTATGTACTTTCTGCAGCCGTCAATCTTGTAATTCAATTTTTTGTCTTTAAATTGGCGCTTTTTTTACACTATTGTCACCCGGGTTTTTTTATGTTGTCCTTGGTTTTCTCAACAAAAAAAAAGAAATATGCGCGTGCCTCTTTTTTTACATAGATATTCCTTCTCCAATTCACATCAATGCCGTTGTGTTCATCTTCTTTAAAATTTGAATTTTGAGCGATTATCCATCCCCTGCTGTTGAAAAACAAAGGTCAAGTCAAAACAACAAAAACGAATAAATAAAATAGAGAATACCCAACTAATCAAAAAAAACTAAAAATCTTAAAAACCCACCCAAGAAAACTTGTTGTTTATCGAATTTTTCGATGCTTTAATCTGTTTTATTTTTACAGAAAAATAGGGAAGAAGCAATAATTAAACCATGTAAATTGGGTACATCGGGAAGAGAAGAAGAAGAAGATGGGAAAAGCTAATATGCATATTAAAGCCATTAATTGATACAATTTTTCATTTATATTTTTTGTGTATTTAAGAATAGAAAAAAATGAGGATAGAATAGAATAAGGCGAAGATAGAAGGATTTGATTCTTTGTTGTATTTTTAGAAGAAAAACATAAAAACATTTAAATATAGAAGATGCCTGCCTTCTGCCTGTCAGCCCGCGCAATTAAAAGGGTTAAAAAAGAATTTTTAAAAAACTGATTCAAATCGCATTCTTTTCGCGTTCATTTTTTTCTTCATTCTTCTGAATGACGACGATTTACATTGATTTTTTTTAATTCTTAAACGACTGACTCATGGTTTCTCTTCTAGTTTTGTATTGTTTTAAAAGTTACTAACGAAATTGAACTTTAAAAAAAGCTGGGAATTTCTTCTATTTTTTCCTTTCAAACAGAAGAAGACATGTCATCGGTAACAATTCGACATCAACCACGACCAATGTCATCATCTGTAATTGTTCCAATGCCATCAACTTCTAATGGACAACAACACCAACAACAACAATCAAGATCACGACATGGATCAACTGAAATTGATGATGATGGGTGCTGCCTTGTAAAAATGTTTCTTTCAAATATGCTTACTTTTACAACGTAAGAAATCTTTTTTTTAAAAAAGTATTATTTTTTCTTGTTAACCAAAAAAGGCGTAATTTTTATTTTCAATATCAATCAAAACACCATTATTCTTTTTCTTTCTCGTTCTTTTTCTTTACCGTCTTTCATCTTTTCCCCCCTTCTTCCTCCTCCATTTTTTTAATTCATTCAAATCAGTATTAGCCAGTTTTGAATGTTTGCGGTAACGGGAAAAAGGGTGAGAAAAAAAAGATTGAAAAAAATTAATTTTAGTTTTTTGGAACATTTTTTTAAAAAAGTCTTGTTTATAAACGCAGGTGGCAACCAGCCGGTTATAGAAGCCCTTATATTTTGTTTGGCCAAAATCAAATAGTGTTTCTATAATTTTCAAACAAGATGAAAGAGAAGACGTTTGATGAAAACCCTCCGTCATCGACCTCAGTTTACCTCTTTTATTTCATTCTTCTTCTTTTTTTCTTCAAAAGAAGAAAAAGGAGCAAAGAGAGACACGGTATTATTGTGCGAAATGGTCAACAAACCCGAACGTATAATATTATTTTTTTCTTCTCGCGTAAATAAAACAAAGTCTTAGATTTTTATTGCAACAAACCAAAAAAAGAAAGAAATAAGGGCAATGCCAAACATTTTGTATCTTTTGAAGCTCAGTGTATCGGTTTCGTGTTTATTCTTTAAGTAAACTTGTCACGCTTCAGGTGTCACTTTTTTTTATTATTTGTTATCTCTCAAATATATGCCGAATATCGTGGTTCAAATAGTCTTTCGATGTTATTATTTGCATTTTTTTTTCTGTTTCTTGTCACCGATTAAGGACAACAACGAATTGTTTTAACGGTGATTTGGTTGATTGCTTTTTTAGAACATGTCGAGATTTCTTATTATTATTTTTATTTCTAAATACGCCTCCACACCATAGAGAATAAAATATATTCTTCCTTTATTGCTTTCAATATGGGCAACCATATTTTATGTCTTTTTTTCTCATCTTTTTACAACATTTAAGCATTTTTTTATTCATAATTCTTTTGCATTTCTTCAATGCTTAGATTTTAACAAATCATTGCAAAAATATAAAAAAATAAAAAAAGAGAAAACTTTTCATTTTTCGTTGATGCCCCGTTATACTGTGTACAGCAAAAACAAATCATTGATACATTACAAACAAAGTTTCTCTTTTTTTGTTTGCCAATAGTTTTTCGAAAAAAATCTTTTAAAAAACGATTTGTTCTACATTCTTTTTCAACAATTTTTTTTTGAGAATCAGACAAAAAAATCTGGATCGTTTCCGTCGTCTTCAACTTGTTCGTTATACATTGTTTTGTTGTTGTTGCCACGTGCAATGTTTTTGTTGCTATTGCTAAAAATTTATTTTGTTGCCGCCTGCATAGTAGACCTCTGATGTTATTTTGTCCTCATTTTTTTCTCTCCTAAAACCTGTTTCTTCTAGTACATTGTCATTCATCTATTATGTAACGTCTACTTTCAATTTTTTTTCTTGGAAGTTTTTGTGATGATTGATCTGGAAAAAATGAAATGAGAAAATTGAAGGCAACACTCCTCACGATATAATCATAGCCTTATGGGGTAATATAAGCAAAAATAAAAATTGAGCAATAAAACCATGTGTTTTTTTTAAATATTGTGTGACCGATAAAGATAAAAAAAATGTTAAAAAACGTTTTTTCCCGTGTCTTAATTACCACATGAATAGCATTTTTTTGACAAAAAAAATAAAATACAAAAGACCAGATTGGTGATGCGATGCGAATATTACGCAAAATATAATGCATTATTTGGATTGTACAAAAAAGGCTATGTTTTATTATTTTCATTTTTTTTCTACTAAAATCTCTTTTGAAATTATTTTTTTCTCCCTCAAATTTTTATGCTAGATGTATATCGAGTCATGCGTTGTTGGCAAAGTAACCTTTTTTCGTTCTTGTAGCGTTGTCTTGGTGAAGTGAAGCTTTTAAAACATTAATTTTTTTGTTCAAATTTTCACGATTATCAGTCAAATTATCCCTCCTTTTTTTAAGTTTTTTTCTTTTTCTTTTCCATCCTTCTTTGGTAAACAGAATTTTCTTAACTGAACAAAAAAATCACGAATATTTGCCTTTTTTATAGACTTCGAAATGATAAAAATCTTAGAATTTTTCCTATTCAAAAAATTTACTGTCAACAACAACAGTTCAAAAAAATGAAGGTAGAAAGCAAAGAATGTGTGATCGGCGCTTCCGCTTTCTCGTTGATGTATTGCTTGACACTCCTTTTATTCTTTGGCTAAATTTGGTTTTTTTCTATTTTTTTCATGGTTGATTCATTTTTAATAGGAAAAGTAAAAGAATAAAAAAGTCTTATCATCGCGTATTCAAACGTTTCTTTTGCCTTTTTTGCACATTCTAAAATGTTGTTTTTTTTCTTAGTTTTTTTTCCATAGTTCTTTTTTTTCTTCCTTAAAGTGTTCCTCGACATTTTAAGATTGCATTGTTTTTGGTTAGCTACTGTTTTCTTTCTTGTTTTTTTTTCATTCTTTGTGGAAAATTGTTTTGCTTTGTATGTGTTTACGATCAGCCGTTATTTTGGGAATGGAATCTGTCTTCATTTGCATAAAAAAATAATTTTAACCACCAGGTTCATGTTGTTGAACAACAATAAAAACCAGGTGTCGCAATTTCCACCCCTTTTTTCGAAAAAAAAAAGACAACAGATTTTTTTTTATTATTTTTTACACTTCTTGGTTTGATTCCACACATATTTTTTTTCTTATACTCAGTACCTTAAAAAAATTCACTCGATTTTTTTCGACAAAAGTTTCGATGCGTTTTTTAATAGAGTTTTAAGTTGCACAATTTTTTTTCTTCTTCTTTTTTCACAACCACACTTTTTTTTCATCTGTATTCTCAGTAGTAGGCCATCAATGAAGATGAATATATATAGTAGTTTTGTTGCGCAGCGCTACTTTTCTATTGAAGAATTCCATTTTTGGAGCGGTGGTCCTTTGTGACCATCTAAAGGTGTGCCTTTTTTCTTTCAAATCATTTTTTTTTTGCTTTTTAATGTTAACAACAATCACCATCCATAAAAATATATGTTTTATCGTCTTCTTTTTTGATAGTCTTTGAATGACGTTCATTACCTTTGTTGTTCTTTTTTTTCTTGTTGAAGATGGTTTCAATTTTTCTTTTAAATATTGACATCTTCTTCTAATATTTACTTACCTCTGTTACTCTTTTCCTTTTTTTAAAAGAAAGCTTTAAACGAAATCCTAGTAGCTCAATTACTCGTTTCCTCCTCTATGTTTTTCTTCTTCTTTAAGTAAATAAATAATTTCTTAACAAATTTTTAACACTTTACATGCGTGGTAACATATTTTCTATATATACATATATTTTTTCCTTTTACTTTTTGATTCTTATTTCTTGTTTATTTATAGTTACAAAAAAGAGATAGAGAAATTTATTTATGATTACTTCTTTGGTGTGTTTTTTGTTATTATTTTACAACAAACAAAATTGAAGAAGGTGTTAAAATAATAAATTCCATCAATAATAAGAATAATAACAAATATAAACATTAATAACATGTCTTTTGATGATGATACTGGCAGATTTTCTCGAATTCGGACATCATTTGATGAATGGAGAAAATCTTTCTTTGGTGGTTGTGTTTTCTCAAAATCTGCGGGGTATGCATTAAAAAAATATATAGTGTAAAATCAAAATATTGCATTTTAAAAAACCCAAATAAACATTTGATTTAATATCTTTTTTATTCATCTATAACATTTTTTAGCCGTTCTCGTCGAAAAGTTGATGGAAAAGAAAATCGAAATCCTCCGGGTTCATGCAAAAAAGCGGGTGTTAGCGAATCACAAGCAACTGTAAGCAAAGTTCGAAAAGCTCCACAATCAGATTTATGTGTGGCTGAATCTTTTGATGATTCAATGCTTGATAAATTTACTTCAATTCCATATGGTGTTGATAAAAATGAATGGCTTGCAACTCATATCTTAGCACTATTTGATAATGTTAATGCATTGTGTGGAATTATTGCAGAATTATGTACACCTGTTTCATGTCCGGTGATGAGTTATCCTGGTGTGTCGTAAGTTTTTTATTGAATACAAAACATGCTTTTTTGTGTGCAAATTGAAATAAAACATCTGTTAATTTTTTTTTAGAAAAGCATATTTTATTGATGAAAGAGGAAAAAGGCATCAATATTCTGCAATACAATATATTGATAATGTTATGTGTTTATGTGAAAGATCTCGAAAAAATGAAGCCTTATTTCCAACAAAATTTGGTAAGAAAAAAAAATAAAAAAGACGTCATTCAATTTTATCAATCAAATTTTAGGAAGCAATTTTTCGTCTGATTTCGAACATCATTGTCGACGCATGATAAGACTGTTATGGCATTGTTGCGGACATCTATATACAAAACATTGGGATCATCTACAAATTCTTAATCTTCGACCACAATGTGGACTTGTTATTGCACATTTAACGAAGATTGCAAAAATTTTTGCATTATTAGATACCAAAGAATATGCAGTATTAGCAAAGACAATGTATTTAGTGAGGCCGCCAATTGTTCCTGAACCTCCAGCAAAACGAAATGGAGCATTTGATGATCAATGCAATTCATCATCAAATGATTCAAGTATTAGATGGAATAAAGTACCTGCAGCTAAAAGTGGAAGTTGGGGTGGACATCCAACTCCAACGGTATTAAGTTGTAAACCATATGCTCAAACATGCTAGTAACTGATGGATGTTTTTTTATTCAAAAACAAAAATATATCTTTTAATTTATGTTGTGTTCTTTCTTCTTCTTTTAAAAGCTTAAGACATATAACTTCAACTCAATGATTTCACATTTATGGCTATTTTAAATACATCAACAATATTAATGCAAATACCTAGCAATCTTCCTCTTTATCACAATATTGAAACGAAAAATTTTTTCCATTTATTTTAAGACAAATGTTTTGAAACTGGGATAAAAAAATCTTCTATTCTTTTGCGAGTAATGTATAATTTTGAAAATCCGCTTTTGTCTTTTTCTTTTGTATCTCTCTCTATTTTTTTTCTCATTGATGCTAGTGGTTCGAAAACTTTATGTTTGATATTTTTACAACGTTTCCGGGGGCAATTGTTTTATTACTATTTTTTTATTCTCCAAAAAACTTCAAGCCATCAAAAATTATTATTTTTCTAAAAACATGAGAAAAAAAGAACTTTTTTTATCAATAATTGAGTCTTTAATGTGCAAAATTTTATTATTTTTGTTGTTGATGGCAGTTATATTATTATTATATTTAAATGCAATCAAGTCAAGCTGTGCCTCAAGTCATTCTTTTTTTCCTTTTTCTTCTTCAAAAAAGCGTTGTGAATGTCAGATACTTATAAACAGGTGTAATACTCTCTATTTTTATATTTTCTTTTATCTTCTTCATTCTTTTTTCTCTTCAAGAATTTGTTTTAATTGGGTTTTGTAAGCGTGTTACTTTTTTTTGTTTTTTTTTTAAACGATAGTTCATAAAAAGAAAAATTTTAAATAAAAATTTGAATATTAAATTTTATTTAGCAAAGAAATAATGAAAGAACAAATTCATATTTAGAGAAAAAATAATAACGTAAAAGAAAAGAGACAAACATTTTAAAAAAGTTTTTATAATTATTATGAATTATAACACTTGAAAAAATTAATAAAAATTACTCGAACAACTTTGTTGTGTGTAAACTTTAGAAATGTTTGACAACGAAATATTGTTACAGTAACCATCATATCATAGTATGAATGGACATTCAAAAAAATATTTGAAAACAAAAAATGAAATTTAACAGTCAATTATAAAACTTTTGAATTCCCAAAACAATTGACCAATCTTTTTCTTAACATAAACCACAGATATTTATTTAACTTTGTTCTGGCTTGTTGACTTTTAATGTAAGTGCGTCGCATTTTTTCTTTCTTCCCTATAAAGCTTACGTGTTTTATTCTTCCATCCTTTCAATGCATGAAACACAAAAATAGAATAGAAGAGAGGACGTGCGAACACAAACAAACATTTCTCATGCATACATGCATGTATGTGTGCGGTTGTAGCAACTTTTATTGTTGTTGCTTTTCTTTTTCTTTGTATACCCTTGATCCTTTACATAAAAAATATTAAATACAAACAAGTTGGAATAAAAAATTAAATCATTATTAGTTTTTTATTCTTAATACAACAACTTGAAAAATATTTTTTCCGTATTGTCTTTTCTCTCTCTTTTTTCAATGAAAGAATATTAACAAGTTGTTGCTACTTTTGAATTTGCAAAAAATATCGATTAAATGTTTATATCCAGATGTTTTGCAATATGTTAATGTTTTTTCGTTTATAAAGACATCAAATTCTAATTATTAAATTATATCTTGTTTTTCTAACTATAAGAATTTATGAATGCGCGATTTTTGTGATGATTTTTTGTTGTTTATGCCGTGTTTACACGCTTTTATGATCTCTTTTTTCATTTCTTTGTGGCACCAAAGAAATATTTTCTTTTATTTGTTGATTAGTAAGCTATTTTTTTCATTACTTAAAAAAATTTGTAAACAAACCACCATTGATTGTCAAAGGCGGTACGCTACTCTGACAAAAATATATATATATCCGGCAAGATTAAAGATTTGTAATAGAAAAAAGCTAAGTGAAAAAATTTGTTCGTAAGTAAACCTTTTCTTGTGCCCCTGGATAAAAAAAATCAAGACGAGGGGGAGGCGATCGCTGACTTTTTTGCTTGTTGAGTTTCGGGGTGTTTTCTTTTTAAGCTTGCAATGGTAGCAATAGTAGCAATTGAATAGCAGAGCTTCCAACCCGCCATCATCATCATCATCATCACTCCCCCCCCCCCCCCCCCCCCTTCCCGTAGCCGCTTTCGCTCATCTCTCACTCACTATATTTTTTCCTTTTCCTTTCTTCTTTGCAGACAAGGACGACAAAGGAGCAAGCAACTGACAATGATTTTGCTTTAGCCCTTTGGGTGAAAGCATAGACTTTTTACTTCAATCTATCGCTGCACTTGAAAGATTGTCGCAAAGGCCGCACACATACAATATAAAAAATATATTTTTTTGTTTTCTGAAACAATGCCGCTCTCGTAAATTACGTGGGCGAAAGAAATATGCCCAGCCCACCTTCCCTCTTCCTTTCTCTCTCTTAATCTTGTTGCCAGTGATCGAAAAACGCCAACGGCAAAAGTGAAAGGGAGGCGGCTTTCGATCATTTAGGACTGATTGTAAGACATATTTCTCTTCAAATTGCGAACGCCTACCCTTGTTTTCTTTTTTCTCTTCTATCTTTAAGGTATTGGGATGATGCTTTTCTTGTTTGCCTTTTTCTTCCTTGAGTTAGTTAAATGGTGAATGAACGGAACATTGCTTCATCGGCAACAAACTAAAAAGTTGGTGATTGCCCAACTTTTTTTCAATCGGTCATTTAAATAAAACTTTATCGAAAGTTTTTCTACATAAAATTTATACATATTTTTAACTCTTACTCTTTTTTATATTTACCATATGTCTATTAAAAGTTATTATATTTACTATTAAATTGATGATCTTATATTGGATAATAAAATTTTTTTAATGGATATGTTTCAATTATTTTATACATTTTATTTTGATACATTTTTTTATTTCAGGACAAAAAACAGTTAAGGATATCCTTGAAACGTTTTTAATATTTTTTGCAAATAAAATGCAGCACCTTTTTTCTTTCTCTTTTTTAAAGTTTTTAATCCATTACACACCTTATTCTTAATATTGTCTAACCTCTTTTTTACCATTATAATTTGATATTTAAACAAAAAAGTTTATTGCATTTTTTTACTAGTTATAACCACCATTTTATTGCTGTATCATTATCTCTATTTTCATTGAATTGAATTTAAACAGCAGCATGAATGTTTTGCACGTCAAGGCAAAGTAAACTTAATAACGACTAAAAAGAAAATTGCAGAAGAAAAAAATGCTAACGAGTCATTGTTAGGCTTCTTGATAAACACCTATCCCCCTTAGTTGTAACAATATGTGCTCTTTTTTTCTATTCTACTTTTTCCTGATTTTTTATGCGTGTATACTTTTTGTTCTTACCGATCCTTGATTCTTCATCATTTCTTTTTGTTCCGTGAAGTTTTTTTTATAAAATTTCGGTTTCTTATGGTAAAACATTAGAAGTAGAGATTTTTTAAAATTATTTATTATAGTGACATCAACTTAACTCGAACAACAAGGATGCCAGAAGGAAAGGCTCCCCATTTCCCACAACAGCCAGTTGCTCGACAAAATGATGATGGCTCTTTAGAACTTGAGTGCTTCTTAGAAGCATCTCCTCAACCCGAGATTAAGTGGTTTTACGATACTGTAAATCAATTATTTTTTTGCAAAAAAATTAAAAACTACTTTGAATTTTTTAGACTCAACTTTCACAAGGTGGACGTTTCAATTTCCGTCTTGACAATAAAGGTGGTGATAATTATTCTGCAGTGCTTCAAATCAAAGTTAGTTTAATTTTTCGTTCTTTTTTGTTTTTGCTTACTTGCTCATCATTTTTGCAAGAAAGCCTCCTCCCTCAAACAAAACAATTTTGTCTGTCCAACGGTCATCAACAAGAAAAAAATGTGAACAATGAGAAAAAGACATTAAACTTGAAACAGCTGTTCACTTTATCCTTGCATATTTTGAAAAACAAAAAAAGTTTTTTTCTCATTGCATGCCAATGTTTTCTTTGAATTAAAACTTTACATGAATTAATTTTAATAATAACAAATTTAGGAACTTGCTGACAGTGATGCAGGAGCATACCGTTGCGCAATTGTTAATCCATATGGTAAAGGTAATGCAAACTTTAACTTGAAGCTTACTGGATTCTCTTCACCAACATTTATTGAAAAACCACAAATTTCATCACGTGATGATGGACGTGTTATGATAATGGAATTCAAAGCAAAATCAATTTTGAAGCCAACTTTCGTTTGGCAAAAGGGTGATGAAATTATGGCTGAATCTGATCGAATTAAGATTGTCCTTCGAGAAGTTGGAAACAATGAATATTATTCAGCACTTGAAATTTTGGAACCTAAAAAAGAAAAGGATGCTGGACAATTTGTTTGTACTGCAAAAAATGAATCCGGAAAATTGACTGCAACTTTCTCTGTTAAATTTGAAGTACCACAAGGTGCCCCAACATTTACAAGAAAACCACAAATTTTGCAAAAAACTTCTCAATCGGGTGATCCTGCAATCTTCTTTGACATTGGCTTCCAAGCTGAAGATAATCCAGAAGTTACATGGCTTAATCCTAAAAACAAAAAGATCAAGGAATCCAGCCGAATCAAGTTTAATCTTTCTCCTGATGGTGGCAGTAATACTTACACTGCACAACTTGAATTAAAGGTGTGTCCATCTACAACTCTATCCCTTTTTTTAAAAAGCGCACTTCTAATTGATAAACTTATTTTTTAGAACTACAAAGCCAAGGATAGTGGCACATATACTTGCAATATTAAGAACAATGCTGGTGAAGCTAATGTTGAATTAACGCTCAACATTGAAGGTAAGCTTTTTGATAGCTAATACACTTTAAACGTTTTTTTTATATCTCTGTTATATCTATCACTATTTTCTATTTTTTTAAATGCTGAATTACACACTAACCCTTTTCCAGAAGATGAAGAAGAGCTTGCTAAAGCTTAAATTAAAGAAACCTATTCTGTCGGAGTCTTGTATTATTCCTGTGTCTTTGTTTTTGTGTAAAATGTTCCGTGGCTGTCCACTTATAATATTTTCTTTCAAATTATATAAAACCAAACCAGTGCCATGTTTTTGTTTGTTTTTTTTGAATTTGTGAAAGTGTCGCGCTCGTCTGGCGAGAGCCCTTTTACAAAAAAAGCTTTTATTAAATGTTATATTTTTCTTCCGGTGCATGTTTAGCTCTTTTCTTTTAAACTTATGCTAATCATTGATAATTTTAGGTCCTCATGAAGATGGTGGAGAAGATGGCAGCGAATAAATCACTTCTGTTTTGGCCTTCCAATTTGCTTCCCTATAAATTTTTTTTGAAAATTCATTTATTTTCATTTTTTTAAAAATAAAGATGTCGCAACCCGCGCCAAAATATTTCGTGTTTTATTTTCTCTATTAATTTTTATCTTCTGTTCTTGTTTTCAGATTTCCCATTTTGACATCTAAAAACATTTAATTTTCGTTTCTTTTTGTAAACCTTCTCTTTTTTGCCGCGTTTGTTGTTTTATATAATTAAAAAAGCATTTCATTAATCTTTTTTACCTTCGAATGATTTGCTTCATTTTTTGCTGCCAATTTTGTGTCTTTTTTCATCTTCTTTTACATTGTTTTTTATAAAGATCGTTTTTTGTCTTTTTACCAAATTTTAGTACTGTAGCAATTATCAGATGGATTATCACAAAAACATTCTTTTATATAACTAAAATGGATTTAAAAACAAATAAATTTTGAGATTGTTTTTTTTTAAAGAGAAAAAAATATGGAAAAAAATTTGTTTGCATTAAAAAAATTCAACAAAAAGCTATGAGGTCAAGAAGATGAATGAAAATTTTAAGCAGCAGCAGCTTTTCGACGAAGTGCGAAATTTCGTAGCTCTTTTCGAATTGTTCGTGGAAGTCTATATAAAAGTTTTTCACGTTGAATTTCATCAACATTTATTAGCTCTTCCAATGCATCTCTTGCACGATGTGATAATTGTTGCTCTCTTGCACGTAAACGCTTTCGACGATTTGTTGACCATTCATTAAATCTTCGAAGTTGATCTTCATCAAGATATGATACAGCTAATAAATGAATCTTAAAATTTTTAAAATTAATGAAAAGTTATCAAACACTCATAACAATTTTTTACCGAATCCCAAATTTTCGGATTACGGTATATTTACACTTAAATATTTTTAAAAGTTGTATTTAGACGTGTAATTATAGCAATTTTGTACCTTTAAAGTGCTGTAATAGCAAAATGAACCTTATTTTCACAAAAATGCCTTTCACTTAATGAAAAACCTTTTGATGATATATCAACATTTTTGGGAAATTTTTCTGATTTCCCTGCAAAAAGTGGAAAATTTCTCAGGATCTCTCACAGAAAAGAAGCTTATCATTTTTTCATTTTAAGCAAAACTAATTTAAAAATATTACCGCAAATTTTAACACATTTTGAGAATTGGGAATAATTATTCCCTCAAAATGTAGTGGGAATAATTGTCAACGCTTGAAGTTAACATACTAACCTCTTCTTGTCGTTTCCCCTCTGATGGGATATCAGGATCATTAAGCAAATCATGAAATGCCAAAATAGTTCGTTTATTTGCTCCCTCAAGAAATGGTAAAATATTTTCCATTTCATACAATGGAATTTTTTTTCTTTCGCTGCTGTTATTTTCTGTTGAAGTAATTTTTGTGGTTTTTGTATAAATATTTTGGTTTCTTGTCGAAGGTTTTGTATCTAAACAAAGAAAACATTATGAATTGAATGAAGTAAAAAAACAGATTATCAAAAAAAGCTTACCAAAATAATCGTAGTCTTTGTGAGAATTATCTGATATTGGAATTTCAGGCGTAGGCATAAAAGAATTAAAAGTCTAAAACAGAAAGATATTATCATTTTTTATGTTTGCGTTAAATTTATTATTACATCATCTTTAATGGCATCTGTTGCAGTAACATATGTTGGAGTGGCAGTTGCAAATTCTTGAGTATTTGAAAATGGAGTCGTTGAGGTACTGCTTAAAAGAGTTTCAAATAATGTAGTTGAGGTTGATGTAGCAGAAGAAGTTGACGATATTTCTTTATCAAACATATCAAGCACAGCAAGAATGTCATCTGTAATTAGAAGCTCTTTTTCGCATTTATTTCCTGGTGTATAATTTTTCCTAAAAAGCATTTTTCATAAAAGTGATTAATAAAAATAACATTGGTATTTTTCTTAAACATTACCAAACAGCTTTAATCTCATCTTGAGCAAAATCAGGAAGCTTATCAATATTCTCTGGAACACCACATTGACGGGATTGCTGAAAGTGAAAGTTTTAACAAAGATACTACAACAACGAAACATAATATCAAATAATGTATTCCTAAGATTTTTTCTTAGTGAATTTTTTGAACTAAGTGGTAATTATTACTGTGGCATTTTAAAAGAAAACCTTACACAATTTCTTTTGTTACTGAATTTTATTTGCACTGAAATAAAACTTACATTTTGTGATTCAACACTGACAAGCTCCATTATCAATGATAACAAGCAATAAATAATCCTATCTTTCATTTTATTCATCTCCTTAAAAATAATAAATCACTTTTACATAAGTGCTTAAAGAACATAAAAAATCAACTTCAGTAAAACACGCAAAAAAAACCTTGGCTTTTTTATTTAAAATAACAAATAACCGTTGTGGTCAAAAAAAGCCTAATTACAGTCAAACAAGTTTCTTATTCATCAGAGAAAAAAAAGAAGAAGAATTCTTTTGGCGTCATGAAATCATGGAACGTGTGCATCTTTTTCTTCTGAAAGGAACATAGCAAAAAAAGATCTAAGCAGGTTCTGGCGTAATGCAGCTACTTTTCTAATATTTTATCTTTATGATTTTCTTTGACAAAGTCTGTCAAAAATCTCAAGCCTTTATAATGGTCAGCCGTGCATTAACTCCATTAAGCAAGTGAGGTGAATGAATGATGTCCAACAAATTGTTGATGTAAAACAGCAAAGTAAAAGTAAGAGATAATGTTTGTAATGTTTGACAAAATGTATTATTCTTCTTCCGTATTTATTCACTTTTTTTTCTCATACAAGGTACTTAATTTCTTAATTTAAATTGAAAAAAAAAACTAGAAAATTTTTTTATGATGTTTCACATTATATTTTGCCAAAAATATCTTATGGCAATTGTTCAATAAACTTGTTGTCCTATGACATTGAAGAACAGCAGAACAATAAGCACTTGAAGATTGTTTACAAACTCGAAAAGTGTTTCAATTTTATGATGATGATAGTTTATTGGTAGCAAATTCTTTTATACCTTCGTTTCCTGTATTTTTGACACAAAAATTGCATTAAAGATGCACATTAAATTTTACTCTTGTTATATTTGTAATGTTTTTAAAAGTTCAAACTTTTATTTTGAGTTTTAATTTTGTTTGTTAAATGTTTAAAAAAACACTTAAATTTTATGACGACAATGTTCAAGACCAACGGAATCATAAATCAGAAAAAACGTTTATGTTATTCAAAAAAAACAGCAAAAACTATCGTAATTTTGTTTGACAAAATTATTATAAAATATTTGACTGCAACTTTCTCTGTTAAATTTGAAGTACCACAAGATGCCCCAACATCCCAGTTTGGGGATTTAAAAATGATGAATCCGTCTTAAAGAATCAACGATGAATTTTGAAATGTAAAACTTGCATAAAAATGTATTAATATTTGCATTCTTTTTTTATTCAATATTTATTCAAAAGCCCATTTTTTATTCAAATTATTAGAACAGGAAAAATAGCGTCAACAAAAAGGCTCAACATAAAATTCTAACAACATCTATAATATGTTTCTGCTACACAAACATAACCGCCTATGGCTGTCTGCAAAAAACGAACAAAAAATGACCGTTAATAATAGCAGCTTTAAGTGCAGAATGTCCTCGCATGGGTCGATATTTTTTTTGGTTTTCACCAAAGAAGAACCAGCTGGCTTTGCCTAGTCCTTTGCCGTTTTTTGACCGCACGAAAAAAAAATACATATATAAAAGAAAGAGAGAATTTTCTCTCCCCCCAACAACGCCGACAACAACGTCAGCCAACTGACCATCAATGACATAGTCTGCTCAGACGAGGTCGAATTGCACTTTACAAAATATATATATAATGTGAATGTCGCGCATAAATGGAAGAAAAAGAAAAGAAAATTGTTCGTCGCAAAACCTCAAAATGCAGTATTAGTTTAGTTTAGTTCGATGTGCGCGTCTGTTGTCTCATTCAACTATTTCATCGTCGAAAAAAAATTATTTCTTACTAAAATCTATTTGAGGCAACTAGTTATTTTCAAGACTGACCGTCGTCGTCGTCATCATCATTATTTGAAGCTGCTGCTTTTTCTTCTAGCCTTTTTTTGCTATTTTTTATATTCCTATGTTGTTAGTGAAGGCGACATCAGTTTAAGAATTGTGATGATCAAGAGAAAGCAGCAACATCAAAAATTTTTTTCTTTTAAATCTCTGTAAGAAAAAATAAAAGAGAGGAGTTGTGGCCGGTCTTGACGAAGACATTGACAAAAAGCAGTTTTTTTGATTTGCTTGTCGACGATGAAACTGCTTTTCTTCATCACCTTCTTTGAGTATAGTCACTGCAACACAATGAGGATGATGAAACGTTTTTTGATGATGAATTATAATAAAAAAAACTTTGTTCAAGATCATTTTCTCTTTTGTACCTCTGTGTTCTTCGCTTTTTTTCTTATATTCATAACCTTGAAGTTCTTTGATTTTATCCAACCAAACTTTTTATTGTACTTTGCATTTTTATACTTGTCACAAGCATTATTAGAGAGAGAGAACACATGGAGCAAAAGAAAACTTTTTTTCTCACAATGAATAATATTCATTTTTGGTTTTTTATGTTTAAAAATGAAATATTTATGTTAAAATTATTTGACAGCTCACAACTATTCTTCTTCCAATTCAACTTTTTTCTATATTATTATTTTTTCTGATAATTCACGTAAAATCTCGTTTTTTTTTACCACCACGTGCAGAATAACTTTGGGGCAGACACGCACTACTGCATTGAATAGACAACTTCACCGTGAGACAATGTTGCACTTACCGATAATCGCCCGTAGGGCTTGTTCGTTACTCCAACAACTAACTACTACAGCCACCAGCTTTGTTTCTTTTTTGATTTTTGATAGCTGATGAAAAGAAGAGAAAATAGGCAAGCGATAAAAGAGGGGAAAAAAAGGAGTTTACTCCTCTAAAAAACGTTGATAAGTGTTAAAAATCTGTTCCGTTTTTTTTGCTGCTTTTAATTTATATCATAAAATCAGTTTTTTGTCTAAAAAAATTGATTCATTAATTGAAAACGTTTTATGCATTTTTTATCGTATTTTTTCATTTTCTTTCAAAATTTTTTTCTCTCTTTCTAATTTTAAAATCCGTTCTTTCCTTTATCCATACACTTTTAAGGGTTGTCGTTTTGATTGTTGTCTGGCGATTTTTCTTCATTAGAATGGATGATAATCTTTTTTTTCTCTCCTTTACCCCCCCCCCCCCATTTTTTTCACTTTCATTTGTAAAAGTTTAAAAATTTTGATGTTGTTGCGACTTTTTTCTTCATCTCTCTCTTTTTTTATTACCACACATACATTTAGGTCAGAGAGATTTGCCTTTCACTTTTTTGTCATTGTTTTTCTTGATTCAATCAATATTTGTAGTAGTGTCAAAGAGTTTGGTTATGGTAGAAAAAAGTTTGAAAAGAAAGAAAGAAAAAAATAGCAGCAGCGAAAGCAGAAGGGAAAAAAATAGCTTGGATATTTGCTTAAATTTCATTAGACTTTTTTTCTCGTTTTTTTTTCTTTTAAAGATAAAAATATAAGCTATTGAGTGTCTTTCACTTGATTTCGGGAAAAAAGAGCTTCTCATTATATTTATGCCTTGCATTTCGTCTCTTTTTTAAACAAAAAGTTTATGTTTCATGCCACAAATTTTCATATGAATATGTATTTTAAAAATTCATACCTTTTCTTTTCCCTCCATTTTTGTTCCCAACGGTTTTAATTTAAAATATAACTTTTATTTCTCTTCTTTTTTCATTTGAGACTTCAAACATTGATTAACGTTTGGGGAAATAAGAAAAAAGAGGAAAAAGTGAAACTGTTAACATTTAAAAAAGAGAGAGAGCGAACAGAAAGAAGTAAAAAATGGCTTCTATCCTTATTTAGTTTATAGCAGGTTTCTTTTTAAAATAGGATATTTAAAGTTATAAAAAATGAGAGGGAAAAATGATAGGAGAAAAGAAAAAAACGAGTTTAGTAGTTTTGACGCGACATTGATCAAAGGTCCGTTTGTAAAACTGTGTTCGCCACGTTCCGAGACAGTCAAGCCAATCTATCTGAAAGTTGAAAAAAGCGAAGCGAAAAAAATGAGAAAGAGAGTCATTGACTGGCTGTAGGAAAAAACGCGGACAAACAATAAACGATGAATATATATATTCAGCCTGTTCGAAATAAGCACTTTTTTCTGCGATATATATGTTGAGGTCCGCATCAACAAACGTTCTAAAATGTACCAGATGAACGAACGGAAAACTAAGAGAACCTAAATAGATGTATGGAATGACTATTTCAATATTTTTTATGTATGTTTTCTCTTTGAATTTCTTTTACTTTATACACTCTTTTCTCTTACTTCTTTTTTCTGTGACACTTTTTTACAAACTATTCTTTGTGTTCTCTAACTTCGCATTTTTTCTTCAATACCCCCCTTGAAGTAGTGTTTGTGCGCATATTTCTTTTTTTCTTTATTTTCGGAGTGGCAAGCACCGCCACCATTTCTAAAGAGGCGTACTTGCGCTAAGTCTGCAAAACCGGAGCAATGAAAATTGTTTGTTCGTTTGATTGGATGGTGAAAGAATAAAGGAAAAGAAAAAAGAGAAGAATGAATGAATATTCGAAATGCGGGGGGATAGTGAAACAGAAGGAATAAAGAGAAAAAGAAGCGGTCAGTGGAAGAAGAACGACTAGATGGATGGATGGATGGATGGAAAATCTGTCTGGAAAGCGCGCAGCTTGATCGCCTAAAGTCGCCACAAAGCGTAACATGCAGTTTTTTAGACCAACTTTTGTATCACTGAGTGAGACTCATTTTTTATACGAATAAAAAAATGCAAAAAAAACTCTGGGGTGCAGTCTGGTAGGATATATTGAATGAGAGTTAGAGATATAAAGTGTTGCAAGATTTGAAGGGTCGTCAGTGCTGTTTCATGTAATATGGTGTAAATATCTTTTTGATTTAACTGTTTTAAAATATGTTTTGAAAGTACTTTTTGAACATTTTTAATACAATGTTTTATTTTGGTGATTTGTCAATATTTTTTGTATTTAAATTAATACTTTGAAATTAATTTCTTGCACTTTTTAAAACATTTTTTTTCTATTTAACGTTGTTGGTATCTTTTTAATTATTTAAAGGATATACTTGTCTTTTTTCATCTCTCTTTTTTCTTTGCGCGTTTAACATTTTCCCCTTTTTTGAATGTTAAAGTTTGTTTTTACTTGTTTTAAACTTGTTTAACGTTCCTTTCATCATTCTTTTTCGCTTTAAAAGCATACGAAAAAGACACTTTCAAACAATTATAAAATTTATATAACGCATGCTTTTTTTGTCATCTATGCTAATTATTTTTATTCAATCTTTTTTTAGTAATGGAGCTGAGAGTAGGTGGTCGATTTAGGCTCGGACGTAAAATTGGTAGCGGTTCATTTGGTGATATTTATCTTGGAGAGAATGTTATTACACGGGAAGAAGTTGCAATAAAATTAGAATGTAATAAAACAAAACATCCACAATTACATATTGAAGCAAAATTGTATAAAATGATGAATGGACAAGTTGGTATTCCACAAGTATGTGAATGTTTCAAAACATAAAATATATATGCAAACAAAAATTAAATTTAGGTCAAATGGTGTGGGTATGAAGGTGAATACAATGTAATGGTAATGGAATTGCTGGGACCATCATTGGAAGATTTATTCAATTTTTGTTCAAGAAAATTTTCATTAAAAACTGTATTATTACTCGCAGATCAAATGGTTCGTATATAGCATTGCATAAAAAACTTTGCATATAAATCTTACTTGTTTACATTTTCAGCTAACACGAATTGAATATATTCATAGCAGAGATTTTATTCATCGTGATATAAAGCCAGATAATTTTTTAATGGGCTTGGGAAAGCGTGGCAATTTAGTATATGTATGTTTCATCCACATTTTTTATTACATTCAATTTCAAAGTTTTTTTCTTTAGATAATTGATTTTGGTCTCGCAAAAAAATATCGTGACCATAAAACTCATGCACACATTCCATTTCGTGATCATAAAAATCTTACGGGTACTGCAAGATATGCATCTATTAATACTCATTTGGGAATTGGTAAGTAAAAACAGAAAAAGCAATATATGTATTTTTTAAATTTTTGAAACAAAAATGTAAAACAAAATAATTTTAGAACAAAGTCGACGGGATGATGTTGAAGCACTCGGGTATGTTTTGATGTATTTCAATCGAGGGCAATTGCCTTGGCAAGGTTTAAAAGCTGCAACAAAACGTCAAAAATATGATAAGATCTCAGAGAAAAAGATGGCAACACCTGTACATGAATTATGTGCCGGTTATCCAGGTAAATAAGATCCGCTTTAAAAATACAGCATTTATGATATTAAATTTTAGAAGCATTTGCCGAATATTTAAATTACTGTAAAAATCTACAATTTGAAGAAATACCTGATTATAATCGTCTAAGGCAATTATTTCGTCAGCTATTTCATGTGCAAGGATATTCATATGATTATGTATTTGATTGGAATTTATTAATGTTAGCCACATACAAAACCAAATTCAACTAACATTCATTCAAATTTCTTTTTCAGTACTAAAAGGCATCATCAAATACATCAAACAGTTGCACCACAACCATCAATTCCTATTCTTCCAGCCAATCATGCAGCAAATCATTTAGCACAAAAAACATCTCGGGTTTTGCTTGATTAACCAAAAAACAAATTTCCACCTATTTCTTTCTATTATTTACTGATGCAAAAAATGTTACAAACAAATAAAAAAAAGATCAAAAATTGTTAAAAAAACTGTGAATTTTTAACATTTTTCTAGTCACCTCATTTTGCAAAGTCTTAGATATTTTAACAAACAAATTTTCTTCAACCACTTTTAACCTCATGTATTTTTTATATTTCTTTTTATTAAATTAAAAGAGGTTTTTTTTCGCTTTTTATCTTTTTTCTTTCTTTTCATCATTGTCTTATTTCGGGTTTAAAAATTATCAATCGTCTGTTTTGTGTTCATTTTACTAGTGTTTTTTTTATTTCTTCACCTTTTTTTCTATGTACTTTTAAATTAGTAAATTGTTTTGCGCTGATGACATTTTATTCTTTCTTCTCTTTTTTTCGTCTCTAAAACAATGCAAAAGTTACTTTCAATTTAGACAGGTGCCTTATCCGTTCAAACATAGCGCTTTCATCCAACCCCCTTATATATGGTTTTGAAAATCATTAAACTTTCAGCTAACTATTATTAAAAGCTGGATGTTTTTCGATTAGCCATTTTTTGTTTTAATACTCTTTAATTTTTCTGTTTTTCTTTCTTTGGTTTTTTGTAACTGATTTTTTAAATATCGTTTATTATATTGTTTGCGTCTGAGATTACCTCTGCCCTTTTTTTCCGTGAATGCAACGCCGAAAGCGTTTTTTCATTAAAAATTTGACTACTAAAGTTTTTCTCCCTTTGTATCTTTTTCTACATTTCTACTTTTTTTGTGTTCATCTTGTTTTACTCATCTTTTGCATTAAAATTTTTGCGTCTATTACTTCCATTCATTTTTCTTTTGTTTCTATCGATGTAGTAGATTTGCGTATTTTTTAATGTTAAGAAGATGTATATGTATTTGTGTAAAATTTTTTCTAATCTCTCTTTCTTTTTTTTGTTTTGTTACCTTTTTTTCCATTCCTTACTTTACGGATAATGACAGAAGAAAAAAAAACTGCAGCATTGTTGCACGAAGAAAAAAATAAAAAAAATTTATTAAATTTGTAATATTTGTAAAAAATAACAAATTGAGCTATTGATACTTCAATTGCATATCGTAATAATAATAATAATGAAAATATATCTTAACAAGAAAACGATCCTACAGTAATCGTTTAAAATTTTTGATCCCAATGTTGAATAATTCTTTGTAATGGTGATCTTGGTGATTGAGAAGTTTTTGATTGATTGGCAAGGGAAATACTTGATGGAAGTAAAATTTTTGTGACAAATTCTTTCGCATCTCTCCATACTTCAGCTTGCTGCTTTGCCGTTGATGCAATTAATTTATTTGTGCGCATCCTTGAATTTCGATCAATTGTTTCATCGAGTGCGTTATCTATGATCTCATAAAGTTTTGAACGCTCTTCCATCTAAAATTTTGAAAAATGAAGAGAGTAAGGTCAAAAGAAATTATTTTTTAAAATTGTTTTCTTACTTTATGGACAATCGCGGGTTCAGACATCTTTTTTCCTTCTTCTTCATAATAAATAATTTTATCTGTTTGTGTTGAACGTTGCACTACACCAGCTTCAGGGACATGTTCACCTGTACCTGTTGAGGAAATAGATTTTGATTTTTCAAGATAATGAAAATCCTAAATGTGCAATTGATGTTTATGAGAAAAATTCTCAAATCAAAGATATTACCTCTGTTTGTGTTCCACAAGTTTTTGATAATTTAGGCACTAATAGCTTTGAAGGCACATTTTTTCGACTTAAAACTTTTGGTTGGGTTTTTGGAATTTCTTTTGAGCTTGAAATTGTTTTAGCGACTTTAATATCTTTGGTAGTTTTAAGTTTTTGCATATGATTCGCAGAGAATGAACGAGATAATCTTGGCAGCTTTTCTTAAAAATTATTAATGACATCAGCATTTTAAAAAAACCAAATCTCACCATTACTAATCCTATTTTGAAGAACCGGTGTTGGAGCAGATTGAACTAAAAACGTACAACTTGTATCTAAATATAATACAAAAATGTAAAATAACATTCATGTTATTTGTTGTAATGAATACCTGAATTTGAATTCGATGATTTTGATTGCCTTTTTTGAAGTGGTTTTTTTGTACCCGTAACATTTAAAGGTAAAATTGATGGCAATGACGAATTGTTATTATTATTAATTAATTGTGGTAATTTTCCGTTGTTAATTGGATTCTTTTGTTTTCTTCTTATTGTTGTACTATGGGGATTTGCATTTTGTACAGTAACATTTTTTCTTCCTGTTAACCGCCTGAAGAGAAAAGTTTTTTTTGAATGTCACTAATTCCCAACTGATTTTTTTTTGAGTGTCAAAAAATAAAATAACTTTTTTTAAAAAAAAAATACATACCTCAAGGGTGTAGGAGAAATTTTAGGCAATAATGAGCTGCTGCTTGGTGGAGAATATTTTCCATCAATATTATTATTTATTGGTGATAAAGCAAATAAAGTAATGGGTAGTTGCATAGGGCTAAAATGATGTTCTTTCATAGAAGAAGAATAAGAAATAATAAGAAGAAAGAAATAATAATCAACACTAAATTTTTTTAATATTTTTTAAAAAATGAAAGAATCCATGAAATAAAAAAGGAAGCAATTTTTAGGGAATTAATACAATCCTCAAAGGATTCATTAAAAAAGTGTACACCTAATTGAAAAAATGAAGAGGCAAAAAAAATGGAGTGAAGAAAAGCAGCCAAAAAATGACAAAAATATTAAATGACGCTTATATCTTTGGATATTAGTAATATAGCAATATTACTGCTACAAAAAAAAGGATTTTTTTAACTAACAAAACACACCTATGAAAATGCTTGTATCGGTTTATTCCACTCACGTCATTAGAATAACGAGCACGTATTACAGCAGACTGTGAGGCACTGCCCATGAATTTGATTTATGACAGCAAAATTTTTCTAAAAATAATAACCACATGGCATCAAATTTGATCCTCACATATTAACTTAAATAAATAAATATTTATCTCTTTTTTCTTTTTACTTTTATATTAAAACATGTTCTCAAGAGATTTAATTATAGAACAAAGTAGTAGAAAAATAAAAGCGGAAGCGTATAAAAAAATAAGTTACTAACCTTTTTTTATTTCTGTTGTTTTTAGCACGAAAAAAGAATTAATAATTTTTTCTTTGCGCGGTTGTCTACTATAGTCAACAACAAAAAAATAAGCTTACTTATTAGCAAGAAAAAATAAAATGGAAAACAAAATAGGGAAGAATACGTAACCGTTTTTTTTTCTATTTTTCGTCGTCTTTTTTTCAGCTCTAAGGAATGGCATAAAAAAGCAACACGTCAAATTCAAAGACTTACAAATGTAAACTCTTTCTCTCTTAATATATATATATATATATATATATATGTTTTCTTTTTTTTCTATTGCAAAACAGATCATCATATCCATGACATAGATAAAAACATAATAATTTTTATTTTCGTCATATTTAAGAAGCCCCAAAAAACGCCGTTTTCATTTTGTATCTTTCATTGACTTATTCTAGTCACGAAGATGAAGAAAAAAGAAAAAGTAATAATTTATTCACATCCAAAAAAGTGAGAAATTGTCATATTCATTCGTCAAAGAAAAACTTTTCTTAAACAATGTTCTTACCGCCACATCATTTTAATTTTACCAGACTTTTTTGCAGTACTTTTAACCTAAAAAATTTTCTGTCATAAGCTTTAATTCTCCTTTGACTAAATCACTTTTATTCATTACTTTTCAAAAAATGCGCATAAAAGTTTTTTTTGCAATCGAAATGCCATTGACACTTTCTTTTTTAAGAAAAAGCTAAAAATAACCTTTTTATATTTAAAATTCTTATAAATGAATTCATTAATTTGAAAATAGTGTCAATGATGCTGAAAAACGAAAACGCAGTTTGATTATAGCATATTTGACATTTTGATATTTTTTACAACAAATGATTCTTAAATATCCTTTTTTGACTCTGAACATATTTTTAGGCTTTTTTGCTTATGGAGATCTAAGATCTAATTTTTTGTGAATTTAATGATTTGCGTTTTCATTTATATTTTATGAAATGTTTTTTTTAAACGGCATATACATAAATCTAAAAATAATGACTACTTTTATAACTTCCTGATTCATACTTTCACAACATTTGAAAGCTATAATCGTATACCTTTTTAAAACGAACTAATCTTAAATGCTATAAGTTTCTTATCAATTCAGCCTCCAATTTTTGATGTTTTTAAAGTTTGCTCTTTTAAGCTTTTAAGCGTATAAAACTTTTCTCTATTTTTCTAGAACAATGCGTGATTGATTTTTTTTTGCTTAAGGTTATCACCAAACTTTATTTCTCTTGCATTTTTGATAAATCAGCTTTTTTCTTCCATGCTACCACGTGTTTACTCTTTGACAAGAATCCAGAAAAAAGAAAGCAAATTAGATCCCATCACAAAGAGGAGCTGATAATTTTACTGATAATAAATTTTATGCAGCAGTGCAAAAGTCAAAAAAATGAAAGTTCTCTTCATTTTGTTGGAAAAACATGAAAGCTGGTAAGTGATTCTCTTTGTTCTTTTTTTCTACAGTATTGATAACAAAAATATCTTTTATTTTGAAGGGTTAGGATTGCTTTTCGCAATCTGCTGCTTGGGATTTTCCAATGCCCGGATTTATCGTGAACAACAAAATGGTGGCCCTCGAAAATGGGGTGATCCAATTACGGATATTGGTGGAAATATCTCTTGTGATCCATTAATGATGGTTGCAAGCAAAAATGTCCCAACAAATGTTAACTCAGTTCGTCCGGCAGATATTAAATTAGTTATGGCATTAGGTGATTCATTAACTGTAAGGATTACGATCGCATGATGAGTTTATTAAAAAGATTCGAAATTTAGGCTGCCAATGGCGCTGGTGCTGAAGATCCCCTTGAGATTATTCTTCAATATCGTGGACTTGCATTCCTTGCTGGTGGAGACAAAACACTAGAAGAACATATTTCAATTCCAAGTACGGTCTTATACTAATAACAACAAAATACTTAAAAGATATTTACGTACATATGAGACATTTTTGTTTTTCAGACATTTTGCGCAAATTTAATCCAAATTTGTTTGGACAATCTAAAGGAATTGGAGCATCAGATGTATGGAATGTTGCTTATCTTAATTCTGCAGTACCCGGTGCTAAAGCTGATGATCTTCCTGGGCAAGCTCTTGATCTTGTTCAAAAGCTTCAAACACATTCTGAAGTACGTAATTTTTCTTTATAAAAATGTCCATAACGTTAAAACTTTTTTAAATACCATTAATTCAAAAGTTTATACTTCTTTATTTAAAAAAAACTGTTGCACTTAACAATTAAAAAATGAGGTTAACGTTTAAAGGGCATATCTATATTTTGATGTAGCAGCTGCTTACATGTTTTATTTTCAGATTTCAACAAAATTAATAATGCTATTTTTAGGTTGACATTAACAATGATTGGAAATTATTGAACATTTTTATCGGTGGTAATGATGTTTGCGGATATTGCAGAAACCCAGTATGTTTGATTCTTTCATTTCTGTGTCAAAATTTTATCCCTATGCTTGACCTCCAATAATGAGTATTAGCTACTTATGAGCTACTTTATCATCTCAAAAAGAGCTGTAACATTAAATTTTTATACAATTTGAAAATCGATTTGTTTTGACATTTTGTTATTTTTCAGTCTCAAAATACTCCAGAAATGTTCAGACAAAATATTGAAAAGGCTGTACAAATTATTAAAGATCATGTCCCCCGAGTAATTGTTAGTCTTACAACAATGTTACATTTAGAAATGGTTCGACAAATTGACCGCGATCAATATTTCTGTAAAGCACTTCATGTGTAAGTTTTTTAAAGTTCAATGTATCTTTCTAATTAAAATGTTTTTGCAGTGATGAATGCAAATGTGAACAAATGGCTAATTTTACTGATTCACAAATTGCTGAAGTTTGTACAAAAATGCAACAAGTTGAAAAAGATATTGAAACAAGCGGCGAATACGAAGCAGATGATTTTACTTTTGTTGTTCAACCATTTTTAAATGAAATTACAACTCCACCAATGAGAGTAAAAAAGACAAATTTAGAAAAAAACAATAATTAAAAATATATTTTTTTTAGAATGGAACAGTCTTTATCGAATTCTTTACCCCTGATTGCTTCCATTTTGCTCAAAACGGACATGCTATTACTGCTTCATGGGTATCTTTTTATTTAAACGTTTTTTCAAATACTTTAACTTTTATTTTTTCAGATATGGAATAATATGATGGAAGCTGTTGGAAGTAAGACAACTAAGGGTGATTTGAGTGGTCCTGCAACACCCTTAAAATGCCCTGATCCAGTAAGATTTCATCTTATAATTGATAATTAACGATTTTGTTTAATTCTTTTCAGAAATGTCCTTTCGTCCGAACACCGAAAAATAGTCAAGATTGCTCAAAATATCTAACTGATCCACAGTAATTAATTAAGATGCTTATAAAGAATTAAAATTGTGTTTAAGTTTAAATAAATGATTAAAATCTATTAGTTTTAAATAATCACGTATGAAAGTATACTTGGGATACGGTCGCAAACTAGATTTACAGTAACAAGTTTGCAAACCATAACCAAGGTAACTGCCATCCGTTTTTTTACTAATTACATTCTATGAGATACAACAATCTGTTAAAAACGGCATGGATTGGTCGCAAACTAATAAATAGAAGAAAGCTTGTCTACTAATTCAATCCGTTTTTAGCAGACAGCAACACAGAAAATATTAATAATAGTAATAACAAACAAAAGGATTACTTTTAATATGAAAGAAAAATGCATATTTATGATCTGACAAATAAACACATCTCTTCTTATATATATGTATGGCACATTTAGATAGACCCGCCCAACAGAAGTATTAGTGGCAGTAAGATGGCCAAGGAAAAAAATTAACTGTTAAAAATTTTGTCTCTATTTTTTCTAGACGGTCTCCGCCTTACATAAGATAGTTCAGGTGAAGGATGATGAGATGCACAGCTTTTAGCATTTAATAAAAGAATATATTTATATAAATGGATACGTATGTAAAAGACGTACAGACAAACAGAAATAAAAAAAAGTTTTGAATGTATGCCCTTAAGGGTTATTAGCATTCATGCAACAAGATTGTTCTTTAAGGGTGGTACTGCAGGTAACTTTTCTTGCGCGCGTTGAAGAAGAAGAAAAAAGCCTTAAAGAAAAAGTGGCAAAAAGAGGCGGGCTGCACAAAGTGTGACATAAAAGAAAGAATTTTAATGTAGACGCATTCTAACTAAACACTTGTGGCACTTTGAAATGAGAAAAAGGAACTAATGTTTTTGTCGTTCAATAAATATGACAGCATAAAAAACGGATTTAAATATATAAAAAAAGGCATGTTTTAAATAAAGTAAGTCAAGTCAGAGTTAATATAATTTCCCACTTTGATTCAAACATTTTTTTATTTATTTGAAAATGATGAAAAAGCACTCCTTTTAACCCTTGAAAAAAAGTAAAGCATAAATTGAAAAAGTTTGTCAGTTATGGCAAGTTGAAAACTCAAAAGTAAAACCTTTTTTCTTTTGATTCAAGAGTCTTGAAAGTTTATATTTAAAAGAATTTTTACTGCGTATTTGCCTTTAAATTTGTTATTATTGGTAAAGATTTGATAGTTTCTCGTTCCCTCTTATATATCCCAAAAGAGTTTTATCACCTTTTAGAACATCAAAATTTGTTTAGTTGTTTGACTTAATTCATGATTTAAAGTTATCTCTTTTTCCCTTTTATGTCTTAGGAATTTATTACTTTCGAACAAAAAACGTTTTCTCTTCAGCGCGATTCCTTTTGGTACGATCAGGGGCTACAAAAAATGAGTGTACAACTTTTTTCAAAATACTTCAGTTTTAAAAAACATAATAATTTTTTGCAAAGGCATTTTTCATAAGGGCAATTATCTAATGTCGTCTACCTTCTTTTATAATTTTGTCAAAATAGAGCTACATTTATTATTACTAACAAATTATTATAAGCTTGTGATAAAATTATAATAACAGCCTTTATACAAAAAATGCAACATCATTAATAAAAAAAAAACATTTAAGCTAACAACAACAAAAAAGGAAGAAGAAAAAGAGAAACTCAAAAAGATGGTCCTTCCGGTAATAGAGCATCGACTGACAAAGATTGGACATGCAAATAGACGACGCTTTATTCGAATTGCGTTTTGTTTTTCTGCTGTTGCTTGTTTTGCAAATCTAATAAGTAAGAGAGAAGAAAAAATAAATGCAATTAAAGTCTTTTTTCAAAATAAACAAAAGAAAAAAGTTTTTAACTAAATTTTGATAAGTTTTTTAAGGTTCAACAACTAATAAATGGTTATATACGGCTGAAGTATTAAAATATTATGTATTACCAAATAACACCCATGGCTATGATGATGAATCATTACTTAGGCCAAAACCTTTGTATTTCAAAAATGCAACAATTGGTCCATGGTGGTTTTGTTGGGATGATCCAACAACACCATGGACATGTTATCGTGTTGATTATTCTACAAGGGATGAAGCAACAGGTGATGTCACAAGTTCAATTGTCAGTAAGTTTACATATTTTAATCATATCCTTCATATTATGCTCTTTATTTTTATTAGAATCGATGCGTCCAATGGTAATTTTTATGGTTTTGGGATGCTTTCTTGATATTTTTGGACTTACTTCAATTACAATTTGTTGTTTGAGAAAAAAACCTTATTTCTCACTTTTTGCAACAACATTAGCACATATTTTAGCAGGTTTTATAAATAGCTTTTAATTATAATTTACATTTAAAATTTTTTCAATAAAGGAATAGCAAATTTTCAATGCATTATAGTTTATATGTCCGCTGTATCGGAAGAAGTAGGAAATAAAATTTTCCCCGCATCAGAGATGGAAGATCCTGTTTTTTATTACACTGATGGATATTCTTTTATGTTATTAAAGGTAACTTTTTGTTTAAACATTGAGAGGAACATTTTCACATCCAGGAAATGACAACAATGAAAATTATAAATTAAACATAGTACTACTGTAATACCTCAAGAAATAGTCTTGTATTTAAATTATCAATTTTTTTCAAAATACTTCTGTTTTAAAAATTGTAATTTTTAGTTCAGTTTTCTTTGCACCGAAACCGCTGGACTTCTCTCTGCTTTAGTTTACATGTCAAAACGGGATGAAAGGACTTATAATCGGTATCGTATACATACAATTATGAAAACCGTTAGAAATGAAGATGAATCTGAATCTCCCCATATGAAAGATCGATATCATGATCATTCACGAATGCAATGTCTTCAAAAAGCGTCAAGGTATATCAAAAAAACTATTTAAAGTTTTTACATTAATTCAATATTCAGAAGTGCTTCCATTGATGCATCACTAGCAAGTTCAACTGGACAAAAGCCTCTCTATTATCCCAGTCGTAAGTCATCAACAATTGAAACAGCACAATTACGTCATTTTCTTGAGGTAATTTTTTATTTAAAATCTTTTTGTATTTCATATCCATTTTTTCAGCAACAATTCTTGCTTCCACCTTCCGCAGCACCAAAAACCTTATATTTTTAAAAAAAATAATCTAGCTTTGTAAAAACATGAAGTATTATGGTAATCAAAAAGGAGCAAAACTTAATAAATAAACTTAATCTTATTTAACAAACCTCTTCTTTTCCCATTTTATCAAACTGGTCACCTTGGATACATAGCCAAGACTGACATATTCTAGTTAAGCACTTTTGCGCAAAAGCTTCCATCTTTTTTCATTGATGAAACAACATTTTTTTATTCATTCTTAGTTTTTTTTTGATTTTCTGAAAAATTCTTAAGGAAAAAATAGACAAAAGGAAAGAAGATTGAGTGCGGACAAAGCCATCTTGGATTTTACATCCCCTTAAAAACACCGCAAAAGAAGAAGGAAAAGAAGACGAAGAAATGACGAAAAACAAAATGGAAAAGAGAAGGGATGATGATGGTGATGCTGATGAAAAGCTTGGAAGAGGAACAAAAAAGTTGTTGTACACATCGCACTCTTGACAATAGTCATTTGCTGTAGCTATAGCTAACAAAATTTATTTTTTTAATATCCGATTGAAATAGAAAATAACAGAAGAAAAACTTTAATTTGATCAATTTTTTCTTCTTCTTTTTCTTACTTTGAAAGCAATTAACGAATGAAATTTTAATGTCGCTGTATTTCTCACGTTAATGAAAAACGATACTCGATTTTGATAATCTTAAAGAAAGAAAACATGATATAAGCTGTTTTTTCACGAATTTTTTTCTCATTCGTTTTTAAAATCCCTTTTTTGTTCATTATTAAGTTTTACTAAAAATTTATGGAACATCTTCGACTTTTACGACGTCCTCGATCATTACCAAAATTAGATGAAAAAAAACCTGGTATAAATGCTGAATACAAAATTAAAGTAAGTTATAACATTGACAGTATTTTCACAATTTTTGTTAAAAGTTATTAGAATGTCAAATATTTGTTTTAAAAAAACATTTTTGTTTTTTCACTTTTTTGGAGTACTGTAGCTGCTTAAAAGCTACACTAAAAATTTTTATATTTCTGGTCTATAAGGTATCTTTTTCTAATTTTTTTCCTTTTTATCGCAAAACAAGAACTTTCAACTTTAGCAAACTTTCCTATGAATAATAATAACATATATTTTTAGTTTGTTTATTTTAAAAGTCATAATGACTTAATTCCCCGAATATGTTATAAAGCAAAAGCATGGGTGCAACACTCCAATTTGGTTATTACATCTTCATTACCTCCTGTAAAAATTTCAATTCCCCTTGTTACAATATGTTATTTAGAAGCTGATAAAAAATATGAAAGATTTGATATTAGAGGTCGACAATTTAAACTACGTTTTGTTGGATTTCGTGATATTATGCAACCAATGGCAACCCTTGAAGAATCACGAGATTGGCTAAGATTTTTGGTTGTACGACAACGAATTCCTCATTCAATTTTAAAATTACCATTCGAATGGGAATTACAAATAGAAAAGTGCCCAAAAAAGAATTTATTTTCATGGCGAAAGATAAAGCAGTGTTTATTTTGTCACAAATTTATTGAAAGTTCTTCAAGTATAGAATAAAAAATGTTATAATTTATTTGTTGACAAACATAACATTGAAATTGATCCAACGTAATACTATTATAAAACAAACATAATGCTACAAAATATTACAAAAATAGTTAAATAACATCATACAACAAAAACAAACAAAATAAAAACAAATTAAAGCATGCATTAAAAGGTCATTCCGTTTTACCAAGTTTTAAGTGAAAGTTAAAAAACATTTTTGCGAAATAAGTATAAATTCAGTATGAACAGCGTTTTAATTGATAAAAAATGTTTTGTAACTTTATGGGTTTCCTATGTAATGAGATCTAATACCAAATAATCAATTAATTTTTGGAGAATTTTGATATAGCCATATTTTTGAATGATAAGGACGTAAATATTCTTTTACTGCATTTGAATATAAATCAAATACTACTCGACAAGATAGTTCAATAGCAGTTCCTTTCTAAAAATTGTTATAAGCCCACTTTACAGTAATAAACTCTAACATACGCGATTAAAGAGGCAGCAATTCTTGAAGACAAGATTCATATCATCAATAAATTGTTGAATATTTTGATATTGAAGGGTTGAAATCTTTTTTGCAATATCTTTAAAACATATAGGATTAGTTATTACATCATAATATCGCTTTAGAGATCTTGGAACAGGATTATGAAATGGTTCACTATGTTGTACAGTATCCCCACGTTTCTTTTCATAGCAAAACAATAATACTCTTGCACATACAATTTTTTCTCTTTCAGTAAATTGTTCAGAAACTTCATTAATTGGTTGAATTGTTTTGCATCTAGTACATCTCCAATCATCACTAAAAAATAAAAATTTAATTAAGAAAAGAAAAAATTTGTAACTTACGGTAAATCCTTTACATCACCATTAATCAATGGAATATGACAAACATTATGATATACTTTTGGACATGTTTCACAGCATACAAGTTCACCACTAATTTCATCACATCCATTACTACAGACAAAACAGTAATCATCCCAATCATCAATCTTTGCAGGCTTTTTTTCTTCTTTTTCTGGGCTTTGAGACATTGAAGTACTGGGAGGATTACGACGTAACGTGAGTTTTATCGGAGGATTGATAGGAGGAGATCCAACTGGTGGAACAGTAGAAAGAGATGAAGGTGGAGCAATAGGAAGAGAAGGAGGTTGGATAGCAGGAGAATTTTGATGATTGACAACTGGAGTAATAACTCTAGTACTATCAGATACATTTGTGTTACTTAATCGATGTGTACTTTGACCAGCTGGATGTTGCTTGTAACCATTATCCGAATGTCTAATAATATCCATTAAAGCTCTTTGCATCTAAACATATTGTTAAAAAAGCAATATTTTATCTAGTAATTACTTACCATTGGAGGACCATCTTTAACCTTTGGAACAATTGGTGCTCTTGGAAGGGATGTTGATTGTGGTAGTAGAGCATTATTTGTTAAAAGATGATGATTCTGATTTGAATGGTACATAGCCCGTAGGCGTGAAGGTGGACCTTGTTGTGGCATTCTTGGTATCATAGTATTGTTCATTGTTGGTGGCATACTTGGTCTTGACATTGTAAAACCTCCACGCATTGCATTTGCTTGTGCAACGGTTGTTGATGACATCATTCTTGGATATGATTGCATTGGAATACGTGGACCTGCAGCAACTTGTGGAATTTTTGGATTAGTTCGCGGATCTGCTCTATGCACATCATTTTGAGGATGAAGTCGAGGATCCGTAGGCGGACCTTTTTGATACATTCGAAGATTAACATTGTTAGCTGAATGTGGCATTCCTAATAGTGATTGAGGCTGCAGTTGCTGTGGTGGCGGGTTTTTAGGTCCTGGTGCTGTTGGCAATAATCTATGATTGATTGTAGTTCCTGCTGCTTCAAAGCTTCGTGGAGCATTAGAATCACGAGATTTTTTAGCAGCTAATGCATCATCTAACGGTCCACCTTTACGCTTTTCACCAGGTCTTCTTTTTCCAGAAAGCGTTGTCAATGGATGCTAAAAATTATTATACAGTATATTATTCATCAACAATTCTTAACTAAATACATACTTGTGCAAGCTTTTCAATTGGAATATCAATGAGCCGAACGGATGGATCAGTTCGAAGTGGTGGTGGAATCATTTGATTTTGAAATCTAAACTTTGATGAAGATTGAAGCTGATCGATAACTAATTTCGGATCAAATAAAAATTCAGGAGGTTGCGAATACGCTTTTATTGCTTCAACAATTTTATTTGTAAAATGTGAAACATCAGTAGATATTTGGCTTGATATTTCAGTAATATACGGTAAAAATTCATGATGAGGATTATTGTCAGCTGCTTGAGTACAAAGTTTTTTGAAATTTGACATATTAATTTGTTTTGCCATATATTCTTTTTCATTTTCTTCATATTTTTGTAAATAACTATGTTCAAACATTTCCATTGCTAATACACAATCATTCATTTTTCTTAAAGTTGCATTTACAACATCCATAGTCTTTTTAGCGAGATCAATTCGCATCATTTTGAAGTGTTGTCTTAATCGCTCACGTTCAGCAGTAAACATTTCAAATCTGTAATTTGAAAAATGAAATTGTTTATGACAATTACATTTTTATAGACTTACGTAACTCTTGTGGTATTTTGTAGTGTACAAATACCTTTGTTAAATCTTTCACATGAATCAACAACTTTACCAGGAGGTAGCATGCATTGTTTTGTATGTGTTTGATGTTCTTTTGTATAACCAGTAGAACAAGCATGACAAATATACTGAAAATATTTACAGTTATATCAAAAATTTACGGTAAAAAAACTTGTAAATAAAACAACAACTTACAGATCCACATGAGCAAATATATTTAGCAGGCATTTTTGGATGTAAGTCACAAAGTGGTAATGGACGAAAGTCGACACATGGATGAGATTCATGAAACACAAGGCATTCTGCACATATAGATAAATCACATTGAGTACAAACATTTGTAATTTTCTTTTTACAATTCAAGCTTTGTTGACATAGGCTAAAAATAAATATGTTAAAATGATGAAGATATACGAATATAGCAATAAGGACATTATTAAAAATGGTAGAAGCTATGATATAAATACGTTGCAATGTTTTGTTATTCAACGATAAAAAATATTCATCGACTATTATTTGCAAAAAAACAAGTTAAACTTAAGTGTTACATTTTAATTAGTTTTTGAGAAGCTCCTTATATTACATACCAAAATTATACTTACTCTTTTTTACAAACAATCCTGTTAGCAAGTAAAATATGACTCTTAGGAACTATTCGACTGCATTTGCACATGTATTCAATGCTATCTCTGCTTTTTACAGCTAAAACGTATAGCATCTATGTAATTATTCTAAAACACTTTTAATCAACATACTCAAGCAATCACGACAAGCAGTATGCATGCACTGCAAAAGATACAATGTAGGTTTTGTTACTTGTTTTTTTCTGCATTGATAGCAGGTATCAAAGATGTTCACTTCTGTATCACTTTGTTTCTAAAATATTTTTTGCTTTTATTTTTAAACCGATGCTTCAAAATTTTGCTTACCGAATTGCTTGACGCTTCAGATGGTTTTGGTTCAGTTACAGCTGGCGGCAATACCGAAGGAATTTGATCGGCCATCATTGTTTTGCCGCTGTTAAAACAGAAATTGAGTTGAACTTAAACAAGTAAGCCGGCTTTAATATATAATTTGTAGATTGATGTGAAGCATTTAAAGTAAAATTATGCAAAATGTTAAAGTCTATTTTATTAACAAAAAATTCAATAATTTTCAATGAAAAATATGACCACTATAGATAATAAACCTGCTTTTTAGATAGAAAAAAATGCGCGGTCAATCAGCTCTTTTTTCTTTTTCGCATTTGCTGGAAGTATCAGAGATTCGCGGTAAGATTCATATTACCCCACATTTACACTGCTGCTGCAATGAAAAAAGAGCTAGACAATAAATGCAGGCGGCTTGCGTCGTGAAACAACTGAGTCAAATAAATAAAAGGACCTTTTGATGAACACAAAGGGAGCATAAAGGAAAGCATACTGTGTGAAATTATATAAATTGTAAAAATTTTAGGTTTCAGCTTCTACAAAAAATTAATGTCTAAGAATCGGTAAAGGCTTCAGACAACTATTTCGCAACAAAAACCTTATACAAAATATTATTTCTTTTAATATTGATTTTTCTAGAACAATAAACGTGACTTGATCTCAAATCTTGTTCATTAGTGCTTTGTTATTTTTAAGGTCAAAACTGCAAATAGGCTCATAAATATGAATGAACTTTAATATAAGGAGCCAGACACAATATAATGGTTTGATTAGCTAATCAAATCATAAAAAAATCTATTTTTTTAGTATTACAACATAGTGTGTAAAAAATGAATAAAAACAAAAAATAGTTTCGTTCACTTAAAAACTTTTATAAAAGTGTATAAATATCGATTGGATCTATCTATAAACACAATTTATGAAACAAACATTGCTGTTAAGTTAAACTCCTTTTGTAAATAAACAACATCTTCCTGATTTTATGCTGTAATCATTTTGTCTAAAAGTTGACTAAAAGTTATTATTCTTCGTCAAAAATTTTGATACGAAAAAATATCAAAATTGATATTTATTACAAAAAGTTCCACAGCATTAACCAGCAAGCATCTAAACGTTGATCCGCCTCAGTGCTTAGAAATGTTTAGGCTGTTAAAGCGTTACATTTCGAAATATGTTTTTAGGGGGACTCGATATTGAAACGTTTGATTTTTTGTACGTTAAAAGGACATTACAGGCAATGCATTAAACTGCTTCACAAAACATACAGTATACTTTCTATAGTTGCTTTAAAAATATAAAATGAAAAATGTAACAGTGGGTGTATAAATAAATAAAAATTTTACCAGTTTTTTTTTTCGCTTAAAGAAATTACAGTTTAAGTTACTGTAATATTACTCTTTTAAGATATCTCTCTCATTTTTAAAACTGTTATCTTTGGTTGTTGTTTTTTCTTGTTATGTTTATACCAATTTTACCTATTTAGTAGAAAAAGCGAATGATTAAACAAATTTAAACAACAGTACTTTTTTAGGGCGCATTTATGATTTCTCATTGTCTCCCATTTAATTAACTGAACCATTCGAAATCATTCTTTTTTGGTTAGTAGTGTTATTATAGATCAAATTCAACACTTTAGGACCAAAATTTACCTTTTTTTATGTTTCTACTTTTATATTTTTCCGATCTTTGAAATTGTTTTTCTTTGTTGGTCTTCAAAGATGACAAATACAAAAGTTCTTTCAAAGTTTTAGAAACATCAATTATTAAATTAAAAATTATATTCTTTGTGAAAAAGATGTTTTCCTTTTGGCATAAAATCAAAAATCATTAATTAAAAGTCATCATCATGATTATTTACTAAAAAAGAAAACAACAATGTCATTTATTTTTTGTGTGTTTGTCAGTTTACTTTTTGAACTTTTATTTTCTTTTTCTTTTTTATGTCTGACATTTTTTCATGAGTCGACCAAAATAAAATCATTTTTTGCAACCTCTACATATATTTTTCTCTATACATTTTATTATTTCCGGTTGATTGAAATTATTTCCACGAACTACAAATTCTGTACACTTTTTTTAGGATTTTAATTTTTTTAAAATACAACTGTTACAAACTCTAAAATTTTAAACTCAACGAAAACAATTGTGAACAAAATATCAATAAAATGATGACAAATGTGAACTTTGGAATGGTTCCTTTTTTTGCTGCTGGTAGGATAACACTAGCCTAAAAACTATAAAATTATAACACATTTTTTAAGCAGTCTCTATGTCTATGTCGAAATACGTTCTAAAATAAAATTATTTTGTTTATTCTTTCAATACAAACCATTTTGTGTTTTAAGACTATAAAGACTTAATTTGTGGTAAAAGTAAATAATCAAAAAACTTTTTAGTACCGCAGAAATTTGAAAAGAACACAAAAAAATTTTGTTGCATTCCTTACAAATTCTGAAGAAAACAAAACAGAAGAATGCCGTGAACACATCCATAAATAACCAAATTAAAGTCATCTTACATTTTTTGACAACAAATTAAGTAGTACAAAAATACAGCAATAAAACTCTTTCTTTATTACTTTTCTATCTTGAAAACTTTTATTTTCATTAATTTTTAATCATTGTTTATGATCGAAGCGGAACATGTTTTTTGTTCTTAGACCAATGCAAACAAGTTTGTGCCCTCTCTCTCTCTTTCAAATGTGTGGGTATTTTTAAACACGTATAAAAGACAATGTTGTTAGGCGCAATTAAAGGTATTCTTCATTTTTATTTTTTTGTTTCAAATTTGTAATAATGCTGATCTTTTATTTACTTTCTTCTTTAATTGTTTTTTCAAATGCAGCGAAATTCGTTGATCAGGTAAAAAAGGATGAGAAAGGTTACTGTAGCTAATGAAGAAGATATGGATTTCAGATATCCAGACAAAGTAGTCAGCTTTTATCTGAATCTCAAAATGGAAAAATGATAAGGCAGTGTTCATGTGTTGAACAAAATGAATGTGTTATTAATTTAAAAAATCAAATGAGTGAATGTTTTGATACTTGCTTTCATAGAGTTAAAGATGTAAGATTAATATCTTGTATTGACAAGAAAAACTTTGTTAAAATAATAATTTTAGGCTGGAATAAATGTAGAAAGTCTCAAAGGATGTTTTCATCAAAAGCAATATGTTGTTGATGATATGGTGTCATGCATTCAAGGCTCTATGAAAACGTAAGTTATGTTTTGTGTCTCTTTTTATAAATATTTTACAATTATCAATCAATTTCTGTCATTGCTGTAAAACTTTTCTGCATGATTTCACATTACTTTTTTAGTTGTACAAATTCTCAAGATGGCAAACAAATTCCATACACAGATATCAATATTTTCTTTACAAAAGGTGAAAAGAAGCTTCATCAACAAGCAGAAATGTTTTTAGCAACTATGGGTGATTCTGGTCGAGCACTTATCGATTCTGCTTTAGATGTCGGAGCATGTATAAAGGATTGCGTAATTCAAAAAAATACTGGTGGATATTGTTTTGATCACAAAAAGTAAAAATTTTAGATGAAACTTTTCATACTTTACATCAGAATATATTTTTAGATGTCAACCCTTGATTGAAGCAAAACAAGCTAGCAAATCTCTTAAAAAATGCATTAAGTCAATTGGTTGGAAGAAAGAAGCCAGTGAACTTTGTGAATGTACAGTTAAAGCAGGAGTTAGGTAATTATCGCCGTCAAAATAATACAATTATATTTAAAACAAATACTCTTTTTAGTGAAATGGGACAATATTGTAGCATGCTAAAAACTATCACAGGAAGTGAACGTCGAGGACATCGTAAAAATAATTAAATTTTGAAAACTCATGTGTTTCCTTTTAAATAATTATAAAAAAAACACTTTAAAACCTTGAATTTGTTAAAATCACATGGCTTGAAAAACATTTTAACAATTACCCTTTTCACATGGGTCTATTCAATTAAAAAATAATTCAAAGTGCAAAAAAATCTTAAAAATTTTAAAACAATTCTTCGAATAAAAGTACATGTTCGATTTGTTTTGTTCTAATTGTTGTTGATAAAGATCACATTCTTTAAATACTGAAAATTATAAATCAAAGTCTCATAACAAAAAAAGGTAGACGTCATGGCGAGATGGAAATTCCTAAAAAAATAAAGACCAAACATATTCCATTTTAGGAAAAAATTGTTTGAATTGAAACATACTAAACTTAACGCAATCTTTCAAAGGGTTACGGTAAACGCTATCTCATCCTTTAAAAATTATTACGATTACGGTAATATGCGGCATATAGTTGTTGAATATCTTTTGAAAGATATAATGTTTAAAGAATTTAGTAGCGGTTATCAAAATGTCGATGTTGGAAGGTTACGGTAGCTACATGTATAACAAAATTTATTTTTTCAGAATATCAGAAAAAGCCGATGAACAGCAATAAAAAAAGATAAAAACATTGAGTATTGCTGACAGAATCGTTATATATTTTTTCTTGACCATCACAATCTAACGCCTTCCAAGCCATTGATTTTGATTAAGCCAAAAGTGTACAAACTAAAAAGCGCAAATATTTCAGGTGTTCAAATATAATAAGCAAAAATGCAAGGCACAAAACACAATTGACAAAAGCTGGGATTTTTGTCCGGAGAAGTAACTTCGATCGAGAAAGCTTCTTTTGAATGTTATCACGAATAACAATATGCTAACAATGTGTTGACAAAGTTGAAGGGATGATTAGATCAGAGGATAATTTTTGAAATTTTTTGGTTCTTTGTTTAAATAAATCTTAAGTCGATCAAACAACCCCTTCAGTGTATTCGTTTGCCATTAATCTCGAGTTCAGGTCACACATTTTATGAACATTCACAAAAACAAAGGCAAAACAATCATAAAAGATAAAACATACAGAAAACAAAACAGGGTATACTGTTATTATGAATTATCAGCAGCATTATCTTGCATTGAAACACCAGTAAAGAATTCAAGGGGATGTTCTTCCATAGATTTACGCTCTTCAGCAGTATAATCGTCAACACAATTTAAGTACTTTTGAATTGCAGCAACATCCATTTCTTCAAAAATATGCTGAACAAATTCACCGGCAGCTTCCAAGAATCGTTGAGAATCCAAATAATCAGCTTTCCAACAAAGTTCTTTAAAATCAGCTTCTGGCATTGCCTTGAAAAAAGCATTTGTCCATTCAGTATCTTTATCAGTGATAGCAGCAGATGATGGAAAATGATTATGAAGTGCAATAAATTTTTCTAGTTGATTTGGTGTCATATCTACTTCAACAGCATCAGAATCATCAGTATGTTCATTAACATTTTACTGCAGCAATTAATAACTGGTAGACCAACTTCTACTGAATATCCAGGTGTAATTTTTGAACGGAGAAACATCTTTTGAGGTGCATCAGTTGCAGCAGGAGCAACAGCTTCAGCACTAGTAGCCATAATTACTAGAGAGAGCAGATATGAACTTGATGAGGATAATCTAAAAACAAAATAATACTGAGTTCATAAAAATAGTTTACGTTTTTAAAAAAACAAAATAAAAAGATAAAGCAAAAAATTCGAATTTTTTCGTTTTCGAAGCAGTCGAACATTTTCGTTCCAGAATTTTCTGCTACAATAAAACATATCAACAATTTTTAAAGCATTTTTTTGCATATTTTTTTTTTGCACAAAGTATTTCCCTGGTTATTACTTTTGAATTCGACATCATGAATATATTTTATAAAGATGGTCATAAGATTGAATTACGGGAAACTATTTCAAAAGGTAAGCTCTTTTGCTTTGCTAGTGATTAAACCAAATTTTACATATGTTTATTTCGTTTTAAGGAGCATATGGAACCGTATTTAATGGCTTATTTAAGGGCACATTACCGGTAGCAATTAAAAAACAAAGTCGTAATACTGAATCGTCCCTGATTGAATGGGAAATGATATCCATGTTCAATAGTGAATACATTGTTAAAGGGATTTTCTCATTTTATCATGGTCCAAATTTGTATATGGTACTTGAAAAGGCTGACTGTAATTTGTATGAATATGTATCTCAATTTGAAGGTGGTATTATTAGTGACAACAAATTGTTTGCAGCAGTTACTGCACAAATTATCAAAGGCGTATCTATTGTTCATAAATTAGGCGTTATTCATCGCGATATTAAGTCAAAGAATATACTCATTCGTGGTAACACTTTCAAACTATGTGATTTTGGTTTTTCTGTCAAATTAAGAGATGGTCTTAGCTTGAAAGTAGGTTATGGTTAACACATACCCTTCGATCTACATATAACTTTAGATCGGCACTAATACTTATATGGCACCGGAAGTAATTGTTCAACATGAATATGGCACAAGCTGCGACATTTGGAGTCTTGGAGTTCTTCTCTACTCAATTCGTACTGGTGAATTTCCTTTTAGAACTATTCGTAAAAAAGCTGTTGCAACGTTGCGTAGTATTGCTGAAACTATGCCTGTTGATGGTCCACTTAAAGATACTATTCGAAAATTTCTTGGTAACGTTACACTTGTTGAAGAGCCTACTATTTTCGACAATAAAGATGTTTCTAATCTTCATCAAGATTTAATACTTGTAAGTTATCTTTTGCTTGTCAACAATTTTACTTGCGGATATTTTTAGGCTTGTTTACAAACTGATCCATCAAGGCGTCCGACAGCTGATGAACTGCTCACACATTATACTTACATGGACTTGAGGTACGTTATTTAATTTAAAAAATTAGAGTAAAAGTTTTGTTTTTAGTGAAGAAGATTTTGATAAAATTCCTCCATATGTTCCACGGGATCAATAAATTCATCATCTTTTTTTGTCATCAATTTTTTTGTTATCACTTGTTCTAGTTGTTTTTTATTTTTATTTAAATGTTAATTTCAAAGAAATAATTGCCGAACAATATTTGCTGTACATTCCACTAACAAATATTTTTTTATGTCTCTGGTTTTCCTGCGACGGAAGAAAATATTGGTACGCTCAAATATTTTTATCTTTCCTCTTTTTGCTGCTATCCTTTATCAGTGAAAAAGTGATGAATTTGCTTCTTTATTAAAATGTAAGTTTCAGCTGTTTTTTTAAATGCTAAAAATTTTTTTATAGGACACCAGAAAAACTGATCAAAAGAAAACGCGTTATTTATTGGGAAATTAGGTCGTGGGAAATAGAAATTGGAAGAAAAATCGGATCTGGATGTTTTGGAACTGTTTATAAAGGAAAATATTTTGGTTAGTGTTTACAAGGATTTTTTCGTACACTGAATTATATTCTTTCAGGTGATGTTGCTGTTAAAGTTTTAAATGTACCAGATCCAACACCAACATTGTTAAAAGCTTTTCGAAATGAAATGGCTCTTTTAAGAAATACAAGGCATACGAATATTCTTAATTTTATGGGATGGACTCGTTCTCCACAATTAGCTATCGTTACCCAATGGTGCCAAGGTTCATCATTGTATCATCATATCCATGTCGTTGAACCAAGAATTGACTTTACATTAGCTATGATTATTAAAATTTGTCGACAAATTGTTCATGGTATGAGTTATTTGCATGCCAAAAATATTATTCACAGGTTTGATTCTACATAACATTCATAATAACCTAACATTATGCAATTTCAGAGATTTAAAAACAAACAATATCTTTTTAACAGAAGATAATGCTGTAAAAATTGGTGATTTTGGTTTAGCTACTGTATTTAGTTCAACGACTCGGAATCAACCAGCTCATCAACCAACAGGTTCAATATTATGGATGGTATGCTTTGTATAAAAAAATGTTATTACATATATATATTAATTTATAGGCACCAGAAGTTATTCGAATGCATGAACATACAACTCGATCAGATGTATACTCATTTGGGATATGTTTATATGAGCTATTAACTTCAAGATTACCGTATGATCATATCAACAATCGGGATCAAATTATTTTTATGGTTGGAATGGGCTTACTTCGACCTGATATTTCTCATTTACGTCGTGATACTCCCTTGAAGCTTCGCAGCCTCTTTATCAAATGCATTGAATACAGTGCTAATGGTAGACCAGAATTTAGCAAGGTACTCTTTAGATTTTTTTCTTCCAATTGCCGTATTTTTGTATTATAGATTAAACAAGAATTGGATAAAGTAGCTGCAAATTTTTCAAATTTGACAAAATCGCAAAGTGATTCTTATGTTTATAAAGTTGGCAAAAATCATCATCCAAATCCATCAACTGTATCTTTGTTACTTAAAGGATGGCGCAGGAGCTTACAAAGATCTATCTGAAGCTGTTGCAGTAAATTAAAAACTTTTTAAATAAATGTAGTTCAAAAACTTCTATGATCTTTTTCTTTCTATTCTTGATCCACCTCCTCTCCTTTATTTGTTGCTCCAGAAACTGTAAAAAAATTTGTACTGTCTTGTTCGCAAATATTGTTTTTCATTCTTTCTTTGTTATTTGTATTTTTATTAAAGTTGTTATTCTATAAAGAAAAATAATATTACTTTTGATTGTGTTCGTACCAGACAATAGTTCATAAAAAGAGTTAAATGGTAGTTAAGTACTTGTTTATAGTTGATCGTTGAAGATAGCTCATCCAACAAAAAGTTTCGTTTACAAACATTCTGACGAGTTCAAGAAAAGACGTAATCTGCTGCTTAATGACTTTGATAAATTTAACACAACTAATTTGTTACTAAAAATACTTAAAAAACTGATGGATAATTTTAAACACTCTAATTTTAAGTTTTTAACATTTTTTAAAACCTTCTTTGAGGTATAGAAAAATTCCTAGCACGAAAAAATAGCAAAATGGCTCAAGTCTTCGAGAATGCATTCGTCGATGCCTCAATTTAATTTGAGTGTAATATTTCTTAGTTTTATCTCACTTTTACCCCTTTATTACATATAATATTTTAGAAAGGCTGCTAATATGGCATTATCAATTCCTCAATCTTTTCATATGCGCCATTTAAAAGATGGTGCAAGGACTTATAAAGGCCTTGATGAAGCTGTTACTCGAAACATTGAAGCTTGCTCTGAACTTGGTAGTCAGCTTAAAACTGCTTTTGGGCCAAATGGTATGAATAAACTTCTTGTAAATGATATTGGAAAAGAATTTATTACAACTGATGCTGCAACAATTATTCATGAAATTGCTGTTCAACATCCTGCTGCTAAATTGTTAGCTATGGCCGCTGATTACATGCAAAATGGTCCAGGTGATTACGTAAATACTTCTATCATCCTTGCTACTGAATTGTTAATTGGTGCTTCTGACCTTATTAATTCAGTAAGTATTTTTGTTTAAAATCTTTGTAGTAACGCTTCAATATGGGTATTTGTTATCCCTTGATGTCATCCTTTAACTATTACTCTTATCAAAATTTTGAAATGAAATATATTTATAGGGCATTAAAACAGTTGAAATCATTGAAAGCTATCAGAAGATGGGAGAAACGTTGATGTCACATCTCTCTAACTTTGTTATTGCACAAGCAAAGGATTTGCACAAGATTGAAGAAGTTAAGAAATATCTCTTATCACCTATTATGGCAAAACAACTTATCCATGCAGATTTTATTTCTGAAATTGTCGCAAAAGCTTGTGTTCAAACTGCTTCTAAAAGTAATGCATTTAATGTTGACAATATTCGTATTGTAAAACTTCCCGGTGGTACTGTAAAAGATTCTGTTGTTATTAATGGAATGGTATTTAATCGTTCATCTGAAACCGATGTTAGAACTGTTGAAGGTGCTCGTGTAGCCCTTTTTGCTTGTGCATTTGATATTACTCAAACTGAAACTAAAGGAACTGTTTTAATGTCAAATGCTGCAGAACTTATGGAATTCAGCTCTAATGAAGAAAGAGAAGTTGAAAAGCAAGTTCGTGAACTTCATGAAGCTGGTGTGAATGTTGTTGTTGCTGCTGGAAAATTTGGTGATCTCTATATCCATTACCTCAACAAATACAATATTATGGGTGTTCGATTGGTATCCAAGTTTGATCTTCGTCGTCTTTGTCGTATGCTCTGTGCTCCAGCTCAAGCCAATATCTGTGTACCATCACTTGAACATATTGGACAATGTGATAAAGTTTATCAACATGAATTATCTGGACATGCAGTTATTGTTTTTGAAAAAACAGGACAAGTTGGATCAATTGCAAGTATTGTTGTTCGTGGTCCTACTACTCTTCAATTAAATGATATGGAACGTGCTATTGATGATGGAATTAATACTTACAAATCTCTTACTCGTGATTCTAATTTAGTAGCAGGTGCCGGAGCATTCGAAATTGAAATTAATCGTTATGTTGAATTTTTGGCTAGTACCAATTCAACAATTGAACAATTTATTCTTCGCAAATTTGGTTTAGCTTTTGAAGCAATTCCTAAACAGTTAGCTCGTAATGCTGGATTAAATGCTACCGAAACTCTTGCTGCTCTCTACACCGAACACAAGAAAAAGAATAATACTGCTGGCGTTGATATCAGTCAAAGTGGCAAAGTCATTGATGCTCAACAATCAAATCTTTTTGATGCTTTTCTACCTAAAAAGACTGCTATTCAAGTTGCAATTGATGCTGCATGTCAAATTTTGAGTGTAGATCAAATTATTATGGCTAAACTTGCTGGTGGTCCAAATCCAAATGCTCCTCGTCCTCAAGATCCTGAAGGAAATGATGATGGAATGGCCTAAATTTAAAGAATCTGGAAAACACATGATCTTGGCTTTTTAATTTTTTGCTCCATTTTTATGTTTTACAAGTTTTGTTATTTTGCTTTTTGCTAATAAACATTTATTTTATGCAAAATGGAATGCATTGAAGTGAGAGAGAGTGAGAAAAAAAAAGAACTAGATATACCAGTCGGCTGCTTTTTTAAAATGCTGGTTTCAGTAGTTGAAATTCAACCTAAAGTCGTTGAAAAAAGACAGACAAAAAAAGGTTTTGTCGCGAAAACGTGACTCAATTCACGAATTAATCTTTATCTTTTTTATTACTTTTTTAATGTTAAAAAAAGTTTAACAATGGTTTAATCTTTTAACCAATAAAAAAAGAAACACGATGAAGGACAGGAAAATTCCTGTGGCTTGCCGGTATTATTTAGTAGGACAATGTATTAAGAAATCAAATGACTGCCGCTTTTTACATGATAAATCAGCTCCAGTTAGTCTTCTTTGTTCAAAATTTTTAGCCGGATATTGTGAAAAAGATATGAAATGCCGGTATAGTGATATTAAAAAGTTTTTAAAAAGAATATTTAAAAATCTGCTTTACTTTTTAGTTTTATTCATTACAAGCCGACAGTAGAGACCAGTGAATTACAAAACGAAAAAGTACTGTGTCGATTTTTTTATGAATATGGTCGGTGTCGACGAGGCTGTGATTGCCCACATATTCACGGAAAACTTTGTTCAAATTGTGCATTATATGCCATTTATCCAGATGATTTTGATGGAAAAATTCATCAAGAAAATTGTGAAAATGCAAAAGCAGCCATGATTCGTAGATATTCTGAACCCTCAATATCTAAAAATTGCATAATTTGCCATGGAAATATTGTTGAACAATTAAATCGTTTTGCGATCATGCAGTCTTGTAATCATGTATTTTGTGCGCCATGTATAAAACGCTGGCGTGCAACAACAACTCGTTCTAAAGAAAATACCAAGTATTAAACAAAATCCCAAAATTTACTAGTTATAACAAACGTTTCAGAAGTTGCCCTATCTGCCGTGTAATCAGTTTCCAATATATTCCATCAGATTACTGGATAGATGATACAAACGAAAAGCAAGAGTTGTTCCAAAATCATCGTAAAATAGTCTCACAAAAACTTTGCCGTTATCTCAAAAATGATCCAAAATGGTGTCCATTCGGTTCAAATTGCATCTATTCTCATAGTATTAATAATATAGAATTTAGTCGTGGCAAACCTGGTGTAAAGCCCAAGAATCTTTCAATGTAATTTCCTTTCAAATGTTTTTCAGAAGTCTTTCAATCTTTTTTTATTCTTTCATGTTTCATTTTTTTAAATCCGGGTACAAATCTATTTTAAAAACTGCTGTCATTTTAAAATTGTTTTAATCGAGTGAACCAAATCGGCTAGGAGGCCATAGAATAAATATAGCTTTGCCTTGAAACAATCCAACATTAACAGGACCATAATTTCTGCTATCTTGTCCAACAGTAACATTATCAGAAGACATCCAATATTCAAGTGGCCCTAAAGGCATTGGTGGACGATTCCTTACATCAATAATTTCACCAGGAGTTGCGGTAACTCTTTTGACGTGATGAACTTTTGGATCTTTTGGAGATCTAAATAAACACAGAATATTACAGCATGAAGACAGAGATAAGAAAAGATTACATATACGTAAAAATTTCACCATTTTTAGGAAATCTATAGATTTTGCTTAACCATACAATATCGTTCTTCCACCATCGTGCATCATTACCTCTTAAAGTTGGCTAAAAAATATTGTTACAAACCAAAAGCAATAAAAACAAAAATAAAAACATACTTCCATTGAAGTGCCTACAACAGATGCTGGATGACCAATACATTCACAAAAAGCTATTGGTATACTAATAATTCCACATGTTTTTCCTACCGTAATAGATATTTTCCATAAAGTTGACATTATATAAAAAGTAAAGCTGATAAAATTTATCGGTGATTAATGTTTACAACAACAACTATTATTTTCATGATTTATATCGGCACACGTTTTGCCAAATGAATGTCGTCAAATAGCGATTACAGTACTCCATTAATAAAAAAAAACCAATTTTCATCAAGATCTGTGCCATATAAAAACTAAAAATATTAATAATCTATGATTATCTTAATTATTTAAAGCCATCAAAAAATAAACAATATTATAACTAAACATTTCTTACTCATGTAATTTTTATGACATAAACAAGCTTTGGCTGCGAACGTTGCAGAAGCTCGTAGCCTAGCAGTGCTGGCGGTTTTTCGGTTTTCGGTACGGTTTTTCGGTAAACCGAACCGATAAACCGAGGATTTTCGGTTTGAAATGTTCGTTTGTTTTTCTTAAAAAAGTTCTTTTTTTTGTTGTTTGGACTAACAATTTTGTAGCAGAATCATTTTTAATGACATTTTAGTTAAAAATAAGTAGCTAAAAGGCTTTTCCTGCGCATAAAAACAAAATTTTTCTTTTAAAAAAACTCGGTTTTTTTCGGTTCGGTACGGTTTTTCGGTAAACCGAACCGGCGAATTTCGGTAAACCGCCATCACTGCTCGTAGCTATTTTTTCCTTACGATTCATTTGATTATATTTTTATAACTTTACAACATTTTACAATATAAATCCTACTTTTGACATTGAATTTCGCTATTATTAAACTTAATGTACTGTAGCATTTTAAACTATTGCCTTTGGATTAGAAAACATTGAAGAATAAATTATTTATAAAAGGTTTTGAAAAAGCAATAATTTTTTTGTATGTTAGATAAAATAATTTGATAGTGTTCATTTTATGCATCCTTTCATTTATCACTGTTATATGGCTAAAATGGAATAGCCACAAATTTATTTGAATTAATAACTTCTTAGTTTTATTTTTATTTCTTTTGATTTATAGCAACATTTAGTTTTTTTAAAACTTTATTGAAAATCGTACTTTGAAGCAATATATAAAAGTTTGTGGCAGTGAAAAAAAATATGAAAGAAATTTATAGAGAAAAAACAAATGTTTAAACAGATTTCGGTCCTTTTTCAAGCAGAAGTGATGCATCTTCACCCTTTGTTTCTAAATCTTCAACAATATTTAGCATTGCTAATGCAAGATAACTAGCTGGCAAATCTCCAATATTTAAGGCAATTTGATGAAGAATAAACATTCCGTCACGTCCAATAATTTTGAAAAATTTTTCAACAAATGTTGATTTACTGTGAATAAGAAGAAATGAACGAAGTAGTTTTATAACATATGCATTTGTGAAGCAGCATTGTAGAACCCAGTAAAAGAAATGTGCAGTACTAATGACTGAAACAGCGAGCATCCAAAACCATAAAAATAATAAAATTTTTTCATAATAAATATTTAATGTTAAAACGCAGAGTACTGTATCCCATTGAATTGAACCTGGTTTACGTCTTTGAAAATCACAATGTGTTATGCGTGGGAAGTGTCCTGTTTCCTGAAAATTCTCTTCTTCATTTTTTGCTTGTATCGATGCTCTCAACTTATGAATATAAAGGTAAGCTTTTTTTGTTCAAGTAAGAAATAAGCATTCAAGGTTAAAGGTTTTTGAAAATCAAGTATCTTTTCTTTTGTGAGAAAAACGAAATATTTTGACGCTTGAACAAGTTGTAAGTTTCAGTCTTTTGTAAATAATAAAGAACAAAAATAAAGCTGTAAGCTACTCGCGTCTCCCTTTCTTACTTTTTTTGCTTGATGCTTATTCTTTTGATTGGCTTAACATTTTGCTTCTCCTTTTCTTCTCTTTACATTAAATATAAACTTCCGGTAGTAAACACAAACAAACAATGTCGTGTAATCTTACAACGTAAAGTCACAGTAATTCCGATATCTTTTTTTCATTCAGAGTTGGTATCCTTATTTAAAGTCCATCTAATTAATTAAGCTCTTTAACCAATAATGCAACAAGAAAATAAGAAGATTACGCGTGATTTTTGTTTCTGTCTATTTTTAAATGCAGTCCGAAAGCAAAATTAAAGAAAATAGGAAAGAAAACACTTACTTGCCAATCATTTCCCATAATTAAATCATATACAATTGTAATTCCAGATTGTCCTTCCATACTTGAAGCAATCAATAAATTTAAAAAGTAAAAATTAAACCATGAATTTAATGTTTGTAATAAAGTATAGAGTAAGTAATACGCGCCAATGGTGCCACGATTTTTTCGTCGATAAAGTCGAAGTCCATCCCAAACATAAACAGCAGCAATTTTTTCAAAGCTTTCAATTCTGTCTGTAATTTTTTGGGTTTTTGTAATCCAAAGTTTGAATTTTAAAATTAACAGAATGATAAAAAAGCGTTTTCTATTGAATAAGAAAATTTTGAAAAAGTAAACTGGTAAAAGGAAAATATCTGATTTTTTGTTAAGGTTACGGTAGCGAAGGATGAAACATAACCATATATTATTTAAAAAAATAAAACGAACTTGCAAAATTTGCACTTTTAATTTGATGCCAAACATCATCAATGTATTGAACGGTCGATGGAAGGTCGTATCCTAAAAAAAGTATTTTTTCTTTCTTTGTTTGCTTGCTTTATAAAATCTTTTGTAAGTTTCAAAATTGCGATGTTCTCGCATTACAAGCTGTCTCACTTTTTTGAAAATATGTGTAAAAAAGCTTGTCCAGTTTCAGACCATCTGCGTATAAAAAATAGAATGAAAATGAAAAAGTACAAAAAGAAAGTTGTTACTGATTTTTTAAGGAAGCAAAAATGCAAACATAACTTACCAGACCATGCACATATCAAACGCATAAAAAATCGTGGAATGTAAAATAGGAAAGCTTGTAAAGCAAGAACATATGGAACCTGAAAAGAAAATCGAACAATCAGAAAAAAGATATCAAATTTGCATTGAATAAATAATACCCATTGATAATATCGAATAATATTGTATTGACGTCTTTCTGGATCAAAATCAAGTTGATGTGTAATATTATGAAAATATGTTCCATGCACATAACAATATTGATTAACAAATGTTGCCCATGTTGCTGTAAATTCAGCTGGAGTCCAGCAAGTAATTGGTGTACCCCAATAATGTGATGATAAAAGTAATCCGGAACTTATTGAAAGAACAACTACAGTATACAAAGAGTTTAAGCGATCTGCCTAAAATTGAAAAAAGGGAAATATAAAAAGGACATTACACAAATAAAAAATAATACTTACAAAATCACCTCTCGGTTGTTTAAATACTCGACCTATTAAGGTGTTCACAGTTTGGATGGTACCCAAATGTGCACTCATCCTTTTTTGGTTATCGTTCGCTTCAAAGTAAAAGCAAAGCAGAAAAAAAAGCTGGAAGCAATAGTTTGACCTTTTTTCGATCGTTCAAAAATATATTCAAGTGTTGCAGAAAGTGTTGTCTACTACCTTGTTACAACAACAATGTACAAGTAGTAAGCTTGTTGCGCAAAAAAAATCAGTCAACGAGGCTTCGGTTCAGGTAGGTTGTTAGCAGTACTTCTAACAAAAAGAAACATTTTTGCGCAGTAACAGCTCCGCCCTTTCTTGACAATTCACAGTTATACAAGCAATATACAAAAAATATACAAGTACCCATCAATGGTTGTTAGCAGGAATAGCTTATTCATAACGTTAAAAAGTAAAAGAAATATATAAAGAAATGCTTTATGCCTTTTTCTATTATGTCTTCTTTTGACCAAAAAAAGAAGAAGAAGCGGTCAGTGCGAGTTTGATGCTTAAATTAGATTAAGCTTAATGAAAAATGACATAAATAAAACTCTTCTGGAATATCAATGGCATTTAGATGAACAGAAAATAATTATGATAACAAATTTTTTAATAACCGTTGAATAGAGATAATAAAAATTTAAACACAAATTCTTAAAAGCAAATTTAAAAGTTGTAGTAGTTGTTCAACAAAAATAAATGTAAAAGTTAGGGGCAACATTTTCCAATTTTATACTAAACCATAGCTATACCCTCCTTAAATTAAGTTAAACAAAACTTTGATTGAAAACCTAATTGAATGAGTAAACCCTTTCAAAATGTTTTTTTTGTTCTACAGTCATTTTTATGTTTAAAATTTCGAAATAAATAAAATACGCATTTAAAATCCAAAATATGTCAAGTTTTATAAACATTTAAAATTTTTTTATTAATTAATTTGTGACATTTACGTAGTTCTTATTTTATTATTGTTTTCTTGAGCGGTTACTGTAGTCAGCGATGTTTTTAGCTTTAAAACAACGGATACCAATAAATATTTAATTTTGTAATTCAAAGATTTTTGGATGATTTTGGTAAATAAAAGTAAAAATGTTGTGAAGCTTTTTTAAAGCTTTGTATGCACATGTATAAATGCTTTTATCTGTAATGTTTTTTTGTTTTCTAATTGTGGTAGCAACTTGGCCAAATGTCTTGTAATGCAATATATCAACTTACTTGCCATTTGTTTCGTGAATTTTTAAAAATAATTTTTTCTTTTATTTTTTAATATTCCAATTGTAATTTTACTAAATAGTAATATTACAATGACAAGTCCAAATAATCCAAATTCTCCTCCTGGAATTGATTTCGATGATTTTGATTGGTCAATTCTTGATTCAAATACTGAACCTCCTGAACAACCATATTTTTTAAAACCAAATATGAAAAAAAGTGAATTTCAGCCCAAGGTTATTAGAGCTGATAACACATATACCAAGGTTTTGCACTATTTATTAGTTAAACATTATTTAACAAAATTTTAGGAAGAAAATGGTATTCGATATAGCACAAATGAAGGACTAGCCGAATTAGCTAAATTTAAGAAAAAACTTCGATCATTACAAAGCTCTTTTGGAAATTTTTATTCAAGTTGGTTTGATCATAGTATTACAGAAAAAGAGTACAAAAGTAATTGTTTTCTTTTTATATTTAATGTATTTGCAAATATTATTTTAGTTAAAGAAAATAAAATTACCCAACGAAAAGATGCCACTTTAAAATCCGAGGTTTGACTTATCATTTTTACTCTCACTTACACATCCTTCAACGCATTTAATAATGAAATATGGATTTAATATTTGGCTTTTTTTGTTAAATGTCACTACCCATGATAAAATTGTTTTGTTTTTTATTTAAACATCGAAACAATTTTGTTAATGGTAACAATGTTTAACGAAAAAATTTTGTTTGTGCTACTGCTTTTTATGTCATTTTTCTCTTCGTTTTTAGTTTTTCATTTATATGTTTCTGTGTTATAGATCGAACGTAAAAGTAGGCAACAAGGATCTCTTCATAAATATATACCATACAATGAACCAAAACGTTCAAGAGAAGGATTAGCTTGTACATGCAGCAAAGAAGAATTTAAAAAAGGTGTACATCATTATTGTTATGCTGGGGAAAAGCAAATTCCTAAGTGTAATCCAAATTCCAAGTAAATTTTTTTCTTACATAATATTTCAACAATTATCTTTTATACATGTTTAGCAACTTGGATAAGCTCCATCATTACTTCCTGAAACTAAAGAAGTCTTCTAAGCAATCTCATCCAGTTTCAACTGTAAAAGTCTATGGCGAAACATTTGAATTTGAAGGGCTTTCAATTTTCCTTCATCAACCATATCCAAAAAGATTCCCTGCAACAGGTTTAAATGATATCTATGAAGATTGGACGTATGAACTTGTTGATGAAGAACCACCTACAGTAACCTTAAAACTCCATATTTTGAATTGGTTAAAGCATTTTTTTTTCAGCATTTTACCGTACATGAACTTGAGGCATTCCATGATTATCTTTATGGCATTCTGCTTGAAACATTTGATCTCAAAAGATATCCAGCATCCACAGATAGAGATAATAGTTGCCCAACCTACCATATTTATCCACGATTTATCCAAATTTCTGGTATTATTTCTCTATCAATCTCGTATTTTTGATGCTAATTTTATAGGTAACCAAAAACGTATCCTTTCAATGTCATTAGTACTAAATAGTCTTCGACATAATCTTCTTCCTGTTGAAAAAGGATATATTAATGAAAGGAACATTCAAGGAAAATTATTTGTTCACCCAGAGAAAGTAAGATGTTGTTTTATTTAGCATTATTAATCACTTTTATTTTAAGCGTCCTAAAGCAATACGTGTTGATGAATGTGATTATGCTAAAGATGATTCTTCTAGTTATCCCACGTTTTACCATAAAACTATTCTTTCTTCAACCATCATAAATTTTAATGATCCTATTATTAAAAGTTTAATGGATAGAAATGGTCGAGGGTGTGAAAACTTTATTGATATTCTAGATTGGTACAGTATACCGTTTTTCAGAAAAATGGCACGCTCTATAAAAATTCCATTTTCTGCTTCTGGATTTTATCATACGGGTTTATTTCCAGATATCACAATACATGCTTTAATTTGTTTGGCTGCCATTTCACAAATCAGATATCGTCTATCTATTTGCCATTTTGAAGAAACTGTTCTCGGTTTTGCTTTAAAGGTAAGATATGGAATGCTACAAAAAACTAAAGTATACCAGTAGTGTTTTAGAATCCAATACTGTTAGAATTAGCATTCATGCATCCAAGTTATAAAGCAAGCTTTGGTACAAATCCAAGTCACTGCCGTACAACAATTGCAAATTGTGGATTTTTTGATTTTTCCGCTAAGGCAAAAAAGATTGCTCGTCGTCGTGGCTTTGAAACTTTAATGGATGCAATGAATTTACTTTTATCTGATTTCTCAAAAGAAACACGGAAGAATTTCCTCTTTGATAATGAAAGACTTGAATTTCTTGGTGATGCTGTTATTGGTTTTGTTGTTACTGTTCGGTTATTCTATTTATTTCCATATTCAAATGAAGGATTCTTTGCTTCATGTCGTTCATGCCTTGTTCGAAATGAAACTTTCGCATATTTTGCTGATTGGCTTGGACTAGAAGATTATCTACTTATTTGTCATGTTGCAGATTCAAGTAATCAAATGGATATTAATCATGCATTAGCAAATTCATTCGAAGCTTTAATGGGTGCGATATATTTAGATGCTGGAATTACTTTAGTTGATCAAGTCTTTTCTGATATTATTTCAAATGCAGATATGAATAATATGGAATTTCTTGAAATTTGGACAAATCCCCCTGATTATATTTTAAAGGATAATTTTCCATATGGTGATCGACATATAATTGAGTTTTATCCCTATTTACAAGAACTGGCAACATTCGAAGATGCAATTGGAATTTATTTTCATCATATTCGAATATTAGCTCGAGCTTTTACAAAACGTGGAAAAGGAGACAACTTTTTAACAGAGTTGGTTTTTTTGTGATGCTGCATTGTCTTACTGTACTTTTTTTCAGAGGTGATAATCAAACTTTAGAATTTCTTGGTGATAGTGTCTTACAATTAATGGCAACAACTCAACTCTACCGTATGTTCCCATATCACAATGAAGGAAATCTTTCAATATTACGATCTTGTCTTGTCAGTAATAATACGCAATCATTAATTTGTGATGATCTTGGACTTGAAAAATATTTACTTAATCCTGAGACAGAAACACCTGAATCTGTTGGAGATATTCGTAAAGATAAAGCTGATCTATTGGAAGCTCTTATTGGTGCAATATTTATAGATGCTGGATTTGATATTTGTCAAGCTTTTTGCGATGTATGCTATTTTCCTAGGTTGAAAAACTTTATTATATCTCAAAGTTGGAATGATCCAAAATCTTTGTTACAACAATGTTGCTTAATGTTAAGAAATGAAGTAAAAGAAACACCTCATGTTCCTCGATATAGAGTTGTACAGAAAATGGGTCCTACAAATGCAAGAGAATATGTTACAGCTGTTTTTATAAAGTTTGTTTTTGTTTACAAAACTCCTTTTTCATCAATGCATTATTATAGTGATAAAAGATTGGCAACAGGTTTCGGAACTAGTGTACGTGACGCAGAAATGGATGCTGCTGCACAAGCGCTGCTCACACATTCGGATCTTTTTCCAGCATCATTTATGGCAATGTCCCTCTTTGCTCTTTGCAATGAAAACAAAGATCAACCTAAAGATAGTTCTAAAAAAGATTTTAAAAGTTCTGGTAATCGATATGGAATGGAAGAGATTGTTGAAGACTGACAAATTGTTGATTTTTGAATTATTTTAATAAAGTTATTACAAAATAGAAAAGCTTACATTTTCTATTATGAATAAAAAAAATTACTATCGTGATGTCACACGATTACACTCAATACTATCATTGATCATTGCTATGTTAATTTTTGAACGCAACAAAGCATTCTTTTTTTCTTCAAGTTTGTCGATGTAAAAACTACGTGATTGTTTTTTGCAACAAAACATCAAAAAGCCGATTTTTTAATTCAACTTAATTACCTATACTAATCAACTCAAAATATTATAATGTTTGAACGGCTCCATAAAACACTTCGTCCAAAAAATACAACAAATGGACTAGCAGAAATTGAACGGATAATTGATAATCATTTATTTTCTACAACTCGACAACTTGGGCATCGTGATTCAGCAGGTATGAATGCAATTGAAGAAATTGAACGCTTAATTGATCATCATTTTAATACTACAACTCACCAACTTGGGCGTCGTGATCCCTCCGGTCAAATTGTCAATGATAAAAAGTCATTCAAATTTTGTGTTGAACTTAATGGATTCAAAGAAAATGAAATTAATGTAAAATTAGAAGGCGATGATCTATTTATTCAAGCTGAACTTAAAGAAGAGAATGATGATGCATCAATTCAACGAACTTTCTTTCGTCGTTTAGCTATTCCAAAAGATGTTCAAAAAGAAACTATCAAATGCGCTCTTAGTGATAATGGATGGCTATATGTTGTTGGTCAAAAAAAAGTTAAGTAAATTTTTTTGTATTAATATTTATGCGTTAAAAAAATAGTTTTAATAAAATATTTATTTTTTTATAATTAAAATGTGTATGGGACATGTTGTTTTGAAAGGGGGAGATATACTGTATATATCATATACACAACAATGAAAAGTTTAATTAAGAGCCTTTCTTTATTATTTTTCTGAAATGCGTTCACGGACATATTTGTACACATCTTTTGGATTTGAATCAGAAAATTTGACAGTTAGTTAAAAAATCTCGCCGATCTCAAAAAGAGCGTTGAACTGTAGCGGCATATTTAGTGCGTTGTTGGAGGCCTCTTTATGGCTTGTTTTTGTAATTATAATAACACGTTTTAAGTTATTATTAGTTTCTCTTCCAAATTCTATGCTTTTCAACCAAGTTATTGATAGACGAGGAACTTCAATCAATGCAGTGATCTAGCTACAGTAAAAAAATATATAATTCAAGCTGTTGACGTTATTGAAAAAAGAAAAAACCTGTAAAAATTCAATGCCGGTGATGATGTCAAACTGCTATAGTCAATAAAGCACCTTTTAAATGGAAATTTGGCAGACGAAGTGCAAAAATTTATTTCATACTGTAGTAATCTATTTATTCAAAACGCACGGAAATTCTTCAACGCGTCTTTTTGATAAACTTAAATTAAATGATACTGCCCCTATTTCGCCAAAATTAAATTTCTGTTTTCATCTGAAAGCCTTGATTTTTGCTGGTATTATTCTTTGAAAATTTTGTTTTAAAAAACCAACCTTATATTATATATTTATGGCTAAAGCATACTGTATCATTGTTGTACATATGATACTAATAACTATTCTTTCCCGAAAAACAATAAAAATTTCCTTATTTCTTTTAAGATGGACTGTCTTAGACATAGATTTATATAATTTTGCTTTAATTTAAAATGCAAAAACGCGAAGCGTCGTAAATCTTATATCTGTATTCGCTTAAATAGTCCTAAAAAAATGTTATAATAAAAAGCCAAGACACCTTCTTTCAAACAAAACAAATCTTTTATTTCTTTTTTTTCACCCGAAAAAGGCAATGATATAAAAAAGTACTTACAAAATAAAAATTCAAAAAATGATAAACTGAACAATAAATTTAGCGAGGCGAAGAAGGAGCAGTAGAAAAGTTTTCATTGTCATCGGTATCATCAATTTCAGCGAAATTAAAAACATTTTTAGATTTGATATCACATACAGTAAGATTTTCCATAGCTTTTAAAAGCGTAGATTCAGCATCATCATTATCAGCTACTTGAAGCATTCTTTTAAATTGACCATATTTCTTTTCTGGAATAACAATACCACTCATATTAGCATAGAATACGAAATAATTATTGGCATCTGCTAAACGAACAGCAACATTTGACAAATAATCACGACATGATGCAGGATCACGATGAAATTTTTTAAATTCAGCTGCCCAAATTTGATAAAAAGTTGCTGCAATCCATCGCTGACCAAAAACTCCTAAAGAAGCATAAGGCACAAATTTTGATGTAGCATTAATACTATCATCATGATGTCCATAAGATGAGAATTTCCGATCAAAGAGTTTTGAAACTCTAATACTTGATATACCATCTTCAGCACGCCCAGTAAAAGATGAAGCAGGAAGAGTCTTAAAATATATTTGCTTTTGATCTTCAAGAATTAAAGGATCAGGAAATTTTGATGTAATAGCAATAAATGGCATATCTTCGTCATTTACTTCTTTATATAATGTAATACAGTAAGTTTTTGAAGGATGCCGCAAGCAATCAATAATTCTATCACATTTCGGAGTGTGTTTACCACGATCATGAAATTGGCATTGAACATCTTTTAATTGTTCTTTATCAGGTAATTGAACTTCAGGAAATGATGAAAGAAACATTACCATTTTTACAAATCCTTGCCGCGCTGCCCAAAGTAATGGAGTTCTTCTTGTTGTTTTATCAGGATTATTCAAAAATCTATCAGTTAAAATATTACTAGTTTCTTCAGTATTTGCAGAAGTATTGTAGATATCAGCAATATACTTTAAATCACGAATTCGTCTCATAATTTCCATAGCAATAAAAAGATTATCATATCTTGCACAAATATGAAGAGCATTATGTCGACAACCAATATGAAGAATAGAAGGTTGATCAATTGACATATCAATAAAGTAATGTGGATTTTGATTCATATATTCAATTGCTTCAGTATTTGCCTGAGTTTGAATTAATTTTAAGAATTTGCTGAGTTCTTGAGGTCTTAGCTTTGGAAATGGTGAACGATATCCATCTTCATTTCTTGTATGCATTCCAGAAGGAGTTAATATCTTTGATACAGGATTCTTAGAAAAATATGTTTCACCTTCTTCAATATTTTGAAATGTTTTGAATCTGCCATCACTATTACGAAGTTCAGGAGTTGAAAGATGAGCTCGAGCTTCTTTGACGCTATTTGCATAAATAACACGAGGTGAAGCTGATGAATAAACTGCATATATAGGAGTTGAAGCTTTTGGAGTCTTTGGTGTTTCTAACATTGTTACGCTAAAAATGAAAGATATAATTATATAAATAAAAATATAAAAATTAAATGAACGTAGAAAAAAGAGGCAATTTTAGAATAGCAGAAAAAATATTTCAAAAATGAAATAATGCTCTTCTATTTTTCTGAATGGAACGCAAAGCCAAAAAATTTTTATACCACAAACAAAGCTGGTATTTTTGTAAAATCATGCATGACTTGTAAATCAGTGAATCTATACTTTCTTAAAATAATAAATTTTTTATTTCTGCATGAAAAAATAGATAACAATTTTTATACGAAAGGGTGAAGCGCTACCGTTAATATCGTGAAAAGCAATACAAGTAATTAAAGAAAGTAAATGACGTTGCAACAAAAAATATCACTTTTCAGTTAACAATGGATCACAATGCATTTTATCAACTTTAAGTGTGTAATTGCGCAATGTTTTCCTACTGTTGCTGTCATTTAAAACATTCCCAAGCTTGGAATAAATTTTTGTAAAATAGCTTTGTTCTCATTTGTTATTAAAATACCGTTAGAGGCAATCTTTGCTACTTGTACATAATTACTCTTTTAAAATTCAAATTAAAATATAAAAATAACTAAATATACAGACCTACAAACAAAATTTACAACTTGAAATTGTATGAAATAAACACAATAACTTGCTCAATTATTTATAATCAATCAATTGGAGTCATAAAACTTTTTCATATCTTAAGATGTTTATTAAAAAAAGAAGTATTCAAACTTTTAAAATGGGGGTGTAACTCGAAGTTCTGCCTCGAACCCCCTTTTTACAACTTTTGTTAAAAATATTTTTTTTATTTTTTTACCACCTACTCCCCCTCCTTTTTCTATTTATGGTTTATTTATGAAGGTGGTGTAGCTACACCTCTAACAATTTTATATTTGCGGCATTGTAAAAAAATGTCATAATCGTAGAAACTTTTGTTATGTTGCTGCGGGGTCCACTTATCCTTTAACTTCCTAGATCAATGAGATGATATTTGCTTTAACTGAGACATTTTTTTTCCATTCATCTTGAAAGCCTGAATGCGCAAATCTTTTTTGTTCTCCCTTTTTTCTATGTTCATTTTTTTGCTTTTGTGAGAAAGCTTGTCGCCAGCTTGTTATTATTATGCTTTATCATGGATATATTTTTTTAATATTTTTTTGTTATAAAAACTTTTTTATTCATGCTTCCCCGGAAGAAAGTGACCTTTATCTTGATTTATTGAAAGAATATTATCCATATGAACGACCTGTTGAACATTCACGCGATAACGTAACCGTCTATGTCGGATTGATCCTTCAACAAATTGTTGATGTTGTAAGTGATTTTTTTGGTTGTCGTTCAAAAAACAAATATTCATTTTTTAAAGGATGAAAAGAATCAAGAAGTTGAAGTTAATGCATGGCTAAAAATGGTAAAATTTTTTTTTGCATATTTTCTTTTATTGTGAAAGCTATAAAATTGTTTAAATTAACAGACATGGTTTGACTATAGACTTCGCTGGGATCCATCTAAATATGCTGGAATAACAGAAGTCCGATTTCGACGTAACCAAATATGGACACCAGGTGCTTTTTTTTAACATTCAACATCTTTAGCGTCTTATTTTGCATAAAATATTCTTTCGATTTTTTGCAGATGTTTTATTATATAATTCCGTGGCAGAAGAATTTGATAGCTTATATTCAGCAAATGTTCTTGTGTATTCCAATGGCCTTGCTACTTGGATTCCACCAGGTATTTTTAGCATTTTTTAGAAATATTATTACGAAACTGTTTCCGAAAATACATTTATGTTTTGGCCCCACAAATGTGTTTGTAAGTAATAGTAGTCCTCCTTTTTTGCCCACGATAACGCATGGATAATTTTCTAGTTATATGGGAAGTTAAAGGATTCTCAAAAAACGTCAGCGGTTATAGTTTATAAAAGTCATTTTGAAAGAAGTAGTAAAAAAGTAGCTTTTATATTTATTACTATGCAAAAAAATACATCATTTTCAGTAGCATGATTTTAATCTTGACCAAATTTTGTTTTGTATTCTTCTTTTTTTCTCTTACATTTTTTTCGTACAATTTTTTGAGTCATAGCTTTTTTTGTTGACCAACAATATTATATACTTTTCAGTGCGGACTAACTAAGATGCTTAGAATTCTAAACAAAATTATAATGTTAAAGAAATTCTCAGTAAATGGTTTGATCTGATTTTTGAATGCCATTTTTCATGACGTATTTATTTTTACATCCTATTTATCTTCTAAAGCCTATAAATCTATTACTAATATTTTTGTATTATAAATTATAATTATTCTAATAACTATTTTTCAAATTTTTTTTTCTGTCGTATATCTGAGCTTCGTTTTGGTTTTTTTGATATGTCCTTTTTCTGTCATTGGGCCATTCGAACATAGCTTTTTAACATAAGTTTTGCAAATATTACTAAACCAATGTGTTCCAAACTCGTTGACATCATATTTTTTCCGGAACTATTGGCAATAAGATAAATTACGGCGAAAAAGCTTCTTCTCTTTCCCAAAAAAATCTGAAGGAGGATCAAGATTAATGAGTAATATGCATGGAATTTGTTCTATTTTTTGCTTGCTCTCCTCCTGCTTTTTGAAAAACAAAATAATCAAAGTTTTTTTTAAAAACGTATTTAGCTTGTTTGACCTAAACATTACATCAGAAAATAATAGAATTTTTAAATGTGTTTTACCATGCTGTTTAAACATTTATTACCACCTTGCCATCACTAAACATACACATTTAATTTTTTTACGTAAATGATGACAGAATTTTTAAGCAATTTTCAAATTAAGTGCTACTATACATATTGCATGGTTTCCATTTGATAGTCAAATGTGTCAATTAAAAGTAAGTCCAAGAAAACAATATTTTTCTAACTTTCTTTATTCCAATATATGTACTTTTTTTACAGTTTGGTAGCTGGACTTATGACGGTTCAAAGGTTGAATTACGACTTGATGAAAATGGATTTGACCTTTCGACTTATATACCAAATGGAGAATGGGATATTAAAAGTAAAATATTACTTGCTAACTAACTGAGTTTTTCTTTTTCGTACTTACCTACATAAATTATTAGTTTTTAAAATTATATTAAATCATTGCTTAGTTACTTTTCACACTCTTTTTTTCAGGTGTGCACGCGGAAAGACATATTCTATTTTATAAATGCTGTGTTGAACCATACTTTGATATAGTCTTTAGCTTTGAAATTCGACGTAAAACACTTTTTTATGGTTTTAACTTAATTGTTCCGTGCATTGCAATTACCCTTTTAACAATAATCGGGTTTACATATCCTGCAGAAGCAGGAGAAAAAATGTCCATACGTATGTGTATCGTTTTTAACAATATAGAAAAAGATATTTTAACTAAAAAATAGTTATTGTTTTTCCCATTTTCTGCTTTCTTCTTTTTTATCTTTTAACAACTTTAATTTTTGAACCTTCAATTATTTAACTGATTTTTGCTACAAAAACAAAGGAATTCCCTTTATTGTTTTGAAAGAAGATATTACTATTTTAGAAATCAATGTTCTCCTTTCTATTTGTATTTTTCAAAATTACGTTTCGGAAATGTCTCCACCGACATCAGAATCGGTTCCCTTCTTAGGTAATTATAGTATCAAAAAAATATAATTAAACAAAGAAAAATAATAACTTTTTTTTCAAGGGACATATTTTTTGTGCACAATTCTTACGGTTTCATTATCTGTTGTTGGTACAGTGGTCATTGTAAATGTTCATAATCGAACTACAAAAACGCATAAAATGGGTTCTAAGGTAAAACAATGGCATTTTCTTATTTTTGAAAATTTAAAAATAACTATATAGATGATCAAAGTATTTCTTCAAAAAATGCCCTGGTTGTTATTTATGAGAAAGCCACAGAAGCGTTATAAACCTAAAGAATATGCGTTAGATGTCCCGGATAAGTACAAACAACCACGCGAAACTCTTCGAGATCTCCTCATAAATCGTGAAAAACTTCCTATTAAAAAGCTAGTCCAACTTCTCATTTTGGAAAGAATTCTTGATGACGTTAAGGTGGGAGGGTTTTCTGTATTTTAAGAAGTCATATTTTGTATTCTTTTTCTTATAGATTATCAACAGTATATCAAAAAATGAATTTGAGGATGAAATAGAAGCTCGAGAATGGCAGTATATGGGAATTGTATTTGATCGTATAGCACTTTATGCTTGCGCTTCTTTCGTTGTAATTTCAACAATTGCATTATTCGTTTCTGCAGCCGTAGGTTAAAAGAGTTAATCTTTAAAAAATAAAAAAATATTATAATCTCTTGTTTTTCTGTTAAACACATCCTTTATTTTTGAGTTTTTGTTTTGTATTTCGAAAAAACAATACCTACTTAAGGAAAGAAAGACACAAAAAACGATATACATCATCAAAAAGCTTACGAAGAAGAATAACATTTTAATTATTCTTTTCCTGTATTAAAGGCGATAAAAGTAAAGTTATTGTGATATATTTTTTGTTATTTTTTTCACAACAAACTTTATTCATACCTAAATTTACATTTTTACACTCTCTCATCTCTTCTCTATTTCCCTCTTTTTTACCCCTTCCTTTAATCACGCATTTGAAGAAAAAAGGGCGTGCCAGTTTTCCTTATAAAATGCAAGCAAGTCAATTGATGAAAGCTTAAAGAAATGTCACATCCCCCCATTTGCTGCCAATAATTGACCACCGAACTGTTTTAGACAAAAAAAAAGAAAAGAAGCTTAAGGGGGGAGTAAGAGCTCAAACCTTTTTTACTCATAAATATCTTTTGCTTTTCAAATTATGTTTTTATTATGTTTTTTATGATTTTTTAACCCTTGCCCAGTTTTTTCTTCTTATTCGCCTTTGATCCTTATTGGCTCGTGCTTAAATCTTTTTTTTCTAACTTTTCACGTGTGTGATATACTAAATATATTATTTTTATGAGTTTCTCCCTTCTCTTTTTTCGTGAACAGATCGTCATATATTGCAATAAAAATGAATGATAGACGATTTTGATTTTTTTCCTTCTTTTTTTAACACTTTAATAACAATCATTTTTTCATTAGTTTAACTCTTCAAAAATATTTGTATAAAAATCACATAATGCCATCATCAATTGGAATTATTTTTCTTATTATTGCAATATTTCAAGTTTTAACAACAACAATTAATGCACAACAAGATGTTACATCAGATGTAAGAAATGACGAAAATACAGAATTTGCATTCGCTGTAGGAAGTGATGATGAAGCTTTAACTGATCAAATATGTGGTACACATCCATTAAAAACTATTGTAAAAAAGATAGAACATTCACGTAAGTATATTCTCTGTATCTCAAACATACCAATTACCAGCCTTTACCTGCACCCTTTTACTTTTACCGGAAGCTGTAATTTTGACGTAATTTCTTTTTACGTTTTTTTAAAAGATTGATAGTGCCCTTAAATCATAATTATTAGGTTTTTTTAAAGTTGCAGTTGAATTGTAAAATTTTGTTTTAGACTTTTATTAAATGCCATATATTAGGAGGGGTAGTGAGAATGATGATAAAAGTATTTACAGTTAAAAGCCAATATTTACGGGAAATAAAAGAAAGGAAGGGGGCAATAAAATGTTTTTTTGGAACTGATAGAAGGTTTCCAGCTTTTTTATGACGCGTAAAATACATATAAGAGCTTATAAGGAGCGACGCTTGTTGCTCTGACGAATTTTGTCGTTCCGTTCTATCTTTTTCTTCAGTAAGATTTAGAGATGACGACGATTTTTTAAGCTTCGCAAACTTGATAGCTATTTTTATTTATAAATTTATCACTTTCCATTTTTAAGCATAGTTAGTCGCTTTTTAAAAAATATCTGTTTTTGATAAAAGGATAAATAACATTACGTATGAATGGTGTCAGATGCTTTTATTGTCAAAAAATTATTTTGACCTACTATGGGATCAGAATTTTTAATAAGAAAAGAAAATGCCGCATTTTACTATGCCTTTCATTGCTTAGGAAAAAAATTGAAAGAAAAATGTTGAGGGAGGAAGAGGACATGCTAATACTCGATGCACTTGAGTGAGTAAAAATGTCAAAAATTTTGTTTTTTTAAAGTGATATTTTTACTATCATGAATGTTGTAGAGTGTCACAAAAATCTAAGCCTTTCTTTTTTAATTTTAAGAAGGAAATGGGAATAGGAAAAAATGGCAAAATTTACGAAGTCTCTCTCCGCTACTGGTATTACTATTAAGTTATAATATCTTCATCATCTAATTTTAAGATTATTGCAAAAAAAGGACAAATTTTTTAAATAGATATGTCATAGATGTGTGACAGGAATAGAAGCTTAAAATAGAAATAGAAAAGAAAGGGTGCCAAGCTTAAACTTTAATAGAAAAAAAAGACTATGTCATTTATTTTTTCTTTTTTTTAAATACTTAATTTCAAATAATATTTATCTTTTCTATTATAGAACCTGACATGGATCAACAAGCTGTTATACGACTTCTTGCACTTATGCGATTAAGAGCGCCTAAAATGTGGAATTCATATCAACAAATGCTTGCAGCATACATGAATTGTAAAGTCATGTCTGCAGGTGGATCACTTGGATAAATAAGAAAAATGGTTTTTCTCTTTCATTTTTTTAAAATTTTAATTATTCTTTCTTGCAATGTTTAATAATTGTGTAAGAAGGACAAAAAATATAAAAATATAAACTTTATCTGTATTAAAAAGTATTGTTTCACTTTGCGGTAATAAAAAATTTGTGAAATTACATTTTTTTTCTCGACCACAATAAGTTATAAATCAGAAGGCAATGAAATTCTTGGTGGCGAATATTTTTGTTCCATTCCCCAATAATAATGCCATAGGATGAACGTAAACAGCCAATTGAGACTTACACCAGTGACGTAAACAAATGTTGCTATTCCAAGCTCTTGGTCAACGTGACCACTTAATGCTTCTATAAATATAAAAATGGTACTAAAACATTTTGAGCACAAAAAAAGCAAAAGTAATTTAATTACCAAGCAGTTTAGGAGCAGTTGCCATTGTCAAAATTGCCATTCCAAGTACGTAAGAACTTTGCATAAGTAATGCTACAAAATATTTATTTCATTGCTTTAAAATAAACAAAAAGTTTAAAGTGCATTGAACATCATCAAAAAGATATGCTAATGATTTAGATTGTTCTTTCTTAATGCATGAATGAAAAGAGGGGGTATCATGTTTTATGCCAAAAAAGTTTCATTCATTTTGGAACTTGGTTTTAAAAAGTTACTTTAAAAATGCATTGAAACATAAAACTACTCCAAGCGTCTGCTGGAATACTTACACTTTTATATAAGTTAATCATTGTAGCTTATTTTTAAGGGTTTTTTTTTGTTAAAATATTTTTTAAGTTTTTTATTTTAGGACTTTTGTTTTAATTTTTTCTTTTCAATGGACTTCCCTTTTTTCTTCCATTGTTATAAAAAAGAAAGCAAATACTTAAAAAATTCAATTAAACAACTCGAACATCTTTTCTTAATTTTCCTATCTTACACAGAAAAACGTGCCATAAATTAAATCTCAAAAGAGTTATTTGGTGGTATAGTTTGTGGTAATTAAGTTATTACCACCAGGAAAAAAATTGTGGGCTAGAACAATGATTTTTTGTGTCTGCATGATGACGAAGTTGTCAGCATTTTTTTCTATTAATACAATTTATTATTATGTCAGCAATTTCAAACATTTTTATTACTTTGGTTTTTTAACAACAAAATATGTTTAAATTCTTGCGGGATAACTAACTTCCTTTTGACATGTCAAATATTAATCTCAAATAAAGTTTTATTTTATTTGGAAAAAAGCCAAATTTAACTTCTTTTTTTAAAAAAAAGCCTACCAGGCCATAATAACCAAACTGGTCGTGGAATACAAAATAATACAACAATTAAAAGAATTAAAGCAGAAGCCTGTTCAACACACCATGCACATCTCATATATCCTCCATCAAGATAATTTGCAACACATTCAGTTGTTCCAAGAATTCGATGCATAAGGCCAAAATCAAAGATAATTATATCGTATGCTAAAAATTTTTGATTCCATGTTGCTGCAGTTATGTTGATATCGGAGTGACAATTGAAGATGTGGCGGTATTCCTTGAAGGACCACATATGCTAAAGATTATTTAAATATATAAAATCGCAGAAAATTTTATATTTTGTTGAACACAGTAGATTACTGTAGTTGATTTTGTTTTCTCAAAGTTTTGGAATTACTTATTCAATGTGATGTCATAAAAAAGAAATTTTCACAGATTGAATGATGTGATATTAAAAAGAAAGGAATTCATTTCCTGGGAATGTGGTCAAAGGATGGTAAACCTACAAACCTGAAGAAAACTGCAAATAACAACAATAAGCTGAAAGCCGCCCAACAAAGCACAGAGAAAGCGATTTGATAATCGGGCTCCACAGAAACTAGTGTCAAATTCATCGATGCCAATAGCCCAAAACAATCGCATTTCTTAGCAAAAAAAACATTGAAAATAATTGCAAAAACTTTTTTTAGCGGGTTAAAAAAAAGTTAACAAATCTAAATTGGTAAAGCTGTCAATCTTTATTAATTAGTAAAATGTAACGACCATTCATCAGTGAACATCTTTTTTCGAAATGTTTAGTGCCTTTAGCATTTAAATTTGTAGATTGATTGATAAAGATTAAAATACAATAAAAAAACAACATTTAATGAAGTCTACTCTTCATTCAATACCTTTACATCAGAAATATATTGTCAATTAATAATTTTGTAACCATTTTTATTGAATGTTTTTTCTCTCTTTTTTGTGCTTTTAAATGTCATATATCAATTCTATTGGGTATTAAGTTTCTGTTTCTGATAGAAGGAAAAGCAAGCAAACATTAATGAGCAGAAAAAGAAAGAGATTTACAAAGTCCATATCTCGTGTTGGACTTGTGTTGTTTTGTTGTTTTTTTTGCAAACAGGATAGTTCCCGCCAACTGTTGAAAACATAATGCCAAATATTGCAATTTAAAAGTGTCATATTTTGAAAAACGCTTTTTTTATTATATGTTTAACTTATTACTTAAAAAAATATAAATATTGTATATTATATTTTTTAATGGCTAGACCGGTAGGAAAAGGAGGAGGTGGTGGAAAAAATATTGCAGGAAAGTTAACAGGTGCTGGAGGAAAAGTTGAAGATAATTTTGTTGATGAACTATTAGCATTTAATGGTGAAGTATTATTTAAAAATATAAACAGAATACCGGTAAGCTTATTAAATGAGCATATATTTGTTCATATAAAAAATGCTGAAACACGTACTTCAATTAAAAGCTACATTAAGCTTTTTTAGACATCATCAAGGCGTTCAGCAACTGCTGCTTCTTCAACAGTAGCAAGTTCCTCTTCTGCTCCCCCTCCCATTATTACATCTGAATGCTTACAACCTTTTGCATTTGATAAAGCTAAAGAACAAAATATTGAAAAAGATATTCATGCAGAACTAAGTCACATTGATTTTATGTTTGATTTACCGGAATATACTGCTGATGACGAAGTGAATCAAACTTTAATTAAAATTTATAATTATTTTCATTTTTCCAGGATGTAAGATTTATACATTCAACAAACAAAAAAAATGGCAGTGATAAAATGTCTAAACCAGAATTTGAATGTGCATGTGATAGACTAGAAAAAATTTCTATTTTTCAAGTAATTTTTTGGCATAAATTTAACACTCCCATTCATAATATGTTTTACAGTTTTGGAAAACGGGTAGCATAATATTAATTGCTGGTCAAACATTTATTGTGGATGATTGTTGTGATGTATGTGGAGGTGATAATGATAGAAGAAATAATAGATTACTTACATGCCAAATATGCCATGTTTCTGTGCATCAAGTAAGCAACTGATTGATACGGTATCGTTCAATAAAAATTACTTTTTTGAAGGAATGTTATGGCCTTCCTTATGTTCCAATTTCTCCATGGAAATGCCGACGATGTGCAATTAATCCAACAATGTCAATTAAATGTGCATTTTGTCCATTTGAAGGTGGTGCAATGAAATTTACCTCAGATAATAGGGCCGTACATCAATTATGTGCAATATGGATTAATGGAATAATGGTTTCACAAAATGCCTTCTTAGAACCAATAGATATTAATACTGCCGATACAGTAGTTAATATGCATAAATGTAGTTTATGTAAGCAAACATATGGTGCAGTAATTGGCTGTGCAATTGTAAGAATTTTTGGTTAATATTTTCTCTAAAATATAACAAGTTTTTTCATGATAGGTGGATTGTAATCGAAAAATGCATGTTACTTGTGCTGCCCTTGCTAGGGTTATAATGGAAACTGATCTACAAGTTAAAGAAAATAAAGGAATAAAAAAAACACCAAAAGAAGAAGTATGGGAAAGGATGTATAATCGAAAAATTCATTGTGTCCACCATTCAAATTTACTACGAGATGAAATTTTAGCTGTATATAAGAAAGTTTCTGAAGCTTTGGTAGGAACATTATTAAATTACTGCATAAAAAATAAATTACTTTTAGAAAGAAATAAGTGGGAATATACCAATAGATCTTCGATCTTCTCCAATTAATGCAAAATAGTATGTTTTATCAATGATATTTTATTGCGGTATGATAATATCCCCTTTTTAAGCATAAAATCAGAATTTATAAACTCTCGATTGACTGAAGAAGCAATTAAATTAGTGTACCGATATTGGTATGTAAAAAGATTAAGAAGATTTTGTACTCCTCAAATCTCTCGTATGAAAATTATTTATGATCGAATGGCTCGTCCAATCCGTCACTTACAAAATGAAATTCCAGCACCCGTTTATCAAGGTACAAAACAGAATTACAGATAATTATAAAATGATAACGCACATAAAAATTTTAGCATTCAAAAATCGCGTATATTTAGAAGTTCGTTCAAATGGAAAAATATGTGTAACAGCAAATTTTATGTCAGATTTTCCAGTACTTCATGATGAGCTTCTTAAATATTTAACAAATTCATTTGAAAATGATTATGTAGCTCCATCTGTTGATTACGATAATCAAATGATTATTTTTCAAAAACATGCCCTTCATTTAAACAGCATTCCGCTTATTGATAAAGACATCGAATTTTTATTTTGTAGAAGTGAAGAAGATTTAAGTCTAGTTACTTTGGATTTAGTACGAAAATACGTTGATTCAACATTGGTCTTTGATCATACTGCGGATTATTCTTTTTCTGATCCTATTGTTGTAAGTTTAAATTTTATCATTTTTATTGCCCTCTTTTTCGATTTATTGTTATATTATTCATTTTCAGCCATGGGATATTATTGGACTTATATTTTATCTTGCTGTTCCAGAACATGTTCAAATTGCCTCTTTTATTTCATCATTATGGTATCTTGATGTTCATGAGGTATTTAAAATTTACGAAAACTTCGTTTCATAATTTTGGTTTTATAGATTTTTCGAAATTTAAATTGCGAAAATCCAGATGCAATAAATCTTAAAAAGATGAGTATAAAAGCTCTTCACAAACAATATTCGACAATGGATGAAGTGTATGTTGATTTCTTTAACATGATGTTTGCAGCAAATTATGGCAAAGTTGAAAAAGGACGACAACAATACATCAACAGATTTGAAGAAGCTGTATGCTATTTAATGCCATCTAAACCGCAGTATAATGTACTACAAATAATGCTAAATGAAATTGAAGCTGAAGAAGGAAGCAAATACAAGATATTACTAAAATATTTAATGCAAGAATTAAAAATGAAAGGAAAGATAGGAAAAGATGCTAATGCAATGGCACATTGTAATCGCGGAAAATTAATTACTGCTGCGGAATATGCAAAAAATTTGATAATTTTTGAAAAGATTTTTCCAGTTCCAAATATTTATTTACTTACTGAAGTATTTGGCCGCCGTAAACTTGATGACAAAATGTTAAAAATGATTTCACTGCCAACATATGGATTTACACCAATGAACGGCTTTCGACAACCTTGTATTCTTAAAACAATGATTTGTAATCCGTTACAATATAAAACTATTTCATGGGATGACGCCGATCGCCTTAATGAAGAAAAAGAAAATAAATTGGGATATAAAGTTAAAAAAGAAATTAATGGCCAAACTAAAGTAGTAAAATTTAATGAATCAGTTTCAAGAAAACGAAAAGCTCCACCGCTATCTTTTGGATCAGGTTTGTTACAAGAAAGCCAGCGCCGCAATTTGGGGAAAAAAGTTACAGGATTTGGATGATTTTCCAGTGCCGCTACTTGGGAGGGGATTACCGTAAAACGATGTTCCTTTTTTTTATCTTCAAAAGAAAAAAAAGAGCCAAGGGTTATAAAATTTGAAATTTATCCAAGTTGCGACACTGGCGCTTTTATAAAATCTCAAATATTCTAATTTTCAAAAAAATTTTAGAAAGCAGGGGACCACCTGAAAAGCTACAAAGATCCCTCTAACTTTTATTCTGCTCATCTCGCGGCTCTGGTTGTAGTCAATTATATAACTCACACACGCACTAATTTGATTAAATTATTTCTGTTATAGAAATTAAAAAAGCCAGACGAGGTGAGGAAAAACGAAAAATCATTCCAGAAATTGATGATCAAATTAGGGTAACTCGTTCTGGAAGATCTGTTGTCAGTAATGACCTAATTACAACAAACACAAATGCAACAACATCACAAAATAGAAATAATAAAAATAATTTAAAGAAAAAGAATCCAATTGTATTTGATCAACGCCATATCCCAGATAAAATTGTTCATGGTACAGCTGTAATTCTAAAAAAATCAAGTAAAGGAAAGAATATTGCTGGAAAAATTCTTGATCCTGATCATTATAAAAATACAAATCCTCAATTTTATCAACAATTAATGTCCCTACCAAGAAAAGGGAAAAACGTATGTGTCAAATTATTTCTTAATGAAAACGTTATGTAAGTGTTAAAGAGTTGAAAACACAAAGGTTAATTAATTAATTAATGACTTTTTTCTTGCAGTGAATGGACAATGAAAAACAAAATTTCTAAAATGCAAGCAGTTAAAGTTAAAAAGTATCTTGATCGAAAAAAGAATGCCATGGATCATAATAAGCCATCAATAAAAAGTATAACTTCAGCGTATAAATATTATACTGAAGAGTTCTGTATATAAGTCTTTATCTTGAAACCAAAAACCAAAATAAGTTTTATATGTTTAATAGTAGTTATGTAGTAATTTTAAACTAAATAATGTAACATGTAATCAATCACATAATCTATCTCTTCTCTTTCTATCTCACGATGCGAGTCTTCTCCAATGAAAATTAATGGGTCTTTCATTTAAAAAGGGGTTTTAATTGTATTTTTTAAAAATCTTATGTTTTTGCCAATTTCTTTAACATTTTTTGTAGATCTCAATCAACACTCATAACTTCAGGTCTTTTAATTATAATAATTATGCTTCATGTTCTTAATCCTCATTAAATAAATCTTGTTTTAATAAAAATATTAACATTATTATTTGTACATTATATACACATCTAACAATAAAAAAAACTTAATAATCTATTTCTAAATGTAATAAAACAATTATTTTGTCAACGTTTTTGTTGATTTCGTAGTAAATGAACTGCCAAAACTTGATCTACTTTGTTGTCGGCTAAGAGTATAAAATGACTGCCTTGAGCTGGGTGCTGCCCAATATTGCCTTTCATTACTACCCCACAATGAAAATACGATTACTGGTAAAAATGCAACACCTGATGAAACATAAAATACAACACCCCATTCTTCACGTGTACCATTTTGGACGATCCATTTCGTCAAAATTTTATTACAAATTGAAAACCAAGCCACAATAAAGAATGACATTCCTGAAATCGATTTTTTATTTAATAAATTAAAAAACATTTTTAAAAAAGTTTATAGTACCTGTTATAATACCAGAAAATGGAGGAGCAAGTTGAAGTAGAGCTGTTTGAACACCAGGCGTATGAAGTCCCGCAAATGCCATTGCAAAACATAAACTAATAATTGCAAAGCTAGCATTTTCTTTACCAAAGAATGGAACAGCAAAAATACTTAAAGATAAACCCATTGATGCGACAGCATTAAAAGCCTAAAAATTTTATGCATAATTTTACTGTAATTTGTTGAAGGTCATTTACTTACTTTGCAAATTGTAGTACTGTCATAACTGGTATTCTTTGTTAACCAACTGGATAAACTTGATGATAACATTTTTGATAAAAATAAAAATGAAATCGGTAAAGCTGAGAAAGCTCCATTCTTTGTCGGAGCAAATCCCAAAACATCTCTCATATAATTTGGCAAAAATTGAAGTAAAATTACCAATGGATATTCATGACAGATAAGAGAAAATATTCCAACCCAAAGCGGAACTGATGTAAGTAAATTCCTCCATGGAACATTACGTTTTTGTGTTCGTTTTCCAATACTTTCACATGCAATTTTAGATTCAATGAACAGTCTTTCACGATTTGAAATACAATATTGTTTTGAAGGCTTATCTGCTCCCATCGGGATCCAGAAGAGTACAACTAATGCAGAGATAATACCCGAAAGGGTAAAAATTGTTGGCCATCCACCATTAATGTCTTTGCGAGTGCATAAATATCCAGCTGTTGGAAGAATGAAAAGTGTTCCGATTTGTCTTCCCCCTGTAATAATTCCGATTGCAGCAGCTCTTTCAGATTGTGGAAACCATCGAGTAATTAAAGAATTAACAGACGGCGACATGCATGCATCTGCAATACCAATAGAAATTCTGGCACCAATTGCATACCAAAAACTTTTTTCTGCTAACCATGGTAATGTTAAATTTCCAATTGTACATAAAACTAAGCTTATTGCAACCATAAATTTTCCATTTACTTTATCGGCATAAAGACCGGTTATTATCATTAATAATGACCCTGCATTTTGTGCTGCAAGAACAAGGCCTTCCTAAAATCATTCATTTTCTTTTGTAACAATTTTGTTGCAAAAATATATTAAATGAATTACCTGATCTGATTCCCATTCAAGGTCACCTCCATAACCATGTAAAGGGCATTTTATCATACATATCAGTGCTACAGCAATATTTGAAGAGCTAATTGATAATGTAATGTAACAACAACAAAGTAATACAGCTAAGAGTAATCTCATTGAGGGGAATAGTACTGTAGGACTGCTAAATATATCATCATCATCGTCATCAATACTTTTTGGAACATTTTTTGAATGTAATGATGCAAATGAATTTTTAGACGAAAGTGGAGGAAATGGAATATTAGAATCTATTCGAAATATAGGGCTATGACTTGGATGACAATCTGCTCTACATAAAGGATTAATATGTGGTGGAAGATTTGATTTCTTTGTAATCCACAATCCCTCATCTGTATCATTCTTTGGAAGCTTATTATTATCAGCCGTTGAACCCATAGTTTTTTAAAAAATAAATCGCAGCAAACTGATAACCTGCGGCGGTGATAAAAATATTAAAAAAAGTTTTCCTTCAGGGTCGAAATTTTTTTCTTCTTTACTTTCTTTCTTATTCTCTTTTTTTTCCGTCGCAGTTGAAAGAACTAACTTGTGGCGCCAGACGGAAGAGAAGAAGTAAGGAAAGTAAAGGAAATTTTGTGTGTGAAGTATTCTCTGACCGTTCTTACCACATTTTCCGGTTGTAATTTATCACTAACCTTAGTTCTTTTGTAACACTGATCTACCTCTTTCCTTCTCTTCTTTAACTAATTTACGTCACCTTTTTTTGCTTCCATTTTTTTCATTGCCACCATATAACACTTAATTTTTAAAAAACTTGACCAAAAATTTTATGTGATGTAAAGATCAATTAAAATTTTATCTTCATTATTTTGTTTTTTATTTTGTTCATCACTGCTTTAACCCCTTAGGGTTTAAAGCTTGCATCATTCATTTTTATTATAAAAGCTGAAAATTGATTGGATTACACTTTTTGTGTGGAAAAAAATTGAGCGTAAAAATCATTCATTTTTAAACTACTTTCCATTTCATCAAAGGGTTGAAAAAAATCACGCAGTTTTGTTGTAAAGAAACGGTTAAATAAAAAAACCTTTTCGGGAAACATAATGAAATTGTATCAAAATAAAAGTTGTTGTAATTATTATTTTTGCAACTTTAGTGAAATCCAAATTTCGGATTACATAATGGATATTTACTTTTCTAACAAAAATGGGAACTGAAAATTTTTACAAAAAATAATAGTAAAATCAAAAAACTAAAATGAAATATTTCGTTTTTTGATTTTACTATTAGCCGCCTTATTAAATTCCCACCTATAAAGATATGCACAAATTTTTGATTAACAAATTTTTATAAAAATTTTGAGTAAGGTAAAGACTATTTGGGTTCACAAGTTTTTTGGAAAGTGCCAAAATCGAAAAAAAAGTTTACTGATTTACTGAAAAATAACTTTACAATTTATAAACAATGAACATCCACATATAGATTTATCAGTCAAGCTTACTTTTAGCGACAGCAAAAAAATTAAAATAAAATGTTATGCCTATTATCACAGCGGCAGTAATAACAAAAATTTTTATTACTCTGTTTCTTAAAGTTAGAAAAAATCAGTAAAATTGAAAAAATGGATATCAGAAAAAATTTTATCCGATACTGAACACATCTGCATTATCCGTTTACGTTGAAACAAAACATAAAAAAATTGAGAACCAAATCAAACATAGATCTTTTTTGGAACGCCTCTATAATAGACTTTTCTACGAAATCTACAATGTACAAGATATGCAAATTCAGAAAGTGTTATTAAGAAGAGTGACTAGAACTTTGTTTTTAATTTTTATTATTGACGTTATTATCATTTTAGCCGTGATAACAAAAATTAAAAAAGAAACATCATGAATTAATCTCATTCTGTTAATATTTGTAAAATTTGCACATAACAAAATTTCCAAAAGTTGTTAGTAAAGCCTGTTTTTAGGGATGCAAAAACTTAAACGTTTTGATTACTATCACAATTACAGTAACAACTAAAATTGAAAACAAAAATTTTTGAGTTACTCTCATTCTCTTCATAATTCACAAAATTTACATATCATCGAAATTACGAAAGTTCATATCAAATAAAACCCTAGCCGATACCGCACACATCTGCGTTATTCGTTTTAATTTAAATGAAATACAAAAAATTTGCGTGCCAAATTAAACCTGGATCTTTATTTGGTATACCCGGTAAAATAATCTTATTTAACAGATGCAATAGAATAATTTTAAAAGCATTTTCTTGTTATAATTTCTCAGAAAAACGATAGTAGCAACAAAAGACGTCGATGCAACATTTTGGTTACTATCTTTGTGATAATGAGATTTAATTGACGTTCTTTATTTACAATTTAAAATTAATGTGTTCGTTACAGCTTTAAAACCACAGTTGTCTTTATAATTTTACCAAGTTTAAAATAACAATGAAAGAATAAAAAAAATTGAATGCTCATAGTTAGCTTAATTTTCTGCATTTAACCTTGAATGTGGGCCTGGTGATGCAAATTTGTTAGGAGTTTTAGGAACAGGTGAGGGATGAAGTGGGGGATCAAGTTCAGCAGCAGTTGAGGGACCTGGATGATGACTTCTACCGGCTTTGTTAACATACGAATCACTTTGAGATTTTGTTAATTTTGGTAAACTGGCTGCTACTTTATCTAATTCTTGTTTAATCTAAAAAGAAGGCATTTTAATGGAACTGTGGGATTATTATATTGTAAATACCTCATCAAATTCTAATCTGCCATTGGCATTATATTCGATGCATTTAACAAAAAGATTACGAAGCTTTGACGGAGTATCATTACGTAAATGAGAAATATCAGGTCGAAGTAAGCCCATTCCAACCATAAAAATAATTTGATCCCGATTGTTGATATGATCATACGGTAATCTTGAAGTTAATAGCTCATATAAACATATCCCAAATGAGTATACATCTGATCGAGTTGTATGTTCATGCATTCGAATAACTTCTGGTGCCTATAAATTAATATATATGTAATAATAATAACATTTTTTTATACAAAGCATACCATCCATAATATTGAACCTGTTGGTTGTTGTGCTTGTTGACCCGCAGTTGTTGAACTCCATCGAGTTTTGACTGTAGCTAAACCAAAATCGCCAATTTTAACAGTTTTATCTTCTGTTAAAAAGATATTGTTTGTTTTTAAATCTCTGAAATTGCATAATGTTAGGTTATTATGAATGTTATGTAGAATAAAACCTGTGAATAATATTTTTGGCATGCAAATAACTCATACCATGAACAATTTGTCGACAAATTTTAATAATCATAGCTAATGTAAAGTCAATTCTTGGTTCAACGACATGGATATGATGATATAATGATGAACCTTGGCACCATTGGGTAACGATAGCTAATTGTGGTAAACGTGTCCATCCCATAAAATTTAAAACATTTGTATGCCGTGTATTTCTCAAAAGTGCCATTTCATTTCGAAAAGCTTTTAACAATGTTGGTGTTGGATCTGGTACATTTAAAACTTTGATGGCTACGTCACCTAAAATTGTATGTATGATAATCAAATTTATCGGATCTGTATTTATACCGTAATAAGTGCCTTTGAACACCGTTCCAAATGATCCAGATCCTATTTTTGATCCTATGCTTATTTCACTTTGACCAAGTTCCCAATCGTTCACGCTTTGTCTTTTAAAGCCGCGAGCATTGAAGCCACTGGGTGAATTAAAACCTGCCATTTCTGCCGGACTTCTACTTCTTGTTCGAGGAAAGAATTCATCTGGTATTCTTTGTGGAGGAGCAGATTGAGGTGGAGTTAAATTCGTTGAAGAAGGACCAGGTAATACATCTGTTACAAGATATGGTGTAGGACTAGAGCATGTCGATGTTGGACTAGTTGATGTTGAACCATTGATGGGAAGAGCAGAAGGAATAAGTCTATTCGATGAAGGAGGATAAAGTGATGTAGATGATGATGAAGGTTTTTCTGAGCGATTTGTATGGGCTTGATAAGACCCGTCATTTGTATTGTTTGTTGTAGCTAAAAATAAGGGTTACAGATTTGCTGTTTATGCTTTGAGTAAACGTACTAAGATAAGGTTGAAAGCCAGAATGCATTGAAGTTGTTTGAAGATTACAAGGCTAAAAATAATTAAGTGAGAACTTGAATTTTGACGCATTTTACTTACTAAAGCATATTCATCTTTTATTACATTTATATTAGGAGCAGATGAGGCACGATCTCTTGAATATGGTGTTTGACTATCATGCCTTCTTAAAGCAGACTGTCTTGTTATATCGCCACCTATTTGTCCTTAAAATATATGTTTAAGTGCTTAATTAAATGTGGCTTTTATTCAAACCTTCATCAGTGGAATTTGCGGGACCTGTTCTTAAGCTGTCTAATATTTCAGTAGCTAAATTTGCAAAAGCTGCTCCACCTTCATTATAATTTTCGCAAAAATTTCTTAATTGATTTGCCATTTCTGCATTATGTGGAATTTGTTCCGTCAGATCACAGTATGTCGGAATTTTTCCCCAGCATTTTGCATGAAAATTAAAGAAACACCTTTCACATCGAAATCCATTCATGATAATCATTTTATGACATACATCACATCGCGGCAAATTTGTTAAATTAAAATTTACTTTTTTGAATATGTGATTGATTGAAGACATTAGCTGCAAGCCTTCGCTATGAACCCATAGTTCTTTATTATCTAACTGCGATGCAAGCAGTTCAAGATCAATTTTCAGATCTATTCTGGCACTTTTTGGATCTGCGGATGTACAAACTCGACACATTTTTGGATCAATGTTACGCTTTTCCAAAAGCTTTCCAATTGCTTCCCGAGCTGTAACGCCTTTTCGAACTGGTAACTTTGAATGTGTATTAAAGGGAAGATGAACTTCGATAATCATTTTTCAATATTTAAATTTTTCTGGAAAAAATCATAAAAAATACCGGCACAATAACAAAAAGAATAATATGTAAAGTAAAAGCTGGGTGCTGAAATTTTTAGACACAATTAAAAAAAATTCTTAATAAAATTTTACAATAAAGTTTTAATAACAATTTAAAAAGCGATATAAAACTGTTTGAAGATAAAAGGTAATTAAAATTAGAATAATATATTATAATGTAATTAAAGCAAACTGGTTAAATGAAAGTGACAATGCATGTGCACGTACATCCAGAATTCATTTATTCCATCAATTTTCGTGGTAAGATGAAAACTATGCATGATTTTTTTGGCTGCATTTATTGTTGTTTAGAGGAAAAAATAAAGAGTTTCGTCATAACTTCTTTCATCCTACAATGTAAAAAATGATAATTTAAAGTGATTAAGGAAAAAATCTTTGTCAAACATTGTGCTTTCGATTGATTCATTTTTTTCTCTTCTGAAATCCTTTTTTCTTTCTTAAAAACATTGATTGATAAAACCTTAAAAGGTCATGAATGAGAAGACTTAGCAGTTCTTGTAAAAACCACAAAAAAGAAAAAAAATAGTTCAATAAAATTAATGTTTTTGTTTGCTCTTTTTTTTATAAAAAAGGTGATATCCAAAGCTCAAAAAATGTTTCTTAATACCTTTTTTTATTTTTGTATAAAAATCTATAAACGGTGGCTGTTTTTTAGATCAAAAGACACCTTTGTTGATGTTTTTTATTTGAGTTCATTTTTGAATAAACTTGTTGATGACCACGTCATTGCCACTTTCAATATTTTAGCTAACTTTTATTCTATTTCAGAAATATAAATCGATCGATATGGTTATAAAGTATAAAACTAATCCCATTAAAGAGGATTATATTATCGGCTCACAGGTTTGTTTTTAACCTTGAGTTTTTTCCCTCAAAATATCCATAATATAATTATAGGTTTTGGGTGTTGGGATTAACGGAAAAGTGGTTGAATGCCGTCGAATTAATGATGGCGAAAAATATGCGCTGAAAGTGTTACGGGATGTTCCAAAGGCTCGTCGAGAAGTTGAATTACATTATGAAGCATCCAGACATCCACATATTGTTCGAATATTTGAAGTATACGAAAATACATACAATAATGTTGAATGTTTATTTGTTGTTATGGAATGTATGGAAGGCGGGGAACTTTTTACAAGAATTCAGGTAGCAAGCAAGATAAAAAAATGACACGATCGAAAAAATATATATTTAGGAAAGATCAAACGATGCTTTTACAGAACGGGAAGCTGCAAATATTATGTACTCAATATGTTCAGCTATTGCATATTTACATGGCTTAAATATTGCTCATCGTGACATTAAACCCGAAAACCTTCTTTATACGTAATAAAAAATCAGTTATAACTTTAAGAAAATTATTAAAGAAAATTTTAGAGATCCATCAAATCATGCTATTTTAAAATTAACAGATTTTGGATTTTCAAAGAGATTAGATGATGGCACAGAGAAACCCCTTGAAACTCCTTGTTATACACCATATTATGTTGCCCCAGAAGTTTTATCGTCCAAAAAATATGATAAATCCTGTGATGTTTGGTCAGCAGGAATTATTGCGTATATTCTGTAAGATGTTCTTTGAGCTAAAACTTAATTAACTCCTAATTTTTTTCTTAAGCCTATGTGGTTATCCTCCATTCTACTCTCATCATGGTTTACCAATTTCACCAGGAATGAAAAAGCGAATACGTGCTGGACAATACAATTTTGTTGGACCTGAATGGGATAGAGTTTCTGAAGCTGGTAATTTTTTTATCCGAGAAAACTATATGAGCAAACAAATATTTTAGCAAAAGATTTAATTCGAAAATGCTTAAAAACTGATCCTGCAGAACGTTCAAGTATTAATGATATAATGTGTCATAAATGGATTACACATTATAATAAAATTCCCGAAACTCCACTTGAAACCTCAAAAAATCTTCAAGAACAACGCTCACAATGGCCTGAAGTGCAAGAAGAAATGGAAAAAGCTTTAGCATCGATGCGAGTTGATGAAGTTCATATTAAATCATTAAATGATGCAAAAAATACATTGTTAGCAAAAAGAATGAAAAGTTCAGGTCATACAAAGTAGTAATTATTTCTAAAATTACCTTCTTTTCTTATTAATATAAAAAAAATTAATAAATAATTGTTGTTGTAAAAGCGTAACAAGTGTCTTTCTTGTTGTTTTTTTTTCTTTGTTTGTATTCATTTGAGATAGTTATTATTATTTTCTTTTTTGTAAAATTTATTTTAAGCACGCCATGATAAATAAAAGAAATATTTTAATATGACGTTTTGTTAAACAGTTACAGTAATTTTGACTCTTTTGCAATTATGTGAAGCTTGCTTTATTTTGGAAGATTAAGCATCACATGAAGAAGTAGAAAAAAACGGTAGCAAAAAAAGGAACGTCAGAAAAAAATAAATTGCGTCAACAAAAAATAGCAAAAAAAGGATCGAAACATGTTAAAGAATTACTGCTTTAGAATCTTTATTTTCTAGAAACTTATTTTAGATTGTGTAAAATTATTTTGATATCAAAATTGCGATTTTTAAAAACAGTTTGTACAAAATTTTTATGTATAATTAAAACTATAGAAGAATGTGTTGATGAAAAAAAATTATAAACCTTATTTATCACAATATCATATCACATTGTTCAAAAAACAATTTTAAAAAACGCACCATCAATCTTTTTCGATAAGACGCCCCAAAAAAATATGGACATGCTAATACAACAAAAATTAGAATAATAACATATAATAAATATTCTTTTTCATATTTAGCTATATAAAATAAATAAAATGTCCCTTATAATATAACATATAAATAATAATAATGGATAAAGATAAAACACAAGAAATTTTTCCATGCACTTTAAGAAAGAAGACTTCTAATTTGTCTATGAAGTTGACAAAGAAAATCTACATATGATACGGTATTTGCAGCATATTTATCTTCAACAAGGAATTTCTTCATCCATGATTCAAGGCTATCTTGTTGTTTAATAATGAATATTTTTAGACGTAGCGGACGACTGGCATTAATGTTTGCAATAAGTTTTCGAACTGCTCGATTACGTTCATTATCTCGTTCAGGTAAAACATGCTAAGAAAATAATTTTTTTAATTAATTAAATAATGTACAAAAAAGCTGTGAAAAATATACTTACAGATTCCGTATCCAAAGTTTGCAAGGATTGTGCATTAAAAACATCATTTATGAATTGTAATGGGGCTCCTAATCCAATCCAAATAAAACCAAGAATACCATTTTCAATGAAATAAACTTCACTAGAACTCATATAATCATAAGAAGCTCGAATAGGAGTTGGCATAATTAATTGTGAACTATTTTCAGCAATTTCCAAATTTGTAATAGGAAGAATTTGCGGATAAAGATATCGCATAGCAATATCTGTACGCAATGATGGAAGAAGTTGAAGAAGCCATACTCGATCATCAACAGTAAGTTCACTGCCTAAAATTTATTATTACTGTAAAAAAGATTTTTTTAATACGGTAGTTACCTCCATTCAAAGCATCTGTTCGAACAATACAACTAAGATACAATGGTAATAATTTGAGGCACTCTGGCAGAACTAATTGTGTATGAGGTGATTGTTGACTACATTTTTCCCGATATGTTGCGAGTATTTGTGCACCACGTTGAAATAATTCATCCTTCATTTCTTTTGGAGTTTTTTCACGAATTAATTTTGCCGCATGTTTTAACAAATACGTAACAATTGTATCTTGATCAGCAAAACGATAAATTGCATTATAATCATTTGTAACTTGAAGAGAAATATTATGAATTCTTAAACGTCTTTGTCCACCACAAGATGTAAAAAGTACAGCTGTTTGAAATACCGCTGGTACCTTTTCATCTAATTTATCATCATATTTGCATTCAACCATAACATTTTTATCTGCATCTAATGCACCAAGTTCAATATCAGTTGTATTTTGCATATAAAAATGTCCATAAAATCCTGTTGGGCGAATACCTGTTGATGTTCGAACACGCATCATAACATCAAATGCAACAGCTCTACTAATATCATGTTGTAAATCATCTAAGAAACGTTGTCCGTCACGTTCTGCATCAAAGTATTGATATTTATAGATAGAACCACCAGAAATATTTGAAACTGGAGCAATAGATGCAATATCCAAATATGAATTTGGGAACAAAAAGATATCAACTGCACATCCAATTTTAATACATTCTTCCCCAAGCTTTGTATAAAATTCTACTCCTGGCAAAAGTTGAACCTTTTCTTTATCACTTCCAAGAACTTTTCGGTCTTCACGATTTTTAAGGCTACCAGGTGCCTCAAATGTTGGTATTGAAGTATGAAAAACAAAAATCTTTCCACCACAATCTGCAGATCGAAGGGCATCCATACCAGCTTGAATAACTGGACCCAACATTGTTTCAGTGATACGTGTATCAGCAAAACATGTTCGAACTTGTTCAAGACAAAGTTTAATAGCTTCTTCGGCATCAAAGAAATTGACAAGAAAACCTTCAACAAATGGAACAAAAACATCCGAAACGTCATTTGCAATAAGCATTTCAGCTCGATGTGGATTACTTAAATTATAAAAATGCAAGGTTTGATCATAGGTTGCAAATCCAATTCTCATAGATGATCTTTCTTGATTGTAATCCCTAAAACATTGCTTGCTTATGGTGAAGAGTTTTTTTAATACAAAAAGACATACTTTGGAAGATTTTTCAAAAGAAATGGAAGCTGTCTGCAAAAAATATCAACAAGTCCACTTCGAATAGCATTATATGAAACATCTAAGAAAAAGATAAAGGCAGGCTGCTTGGGTGGGACACTATTTTTACAATACAATTTTGTTGCAACAAATTCATATGAGCCAAGATAAAGTTCTTGGCGATGCTGAATATCTGTTCGACGACCAGTATGATCTAAGTGAGCAAAATACATTTCTTCAACTAAAAAAACTTTTATTTAGTTAATTTGTAGTCAGTTTAGTAGCAAACCTTGTGAAGAGGTATGACAGAAAGGACATCGAAATTTACGTCCACCATCAATAAATTCCATAAATGGACAAATATATGCTTTACAGCGTTGGCAACGTACAGGACCAAGTTCACCCAAATCAACAACAGGAGGTTCAATTTCACCTGGTACTAATTTTGCAAATGGGGTAGTTGAAACACAAAATGGAATTTGAGATTGTTTTGTAAATTCCTGAGTTGCTGGAACAGAATAAAACGACGATCTCATAAATTTTGGATTGCTGTTTCCATAATCACTTGCAACAAATTCTGTTGAAACTAAAGGTGGATGTTCAGCAGTGGGATATCCTGTAGGAAATACGCCAGTTCGTGTTTGACGATCATCTTCAATAACCTGAATTGCAGATGGAAGGGAATTTGGATCTAAGCGTTGAGGAGGCGCTTGATTCCAGCCACCTGGCATTCCAGGAGGTCCACCAGGCCCAGGTGGCATACCAGGTTGAGAAGCTTGGTTCCAAGGTGCTTGCATTCCTGGGGGTTGCATTCCTGGTGGTTGCATACCTTGGGGTTGCATACCTGGTGGTTGCATTCCGGGTGGATGCATACCTGGTGGCTGCATTCCTGGAGGTGAAATATGATTCATATCACTAGGAGCTCCAGGCATATTTGGTTGTGGAACCTGATTCCATGGAGGTTGTTGTGCAGGTGAACCGGCTTGCATGCCAGATCCAGGAGTTTGATTCCAAGTGTTAGGCATACCAGGAGGTGAATTTAAATTCATTCCATTAGGAGCATTTAGAGCTCCAGAGTTGGGAGCTTGACTCCATGGAGTCGGCATACTGGGTTTTCCTGGTACGGGCATGCCAGATTGTCCTTGTTGTGTGGCGGGATTTGTTGGATGTGAACCAGTAGGTAAAGCCTGATTGGGTTGATGTGGCATACTGGATCTTGGAGTTGAATTTATATTCCCCGAAAAACTAGATGTAGGCGGTTGCTTAGTGAGCATTGGAGGCTGAGGAGCTTGGCTTTGATGTTGGGGCACACCCTGTGGTAATCCAGGATTTAAATTACTAGCAGCACTTGATACAGGGATTTGATTTTGTGGAGCTGGCATTGAAGATTGTGAAAAATGATTCTGATGACCTGGCATTGAAGGCTGAGGAATTTGTGTTTGAGGTGCTGATGTTGGATGTTGAGGAGCTTGATTCCATGTTGTTGGTGAAGCAGATTGTGAGACTTGATTCCAAGCAGATGTCATTGGAGGTTGGGGATTTGGATTCCATGAATTATGTGTGGCAGTAGGTGGAACATGATTTGGATTTCCTGCCATACCAGGTTGAGGGGGTTGACTCCATTGACCTGATGCTGGCACTTGCATACTATAAAATTATTATTTTTAATAGCAAAAAGGTTTTCTTTAAAAAAGTAGATAAAAATGTGTCTTATTCCAACACGACAGATGCCAGCTGGTAGACTGGCATCGACAGACAAAATGCCAAAATAGCGGATAAAATTAGAAAGAAAATAGAAATGGTTCGTGTAGACACAGAAAACAGCTCTAATCGTTAATAGCTTTTGTATTTAAATTTTCTCAATTTTTTTCCGTAAAATAACACGTTGTATTATTATTACTCCAACTTGTCCATATAACTTTACATCAGCATAAAGAATCGCGTCAAGACTTTTGTTTTAAAGCTTATTGGTTCATTTTACAAATCTTCGCGCGGCAATTGTTTAAAGAGAGAGGAGAGATGCAAAAAAAGATGGTTAGTCCCCCTATTGCTGAACTGCGCAACAGTGGATGGGTCGCAGCACAATTTGCACGACCAATTGAAATAATAAAAAAGGAAATTCTGACCTCGAATATAAGTTGTTGAGCGTATATTGCGTATATATTTTCGGACTTCGATTTTTTTGTATGTCAAAAAAGATCGCGCATGTTTTTGTTTAGTTCTAACACCTTTTTTGTTTTAAAAAAGCGCAATCCATCACCGCACATAACATTTTTCCCCTATCGAAATGAAACAGTTTTATGTTTCTGCTTATTACTATTATTATGTTTTCCTCTATTGTAATCCGTTATTTTAAAAAGTAGGAAAATTCTTCAATATTTCTCATGTTTAAAATACATGAATCAATTAATGTCTGAATTCTTAACCTTTATTTTTCATGAGAACATCTTCATTTTTTCATTGTTATTTAAAAAGACTGTTTTTTTTTATTTATTCATTTGTGAAAAAGGAATGAGAATAATATGAGTTGTATAAGCAGCAGCATTAATCCCTTTTTCTTCCCAAAATTATTTTTCCATGGGTTTGACCCATTGTCATTATTTAAGGCATCGATTTTTGTTCAAAAAAATGAGGATTTGTAAAGCGGTTCCTTTTATGGCTATAATCGCAAAAAAGGGCGAAACCGACCGTTCTTTTTTTTTAAAAATAAAGAAAAATTTTTTTAAGGCTAACATTTATTTTTTACAATGTGTCGTTTTATAGAAAAAACAAAATTTATGTATTTTTTCGGGGCATTGAAAAAGGATGAAACTTTTTTTTAAGATTTTTTGTTGCTACAGTGTTTTTAGTGGTCTATTTTCTTCGAGAAAAAAAGATGCGTTTCTTTTTGAAGATTTCTATCCATTTTAGCTTTATTTTTTGTCTGCTGAAAAGAAAAACAAAGTCATTACAACCATTTTATTTATTTTTTGTTTGTAGAATTCCAATATTTTACTTTTTACCCAAAATGTATGAGTTTTACAAACACCACAATTTTGCTTCTTTTTTTAACTGCCAGTTTGTTACGTTTGCAAACATATATCTTTTCTTTATTTTTGCCATAAGGAAAAAGAAAAGAAAAGCGCATTTTTTGACAACGTTTGCATACTTGCTTTTTTCCTTTCTTTACTTTTTTTTCACGCTCTTGACGAGTCACTCGTTTCGTTCAGCATTTGACGATGTAAGCATTCTCTCAATATTATACGTTTTTGTGTCCATGGGCAAAAAATGAACGCATTGAATAAAAACGAAGAATAAAAGCTTTTCTAAAAAGTATTGTGACTTTGGTTTGTCCGTCTTTTCTTTCATTTATCCCTCTTTTATTAAATGGGGATAAAAGAAGAGGGAGATGTGATCTTTTGCTGTTGCGGTAATGTGAGCTTTAAAAAAAGTTGTTTTTTTTGTCTCTTTCAACTTTGTTTCATCTTTAAAGAAAGTCTTCTTAACCTCATTTTTTCTCATGCTTGAATCATCTTCAAAAGTACTCCTTCATTTTTTTACCCTTTTAAATAAAAAATTAATCTGTATATCTCACTATCAAAGTTGAAATGATTGTTTTTTTATTGGTCAGGAAAAGAAGAAAAAAAACGACAAAGGTTTAGCCAAAGCTGTCATCTTTTTTTGTTGCCGTATTTTTGGAAGAAAAAGGCGCCCCAAATGAATGAGTGACCATTTGTTTCTTTCATTTTTTTCTCTTTCTTCCGAGTTTTTTCCCATCGTTTTTTCATCTTTCTTATCGATGTTAAAAACTAATTAAATTTTTAGTTTACGGAATGGTGAGGATAATTGTTTAATTCAAAAAAGTATAGTATTTTGATATTCTTTTGTTTCAATTTCATTTTTTTATATCGTAGATGATATAAAAAGATGTCTTTCATTAAGACAAGTGGTCATGAACTTCATCAACAAACAAAAGGTTAGCTTTTCCCTTTTTCTCCTTTTATTTTTAAAATAAAAATGTTTGAAGTGCTTTATTTACATTCTGAATTTCTATACCTTTTTTTTCTCTTTTTCAGAAATCAAATCTCAACTTACAGAACAAATCAAATGCCTCGAACAGCGTACTGATACTCAAGTTAGCATATTAAATGAAATAAATGATTTTGTCAAGAAGCGAGCTGAAATTGAGCTTGAATACAGTAAACAATTAGAAAAGCTGACAAAATCTTTTATGATTAAACATAAAAATGAAAAGCCACGGTTTGTGTCGTACTTTTTTACTTTTTGCATTAATAATTTATTAGTGTCCATTTTTTAGACGTGCCAATTGGTCTCAGTTTTCAACATGTACTGTTCTTCAACAAATGGTTGATGACACAAAATTAGAAGCTTATCAAAGAGGAATTTGTGCACAGATCTACGGTACAAATGTTACTCAAAGTATTAATTCTCGAACTGCATTGCTACAAAAAATTTCTAAAAAGGTTTGCTTTTCTTTTTTTTACAATATTTTTATCACTTTTGTTACCAATTATAGTGTCGTGAAATTGGTGTACAGGCTCAAGGTGAACTTATCAGAGTGCTGAATGAATTACAAGTCTCAATGAAAGCTTATCAGGTGCGTTCCTTTTTTTGTTATCTTTTTAATTAATCTTTCTTCTCTTTTTCGCAAAATCCTTTTTTATTTTATTTATTTAAATGCGTTCTATTTTAGATGTGTTATGTTGATTTTATCAGTGTTAAAGATAAATTGCATAATGCTGAATTGAGTAAACAGAAATGTATTGATACAAATTCACTTCGAAAACAAAAATCTGTTCAGAAAGCTTTTGATAAACGCTTAACGAAATTTGAAGCATCGCAAATAAAATGTAATCGAGCAAGAAATGAATATTTATTGTGTATTGAAGCAGCAAATTCAGCAATGCATAAATTTTTTGCCCAAGATTTATCAGATCTTATTGACTGTGCAGACATCAGCTTGGATTCGTGGGTAAATGCAATATTAACAAATATAATTGCTGCAAGAAAAGCTGTTTGCCAACAAGAAATGACTGCATTAGCTTCACTTTCAACAATTCGTGAATCTTTTCAACTTGCTGTTGATCGACATAAATTTTTTGAATCAAATAGTTCTGCTTTTATGTTACCAAAAGCATTTGAATTTCGGTATTTATTTTGCTTTTTTGACTTTAATATTACATTTTTTTATTTTAAGGCATGATCCAACAGAAAATGTTAATCATATTGTTGTTAATGGCTGTTTAGCAGATGATCTTCGAATTCGTCAACGTCAAATTAATAAACGATTAGATACTTTGAAGAAAGAATCTGATGAACTTGCAATGGAACTTGATCGACAAGAAGAACATATTTGTAATTTATTATCTGCTGCTACAATTGTTGAAATAACAAAAGATGGAATCTTAGATGGACGACCTCCACGAGAAATTACAGATGAATCTATTGAAGAAGCAACTATAGTTTATACTGATCGATTTCGGCATCATATGTTAAATGGAAATTTAATTATTCGTCTTGAAGCTCGGGCTTATACAATTGGTAATGCACTAAAATCGAATCCCTTAGAAGTCTTTCCAGAATCGCATCATGCGGTTTTATCACCAAGTGCTCTTCAATCACCGCAATCAAACGATATTGAATGGTTTCAAAGACAACGACGTAAAAAACGTGTTGGATCCGGGGGTGATCCAATTACGCAAAATATCTTTGGTCCTAAACGGCCTAAATTATTTGGTGGATCGCTTGTTGATTATGTTGAAGCAACAGGTGAAGAAATTCCAATTGTTGTAACAAGTTGTATTCGGGTATTATCACATTTTGCATTACATCATCAAGGAGTTTTTCGCATATCTGGTTCACAAGTTGAAATTAATAATATGAGAGAAGCATTTGAAATTGGTGATGACCCACTTGCCAATTCAGAAGATGCTTCTGACGTTAATTCTATTGCTGGTGTATTAAAACTTTATCTTCGAGAATTACGTGAACCACTTTTTCCTGTTTACCTCTTTGAGCAGCTTACTGAATGTGCCAAATGTTCGTCAACACAAGACTTTATTAATCAGGTAAATACTTTTTGTTCATTTCCTTTGGTTTAAAAAATACATTTTTTTAGATAATACCTTTGTTAAACAAGTTACCTCGATCAACTTATTTACTTTTGCGATATTTATTTGCTTTTTTGAATCATCTTTCGCAATTTAGTGATGAAAATATGATGGATCCATTCAATCTCGCAATATGTTTTGGACCTACTCTATTACCAATACCTGAGGATAAAGATCAAGTATATTATCAAGCATCTGTAAATGATGTTGTAAAGAATCTTATTGAATATCATGATTCAATATTTAATCCAAATATTTCTGGTCCCATTTATCGTATCTATGAAGATGGATTAGCATATGCTGATGATGGAGATGAATGTTTTACACCAGGTGTTCCAGGAAGTGAAACGGGTACTGTAAGAAATAATGAAGATGGAAGAATGATGACAATTTCATTGCATTCAAGTATTCACCCCCAAAATAATGGTATTCCTGGTATGGATCGTCGAATAGCAAATGCTGCTGCAGCGGTAGCACAAAATCGTCGATCATTTTACGATGTTACAGCATCTTCATCAAATGGAATTATTTCACCCTCAATGAATGTAACATCATATGAAGAAGGTGATGAAAGAATGATGCTACCAATGCAAACAATGATAACTCCACCATCACAATCTGGTTTTAATTCATTAATTACTCCATTATCCACAAATTCTTCAACAGGTCGTACATCTATTAGTGGTGATTCAACAGTGAGTAGTTTAACAACAGCAACAACTCAAAAAGAAGAAAATAATTTAATGATGGAAGAAACACAAAGAAATCAATCATCACCACAAAAGATTAATCCATCAAAGTCTGGAAATGTCCTGCAAGAAAGATCGAGTATTGACAGCGGAATAGGAGCTAAAGATTCGCAACAAAAATCTCCTGCATCATCAAATTCAAGTGAAAAATCAAAAAATTTTAGCAATGTTAAGTATGTGAATTACAGTATATTTTTTTTCTTTATTTAACCTTTGTTTTATTTTTTTAGAACAGAAAAAATTCGAATTGCAATTGCACCAAAAGTTCGTCCAATGCAGACTGTTCCACTTTCTGCCCAAATATCTTTTCAAGAAGCTGAAAGGTCATCAGGAGGAGCTCGATCAATAAGTAGTGGAAAAACAACACCTAGTTCGAATGCATCTTCTCCAAGAGTAATATCATCTGGATATAGTAATTCAATAGCTGAAGAAGAATCAACAAACAACATATGTTATCGTGAAAAATCATCATCATCATCTGTGCCTCAAGGACAACATGTATAAAAAAATTATCAAAAGAAAAAAAAGCTTAACCTCTCAGTATCAAATTTCCTATTCTTTCCTCAACCAATGATTTATTCAAATAACACGAGTACTTTTTTCTTAATTTTTTTTAACTTTTTCTTTCGTATGTTTGCTTATTTTGTATTTTAATTTGTAAAATTCTTTTTTGTTAATGCGTGCTATCTCATCTTATTTTAATTAAAATATTTAATAATTCATTGCGATGTACATATTACAAACAACGAAGTCTATTTTGTTGTTGTTTTTCTTATTACATTCATTCTTTGACTTATTGTGCCTTTGCAATTTGTTATATGTCTACCCTTAAATTTTTTACTGCCAATGTAGACAATAAAGAACACTGAAAATTTTTGATAAAAATGAAATACAAATATATGTCATAACAAAACGGCATAGTAAATTATTTACTATCTATTACCAACATCAGTAAATTATCTAGCAAGACATGACCTCAAAAAATTGATACGATTTGCAACTTCCTGAAATAAAATGTCACTATCAAAAAAAGAAACTTTCTAAGTAATGTCAACACTCACCGATGCTTCAGGAGATTCACCTAAATTTTTGACATTAACGTTCTGGATTATTGCTGCAGAATCTGATAAATTCCCCCGTCGATATTCAAATAATGCAAAATTTATTCGAATCATTGCATTTCCAGAATCAAGAGCTAAAGCTTTTTTGTAAGCCTTTCGTGCACTTGTAAAATCACCCAAATCGGATAAAATCACTAAAAATATGTTTTGATGTTACTGTAGCTTCATTAAATAATTTTATTATACCTGCAATAGTCATAATAAAAATTACATTTTTGTTTTGTAAATTAATTGCAGAAGCAATAAAATGATATGCAGATGCATGTTGAAGCATAGATCGATGAACAAGTGCTAAATTAAATAGTACTTTGGGATCTAATGGGCATTGATAATTTGCCTTTTTTAAACAAATTATTGAAGCAACAAGTTTTCCCTTTCCATAAAAACACATTCCAATATTATTCCATAAAGGTCCATTGTAATCGCATTTTTCTGCAGCAACTCTAAAAAAGAAGTTCAAACCGATCATTCTTTGTTCTCATGACACACTTTTCTTTTTCTTTACCGATATTTCGTCAATGCGACATCAAAATCATTGTTCTTTTGAAGTACGGTAGCTGCAGCAAGAATATTTGGCACATGTGTTGCATCATATGTTAGAGCCTTTCCTAACCATGAAAATGCTTTTTGATCGCTACCTGTTTTAAGATAGAGGAGTCCCAATTCTGCAATAAGATCAAGATTTTCTGGTTCAAGGTTAAGGGCTCTTTTAAATGCTTCCATCGCAGGTACTAATTCATTTTTTTGTACACAAAGTTTTGCTAAAAATACCAAAATGTCTACACATTTATCTAAACTTGGACAATTCATTAAAATTTCTTGTGCCTAAAAAGTGGATACATTAATGATAAAAAAAACTAATAACAATGTTTTTTCAACCTTTGTTATATTTCCATCATTTTCTTCTGATTCAGAATGATAATATGATCGTGCACACCAATAATAACATCGCTATAAAAGATTAACATATTCAAATATTTTTTAAAAGATTATTTTACCCAGTTGTTTGCGTCATATTCTAAAGCCCTTTTAAAGCATTCAATAGCTTTTACGTGTTCACCTTGAAGGTATCTCGCTTTTCCAAGCAAATATAATAATCTATAATAATTTTTGCACTTAATGATATTTTCTTTGTTCTTCTTCTACTTACCGGGATGAATTAGGATTATGTTTTAAAGCTGTTACCAAAGAATTTACAGCAGTTTTTGCGTCCCCACGTTCTTTTGCAATTTGTGCTTTACAAATAAGCGCATATTCGCATAAAATTTCTGGCTCATTTTCAAGCATTTGCTAAAGCATTTTCGAATAAATAATTTATGAATATTTTGTAATTAAACTTACTTCAATTAATAATGAACATTCTTCAAGATCTTTTGAAAGAAATAATCGATGAAGTTTTCGATTAAATCTTGATGCACATTTATTTACCATTGTTGGCTTAATAAATCGTTTATAAGCTGGTTCAGGCGTTGATGGAGGTAATGATGGCTTTCCCTCTTCGTCTCCATCTCTTTCATCGCCGTTTTTGGCATTTTCTATTTCATTCATAGATTCTTCATGTGTTTCGTCCGCTTCAGCCATCTTTTTTCAATAGCTTAAATTTCTTTTTCTATTTTTGTCATTTCCTTTTCTTTGAAGTCTTTTAAAAAAATTTTTGAATTGTTGCTATGCTTGTTGCTAAGGTAAACATAAAAATTTTAGTAGACATATGATATCACAAATCGAAACAGTTTTAAAATAAATTTTAAAAATTATTTATTTAACCCATTCCAAAATGCATTATTACACATTAGCAAACTTTAAAACAAAAATGAAGGTTTTTAATTACCATTTAATTAAGTTAAGAAAAAAGTGATTTTGGGACAATAACATCAAGGGCAGATGTCAAATATTTGATTCCATATGGCAGACTGTTACCTGATACTTTTGAAGGAGAATCGATTCCAAACATATTTCGAACAGAAATGATTGCGGCATTGATCTTACGGTACCAGTTAAAGAAAGTTTGTTGAAGGGTTTGCACGCCCATATTACTGTGACAGCTTGCAAGTACAGAATTTACCATTAAATCACCAGACGCTGTTAATGGAGCATAAATCCCAATTTCTTCTATTTCTCGAATAGCAATAACTTCAGCAGATTTAAGTGATTGTTGAGATTCTTCAACAATATGAACACATTGTCCTACGGTAACATCTTTAGCATGAACGAGTTTAAGTGGTTCAAGCTTGCAGCTTGTTACATAGATAAGATGAAATTCTGTCAGTTTAAGTTTTCTATTGTCTGCTGTTTCAATTTCCTTGAAAACTGCTACTTCTTTTGGTTCATTATGCAAAAACATAACTACTGGAGTAAAAGAAATCTAAAAAGAAAAATTGAATTTGTATTTTGTTTATTCTTGTATAGAATTATACCATTGATTGTTCAATTGAAAGAATCATATCACCAACTTCTAATTCATCCATCCGTTTGAGGCCTGATGGAGTCTGAACTGTCATATCACCACTGAAACACTGGAGTGAAGAAAACACACTATTTAAATCAGGTCCAGCTGCAGCAGTCTGCCCATAACCTGAAGAATATTGTTGACCAGAATAAGCATTGCTTTGACTGCTGTAAGCATTTGCGTTTGAATTAGCTGCTCCACAGGGATCAGCTGCACAAGATGTTGCTTGAGGTGATGGCTGATAGCTTGGATATGAATTTAATTGTGATCCGTACTGAGGTGGTGGAGGAGGAGGGGGTTGTAAGTAGGTTGGAGGTGGTTGGACATAACCCTAAAAGCTTATAGTTTTATATTTTTTCTGGGTGTCATGCTCTTACTGGAAGGGGTTGTTGAGGTGGTGGAGGTAAGGGTTGTGCTTCTTGTGAAGTTGGTGGTGAATATGGTTGTTGTTCATAAACTGCTGGCAAAGGATTTTTATGTCCTGTATCTCTGTAAGGTGCTGGAGTTGCTGCTTCTTGATATTCTTCCAAGGGTTCAGGTTGAGGATTACTGTATCCTTCAGCATCAGCAAAAGCCCGTGGTCTTCCTTTTGGAAGATAGTAATGCTCAGGCTCATATCTAAATACGCTTACAATAAAAATTTGTTTTAGAGTATGTTGAAAATTGCCTTGAACGATAACGTCCACGATAAGGTCGTCGAACAAATGGTAATGGTTCTAAATCATAGTAATCGTATTCATCGAAAATAGGACGATAATATTGACGACGACGAGGATATGGTCGTCTTCGGATTTGTGAACGATATGCTGGTCGATACCGACGATTATTACCACCATATGGTGACATGTATTCATCGCCACGCGATCTTCCGCGATATCCACCAGCCATTGCAAAATCTTCAGGGTCATACAATCCATCATTTTCAAAATATGGTGAAATTCGATTACGATATTCAGTAGGATCAGGAATACAAATCATACGATTTACGGTAACAAGATAAACAGCCCTACAATTAATTTCAAAAAGTGAAAGCTGTTCATAAAAGTAATAAAAAAAGCTTACTCATTATTTGCGCCAAGGTTTTTTCGAACTTCTTTGATTAAATCAAATGCAACTAACTTTCCGTCGTCTAATACTTCTCCGCCAGTATAGTGTTCACCGTTTCTGATAGAATATGTATGAATGGCAGTAGCATTATTTAGGCCATCATAGCGGCAACATTCAGCTTTTAAAATAAAATGTGTGCCATTATTATATTCTTCAATCCCGGCAGTCCATTCGTTATTTGATGAGCATACTTGTTCAGTAAATCTTCCAGTGCAATCAGCACTTCTATCATTAATACTTTTTTTATGTCGACGTCTTCGCATCATAATATTTCGATTCCCATATGCATATGCATCATCATCAAATGATTGCCCCCCAAAACATGGTGGAGTATTACATCGAATTTCTGGTGAACCATTGATATCTACTCGAAAATCAAATGGAATTGAATTCGATCCACATGATTTATGTTGTGATATTTGGCCATGCACATTTGTGCAAAATAAAAAAATATTCAGCCAAAGAAGCCTCAACATTACCTCAAAAAACCTCATTTTTTATTTATTCCTTTTTTTTCAAACAAAAAATATATTTCTTTTTCCGGAACAAGGCAGCAATTTACGCGGATCGTAAGTTCTACTTAACCTATCTAACGACAATAAACTTTTATGTAGTTGTTGAAAAAAGGAAGGGAATAAAATGAAAATTTCTTAAAGTCAAATTTTCTTTAAAAACCTTTTATTTGAACGGATGTTAAATAACCAAACTAAAATAAAAAAAAACAAGAAAAAATATTAACTCCTTTAAATTAAGGATAAAAAATCTTTAAATCTAATTTGTTTGTATTAGTTTTTAACATTTTTTGGTAGGGGTTTTATAAAGAGTTATGAAGAGGAAAAGAAAAGGCGGTGCCCTATTTTTGATTCATTCCATGGAACTTAATTATTCTTGCTTTTGCACAATACCTATTTTAGCCCCCTCAATTTTTTTTCGAAATCAAAAAAAAATCATAAAAGAAAAAGAAAGGGATAAAAACTCTTTAGTTTCCTGATTTTTAAAAAAAGTTATTATGCGAAAATTTAGAACATGAACACTGAAAGCACTACTTTCAGTTAAATACGGTCAATTGCATGTTTCATGCTCGAGGCTATAAAAATTTGTATATTCAAAACAGTGCAAATGTGTTTAAAATTCTTGTTTTAATAATTTTTATTTTCAAAACATAATAAACAGAAGAAGATTTTTGTATGTACAAGATACTTTATATACAAAGATATAAAAAATAATTTAAAAATAGAAAGATCCGTAATAAAAGCAGCATAACAAGATAAAAACAACAAAAACAACAATAAATACAAACTATAAGTCTCTTTAGGTTTTAAGTAATAATTATACAAAATAATAAAAATTTTAAAGTTAACTGGTTTATGAAAAATTATAACATCAGAATATTGTAAATGCACTGATGTTTATTACCGGGTAAAATATACGTAATTATCTGGGACTTCTTTACATTTTTTCTTTAACGTATTATTTGGTATTTGATCAGTTAAGGGATAATCTTGAGTAAGAATTCGTTGCAGTTCTCCATTTGGATGATAACGATTTTGTTGATTATTAACCTGGAAGCGTTATATGTCATTAAAATCATTTGGTATAGTTTGCAAATATACTTTGCTCAATTTTTGTTATGTTTCTCATATTTTCATTATTTGTTTTATAAAGAAAGGAAAAGAAAAAATAACACAAAAATAATATCCGTTTTTGCGGAACAAGCTTTTGTCATGCAATTTAATTACCCGAATGAATTCCGTAGATAATTGAAATACGGTGGGTGTTTTTTTAAAAGAAACCAAAAAGGAACTGATAAATGAATGAAAAGAATTTTTCTACTATACTAGGTCAAATACGACATGATTTGATTAGAGAGAAAAAGAAAACTTACATGAAAGCGAAAACGATTTTTAATTTTTCGGCAATCACTTTCTAATGCAATTACAAGCTCTCGATATTGCACATTGAAGGGTTGATCAAGAAACATACGAAAAATTTCCGGATCACTTTCACTTGCGTGCAAAATGTAATCCTGTTCAAATAACTTTTCAAGTTCAGACAATGCATTCTCGGTTTTGACAGCCCCCATAGGAAATAATTCACTGTTCTTCAGCCCAAAAATTTTCAATAACTTTGGTTCACGAGAAATTTGTTGAGCAAGAGTTATACGATGAGCATAAAGTTGATTGTCATTTGTAATGGTAAAGACGTACAGTAAAATCAGAGCAGCAGAAATAGTACTTTGGATACAAAAAAGTTCTTGAATATATAAAATGAGTCCATACAACGAAGGATTTTCATATGAAGAAAGGCCATTACCTTGAATAAGCGACATTTCTTCCAAAATCATAGATTCTAATTGTTCTACAGTAATTGTATTTTTCCCCATATGAAAAAATCCAGTAATCAGCAATTTCCCAAGTTTTCTAATTCCATATTCAACTTTTTTGCGACAATCAAGAGTACGACCAACAGTAGACAGAAGTTTATTAGGATTCCAGAAAGTTGCATAAATTTCAATAATTAAACATTTCAGTTGAAGAATTTTTGTTTGACGGTTGCTCAATTCATGATGAACGATTCGTGGAATACCAGGTGCATTCACACGTGATGAAATATTTTTAATCATGCTTTCAAGTTCTCTTTTCATTATTTTTTCAATTTCAGCCTAAAATTGAGAATTTTAAATAATTTTAGTTCTACCAGTAAAAACAATGCTAAAAATACTTACTTCCAAATCTTTTGCAAAGTTGGACGTCGCAAAGAATTCAACCTTTTCCTCAGTAATACCGGATGAGTTTAAAAGATGTTCAGAGACAACATTAATATTTATGCCAGGAATATCTTGTATAATTAATATAAGATAAAGATAAGCAGAAACATTATCTGGGCAACAAAGATTTCTCTTCATTTCAGCATTGACAAATGTTTTAACCAATATATCATAAACTGGGCCATCTTTCTCTAATATTTGAATTGGAATTTGTGGTTTGCTATTTTTGATTAAAGCTGAATTTTTGATAGCGTAATAATAAATTGCATTTCGGCGCTGTTTTATTGATTTGAAAAATTCTGAAGATTTTGTATCGACGAGAATTTTGTCATTCGGTAATGAAAGTAATCCCAAGAAAGAAGTAAAACATCCAAGTCGATCCTTTCCATGTTGATGAATATTTAAAATATCAGAAATATTTAGGCTTTCATTCAATAATGGATGATCAATTATAAATGCAAGCTTTTGCTGAGTGGTTACATCATTAAGTACATCTCCAAGGATCTTACAACACTTTGAAATCATTTCAGCCCGAAATATTTTTTCCGTTGATACAGCTTCTTGATCACCGTCTTTAATTGCAACAATAATTCGTGGCGGATATTCTAACGCTTTTGATGTAAATAATTTGCTGATTATGGAATGCAGTTGGTTCAAATCCAAATAATCGCGGGAAAATTTTCTAATATCGCTTTTACCCATTTGTCGACGAACAAATTCACGATGAGCCTTTTGATATAAAATTTCGAATGAACATCTTCTTTGTTCAGCTTCAATTGCTTTAGGAATATTATTTGGAGCATTTTTAAGAGCACAGTACAATTGTCGACAAGACTTTAGCAGGAAAGCAGTATTTTGAGGCTTATAATTTTTAAGGGCGCCCATTATTGTTGCAAATGGCATAAATGGAACTACTATTTGTTCATGATAATCTTCAGCTGCTTTGTTTAAAATTGGTAATGCATCTTCAAATACTGATGGAATAAGTTCTAATGAATGGTAGGGATCAGCAGCAAGAAATAGATGAGGAAGGGATAATGCAAGTTTAAGCAAGGTTGGAATAATTTCACTAAATAATGCTTCTTGAACATTCTTATCCATATTATTTGAATTTCTGATTATTCTTGACATGAAATTTGATTCTAATATACTTTGTGTAAAATTTAAGGACCATCCTTTAATTTCGAACATATCAAGTTTGTGAAATTGTTCGAGAGTTTCTTTGAAAATTTTATCAACCGTTGGATTAATTTTATGAGGAAGCGGTAAATATCCGCCATTTGGTAAATCACGGGAATCACCCAAAGTATTCATATCCCATGAAAGTGTTGATATAAAGGAGTGCGCTTCTGGTGAAATGTTGCTATTTTCAAATTTGTGTAAAAACTGATGAATTCTAAGTTGAAATTTGAATACAATGCGTGAACGTAATTCAGGTGTTAATTCACGAATACGTTTTGTAGCTCCAGTAATAACATTAACGAGATGTGGATCACTTTCCTTAAATTTCTTGTAATCTTTGATAAATAATGCTGCAGCACATTGAGTAATGCCAAATAAGTCATTAACCAAAGAAAAGTATTCATCCAAAAAGGTACAAACATTAATCGATTTCGTAAGCAGTTGATAAAAAATATTCAACCGTTCAGAAGTTGAAAACATTTGGAGAGTGAAGAATTCATTCCAAATATTTCTTGATTTATTCAAGCCAAAATTAGCAATCATCGTGAGTAACAATTTTTTAACATATTTTATATTAATATAATATTGGGGTACTTTGCTTTCCAGTTTTTCCCATTTTAAGGCAGCTGTATAAAGTGGAATAATTGCTTCTAAAAGAGCTCCTTCAATCTGTTTTCCCGATTTTAAACTGTTGCTTTCAATAAAATTTTGTAAATTCTTATCAATTACATTAAGAATTGTAAGATATTTTTCTTTCATTTCCGCCAAATGTGAATCAACAGTTTCATTGACAAGATTAACCATAATTGATTGTTCAATTGATGTCGTTGCTGATAAATCGGCAATTACTTGATGAACTTCATTTCGCAAAACGTTTAATTTACATATTGTAGTTGTGGCATCCATCGCAGCGCTTGCACCAACTTTCGCTAACATTTCATCATTTTCAATTCCTGAATCATTAAGACTTTGCAGCAATTCTTCATATGACGGTGGAATATGATTATTACAAGTCGAATCTGTCATTCCACATTCATTTGATTCATCAACATTTTCATCCATTATTACATCATGTTGATTTTCATTAACATTTTCAGCTCTATCAGGATTTGTTCTTGCTTCTAAAGTTTCTTCTAACAAACTGTCAACCAACAAGGATTCTTCGTCCATCAGTTTATCATTTTCAACATTGGAATCCATATCATTTTCAATGCCTACAGTGTTTGATTGAATAAAATCTTTCTCAACTGTTACTGTATTAAGGCATTTATTTAGTTCAGGAGAATCAGCTAACAATAATTCTTCATTTACATTTTCTAGGTTTGTCGATATATGACGTTCATGGGGTACATTTGTATCAGTAGTATTGGAATGTGATCCAGCATTGTCTATCTCTTCTGAATTATGGTTGGATTGAATTACACTGCAATCTTCCATAGGTGAATCCAATAATAAAGCTTCATCGCTAATATTTTGAATATCTTGTGATTCTTGTTCAAATGCTTCGATAATACACGGCGCATCATTAATATTGCTATTGGAAGGCAAATGATTATGCTGTAATTCTTCAGACATTTTTTCAAATTGTCTTATTTCATTTGGAATAATATCATTTGATTCTGTAGCAATTTTTTGTCGTTTTTCTTCAACTACCGGTGTATCATCATCATCAAATTCTCTCGAACGTTTTCTAATTATATCATTTTTCTTATAACCTTCACAATCTACTTCCTGTTCAACACTTTCAGGGCTTTCAGCTATTTCGCCTTCTTCAAGCTCTTCTTCATTGATTAATATTAAAGCAGTTTCACTTGCACCCTCGGATTCTTCAGTTGGAGTTGAATCTTTTTGCTCAGCATTTGAAATAGGAGATTGTTCCAAAATTTCTTTTCTTTGTAGACTATGTTCTTTACCATCATTATCGGCAATACTTTTTGCAGCAACAAGTTCGCCATTTTCGACGGTTTCATGATTTCGTAATGGGCTTGAATGTGATGGCGCTGAAGTATCTTTTTCAGTTTCCAACTCTTCAGTTGGGGTTGAATCTTTATGCTCAATATTTAAAATAGAAGATTGTTCCAAAATTTCTTTTCTTTGTAGACTATATTCTTCATCATCATTGTCAACGGCATTTTTCGCAGCAGCAAGTTCACCAATTTCAAGGTTTTCATGACTTTGTAATGTGCTTGAATTTGGAGGAGCTGCAGTTTCTTTTTCAGTTTCCAGCTCTCCGGTTGGGATTAAATTTTTACATTCTGCATTAAAATTTGGCTCCAAAGCTTGTCTTGCTTGTAAATTGTTTTCTTCATTCTCAGTTTCACCTTCTGGCACATCGATCAATGTTGATTCTTCATTTATAAAGGATGTAGAATCTTCCAAACCATTTATTGATTGAACATTTTGTTTTTCACCGTCACCACCATAATTCTCAACAATAGATTCAACTATTTCACCAGCTTCCGGAGTTTCAGAATTTTGTAATGTGTTTGATACTGGATTACTATGCTTCGTTCCATTAATAACTTCAGGATCCAAAAATTCTTCACAAGGATCTATTTCATCTACTTCACCATTATGTGCAGGCGTAATCTGCTGTACGGTATTAGTGGCAATCATTTGTTCAGTATTCGCTTGAACCGTTGAAGCATTTGATGATTGACTATTAGACTAAAAATTTATAGTTAATAATCAAAATTATATTCATACTATAAAAATTTACTTGATCAATTACGTTTGAACTGTGAAGTTCAGAATTTTGAGCAACACCAGATGTGTTATTTTTCATTGCTTCACCAATACCAGGTTCTTTTGATCGAGATATATCAAATGTGGGACAATTATAAAAATTATTAGCTTCTGCAAATGGTGATGAATGTTCCTGAAGACCAAATACAGCCTTTAATTGTGGATTACTACGCTGATTGAAAGATGATGTATATGACATATTTTGCGTTGGTTTATTTATTGTTGATGAAAAAGAAGTATTTGAAGAATGAGAATGTGCCTAAAAACTATTATTAAAAAATGAAAAATTTTTGTTGGTTTTACATGAAAGTTATAGCTCGGTAAACGACTTGTCGGAATTATTTTCTCGACAGATGAAATTGTTGGTGGTGAACACTGTTTCTTTTTGTTGGAGATATCTTCATTATCGTCGCTATTGCTCAAAGGATGAAATCGTTTTCCATTTGGAGTTTTGGGAGGTGAAGGTGTTACTGTAGCAATGTTGTTTGGTGATGCAAAGGGTGAGATGGCACTAACAGGATTACTTAACAAAGCTGAGTTGAAATTGGTAAGCTAAAAAATGATATTTACTTTAAAGGAAATAATATTTTTTTAAACAAACTCTATCAGTCAACTGAGGATTGGTAGGTGAAAATTCTAAATTTCCCGGACTTCTATTTACTGACATATTATTTGATGGATAAAAGGAGGTGGAATTTTGAAAATTCGGAGTTGAAGAATTAGGAATGGAGCGATTAGAATAAGGACTGTTATTTTGTGATATAACAGGATTATTTACAAGTGTCTCAGATCCACAATATCTTTGCTGAACATGTTGTTGAACTTGTGAACTTGGCGATTGAACATTCATAGTTTGCTGAAGATGATGTTGTAATGCAGGGGCATGATGCTTGTTATGTTGAAGATTTAGTTTTTGTGGAGATGTAAAGAAAGATTCCGTTTGTTCAGATTGTGATAAAGGTTGTTGCGGTTGTCGAGGAGAAGATAAAGAAAGTTGCTGAAATGGAACATGTTGTGGTATCGAAGATGGATGAATGTACTGATGATGTTGAAGTGGCAAAGAATTTGGAATAAGTTGAGAAGGACCAACCGGCTGTTGATGTTGTGAAGAAATTTGCATATTTGATGGAAGATTTACAGGAACCATGTAATATTGTTGCTGCATATTACCAGATTGAGATTGTTGTTGCACTACTTGTGGATTAACCATTGGATATCTTTGAAGTGGTACCATTACAGGTTGTGGGTAAATTTGTTGCGGGTTCTGATGACGATGATGTAGAAACATGTTTGACTGAAATTGTGATTGACTAAGTGACATTCGAGATGGAGCACTTAATAAACGATTAAGAGCACTTTCTGTTGTAGGAGGAGTTTGTTTCTTCTTTGGCGTTTTGATGGCCTTCGAGGGAGTTTCTGAAATTGTTCGTGTTCCAGTAGGAGCAGGATATCCATAACAGTTTGGTGGAATAGAGTACATTCCAGGACTAGATTGAAGTGGTTCTACTTGTGGATGTTGAGGACTATTAAATTGAAGATTGTGATGCCATGAATTTTGCTGAACCATAAATTGTTGTTGTTCCCACCTTCTTTGTTGCGGCTCTTGAAATGAGTTAACATTTGCAATGCTAGCAGACGATAAATTTCCATTCGAAAAATTTGTTAATCCATTGTTTATCGGATAAGGAGGTGGAGGAGGCAAAGGAGATGGATGAGGATTGGACATTGGTGTTGCAGGAGAATTAATGTAATGTTGTGCTTCTGGTGGAGAAGAGTATTGAGGACAGGGAGTTTGTTGGTGATGGTATTGCGTAGGTACGGAGGTGGTTGTACGATGCAGAGCAGGTCGCTGTTGGATCATCTGCGGACTTGTTCCATCAAACACTTGAGGCGAACGATGACTTAATGTTACTGATGAAATAGCGACATTTGGTGAACTGCTCTGTGAAAAATCTGGTACTACAGGAAGTGGAGAAGCATAAAATTCTGGAGAATTATTGGTTACCCAATTCATTGTAGGCTGAGGCCGAGTTGATACATTACTTGGTTGATGATGTGAATGAAATTGATTTATTGTATAAGATGGCGGTAAAGCATTTGATGGAGTTAAAGCTTTAACATATGATGGTGTTGGATACATTTGTGGACTTTGATAACGTTGTTGTGGAGGAGATATTTGTTGTTGAAAGTTTGGTGGCGTCCGTATAATTAACGGTTGATGAAGTTGTGGAGGGTATACACGATTATCATCATGTGATGTAGGTTGTGATAAATTTTGAGGGGGACTTTCATAAAGTTGCTGTTGGAATTCACTAACTTTTGGTTGATGAATGTATAAATCGGAATTTTGCTGTTGTTGCTGTTGAAAAATCTGTTGACTTTGGGAATGTGAATGAAGTTGAATATTTGAAGAATGAAATAAAGGAACATTACTAGCTTGTTCTTCACGATTATGTACTTCAGTTGAATGGAAATTTGAACTTGAATTCTGGATAAATTGATGTTGATTTAGGTTTATAGAACTTTGCTGGGATGAATCAGGTTTTCCTGCAGGAAATGCGTGTTGCTGTAAAATTTCTGCTGCATCTTCAAATATTATTTCACGTTCTTCTTCAGCACTTATTGGATGTGGAAGTAATGACAGCGTTGATGGTACAACGTCATCTAAAAATGTATAATTCTTATAATTATATATATATATTGAAATAATAACTTACGATTTGAAAATGAATTAGTAAAAGGTTCATTTATAAAATTATTCATGTTTTGATATGTTGTTGTTATTACAGGCATACCATTGCTAAAATGTTTATTTATTTGCCCAGAAGATGAACACATTTCTTCATTTTGATTTTTTTGAGAATGCTTTTCTTTGTTTGTTCCAGACCACGATTGTGTCTTTCCTTTTTCAGCCTTTTTTGCTAACGTTAGCACCTCCTGGCATTCATTTGTTCTTTCGACGGTTGTATAACTTGATGGTTCGCATACATAAGGCGTTGTTGTTACTTGGTCAAGGGTCGTCGCTAATATTCCTTTTTCTTTTGCTTGTTGCACATTTTGTATTTCGTTGTTGCTGGAAGGCTTTTCCTTTTGTGTGCCTGTAAATTGTTTGTTATTGTTTACGCACATTTCTATGCAATTACCTTTTTCAACAAATGTTGTTTTTTGGGCGCTCTTTTTCCCAGTTGTTTTGCTAGCCCCAGGATTTGCACTGCTGCTTCGAATAGCTGATGCTGCAGTTGATTGTACTGTGTTGAAGATAGGCGTAGATTTTCTATGAGCATTTGTTGTTGAAGTTAACCTCGATTTTACTGTTGCAGTAATTGTCTGATTAACAGAAGTTGAGCTTTTACCTGGAGCTTTATTAATTGAATTTATAGATGGCCTTGAAGTTGTATCTTTTTGAATTGGACGATTTGGAAGACTTCCATTTCTTACAGTATTCCTTCTTCCTTGAGGAACACGGCTGAGATAGGTGATTGGTTGCATCTTTTTTGTAATTTGAGATCTATTTTGCCGATTGCCTTGTTGATGGCTTTCATCATCAGTTTCATCTCCTGCAGTTGAAGATGAAGTATCATCACTTCCAGAGCTTGAATCAAATCCCCCATTTCTAGTATAAAATCTGTCATTTGTTCGATGAAAAAATCCAACACCACTTTTCTTTACTTGCTTTTCTTCTGTTGATAAAGATGTTCTGCATGCGATTGATCCTGGTGCAGGAAGTTTTGTACGAATTGAAGCTGCTCCCATTGATGGAGTTTTGCCAGAATTTGTATTTACATTTTTTCCTGCACTTGTGCTTGCTCTTCCGGAACACGTTTTTACTTTAACATTTGGTGAAAGCAAATTTGCAACAGTATTAACGAGAAGTTCCAACGGTTGCTGAAGAGAAATCGATCCACGTATAAAAAACTCTTGGTAATAATCAATTGAATCTTCAGAAAGAAGATATCCTTCTTCTGATAATGATTCTTCTTCTGCATCAATATCCGGTAAATAACCACTAATCATTAAATCTTCACGACAATTATTGAATGGCTGTGGATTTTGTAGCTTTAGAATTTTAGATATTAAATAAAGACGTTTGAGATCTTCTGATGTAATATTTTTCTTATATGGCCCCATTATGGTAGCCAATAATATAGCACCAACAGTGCTGCTAAGTAATAATGAATCTAGAAAGAACACAAACATAAAACGTTAATTTTAAAAATAAAAAAGGTACAAAAGTTTGTTTCCAACAAATTATCAATCAAATCAGCAATAATAGAAAAAATTTTTTATTCATTGCATTAAAAAAAACAAAACAAAGTTTTTCAACACCATTTTTTGATTATGTAGGAACACGAGTTTCACCAGATTTTTGAAGATTCTGTAAATGTGAAAGTCGTTTTTTTAATTCTTCAACACCTAAAAAATATTATTTTTAAATGATAGTAATAAAATTATCCACGGTTCAAACATACGTAAAAGATTATGCAAATATTCATTAAACATTGGCTTTGTGACAACTTGTCGAATAGGAAGAAGTAAAGGACGATATTTATCTTTTAATTCAGTAAGACCTGCTTCTTCAAATTGTGAATCTATATCAGGTGCATGGCCAACTGGATATGTTACTTTTTTAGTATAATCCATAAAAACTGGTAACAGCCCGTATTCTCTTGCAAAGGAAGATTGAGAATCTCGCTCTTTTAAAACCCGTTGGTAACTATTAACTTTTGCCATATTAACCACTAAAAAATTATTTCTTTAGATAACTGTAAGCTAGACGGTTTAAAAGGTTGTATAACTTACTGTTAGAAAAATCTATTGGCTCATGTCGTTTTGTCACAGAAGTTAAAATAAATTCGGCTTCATTCTTATTTTCAATATCATAGTCATGTCGTCGATGATTATATGTTACGGTATCAAGTTCATTTTCATTAAGAATTTCTTTGCCATCTTGATTTGTAAAGGGGCGATAAGGAGCTTCGTAAATATCATAAAATCCATCAGTTGGATCACGGCTAACTTGTTCTGAGGTTGAAGGATAAACTTTTTCAAATTTGGATACACCACATGAAGTTATTGTAAAATCAGCTTGCCATTTTTTAGATAATCTATTATTCAAATTTCTCAGTTGCTGTTTAATTAATTGATTTTTATATGGTGGAATGGGTTTATCAATTACAGTATTTCCAACTTGTCGGATGTGCAATCTTGAAGCTTCATCATAATCTCGATCATATACATCCAAAGCATTTGCAAATTGATCATCAATATCGCTTCCCCAATCATCTTCTGATTGAAATCCCATATTTTTATGAAATGTTTCAATTAAATTGTCCAAACGTTTATGCGCTCGCACTTTTGCAGTTAACTCTGGTTCAGGGACATTTGAACCTTCATCATTTTCTTCTTCACCTTCAGAATTTAGTTTTGATGTTTTGAATTTTTTTACTTGTGTATCAGCTTCACGAAGTTGACGACGATATCGTGCATGTGTTACTCTCTTCTTTTCAAAATCACGCAATGGATTTTTAAATAATCGTCTTCTTGATGATTGTTGAGGTCTTTTTGGTGTTTCATTGTCAGTATAATCTGAAGCATCCATTAAATCATCATCAGATTCACTGAGCCTTACACGTTTTGGCTCTCTACCTTTTTTCTTTAATCCTTTTTTGTTTTTCTTTTTATTTTCAGAAACTTCTTTCGTTTTTTCCTAAAAATGATTTATTATGCTTCCAAGGTTACATAATAATTCAAACATACCTCTTCTGGATTTTGTTTTTCAGACTTATTCTTTTCTCTAACAAAAGCACAAAACTTATATGGATTAAATGGAACACTATTTGGAACAATGGGCTTTTGTAGTTTTATTCGTTCAGTTTTTCCCTTTAAAGCATTTTGATATACATTATCCAAAATTTCTTGAAATAATACATCTTCATCTTCAGAGCACATAGCTTTTAAAGAAAGATTACGATAACGAGAAGATCCTGGTAATGGTGATTGAGGTTCAAAAATTGTTGTTGAATTATATGATAGATCAATCTCAGCTTCAAGAGTTTCAGCAGTATCAAGAATATCTTAAGTTATACGGTATATAACTTTTTTTTAAATTTTTAAACAAATACATACCACTAAATTTTGTTTTTGTAACTGGCATTGCTTTTTTAAGTGCAAGAACATTATCTGGAGTAAAATTCATTCTAAATTTTTCTGCATGCTCTCCAGAAATTGGTCGGCGAAGTGCACAACTGTAATTTAAAATGTTCAAATATATCTTTTTGGGGAAAAACTCACAGTGGATCATTTTCTCGTATATGAATACCAATATCAGACATCATAAGATCTTCAAATCGATCTAAAGCATCTTCATATGTTAAATCAGGAAAAACAAGATTCTTTTCATCCCTAAAAATTACATATATTTGTCAAAGATGGCATTTGTTTTAGATTTTGTTGCTTACCAATTTTCTTGATTAGTCTCACATAAAAGTTCTAGTAATGCAACATCTTCCATAATTCCAAATTGTCTTTTACCAGGAATAACATTAAAAATTGGTGGTCCTTTGGGATCTAATAAAGTATATTTATGAGTTCGTTTATGTTTAGCACCTTCAGTACCACTTCGAAAACACTATAAAAAAATTTATATTAGCAAAAGAAATTTTCTTAATTGATCTTACTGGAACACAAATATAAGGATTAACATATGAACATTCTAAACATTTAACAATGGGTGCAGGATTTATAATCATTCGACAAAAAATGCATTTTGCTCCAAGCAAATAATTTTGTACAGGTTCGCTTTGAAATTTACCAATAACTGGATCTAATTCTACATGATTTTTGTACTGAAGTTTATTATATTATTCAAAATTTAGAATAATTAAAAATACTAAATTCAAACCTTGGGGGCTGCATACAAAGGTGAAATTTCTGGGATTTTAAGTTCAAATGCTTTTTCGTTTGAAAGTTCTTCTTTTGTTGTTGTTTCTTCATTATCATAACAAAAATCTGCTAATACATCTGGTGTATCATCTCGTGGAGGTGTAATTCGTTTAATACCTTTTGGTTTTGTTAAAGAAGTCTTTAAAGGAATAGCATGAACGGGTGTTCCCTTTTCCTCTTCATCATCTTCATCATATTCTTCTTCTTCTTCACTATCATCAACTTTAGCAGCATGTTTTTCATATGATTTGTTCATATCTGATCAAAATATCATAAAGCAATATATATTTCAACAATAAAATTTTCTGCTGATCATTAATGAATCAAAAGAAAAACAACAAATAATCAATAAAGTTTCCTATAAGTTTGGCAATAAAATTTTTAAACTATTTTATTAACATTAATCATAAACAGTTATATTATTTGTGCCATCAGGAGTCACATACAAAGCGAATCGATGAACGCCCTTGCGATGCGATTTAAAGGGGGGTGAGCTGTCGTTGTTAGTTTTCCTCCCGAAGGGGTTCGTTTCTTCTTCTTTTTTTTTCTTCGTCTTCTCTTTCTCCATTTTTTTTACTGCATTGGTGAGCGTTGTGAGAAATGTCTGTGGCAAAAGAAAAAATGTATGCAGCAGAGTAAAGCGAAATGAAAGAGAACTAAAAGAAAAAGAGCATTCAATTCTTTCAGTTTTTTGCCCTTATTTTGGCGGTAACCTTTAGAATGAAAAAAATGCGTGCAACAAGCTTTACGAATACTTTCAGGCTTTTTTTTCTCTCAACAAGGTTAGCTGCTATGCTTTTTCCATTTTTTAATTAAAAAAGTGCCAGTCTCTGTACTGCAGTGGTTATTTATATCAGTGTGTTTGGAAATAGTAAAAAATATCTTTCAAAATACGTTTTTATTTTTTATGTCTTTTCTTCTTCGGGAATCAGTTTAAAAAAACAGCTGATATACAAAAGAATAAAAACAAAAACAAGTAGCAAAATAATATAAATCAAACAAAAAAGATATGCTATTACCGGGGACTATAAAAAATTTTTAGAAAAAAATATAAAAACGATTACAATAAAAAAAAGAGAAAGTGAAACGAATAAAAGAGAGAACTGCACGCACTGTAAGCGTAAACAACTATAAGTGCCGCTCACAGACAACAACAAGAATAAAAAAAAAACTGAGCTAGTTTGGCTTTTTTAAAAAAAGAAGGATAACTTTTACAAAATAATACTCTTTACAACAGAATCAAAATAAGAGATAAACGAAAGCCAAATTTCACCCGAATTATCAAAGAAAACAGATAAACAAAATATAAAAGATCTCTTAAAAATTTGCATAAAAATAATTATTTAAATATATAGAAAAAAGCGCCTGTTTCAGAAATAATAAGGTAGTTACAGTATAAAGAAATAAAGAGACAATTATTTTTAAACAAAAAAAATTGATCGAATATTTGACCATAGGCAATAACTAAAGCTTTGGTAGTTGAAAGAAGTGCTGCCATGTTTTTTGGCTAGTTGAGCATTTGAAATAAAAAAAGAGAACAAAAAATGTTTTTATGGCTGTGGTGGTTTCAAACTCTTCGCGTTCCAGCTTCATAATCAGCAGCTAAAAATAAGGAAATGTTAGAAATCTTTTTTCTTCTTCATAAATTATTTAAAACATACGTGATTTCTTTTTCCTACAACAAGCAATAACTAAGACAAGGACGATAAGTACTGCAACAATAACAGCAATTGCAAGAATAAGCATTGTATGATTACTGTCAGCATTTTCAGCATCTTTAGATGGTATATCAGTGATTACGGTCGTTGGGGCATCTGTTCCAACAGTTTCTTTTATAATTTCATTGACATTTGGCTGTGTAACAAAATGGGGTTTAAATGTTGATGATTTACGAGGTTCTTCTACTTCGGGTGGTAATTCTCCAGAATGCTAAAAAAAGCAATAAAAAATAAATTAATGACTTCCGTTTTTTTATAGACAAAAAAAACAAACTTCATTAAAATCTTCATCATCTGGACTCATCAAATTTGCACTTCCTTCTAAGGCATCTTCTTCAGATAATTTTTGAGCATAGCTGAGATTGGTCACGCAAAAAAGGAAAAGAATTCCAAGAAGAAGCGAAGCTTTAGCCCGCATTCTAAAATAAAACAGAATAAATAATTTTTAGCTTAAAATAAGAAATGATTTTAACATTTTAAACGATCTTTATATGCATCACAACCCCCGCAAATTTTGTATTTTGACAAGAAAAAACACCATTAAAATGTTATTTTTTTCAAAACGATGGGGATGAGTAAGAAATAGAAGATGTACACGCACGGTCAAAAGTATACTTTTTTCTCTCTCTCTTTTCCCTCCACCATCAGTGATAAGACTAAGCCTACAATCGATTGAACGTTGGAAAGTAGTTATCACACTGTTCTAATTAGTCTTCATTTCCTTTCATTTTAAAATATATTGACGATGATCAAAGCGGAAAAAAGGTAGATGGAAAAAAGGGAAAAAAAAGAATAAGAAAGATACATTATTGTGTTGACATGAATTTTAACCTGCACTAAACAAAAAGTTTTTCTGCGCCAATTAAGTAATTATGCATAAGAAAAATATCCATAAAAATGAATGATTTCCTATTAAAAAGTGGTGGTTATCAACTCATTTATATCTTAAAAGATTATTTTCTAAAATAATAATAAAAACGTACAAATTTATGATTTTTTATAAATAATATAAATTTTATTTAGTCTCTAAGAATGGCCTTAAGGAAATGAGACTTTATTCCCACGCTTTAGCGGCGTGAACAGAGAAAAAAAAGTTTTTTTTGAAAAATCAAACAAACAAACATTTAGAATTATAAGAAATCAGAAAAGGGAAATCCAAATAAATAATAAAAAATAGAAAAGAACAAAATTAAGTAGTTTGCTAAGACATTTCGGTAAATGATTATGGGAGGCTATTTGCAAAGGAGCTGGGTAGATTATCGCAACAAAAACCCTTTTTTAAGGTCAATGTCTACTTATGGTAAGACAAAAAGCTGGCAATTTAATAGAGTTAATAATGAAAAGCTTTGGCAATTATAAAAATAGGAGGAAACTGCTGCAAATAAGTCAGTTACCAAAAAAAGAAAAACAAATCCTAACACATTTAGATTTCTTGAGAGAGAAAAAAGACCTAACACAAAGCCATCTTTTTAAACCACTGTTTTTAGCAATAAGCAAATAGTACTTGACACAAAGACTACCTCTATACTTTTCATATATTTCGTTCAATGTTGTAGTTTTAAAAAAGGAAGGAAGGGTTAAAAAAACTCGGGGGAGCTTTTGCATCCAATAAAGGGGATGCGCTCACCAGATAGATCGGCTAACATTGAAGTAGTAGTAGCGGAAATCTAGTGCGCGAGTAAACTAAACAAAAGCAAACACTATCGCACCTGCTTTTTCTTTCTCCTTTTTTGTGGTTGCTTTAAAAAATTTTTTTTTCTTGCAATCAAGTATGCCATTCTTGATGATTGTGCAAATGAACAATCACGGCACCTGTCTTATAGAGTGACTTCTTGTTTTTCTTCTTCATCATCTACATTCTACATTACCACCATCATCTTGTTGAGCCTAATTAATAAAAATAAAAGTAGTAAAAAGAGAAGGGGGAAGAAAACAATCGAAAAATGAGATGAAGCATAAAGGTGTCAAATATGAATAATTTTTGTTCAAAATTATTTTAGACAAAAAAGCAGGAAGAATCTCTTTTAGCTCTCTTTCCCAAAAAATCAGAGAAAAAAGATGGAATTATGTGGATGATGTACAAGCTGAAGGTCAACACTAGACAACAAAATAGAGATTGACGCGGTTGATAATGGTATTGCGCTGAATAAAAAAGAAGAGAAACATACGAATGGCAAAAATTATACGTTTTATTGAAAAGGCCAACATATTTGTGGTAAGAGATTGAAAAAAAGAGCCGACATTGATCGCACATAAACGATTCACAAAAAACACATACGCACACCAGACGATTGACGATATCATTGAGCCGGATCTTTAAAGCCTTAAACGGATCAACAAGTGAAAAATAGGGAACAACATTTTTTCAAGCAATTAAATGTACATCAAAAAGTCTTTTTATAGAGGGAAGGAAAAAAAACAAAAGAAGAAAAGTTGATTAAGAAAGTTTGCGGTAGTTTTTTTTCGTTTTTCATTGTTAAAGAAGGAAGACAGCTGCCAATAGCAGGGTAACTAAAAAATGACACAATTTAACGAAGGCAAAAAACATTGGTACTCATAGTTGCTTAAAAGCAAAAATCGAAAATAACATTAGTAATAAAAAAAGAGTGACCGAAAAAGAAACGTTTTGTTTCCTTCCATTTGGAAGAAACAATGTTATCAGTAATGGTCTTTTTTGTTTGAATCATAATTGCTTTTGCATGGAAGGCAAAAGAAGGAAGAAAAAAGAAGAAAAGAGGCGAAAAAAAGAGAAGTGAGGAGAAGTTTAAACAAACACTTTGCAAAGAACGTAACAAATCAAATCAAATAAAGTGAGAAAAAATTGGCCCTTCTGTGTGTTAATTGAAGCTTTTATCTTAAAAAATCTTTGACTCTTCTTTTTTATTCGATAAAAAAATAAAACAAAAAGCAAAACCATTCAGTTGAATGTATCTTTTTCTTTTTACTGACTGACGTAACGGGAAATATAAAAAAGTTGATTGGACACGAAAAATAGGAGAGAGTTAGTTATTTGTTAAAAAATAATGTTCAATTTTTATTCAATAGTAAAACGTGTTTTATAAGAAGACAGAAAAACCCAAAAATGGCCAAAGTCAATGTTTCTGGCGATTTTCTTTTTTTGTCTTCTCTTTTTTTCGGGTTAAAATTGCCCATTTCTTTTTCTTCTTTTTTGTAATTTGGGAGTGTCGGAGTGCGCAATCGGTTAAAATAAAACGGAAAAACATTAATAAAAAATTGTATCTATATCAAAAAGAAATGAGAAAAAGAGAAGACGCCTTTTGTTTCAATGATACAATAAACATAATAGAGGATTAAAAACTATGAAAAAAATACTATTATTTTTGACCAATGATAGAGAAAAAAGAAAGTCCAGCCTTGAAAAAAAGCTTCATTTCTAAAACGTCAAACTTTATTTTTCTGTGTCTCTGGATTTTTCGGCTGCTTCTTCAAGGACAAGATTTCTTCCTTCTTTTTTTAAGGGTTACAAAACAAATTTTATTTAAACATCATTTTTCTTCTATCTATCATACAAATGAAAACAAAAAAAGTTTCCGTCTAAAATTGCGTACATTGGCAAAAAAATTATTTTTGAGGAAAAAAAGACTAAACAGTTATAACGCGCACTCTCCGCCTTGCATTTGCTCATCACTTTTTTTTGCTTGTCCGGGACGCTTCTCTCTTTTTTTACATTGCCTGGAAAAAACAAAAGCGTTTCAGAGTCAGTCACTGCTTCCAAAATTCCTTCCATATATTGTACAAAAATACGATGGAAGACTTAGTATGATAAGGGTGAAAAAAATAAAAAAGCGAAGAAAAAACAAAAAAAGATGAATGCCCCTTTTTTTCGCTTCCACACATCAAAAAAGTTTCACTGACCGCTCTTTTTTTCTTCAAAAAAATGAAAAAATAGAAAAACATTTGAAATGAATGTAAAATGCAAATGTGACTTTCTTTTTTCCCCCTTCACATTTTTGCTTCATAATTACAATCGTATAATTAGACAAAACAAATGGCGCAAAACGCAACTCATTACCGTCACACCAAGGATGGTCAAATGTCCAAAAATTGCCTTTTGAAAGTTCAACGAAAAAATAACAAAGACATTTATACTGTTTTTTTTCTCCATTTTCAAACATAAAAAACTTTTGTACAGAAGACTAAAACGAAATAAGAAAAGCAACGTCAAAAAAAAGTTGAAACATCGTCATGTTATTTTCTTTGCCGTTTTGATGGCGTGATTAAGCATCCTTTTATTTTCTTCTCCTTCAATGCTTTTCTCCCATTTATTTTTTAGGGCATCATGACTACTACGTTCATAGTATTTTTTTCTTCAGTTTTCAATTAGCATAGCTTTATTTAAAAATCTAAGAAAGCAAAATAAAAACAAAGAAAGTAATGCTCATTGGTGCCAAAAAAATTTATATCATTTTCTATCTTTACATTTATTTTAGAAAAGCAGTAAAAACATGAAACAAAAATGTGATAGGCGCAGACATGAGAAGAAGGAAGGAAGGAATGAATGGCACAAATTGGTGCCGAAGTCTATTTTCTACTTATATTTTTTAAAAGAGAAAAAAGAGCATAATTATACTTAAAAAGCAACAAATTTAAAAAGTTGTAATTTTGAGAAACAACAACTTTTTATAACTTTTCTTTTGGAGTTGAGAAAATTCTTAAAAAACATACTTGTTAGACACAAAGGCGCGAAATTGAATCTTTCTTTTTTTCTTGTTGCTGTCAAAAAACGGCAGGAGGTCGCGTAAAATGGTCATCAAAATAACAATGGCATCTTTTTAACCCGTTTCTTTTTTTTGATGCATGCAAATGAGTTATATTTCTTCTTTTTTAATATATTAAAACAACTTTTTAGGGATCAGCTTTTTTACTAGTGGCTGCCAAGTGTTTTAGTTAAATCCACCGATTAAAGAAAGGAAGGCAAGATAGGCACTTGACCATTGATTGAACGGAAGTCCGAGAAATTAGTTATTCTTTTGAGGATTTTTTGCTCGTCTTAATAGTTTCCTTTTTTGGGAGAATTAAATGTTGCGCGGGTTTTTAAGGATAGCTATGGGTTATTAATAAATCCCCAAAAAAAATTACGCGATCTAATAAAATTAGAAAAAAAGCAGTGTTATTTGAAAAAGTATAAAAAAGGAAGGAAAAGGACAAAAGGACTGATGTTACAGCATCGAAAAAAATGGTGGTGAAGTTCAGATAAAAACTTTTTTCAACCTTTTTTTGAAAGGAATTGTAATAACGAAATAGAAGCAACGAAAGGGATGGGAAAAAAAACTATACTAACAACATTGCCATCTTTGTTCAACCTCTTTCTTACCTCTGAAAAAATGAACTTGAAAAGGGCAATCGGGCACAAAGAAAAAATACATTCTTCTCTTCTTTTTTTCTCACTTTTAATGTTTAACAACAATAAAAAACAACGAAAAAAGCAAACGAAAAAAGTTTTTTTGGCAAAGATCTTTTAAAAAATATATATTTTTAAAAACGGCGGAAAAACTTCTTCAAAGTACTAAGAAGCATATCTGTCGTAAGTTACAAAATGGCACATATAATATATAGCATGCACTTGATGATGAATGAGAGTTGCATGAAAATGAATGAAGCTTGAAAGGCTTGTGTCTTTAAATGAAATACTGCTTCTGCGCAGTTATAGTATGAGTTGCAGCAATAAAAGTCATAGCTTTCAGACTCTTGTATAATGATTGCAAGAAAAAAAGCAGTCCCACAATTTGTCAAAAAAAGGAAAAGTAGGGCACCTCTTGTCTTCAAGCTATTAAAGACAGAATTTTACGATCTTTTATAGCAAATTAGTTTAGTTAGCTTTCAAAAACTGATCCCGTGTTGCGACCAATGACAAATGAAAATTTTTTGGAAACATTTATTTGGAAGAAGTGAAAAAAATATTTATCGTCAATATTTTATCGTTTATAACGATCTTATATTTTTCAATAAAAGTGGGAACGTTCACAAAATTAATGACACTATCAAGTTTTTATGTCTTTATTTTTTGCTATTTGCCGACACCTGACAGCGCGCAACTTCATTATTTTTTAACAAATATTTTTTTGCAGGAAAAAAAGGTCAAAAAATATAAATAATTATTACTCATTTTTTGTAAGCTAAAAACGGAGAAAAAAAGGAAAAGTGAAAAATACTCATCTATAGACGAGTCTCTTAAATACTCAACTGTTACAACGAAATCACCTCATTTTGTTATTCCGGAAAAGAAGAGAAAGAGAGAAAGCGGGGAGGATGAAAAGGTGCAAAAAATTTGATAACATGGCAGTGCCGATGCATGATGAATCAAAACTCTTCATGAGAACATAACAAGCTTTGACCACTGAAATGAAAAAACGAAGAGAGAGAGAGTTGATTTTTCGAGAATCTGTAAATACCAAAAAACAAAAAAAAATAATTGAGTAATCGTCGGGGAATTTTCAAAAGAATGAGAAAAAACAGACAACAAAAATGATCACTGATTCTGATTTTTTATCTGACGAAATTCATAAAAATAAATGAAACATAACTGAAAGACAAAAAAAGCATCATCAAAGATTAAACAAATTTTGGTTTTCATTTTAGCTACAGTAACCAAAATAAAACTTTAAAAATATCCAAATAAAAAGGACTGATAACTCATTAATAATTCTAAAAAACGGTAATTCCAATGAGCATAAACATTTTAGTGTCAAAAAGAAAAATGTAACAAAAGATGCAAGCAAGCAAGTAATGGCAAAGAAAATAGTTTTAGATTTAGCTTTTTTGTGTGACAAATATTTGCGCACTCCCGATGACAACGGATGCGCTGCAAAAATGGAGCAGTGACCGCAAAAAAAGCTTAAGTTTTTGCAAATAAAGGTTAATCTTCTTCAACTAAAAAAACTGATGGCAACAACGTTTAACACAAAAAAATAAAAGCAGTGGTAGATGGCAAAATTTTTGTTGCTTATTCTTTAAAAAAAATAGCGTTATGGCTTTAACAATACGTGACAATCAGCTGCTGCCACTTACTAGAGATTGATTAGATTGACACTTTTAATGAAAACAATTTTTGTTTTTAAAATCATTCAAAAATAAATTACTTTTTGAAGTGCGAAATTAAAAATTGACACAAATTATATTACTGTATTTTTTATTCTAAGAATCTTACTGTAAAATTATTTCTGTTATACATTTTTTGATGAAGTCAAATCCGTCATTAAAGATAAATTAATGTAAATAAATTTCTAGGTTTGCATTTAAAGTATGTTAAACATGCGCGTCCTCATTTTCTTACATATCAATAAAAAATTCAAGCAACAGATAATAACAAAAACAACAATTTATGACCGGTAAAGCTTACAAACCTCGTATTACAAAATTCTTAGAAACATATGTATAAAGTAACATAACAAAAGCTATAAACAATCTTTTTTAGCTGATAAAATCATTTTCTGAATATCTTTTTAATAGCATTTTTTCTTTTTACAATAGCAGATTGCACTCTATCCAAACGTTTTGTTACAGCTTCATGAAGACTCCGAATTTTTGATGCAATTCCTTTTGTTGTTGGATATTCGTCAATGCTTTCTTTCTCAAGCATTTTTAAAGCAGCTTCAGTTGGTAAAGACTAAAACTTTAAAATTATAAAAATATAATATTAAAAGTGCAACGCCTTACTTCATTTCCAAAAATAGAACCATCTTTTTGAACGGTAATGCTGAAATCATTATCATAAGCAATTTGATCCACCAAATCGCTAACAAGAAATATAATGTCTTCACATTCTTGAGTTGAAAGTTTACTATCACGCATTGAAGCAATCATTTTTTCAAGATGCTGTTGAGCAAAAACTTCATTATGATCTTCTTCTTCATATTCATCAATGGATGCTCTTCCTTTCTTACCGATTGGGTAAAGATTACATACAGTGCAAGTTTTATTGTGAGGCAAACCTTAATAATAAAAACTATTAAACGTCAAAACAAAAACAAAACCGTTACCTCCTAAGCGAGAAGTGCCTAATCCAGTAGCAATAACTCGATCAAATTTACCCCAACAAAGCGGAACATTTTCAGTATAATAAATTTCAACCCATACTGCTTTATTGACATAAAATTCATAGCCACGAGGACCATACAAAATCTTAACAAATGGATTATTAGGTGATATTGGAACCAATTTATCCATACAAAATGCATCCGTTCGACTGCCTTTAATGCAAATTACAACAGTCACATAATGAGTTAATCTGTTACAATCTAAAACATGCTTAAATTACGGTAGTTTAAAAGAAAAACCTTTAAAAACGGCTTACAAAAATCACTAAAATACATATTAACTATTTCAGGATCAAGTAAAACTTCTGCAGGAAGAGTCATACGAATATTTCCAAAAGGTGATGAAGGAGGCAAAGTACCATTGGGAAGAAGACGTGCAGAAAAAAATAGACCAAATATCATTCCATTGGTAGGATTTGCTGCTTGTCCATTATCATCTTTTATATATTTTCTCATAATATTTTCTGACCGTACTTGAATATCATCCCAGTAACATTGCGGTTTACATCTATAGAGTATACGAAAGGGATGCATTTGAGGACGACTTGCACATACATAATCAAGAGCTTTTCTAAGTAACAAATTCATTTCATCCATTGAAAATGCTAAAAAGCTATATTTTTTTAAAGTAATAATTTTACAAAAACATACTAGCTCGAAAACGAATTGTTCCTTCTGCGGTATTCATCCCTCTTGCATCTTTAATACAAAATTCACAAGTATAAAATACACCAGGTTGAGTTTTAAAAGAATATTCACTTGCATTTCTGTCTATTTCAGCAGTATCTAACAATTTATCATTTTCAAAAATTTTAATTACATGTGATTGAGCAAGTTGAGCTAAAAATCGCTAAAATTTAAAACTATAAATATAAAATAACAAGCACTTACGAGCTAATATGGGTTTTTGCCAACGAACCGAACATTCTTTTGCACTTTTCCTTACATATAATATAACTTCAACTGGTTTAGCTGGAGCACCAAAATCTTTCCATAATTCCATATGTGGAGTTTTTAATGGTATAATAGGGGGTAATGCCCGTGGGGTCCAAAAATCTGGACGATTAGCTGGATTTCTATGATATGGTATCGGTGGACTCATTTCATTAAAATATGGTGGCTTTGCATATGGTGGAGCAGCTCTTCCCAGTCTTCCATAAGGATGAATAGACGACATTAATGGTGTAGGATGAGATGGCATAGCATATGGTGGAACAGGAGCTGGTCGATGAACAGGATGAATTGGCCGATATTGAAGATCATGTTGTGCCCAAGGTTTCCATGTTTCATTGTTCCACATATCATAAAGTTTTTAATATCTTAACTTTACTTAAAAATAAGTTAAAAAAGATTTAAAATTGTTTGAAAAGTAAGCGAACGTTCTTGGTAAGACTTTTTTTGTCGAACAAAAAAAAGATTTTTTAAAACTATTCCTCAAAATCAAAGATGATCCAAAAATTTAATTATTTCAATGTGTATTTTCTAAAAACAAAAACAAAAGCAAAAAATGATAAAGTAGTGGACATGTGCCAGACACAAAGAAAGAAGCATTCTTTGTGTTAAAAATGGAACGTAAAATGAGGGTTCTGCTTCTTTTGTTCTGATCCTTGCAGTGAACATTACATTCTTTTTAGTTACATTCTTACGTGTTCTCCCTTTTTTTATAAATTTATGTGACAGGAGAAAAAACAACCGAAACTTATCCCAAATACCAAAATGCCATTTATAAATTTTGTCAATAAATTTATAATCGCAAAGTCTTAGAGACAAGGAATGTATTAACGTAAAGATGATGCAACAGTAAATACTTGTGGAAGACCCTATTTTGGATATGTTTGTTTCACTTTTTATGCTACAAAGTCTGACCAAAACAATACAATGTTACTATTTTTATAAATTATATACAATACGAATTCTATTTTTACATATGTGATAATCTTTCCAAGCTATTTTGGTATAACAAAAAATGGAATCAAATTGCATTGGATTGATGTCACACGCATAATACCAAATGACCATTTCCCTTATACGTCCTTGCTTGAAAGTAGAATAAAAAGCAACACATGAAAAATAAAGAACCTCTTTCTTTGATCCGATAAGAACATCTGCATACATCATTAAAGGGAAGAGAAGGAGGGTATATATATAAGTAAACGCCTGCTTTTTTTGTTTTAAAACATTGTCCTTAAAAGGAGGATTGCCATTAGGGCAGGAGGAAAAAGCAGCAACAGAAGAAGCTTTTAGGCTGCCAATTTTTTTTACTCATTTTGTTTTAAAAAAATCTTTATTTCATTTTTAGGTAAAATTATACATTCTGAAAATGTCTTCTCTACGATTATTTATTATTTTTTCATATATTTTTTTATTTACCGTATCCGCGCATCCAATGATTTATGGAAATGCTGTTGTTGATTCACTTGGTGATGCCCGACAAATGACAAAAAGAACTTTAGCTTCTGGAAGATGGGGATTGCGGCCTGGAAAGCGTTCAATGATAATTGAGCCAAATTATGACTATGATCCTTCTCAACAACCACTGCAGCAACAACAGATCTTTACAGACCCATCGCAAGCAATTTATCACTTATGGTTACTACCCTAAAACTATCCTTTTCTACGGTAATTTATTTCATTTTCATAAATTTTATCGTTTTTAATTCGTTTATTCTTGTTAAATCTTAAAATGTCATTTTAAATAAATTTAGACATTTATGCTTTTTGAAAGATATTTTTTTGGAAAAAATTTGTGTTACGAGAAAAACAAAACCAAAATAAAGTATCAGTTTAACCTAATTGAATTCCTTTTTTTCGAAGGCAAGCTTCCCACGCGAATTGTTTCTTGTCCCAAACAATAAGTTGATTCTATTTTTTTTCAAATGAGATAATAGTTTAGCAATGTTCAAAACATATTTTCACACTTTTTTTTGACTCAAAGAAGCGAGCGACAAATGAGCAAAAACATTTAATTTGCGAGTATGATTAAAAGTTAAACATTAAACAATTTATTTTTAACTTTTGCACAAGCAAGTGATGTAATTAATTTAAATTTAACAATACTCTTGAGATTGCAAAAAAAACAATATTCAAAGAGATAAAAAAAATAATTAAAAAAACAGAATAACTAAACTAGCAAATACATAGATAGAGTGACAAAAAATGGTGAAATTTCTACGCTTTCAAAACTTGGCATTTCAACATTTCACTATTATAACTACTTTTTTTTTATTTTTTTATTTTATTTTTCACTCCAGAAAAAAATTAAATTAAATATGAAAAAAACAAAAACATGTTGCAATAAATATAATTTTTTGATTTTAATGTTGATTCGTGAAAAAATTATTATGCATTGTTGCATTGATGAAATTTTCAAGGGAAATTATTTTCGGTCGAACAATGTTTGAATCAATCTCAGAACATATTAAAGATGTGTTTGAATGTAATGCTTTAACTACAAGATTTAATGGATAGCATTAAATTTTCGTATAAACCTTACCATATGGATATACAGTTGGATCAAGATCAGGACTTTTTGACGTTGTAATAAGCGTTCCATCTTCAATTTGTTGAATATTTGAGCTTACTGCAGCAGCATTTAGAAGGCGGATGTCTTCGATGAACGTTTTAGCTGAAATGCTAAATAAATTATAATGCTTTAAAAATATGCATAATTCTCACAAACAAATCTGCAAATATTACAAGAAGGATCCAATTGATTAAAAATGTTTGTAATTGTTGTTGTGCCTGGTACGTAAGATTGAAGAGGAAAATTCAAATTATCATGATAGTTTGAAAACATAGCTAAAGTTGCAGGTTGCGGTGTTAATGATAGAAAAGACTGAAGAATCAAAGATGAATCTTGTTTGTTTAAATCTACAGCAGGTGTCTCGTCTTCTTTTGACAAACCATTTGAAGTAATAGCATTAAAAGCCGTGTTTGCATTAAAATCTTCAAATGGATATCCAAATAAATGAAGGGATTCTAAAATTAAAAATTTATGCTTTTAAACTTGAGTTACTCTCACCGCCCAATTTGTCAGCACAACCAGAAGCGCATAATTCATTGAAATCATTCGTCATTGTTGTATGTGCTAATGCAGTTGGGGAGTCGAGAAGAATATTTGGATTAACTTGATATTGGGGGTTTGAAGTGATAACTGATGCTGCCGGCGTAAATGACACAGGAGGTTGAGCAGGAAAGGATAAATTATTAGGAAGTTGCCGTCTTTCAGCATATTTATCATCAGGTTTAACATCTGAGGGCGTATTTGATGTTTTACGACGATCTTTATCACTTAAGTCGATAATATTATCTTTTGCACCACAAGTGATTACAGCAGAATGGTGTTGTTTCAAACCATTTTCTGAAATTTTTTACTTTCATAATTAACTAATTTGCAATCTTTTTACGTGGAATTTCTCGATCGCCATTTGCAGGTGGAACAATCACATCATCTTTTTTAGGCAGTTTCTTCTGAGGTGGACCAAATACTCCCAAATTAAAAAAAGAATTACACGAGCTTTGATTAGCTTTACGACATTTCTTGACATCTTTTTCTGACATGATATTGGCGATATCTTTTTGTAGCTCTGTAGAAGATCTGGTTGTGCTAGTATTGGATGCTGCAGTTGCACTTAAGTTTTGACAAGCTTCAATCATTGAGGCACTATCATCTGACTGCAGTTTCTGAGATTTGCCATTGTTACCAGCAGAATTGTCAAAAGAACGTTTTTCTAAAAACTTTTTTGTTTCGCGTTTTAAAAACAGAAGGTTTATTACTTGATTTTCCATTGTTAGAGATCACAGATAAAGATTCACCAGTTTTGTTTGCAGAGCTGTCTTTCTAAAATTTGGCTGATGATTTTGCAACAATTTCAGAACTTACGGAAGAAGCAGCGGCATTTCTTGATGCTGAGGAGCACGACAGTGGTAAATAAGTGCTACCATTTATTTTAACTGATGCTCCTTTCCTATTTGATTCAGAGTTGACATGACAGAGTGAACGAGAAGAGCATGGTGCTTCGGTATTGGATGAAATTGTTGAAAGATTTTGAACGTTCGAAGTTACACAAAATCCGTCTTCAGCTGTGCTCTTAAAAAATTATGGTAAACATTTGAATAAAAAGCAAAAAAGGAAAAACCATTAAAATACTTTTATTATTAAAAAAGCAAAATTTTTCCATTTTAGTGTAAAGCGAAAATGTTTGAACTAGCAATAAAAAACACTAACCGATTTGTAAGGAAATGCTGCAGATTGGAAGTTCATTCTATGAATACCTGGAACTAATGTTGGCTTCTTAAAAACTCCACGCGTTGGAAGAATGTTAGAAGTCATATTAACGTTTTTCCGTTGTTGTATTGTGCTTTTAAATGGACTGGCATAAAATTGACCTCTTGGAGAGGAAGAATAGAAAGGCTAAAAATGCAACGTATACTGTATTTCATATTCGTTAGTTGGTTAGAGTTTTGGAAGAATCTAGCTTTAGATCAACATTAAAAATTATTTTAAATTTGATCAGTCTTTGCTTCGCTAAAAAAATTATAAAACTCACATTTACTGCTGAAAATCTCTTCAATGAGGGTTTTGGAAAATCCTTATTGCTTTTTTGCATTTTAACCAAAAAAATTTGGCAGACAAATTGTTTTTAGAAAAATAATAAACAAAGAATGCGCGCCACCAGCATAAAAGACATGAATGATGGAAAATAATAATCGAGTAAAAAGCGTTAAAAAAAACACTTTTCTTTGTTATAAACACATTTCCTCGTTTTTGTAATATTTTTGAGGCAACCTTTCTTTATCAATCAATGTACCGAATCATTAGCATTGCTCCTTTTTTTTGGAAGGCTGTGTATGCTTCTTTTTCTTTGAATGTCTATAAAAATAAATAGACATTGTGATTCTTTTTTGTTTAAGAGATCATAGTGCTTGGCTTACAAATGTTTTATTCATTCTTATTTTTGTGTTCTGAGAACGTAGAAAGCATTGTGGTCATTTTATAATGTTTATTTGTGAAAAAAGTAAAAAGCAGTAAAATTATGTCGATTAATAGAGGAACATAATAGACATCACTGTAGGAACCTAAAAAAACAATAAGGACAATATTCTTAAGCAATACGATTGATGTCATTAAAGCTTGATACAATGTAATACAATGTTTCAGATGCTTAACATATAACTAATATCTGTATAAGCAAACTTATGCGTCTATGTTCCTGTTATAGTTTCAAAGAATTTTTTAACTGTTTTTTTGATGGTGTTGTAATAACGGAAAGCGACAAAGCTGCTTTTCAAGTATATGTTGAAACAATAACTTAAAATCCAAAAAAATTTTTATCGATATTTATGAGGTACAATTGGAAAAAAAATATGATGAAAGTATAAAAATTGAGTTTTATTTAAATCCATAAAAATTCAACAATAAGTTATTGATAGCGGTGTTTACGATTTAAAAAAAATGTCTCCGTCTCCACCACCGCCAATAGCAAAACACATTACCACCACCGCCGGTGGCGCTTTGATCGCTCTTCGATCTTTTCCCAAAATCACTACCACCACCGGTGGCGGTGGCGGCAGTGACTCGGAAATACTGATTGATAGTAGATAAACCTTTGTTAACTTTGTGTTTCAACTTTGATTCTTTTTTGAAATAAAAATGTGTTTGATTCATTTATTGCACTGAGTTGTGACGACAAGAGCAAATTTTTTGACAAAAAACATTTGTCAAATGAAGAATCGAAAGTGTAATATAATTCCTTTTTCTCCCAGAAGTTTTTTACTCATCGTTTTCAATATTTCCGCCAATCAGAAACTTTTTTATGAAATTTAAAATGACAATATAAATTAGAAAAACACCACCAAACGTTGCTACAAGGCTTAGAAATGGATAAATTAATTGATCACACATACGTAATACTTCATTACGCCACATTAACAACGCTGAATGCTGCAAAGTTAAAAATGTATATTATGTTGTAAATACCAAGTTCCTTATTGTTTTCATTAGGCAAACATAAGAGAAAGTTATGTATAAAAGTTAAAAAATTATTGTGTTTTTTCATCACAGTAATAAATAAAATTCAGATGCCTTGAACCGGTATTTATTTAATTAAAAAACGGAAACAAACATGTTTTTTATTGAACATCTTGACTTTCACTTTTGTTTTTTCTTTATGCGCAGCAGTGATCATTTAAAAATTAAAAAACTCTTAAAAACTAAAAGCCGAAGAAACTCATCTAATATGGATTCATTTTTTAAAAAGAGGTATGGACTATGGATTATAAAGCCATAAAAGACTTTAAAATTAGCTTTAAAAACGTTATAATAAGCTAGAAGTGAACGGTTTTTTATTTGGCTTGCAAACATCTTTAACATGTGTGTAATAATTTTTCAACATTGAATCCACTAAATATAAGTGATTTTTTTATATTTAATTTTGTCCGCATTTATTCATTCTAAAATTGACAGTTGTATGCCTCTGTCAATGGAAGTGCCACTTTCAGCAATGTCTTCTTCTTTTTCCTTCTGCATAATTGCTATATCATTTTCTTTTACTTACTATTTAATTTTCCTAGAAATGCATTTAATTAAATGTCGTCCAACGTTCATTTTTGTTGCCTTTATTAATATCCATGAAAAAACTAATAATAATTTTAATCTACATTTTCGTATCATATATATTTTCAAATAAACTTTTTTAAGCGTCAATATTTTATCTTCTTTGCTAACAATGACATAATAAAAACCACTGTGTTTATCATAAAAAAAATTGTACTATGAAAACTAAGAATGATTCGAAATCAAATCAGTCGATTTTTTGAACGTGTGAAAATTAATTGGACCTCTTAGACGAACATTGTCGTTTTGTTTTTGTAAATGAATTGGTTGAAAAACGTTTTGTGTTTTTATATAAAAAAGTTAATTTAATCATGCAATTTTTTCCAAAGCGTGCGTTTCCCATTAAATCTTATATATTTGTTTTAAAACTTTTGGTAAATTTTTCATTTAATTTTTTTAGTGTCAATTTTTATAATATGTTTGCTATTACTTTACTACTGCTTTTTATTTTATCATTTACTGTCTCTACTGCTTATGTGACAACAACAGAATTACCAGAAAATGAAAAAAATCTCCCATGGAACGTGAAAGGGTCAAGTAATTATTTTACACAATGCCCTATGGGTGACAATAAATTTTTTGCATGTAATTATCATCGAGCAAAGCCAAGTTGTGTTTGTAATTACGATGAATCAATATCGGTTCCTGTAAGTTCTTGTATCAGCTTGCCCATTTTATTGCTTTCTTTTTTTTAGCACCCAAATCAAGATACATGTGATCATGTTGTACCAATCCCTGATGAATCTGATATTGTCGCAAAAATTACTATAACAAAAGATCGCCATGACTTTGATTTCGAATTTCATGTTGTTGAAAATCTTGCAAAATATGGAAAAGTTCCAGAAGTAAAATCGAAACTTGTCATTTATGAGATTAAAGTGAAAATTAATTTTAGGATGAAATTGTTGTAGTTCGTAAACACTGCATTGAAGGATTACCAGATATGCGAGCATTATATATTGTTTTAATGGCTAATGATACATTTAAATCAATTCCACAACAATGGCTAACCAAAACTCACCCTTTAAGAAAACAAAATGATCTAAATATTACTGATATCGAAATTATTAATGGCTCTGATTTGCCCCCCGTTGGGCAACCAATTTATGGTACAACTCTGCATGGGCATGAATATGCTAAATCAGAATTATTAATGATTTTGGTACTTGTTATTCTTGTTGGAAGTGTTTTATTTTTTGCTTTTTATTCCGTTAGAAAATGTCAAAATCGTAATCGTGGGTCTGTTAAATGGACTGCTGTTGATACTGCTTAAAGGAAAATGACCTATAAAATCTATGATATTTATTATTGTTGAAAATGATTACTTAAAGTAATAGAAAATATTTAAAAGCAATATTTTTCGATAAAATTTTATATTGTAAATTTGTTTTTGCACTAAAATTTATTTTTTTCCAAATGTTGTCAATTATAATTGTAATCATGAATATAGAACTTAAAAATGAAAGAATTTTAAATGCTATTATTGTAAGCTTTTTTGTAAATGAAAATTCTATTATACCGCATAAAACAGTTTTTGTGAATTTCATTTTTGCGCAAAAAGGACTACGAATTAATAAGTTGATGACTTGTCGTTGTTTCAATGGTTGAAATTCTATTCTTAATCAACGAAAAATAACAATCACAATTTTTATGAAATTTTTTTGTAGGGTAATTTTGCAGACTTCTTATTTCTTTTTTTAAAATTAGAAAGAAATATTTGCATTTATTAATATATTTAAATAAAAGTTTTTTGTTACGAAAGAGGTTCGCACCAGTGTACTCGTTTTTGGTCGAGCATCGCCGCCGCCGCCGCCGCCGCCGCCGCCGCCGGCGGCGGCGGCGCTGCCAGATGCCGCCAGAGCCCAAAAATTTTTTTCAAAGGGGGGAGTACGTGAAAATTCCAAAATTTTTAAAAATTTTTTATTTCATTGTCTATTGTTCAGGCATGATGGAAAATAGGTTTAATATACTTTCTGCAATATTTTTGCCACGAGGAGCAGAAGTTTTCGGTTTTTTTCATATTGAATTTTAAAAATGATATTGCAGCATTAGAAAAGGTGGTGAAATATATTCCATCAAATGGGAATAAATAAGAGATTTAATATGCACAATAGTTTAATTAATCTGTATGAAATCCAAACAAATTCCAACGATTTTAAAAAATTTTGGGCAAAAATCAGCGCCGCCGCCGCCGGCGGCGATGCCGCCGCTCCTCAAACATCGCCGCCGCCGCCACCGCCGCCGCCGCCGCCGGCAGCGCCGCCGGCGTCGCCGCCACGCCGCCGGCGGCGGCGGCGAAAGAACACTGGTTCGCACCATCGGATTTAGAAGAATTTCATTTACGGTCTTGGAAAAAGAATGACCAGCTTTTTTGGATGCATGTGATTGAAAAATATCTTATATAAAGCGAATGTTTGGGCATCACTACAATTTTCTTGTTCTTTACAGCCTTTATTTTCATTTTCATCAATTTTTGTTTATTGTTAATCTTAAATTTCCATCATTTCGGTTGACAAGAATTTTATGGCATCGAATACTCTTATATTTTCAACTCCTTATGATTCTGTAACAATTCTGAATCGATTACTTTCACTTTCTGAATCTGCATTTCTTTTTCATTTCAAATTCAAATGTCCCCCAACTATCAAAATTCAAGAAACTGTTTCTTGAAAACTGATGAAAATTAATAGGAAAATTGAATTCAAACCATGAATGCACAAAAAACGTTTTTTTTACAAAAAATTTTACTTTTTTTTTGAAAAGGATACTGCAGCAATATTACTATGTATTATTAATTGAAAATAGCATTTTGTCAAAACTTTTAACGTTTATGCAAAAATGTATGCATGTGTATTTGACTAATTAAAAATTATTCTTTTTGTTTATATTTTATATTTAAAACAAATCTAATATGGATGGTCCGGCTCACCTAGTACTGCCATTAATACAGATTAAATATTTTAAACTAGGATTTCATTAGACCATTTGCCAGACATATTTTATTAATTCATTCTTCCGGCAAAATTGATTTAATAATAATTTTTATACATCCGAAGATGAAAACAAAAATAATAATATGTACATACAATAAAAAAAAGAAAAAGATACATAAAAATTACAAAAGAAAAATCTTAACAATTTAGCTAAACAATTAAAAATAAAAATTTTTTATTTCATTATTCATGAGATATTGCTTGAATTCATTCTTTTTTTTTTGAAGTCGGAGATCTTGATTTTTAGATTATTCATAAAGCTGGATGTTCGTTTTGCAAAATGGTAAGATTTAAATTTGTTTGAAATTTTGTGTGATGATTTGTATACTTTTTTATATCTTGTATCACGAGTGGGTTCATGTTGCAGCGATGAATCATTTGATGTCGTTGTGTGTAGAAACTCGAATCCAGTTTGAAGATCAATTATGTTTCTTCTTTCATGCAGAGATTTCATATTGTATTTTTTGAGTCGTTCTGGATATCTCGGAATATTTTTGATATCAGTAATTCTATTTTGTCGTCGATACAACATTCTGGTAAATATTTTCTGAGGTCTTTCCAAATAATTTGCTATTTTTTTGACTTGAATATTAAATAATTGACTACCGTATTCCAAAATTGGGCGAACATAAACATTAAATAAAAATATAAGAACATCTTGATTTGAAATCAGAACACGTTTCATAATAGCGAATAAAGATGCCATTGCTGAACCAACAACTTTTTTGATATGAGCATTTGGTTGAAGGTTATTTTCTAACATAATACCAAGATCATGAACAATAGGTACTGTAGAAATCGGAACATTATTAATGAAATATTTTGCTGTTTCATTTTTGGGGCCATATTGAATATGGAATATTTTTGAAGTAGAAGTAGGCATTGAATTTTCAGAAGACCAATTAAATACTGCATCAATAGCATTTTGGATAATTGAAATATCAAACGAATTTCTATGATAAGAATGTCACAATTAGGCGTTTTTGTTAAACAGGTAATACTGATTATCTTCTTGACTCTTTACATTTTGAAATTCTATTCTTTTCTTGTCTTTCGTATTCCAGTTTTTACGTTTAGTTAAACAAAATTAGTTCCAAATACATCTAGAGTTTTTCACACAACAAACTTCTGCCATCCGTAATTAACACCTTTTTTGTTTCAAAACGTTAACACATTTTTAAAAATGGAAAAAATAAAATACAATGGTGACATTTTTTTCTTTATTTTTTTACCAACATTCACGCTATAGATTTACACAAGTCAAATACAAGTGTGAAAAAAAAGTGAGCACTTTTATAATTCCAATGCAATCACCCTGTAAACAACAACAACAACAAAAATATAGATGTATTTGCAACGGTGTGGCGCTCAATAGGGGCAGCCGTGTTATTCTTTGTCGTTCCTCTTCAACTTTTCCTCCCATGAAATTGGACTGCAACACAAGAAAAAAAAGAAAATTTTCTTAGTTATTTTGCTGTCAACAAAAAAAATACCCGCCTGTTTTAAAAAAAATTTGAAAGAAAGGATGCACAGAAAATCAAACCTTTGTTAAAAAATTTGTGTTTTCTCTTTATTTTATTTTTTTTCTCCTTACAGCTCTGCTAATATGGACAAACGTTGTTGCTTTTAGTATTAATGTCAATGTCGTTGTTTTTGTCGTTATATATCAAAAGCATTTTGACGTTTGTCCCAATTTTCCCCTGAAGGAAAGACGAAAAAATCTATCTCCCTTTTTAAGGGGGGTAAACCGGAAGGATTTGATTGTTTTATTGACCCCCGCAATCTTTTTTTTTCTTTTTACTGCTGCTGCTATTTTTTTGCAATTGCAATTTGAGCTATGTTCTTTTAGCTTTAAAGCAAACTAACGATTTTGTGGATTGTTTGCCAAAGGCAAAAAAGAGTGTTTACCTTTAGGTTAGTTGCTGCTGTGAAAATTTAGAAAGAAAGTATGCAAATTCAGTTAGTTTTGGGTCTTTTTTATTTTTAGTTGAAATATGAATACAAACATTGAATACAATTGCAATTTTCGTGTTTAAGTTTAATACAAGTTTTAATTTTTTTGACTGAACTGGTTTTTTTCTGTGTTTTACGTTTCTTTTTTCATTTCGGATTTGAAAATGCATACTTTTTTTCTCCCTTTTTCAAGTGCAAAATTCAATCATTTTATGCCCATCGTTTTTAACCTTTTTTTAATATCAAAAAAACACATGTTTTGATAAAAAATTTTATTTTTATTCCAGAAAAAGTTTTTTAAAACAACGCCCCCTTAAAATCTTTTTTGTTGCAGTTATAAAAAGCCTTTAGCATTGTTGTTTGCTTTTGTCTTTTGCGCACGGTGTCCCTTGATCTAATAGTCTTTCTTAAAGAAAAAGCATTTCTTTTAAAATTTATCAAAAACTTAACTTAACGTTTTTCTTCCTCATTTAAATGTACGCCTTTCATGTTAAATATATTTTTTCCTCTCTTTATTTTCCTTTAAAGAATAATCGTAAAATAAAACCAAAAATGCAACGCGAAACATTTGTGTTTTTATTTTTTTAAAATGCCGATGGAAAAAAGCTGAATCACGAAACATTTTTCCGGAGAAGCGTTTTTTTTAGAACTTCTATCATGTATTTTTTTTTGCTAAAAACTTTATTGCCCTTTTTTGGTTTTTTTGTTGTTGGTTGATTCCCGAAAAATCTATTCCAGTGTAGGAAAAAGAACTAAAAAAAGATGCAATTGCGCAGTCAAAGGTAATGTTTGAACATTATTATTTTTAATATTATTATGAAATTTCTCCTTTTTCGGGAATAAATAGAAACATTATTTAAAAAATCCGTTTTGTTTCTTTTTATCTTTTCTCTTCTTCTATACAATTATTCAATTATGCACCTGAAATGATCTTGACTGACTTTGTTTACGCTTGCCTTCTGTTTCTTATCTTTCTTTTAAAAAATGTTCTTTTTGTTGTTAAAATGCGCGACGACGACGACAAAAGTTTTTATATGATTTAAAAAAATTGTTTGATAGAAATATTATTTCAGTAAAAAAATGAGCAACAGTGGTGAACGTAGAATTGATGTTACGCGCAGCAATTATTCTGTCATTGATACGGAATTCGACAGCATGCGTGAACGTTTTGAAAATGAAATGCGTCGTGTTGAAGATGAAATGCAACGGTTAAGACGAGAATTTGAAGGTATTTAACCTTACTATAAAATTTTATCGTTATTAGTATTATTAGTATTACATATTTTTAAGGATATAAGCCAACATCTGGAAGTACTAATAGATCATATGGACAATCTGGCCCCCTTCAAAGTTATAATGGAGATCGTCATTATGGTAAGATTATTTATATTTATTATCTGTGAAAAAAGAGAGTTATTTAAGTAAAGATTATACATCAAAATGAAAACACTTTCATGTTTCACTTTGTGACCCTCTAGTGGCTACATGTCATGAGCTATGCCCATTGACAGAGAGATGTCCCATCAGCATTCACTCTTCTCCCCGTCTTTTTTTTTCTTATTCTGTTGAGTTTGAAAAAATGCCGCCCGTTAGCTTTGCTTTTGGGATGCTGAAACGAGAATGTTCGCACTATTTTTTTTTCCTTTTGCTGTTTTTGGGCATAGGCTTTTTTGCAAATTTTAAGCAAACATGCACTCATCATTGGCATAAAAAAGAGAGAGAAAGAGAAAGAAGATGAGGAACAAAGTTAACTTAAAGTAGAAAAAATAACTTTTTATTGGTTTTAGGAGGACACGGTGGAGATCTGATGTCGACACGTCCTATTTATGATCCATATCTTGATAACTTAAAAAGCCCTTTAATCAAAGATGAAAGTGATGGAAAAACTTTACGATTGCGGTAAATTAATTTCGTTGATTTATTTATAAATTTAATTTTACAATTTTTAGTTTCGATGTTGCACAATATAAACCAGAAGAAGTAACCGTTAAAACAGTTGATAATCGTCTTTTAGTTCATGCAAAACATGAAGAAAAAACACCTTCACGTACTGTTTATCGTGAATATAATCAAGTATGAAATAGATAAAATGCTTTCAGCTTATTTATAAATTGAAATTTAGGAATTTATGCTTCCCCGTGGAACAAATCCTGAATCAATTAGTTCAACACTTTCTACTGATGGAGTTTTGACTGTTGAAGCACCACTTCCACAACTTGCTATCCAACATTAAATGAAATATTAAAAAAAGCTATCCTTATTAAACCTTAACATTTCCAATCAAATTTTTTATCTTAAAGAGAGAAACTGTTTTAAACGCGCAGGTTTATACATTTTTTCTTTGTAATTTTCAAACCCAAAAACGTCTTTTTTTGTTTGTTTTCTTTTATGTTTTTGCACATTTTGCCTTAGCACCTTTTTTTTCTTTTTTTGTAATAGATAAACTACTACTCGTCTCGAAAAAGTATATGAAACAATTCGTTTATTATAAATCTGTAAAAAGTATATTTACAATAATGTGGCGTTAAACCGTGTATATGCGTCTGTTAAAAATAAAAAAAAGATAAACATAAAAAACAAGAAAGGTATGCGTTGTACTTGATGAGAAGAAAAATACAATAAAAACAAAGTGAATATAAAGTTTACTACAGAATTATGAATATTAATGTCTAAGTAATGTTAATGATATTGTACTATATTTTTGTATACTAGCCAAAATAATATTTCTGTTAATAGAGACAGAGATTGATACGTTTCTATAATAATACAAAAGCAGTAATAAAAGCACCGGTGAAAATAAATGCACATGTATCGTATATTATCTGAGATTCATTATGAGATGTCTGTGTATGTATATTTTCTCTTGATTATATTTTTTCATTGCAAAAGATTGCAATTACCATCAGGATCATTTCTTTCTTGCCGATATTCAACTGTATATCGATCCTTATCTTTTGCTTTCATATATCGATATAATCGAATTCCCGTTACTAATAATATTATCTAAAAGTTTACAAGTTGCTACTTTATAATCTTGAAAGCCAAAGCAGCAAAGCTTACTTCAATAAGCAAAAATGCAATTGTAAAAAATCTTATAATAGTTGTATGTTGTAAAAGCCAATCTGTAAAATGCTCTTGACAGCCATCTTTAAACCATCTATCTTGATTCTTTGCATTTTTTCCACAACTATGCATTGCATTATCATCCGAAAAATGTGCTGGATCACAACAACTATCTGGTACATATTCATTCTTTCTCCATCGAACTGAGTGAAACCAATCACGATATCCTTCAACTCCACAACAATGCAACTAAAATGAAGATATAAATATTAAACAATATTACTATTATTATATTTTACCGCTTCTTGCATTTCATCCCATGTAACAGCAAGTTTATTTATGGGATAATTTGTAGCTGTATTTGTCTTATTAATCGTTGTTTGGAGGGCATATTTAACACGATGCCGAACTGCTTCTTCATAAAATGTCCCCATGATCCCTGTGATTAATTGTATTCCAATGAGAAGACAAACAACACAAAAATACTAAAAATAAACGTTAAAAATGTATGAAATATATTTTTTATTACTCACAGAAAGTGAAAGTAAGCTACTTCGTTTCCATACTCCCAAACATCCAACTACTGCAACAATAATAACCATTAAGCCTGTACTAATACAAAGCCCTGCGGCGCTCATTGCTGAATAACTTGATGGTGCAAGAAGAGAATATGAATTTTGTTCAATATATAACCATATTCCAACAGCTAATGATGCCCATCCCAGCAACTTAATTGTTTTGAAATTATTTTTTAAATTTACGCAAAAACAACTTACCCAAAATACAGCATTTGCCCCAAAAAATATTTTTTTACTTAATTTAATATCCCATATATTAAAACCCATCTTTCTTTTTTTAAACCTGCTTTTCTATTTTTACTTCTTTACATCTGAGTTGCGCACCTATGCCAAAAAGCTTTTTTTGCATGTTTGTTTCTTTATTTTTTCTCTTCTCTTCGCTTCGAGAACATACATCATCATCTATAGTTATTTTATAGTTTTTGATGGTTGTTGTTGTTGCGCATTTGATCGAATAAGATGCTTAAAAAAGAGAAAATGCTTTGAATAATAATAAAAGTGGTAAAAGAAAAAAAACAAAAATTTATCATAGATGAAAATTGAAAAAGTGCAAAAGTAGATTCAATTACACTTTTTTTAAAAAAAAAGTTTATTGAATTATATTTAAATTCACATGAGTGATCAGTTATATGAAAAATGTTTTTGTTTTTCAGTGTCAGTATAAGTTTTTTTTGTGTGTAATTGATAATAAAAACGGTTTTACAGACATCACTGTTTTTTTTTGTTTTAAAAACAAGGTATTATTTATTTATAGACATTAAACTGTTTGAACAATGGTTTTTATGAATTCAAAATTTTGTTTGATACTAAATGTTACCCCCATCTTTAATCCAAAAGAGACATTAATAGGAAAAAATCATATTGATCCCGGAAGAAAAAGTTTTTATTCTTCGTGTTATCTTGAATTACTGATAAGAGGTTAAGGACCTCATAAAGTTATAACTTTCAAGAAATGAAATGTTCGGTACACTTTTTTAGTTGTAGCATAAAAATGATTTGTTCTTTCTTTACTGTAAAGTAATACAAACTTTTTAAGCATTTTTTTTGGGCTAATTGTTAAACTTTAATTTTGAAGGCATTTAATTTATTTTTTTTCAAAATATATATTTAACCATACTATCTAACTTATGTAAAACTAAAATAGGGTTTACGTAGACAGATGGAGCTAATGAAAAGTTTTTGAAACTGTTAAACGATAGGATATATCTTTAATAGCCAGCCCTGCCTCTAAGAATGCATTCTCGTAACTATGGCACCTAAGTTTTAAATAATTACAGGAATTTTGATTTTTCTCAATATTATGACTAACAATTGTAAGCATTATATTTCTCAAAGCCTACTTAATCTAATTATTTTTATTTTTTTTGAAAAAACTCTATTTTAAGTCCTAATTTCTAGACTAGTCAATGATTTTTGCTCGTATTTTGATTTTTTTAAATCTGACATTCTTCGCTAACATTATTTCAAAACTTTGACATATCTTTATCTATTTTAAACGGATATGTGATATTTTAGAGGATTCAGATATAAAATTTTATGCATACATTTTAAAACTTTAATCTTGTACAAAAATTAATCTGGGCTACAAAAAACAAACATTAAAAATGTTTAATTTTTTGTCTTTGTTCACATTTTCAAGTTGCCTTTGATCCCAGAAGTAAAGAATATATTGTATTCTTGAATTTGTACATTCCAAAGCTTAATAATCTTTTACTTGCTTAGATTTATAGTTATTTCATATCTTGAAAAATTTTTCTTTTGCAAAAACAAAATTCATACACATTATTTTTGACATTTTTATGACATGTTTTTCTTACATTAAATGTTTTTGCAACTGCTAATCAAAACTTATTATAAATATTTAAAGCGCTTTTTTACGCAGTTAGATAATGTTTCTAAAAATGGGGAGACTTTGTAAATTATATTTTCGACGCCTTTTGAAGAATATGCCAGAAGAAAAAAGAAAATTTATTTATGAGAAAGAAAATGAAGCCTTTATGATTAAAATTAATTCTACTTTTTTTAAATTAACGGAAAAAAATGAGGAAAAAAATGACATATGCATTGAAGCAAGAGAAAAAAAGAGTTTCTTTCACAGAATTTTAAAATATGAAAAAAGTTCAAGTTCATGTTGCTAATGTATTCTATTTATAAAAAACAAAAGCAGTATTAAAGCTTGAAACTTTAAAACTCCTTCCATAGGGGTGTTGTTCTTTTGCATTTATGAATCTTAACATCATTATTGCTCGATAATTCTTTCTTAAAAATTATAATTTTTTGCTTAAAAAATCTTTTATTTCCGTCAGTTTTATTAAATAAAAAAAGAAATTTGTGTTTGAAACTCCGGAAGCTTCAAATTTTAATCTTTTCAAAATTTATTTTTGTCGAATTTTGAGAAGAAAAAACTTATCATTTTCATACTGTTGTTTTTGCGTTTTTTAGTTGCTGTGCCATTTAAAAAAGTGGTAGTTGCGAATTTCAGATATAACAACTTTTTTCCCGTTTTTTTTATTTTTCTTGCCTGAGAAAATGTTTTCTGTTTTTACTATTTTTTAACTTAATCTGTACTTTACAAATTTTAGAGCAGACTACGAATTTACTCATTTCCTGTGGTTTGAACTTCAACATTTGAATTTTAAATGCTTTTGTCTTTGATTCTTCTTTTTTGGCTAGAATGTTCCATTTTGGGACGTCTCTTTCAATGATGTGTATGGAATCTGATTTTGAGTATTACGGTAGGCATTATAAATCTTTTAGCGCTCATTCAATTAATTAAAAAGCTTTTACCCTTTTTTCTTCAGAAAATTTCTGAAAGCAAGAAAAAAAAGCAGAATAGGAAATTTGTTTTTTTGCATGAAAGGAAAAATATATTTTTGCCTTAACCTACTATATTTTTAATGTTTTCAACACTTGATCCCCAAATCCAAGGGATTTCCGTGTCTTGATAAAAAAAAAGCAAAAGATTAATATGCCATTTTTATTCTCCTTTCATAGCTTGATGTTTTCTGGAATCCATTTTTTGTTTTTGTTTAACATTAAGAAAAGGAAAGAAAGAATTAGAAGACAAAAATAAAAAAAGACAAAGTATATTAGACACTTTTTTTAAGAATTTTGCAATACGATATTCTCTTTCCGCTTTTGTTTTTGCAAAAATAAAAGAGGAAAGAAGATTTCTTTTTCCTTTTTTGTGCTAAAATTACAAAAGTTGTTTGTTTTTGGACTTTTCTTAGACTTTAGACTGGCAATTTACCAGAAACATCCAAAAAAAACAAGATGACAAATAAAAATTTTCCTTTAAACAAAGGAATTCGTTTTTTTGACAGTATCTATGGCACTCTGCTATTTTTTGCTTCTGCTGTAATTTCTTTCAGCATAACTGAACCGTTTGTTCTTTGGCGATTTTAAAATTCTAAACTTTGTTCATTTTTGCAAAGAAAAATAAGAAGTTTTGAAGCATAGAATTTTATGCCCCCTTGACACTTTGTTTGAAGCAATTTTGACTTTAAAAAAACTGCCATTGGCATTCACGTGTTTCCTTCCTCCTTGTATTCTATTTGGCCTTTTCATTTTTTCCTGTCTTTAAAAAAATTTTTAAGAAGAAAAAATGCTACCGCACGCCACAATTCACACATTGGAGAAAAAAATATTTTGTTAAGAAGGAGAGACAGTATGCTCTAAAAAATGTTGCAAATCAATTCTCACGTGTATGGAGACTGACTATTATAAAAACAAATCTTTTTAAAGAACGTCTTTTTTGGCGTGCTTATTGAAGATTGCATACATAAGAATATTTTGATTCTTAAAAAAGCTGTAAATAAACAAAAATCACTTTTCAAAATTATGATTAAAATAATTTTTTTGCAAAAATAATAAAATATTTAAACATTCTCTATAAAGAAAGAGAGAGAGAAAAAAATAGAGGGTGTCACTTAAAGATTAATAATTATATCATTGTTATGAATATTAGATATTCATAAGATGTTTGATGATTGATTTCGTGGAAAATAGAGAGCAACGTTTCTAAATTTTTTTTGACTTTCTCTCTATTTTAAACTATTTTTGGGATGGGTATTTTCTTCGATTTGATTTGAAAATACCTAAAAAAAATGATGATGATTGTTGATTGCAACAGGAAGAGCAGCAGGCGTCAATAGTAAAAGTGCGTGTTCCATTTGAAAAGACCTATTTTTTGTAAGAAATAATAGTCGATAAATGAATATGCATCACAACTATCTTTAGTTGCAAAAAAAGAAGAAGTTGTTTTATCAGAAAAACCAGACGACGAAAAAGCATCGAAATCACTTCTTTTTTCTTTTCTTCCCCAATATTCTAATAACTCTTTTTTTCCGTATCAAAGTGTTTTTGGTTCCGTGTCAAAAATGTTAAAATTATTCAAATGGTCAATAATTTTCAGAGTTGTTTTTGATCATTTTTTCGTTGTTAAAAGTATGTATTATTTTTTGTTAATTTAAATATTCATCTTTTATTTTTCGTTGCCTACTTAAATGTTGTTTTTTAACAAAAAAACATTGAGGGGTTTTTGCATTTGCATTAAATTTGACATATATATTTATGTTTTCTATTATAAATGAGGTGGCTATTATCTTTTGTGTTGATGAATAATAAAAGCTTCTTATTTTTTTCCTTTCTAATTTTAAACTACTACACTTTTATTATGGGGTAACGGTAAATTAACCTCGTGACTTACCCCCGTCTTTTTTAAACTTGTCTTCATCCTTTTTTGCTTTCATATTTTTGCTAATCGTAATGATCTATTGGGTTTATATGGCTATGGTTTAACACATATATAATAGTTTGTCATAAATAAAAACTTTTCCCTTTTTTCTTAACCATAAAAAACTCCATCCTTTTTTTTTCTTTTTTTTTCAAAAGCTTTTCTTCAATTGTGTTTTTGCAAGCAATGAACACGCGTGTGTATATAGCTTCCGGGCTCCAGCTGACAACTAGTCAAGTTTCCGCAAACAAAAACGCATGTCTGCACTTTTTTTTGTTTCTTCCTAAAAAGGTCGAAGGCTTTTCTTTCTTTTTATTTTCTCTCTCTTTTTCTTTTTAAATATATTTTTTTTATTTTCTACTGTCAAGAATAAATTCGTGTATTATTTTTTTCCCAAAAAAAGGAAGCAGGACTTCATTTTGTTCGTTCATCGGTTAAAGGGCTACATTTTCTTTTCTTTCTTTTGTTTTTTTTTCTATTTCAATGTTTCATTGCCATCATTTGATTTGAAGTTTTTAGACATCATTGTTAAATCAATGATGTGGTTAATATATAGGGAAACAGGAAAAGAAATGAAAGGAGAACGAGATATGGTGGTGAACGCCTTTTTAAGAATATATTTGTCAAAATAAAATCTTATTTTTTATGTATAAAATATTTCTCCTTCTTTTATAAGAGAAAAGGTGCCATTTTGGTATACGGTTATAACTATAGTTCAATTATGCAACATACAAAATAAAATAGAAAAAAGAGGCGTTGCTCTAACAAAATTTTTATCATTATATTTTTAATGACCTAAGAACATTTTTTTCTTCATTATGTTTTTTACTAAAAAAAATGTGATTAACTGTCTTTTAAATAGAATACCCAGTAACAAACTAACTAATGTATTGTTTAGAACACAAAAAAGGAGGAAGGAAATTAATGAATAGAAAAATCACTTACTTCCTTTCTGTATAAAAAAATTTAATCATTTTATGTCAAATCATCGATCAGGAAAAAATCAAAGAAAAGTGAAAAAAAAGGAAGAAAGTAAGAGAAAACGTTGATAAGCTACGATTATTTTTTGTTCACGTCAAAAAAGGCCTCTGAATAAGAATGGCCATTAAAAGGTTCTCAAATAGATAGACGACAAAAAAAGAAGAAAAAACAGAAGGAAAAAAAACTAAAATGAACATGTTAAAAAACAGTTTTTGCACGCGTGTGCACAAACAAAAATATGTATGGCTATCACGCATCGATTTAGTTTAGATTTTATTTTTTGATTCTTTTGATTTTCCTTTCATTTTTTCTCTCCTCTGTGCTATTTTGTTACTCTTAAATCAGTTTCTACCCAATTTGTTACACGTGAATTTAAGAACATCAATGAAAAACGAAAAAATTTGATAGAAGTATGAAGTGCTTGTTATTCCTGCTGCTGCAGCAGCACGTCTCCTTCTTCTCCTTTTTCTATTGTAGTTTCAAAATTTCGCGACGTACACACATTTCCTTTTTTGAAAACGGTTAAAAAAACGTTTTAACCTTTTTTTGTGTGATATAAATTGTCGGGTTTTTTTTTCTGGATTAGTTTCATTGTTTCAAATTTCTCTTTTTTCTTTTTTCATTAATTCACTGAATTTGTCTGCAGCAACTAGATAAAAAATAATTTGTTACTTTGCCCTTTTAAAACTTCCATATTTCAATTTTTTTTCAAAAATTGTACTTTTTTGTAGCTTGGAATATTATTATTCTTTTTGTCTGAAAAAAGAGACCTACTTTTGAACCACTAAAAATACTTTGATAATTCCCTTTTTAAACATAAATCGTCATATTTTTATCTTTGTCCTGGAATTAAAAATTTTAATAATTCCCTTTTTAGCCAATTGTTTTTCATTGTTTATTTAATACTGTAAATTTATGTTTATGAAGAATCTTTCTATTTCTTCTACCTACTCTTTCCGTTTTTATAAGTAAATCTCTTATAAATGTATGTGTTTGAAAATAAAAAAGTTTTTTTTTCTGTAACATTCTTTTTTTTCTTTCATTCCCTTAACTTTCTTCCGTTACTACTTATTTGCACTTCATTTGTCGTTTCAGAAGGCCACAAACCAACAAAAAACGACGTCAGTTAGTTTTTTTTCATTCTAAATAAAAAAAACTCCGCCTTTTATGTCCTCATGTGGCAAATGTTTCTTAGGCGGAAGATTAGCAAGTGTGGTTTTCGATGCCGTCGTTCGCTTTCTTTTCTTTTCTTTCTCTCTCTCTTTTCTTCTTCCATCAGAAGCCCTTTTCCTTCCTTCCTCTTTTAGTTTCTTTCTACTCCATTTTTGGACGTGAAGCTTTTTGGTCTTTATATGGCAAAAAAAAACATAAAGAGGGAAATGCTTTTGGCGACCGCCCATTTCCGGGCGTCACTTTTTTGTGCCGACCGTAGGGGATACTTTTTTTTACTGCTTATTGTTTTTTTTTCAATTTTTTTCTGCCAAAGACATCATCGACCACACAAGCATATGCCGTGTGCCGTACGTGAAAATTGTCTGTCAGTTAAGAATAGGCGACTTCATTTTTTCTATTATTTCCTCTACATTTCTTTTTTTTCTTAAATTATAATGTGTTGGTAGCATGTTTTTTCTTTAAGCGTATTTAAGTTTGATGAAATGGGACATACTTTTTTTCCTCCAACAAACTTTTTTTAACTTATTGGCAAACTAATTTCACGCAAGGGCAGTTGCAACAAAAAAGAAAACTTTAAGTAAGTTTGTTGTTCCACAAATCGCTCAAAGGCCATTCGAACTTCCCCTTTCTTTCTCTCTCTCGCTCTTTCTATGTGTCTTTTTTGTGTGCCAAATTCAATAGTTAAAGGGTAACATTGAATTCCTTCCTTCCGCTTTTATTTTATTTTTTCACTTAAAAGTAGATGCTTATTTTTTTTCTTTTTTAACGCCTTTTTTGCATCTTCACACAGTTGTTGGCACGCGACAGCTTAGTCACTACGCGATGTTTCTTAAGTTTTTTAAAAATAAAAAGGGACTAAAAAAAGTTGGCGATTGACAATTTGATGGCAATAGAGGGCAAAACGACTATCGCTCTCTCTCACTTTTTCTTCTAGTTTTCTATATTCTTTTCTTCTTCAACAATTGATAGATAAGTGGTTGGGACCGACAACTTCCCTTTAGGATATACGTGTAAAAGCTATGCCCTTGCTTTTGTGGTTGGATCATTTTTAATGTTCAAAAAACTCCCACAAAGCAGAATAAAAAGTGAAAGAATTTTCTTCGTAAAAATGTTGTTTGACAACAGTTCTTCTATCAGCTTTTTTTTCATTTTTTGTTTTACACTAAAAAAACACTTGCACTTTTATGAAGGCAACCATTTTTATTAAAAAACTTTAAACATATTTAAATTTCTTCAAAGAGGAAAGAAAACTTTTTTAATGACTAAACATCACATGTTTTTCAATCTTAAACATATTTTTTTGTTTTTATATAAAAGTTCCGTGTTGTTATTTTCTTTTTCAAACTTCCTGGTTTATTGCAGATGTGACACTATTGTTAATACTACCCAATTTAATGCAATACAATTGTCCCCTTTCTTCTACGGAGTTTTTGTCGTTAAGGGGATCTATTTTTTTTGCTATTTTGTTTCGTTTTTTACAACAATTTTTTTGTTGAAAATACTTTTTTAACTACTTACAGATGCTGTGTGTATATTTTTTTCTGAATATAAACGTAGAGGACGTGTCCCCCCTTCTCTTTCCTTTTTTAAGTCTGGGCTCATGCGCAATTTGGAGCTTCCTCTTCTTCGCATGTCTCGAGAAACTTTGTCCTTTTTTGTTCAGTTCATCAGAAACAACTTTTTTAGGCAATGCGTTGGTTTTTTCTCGTTCTTGTTTTTTAACAAGGAAGAAGCAAGAAGAAAAAAAACGAACTTTAAGATACTCTTTTTTTCCTTTATTCAATTTTTCGCCAACTGTTTCTGAGAGGAAAAAGTTTAATAAAATTTGTCGTTTTTTCACTTTTGTTTCTTTTTTTCTCAATTTTTTTCCTTCCATCTTTATGCTTGAAGCCGTTTTTTGAGATTTATAAATTTTATCCACTATCAAAAAAGCAACTATTCCTGACACGGCTACTACAGTTGTCACCATGAAAGAAATGTGCAACAATGGACCTTTAAATCATTAGTTCATCCATCTTTTTTTTATCATAAGACCCCCACACAAAAGTTTATTTTTTCTAAACCTTTTTTTAACGTTACCGTAGCCTTTCTTTTTATAAAAAAAAAAGTTAACTCACTGACAAATTCCGCCAATGCAGTTTCCTTGCCATTTATAAAACACCTTTTTTTGTGACAAATAACTTTTTTTGACTGCCTTAAAAGGAACAAACTAATTTAAAGCTTATTTAGTTTACATGCTCAGCCAAACACTTGAATATTTAATTTTCATTTCCCAAGAAAAAAGACCTTATTATTTTTGTATTTCAACTTTCATTTACGTATACTATTTTTTCACGTGTCGCGCCTCCTTTTTTACCACTTTTTTTATTATTTTTAAAGTTATATTTTAATTTTTTTAGGGTCAACCAAGCCATCATAATTTATCTTTTGGCCTTTTATTATAAATTTCTTTTTATCTGTGGCCGGTAAAATAATCTGACTCTCTCCTTTTTGCAGTATTTGTATTATGCTGTTGAATTCATCCTGTTACAACAACAACAAGATAATACATTTATTCTAATTCTCGCATCAATTCTTTTGTGATTCTTTTTGTTAGTGACCTATATTTCTTTGAATCTTCGGGTCCATATTGCACCCACATTTATTATCAGCGTTTAGCTGCCGAATATGAAAAGATATTTGGCGTGGAATCGAAGTGAACAAGTTTGTCCAGCAATTGCATCAAGTCCTCCACCTTCTGCATTTGCTGCTGTTCCATTTAGTTTGAACGGTATAACTTCTTGTCCTTCTGCATCGGCCAATTCAGCAACAACCAATCTCTTTACAACTACAACCGATACAACAACATCGAATTTATTTTCTGCTGCATTTGCTGCAGCTGCTACCGTACCTTCTGATTCAAATTTAATAAATTCTGCAAACATTTTTCTTGATCAAAATAAAACTTTATTGGGGTCGGATAATAATTCTTTGGCACCGAATTCTCCACAGGTCACCACGTCAGCTTTTAATCGACATCAGCCGCAATTGTCGGCTGCGGCTGCCGAATATTTATTGGCCGCAGCATTTGCATCAAATACTTCACAATTAGCATGCCCTTCAACATCTTATCCGCAACCCCTTACACCACTTCAACAACCCCAAACCCCTCAACAACAACTTGATTCATTATTAGTTCAATATAATCATGAACAAAATTTACAACGACAACAAAATGCTGCAACAACCGCCGCATTGGTTGCAGCATTACAACAGCGTCAACAACAGCAACATCAACAATTGAGTAATCATGAAATTCAATCAAAAAATGCTACAGATAATAATACAAGTGACCAACGATTTGTAAATACTAATGGAAATGTTGACCTCTTTGCAAATGCTGCTGCCACCGCCGCTGCAGTGCAAACATCAGCAATAGATCAAAATAATGCTGCATCGATTGTTGCTCAGTTTTCATCATCGACAATTCCTTGCGGAAATGTTGTTGACGGAGGGGGACCTTTAGCAAACAATTTAGCAAACGTGTGCGCCGCAGCTGCCGCAGCCGCTGCTGTAACGGTCACTGCGCAGCCTCCACCGTCCATCGAGAATGTCGGTCCTTCGTCAGTTTTGTCAACAACGTCAACAAGCATTGTACAGCCTAACGGAAAATCGTCATCGACCCCAATTATTTTAAATTCTTTAACTTCAAATCCATCTCTTAGTTGTGGTTCATCATCGATCGATTCATCATCAACAGCAACAAATAATAATAATTTAACATCTTCAACACGTTCAGCATTTTTATCACCACAACATTCAAGCGCTTTTCAACTTGTTTCACCCCTTTCACAACAAAGTCAAAATTCATCAAATATTAGTGGAATCAATTTTTTACAACAACATCATTTACAAAATCAAGTATGTATTATATTTTTTTTATTTTTCTCTTTTTCCCTATCTATATTTGTTTTTCTATTATTTATGAGTATTAATGATTAAAAAAATTTTTGTCACCCCCCATCTATGTTTTTTTCTACTTTAAATTTTTTTATTTTTTTAGAATTTATCATCATTAAATAATCCCCAAGAAGTAATACACTCTACAACTTCAGCAGCCGCCGCTGCTGCCGCCATCCAACAACAACAAGCATTAACGCTGGCGTCAACTCTTTCAGCTTCTTTGCCATTGCCACCAGCGCCATCCTCTTCGTCAACGTTGTCGTCGTCTACTTTATCGTTGCCGTCTCAACAACAACAACACCGACAGCAGGCGGTGCCTGCGGGGCTTTCACAGCACACACAGTCCCAAACAACAAACGAAATACATCCATCGCCCATGAACCAAGCGGCTGCTGCCGCTGCTGCTGCACTATATCCGCAGCTCATGTGTTTGCCTGCATTGCTCGATCATTTAGGACCTCATATATTGCGTTCACACATGAATTCAACACAATTAAAACCAATACCAAATAATGAAAAAGTTGATCTTGCACGTTTTCGTGTTAAAGAGCCACAAGAATGGGTTATGGATGATGTATTGGCATGGATGTTAGATGTTGCTCGAAGAAATCAAGTACCTGTTGAAAATATAAATATGCATAAATTTGCAACATGTAATGGTCCAAGATTATTATTAATGAATGAACAAGCTTTCTTGGAAAGAGATCCTGTTTATGGTACAATGTTATTCACAGAATTCAGAAAATTAGTTGGTGGTGAGTAATTGATTATCCTTTTTTGAAAAACAATACTTTTTTGGTCTCTTATACTCTTTAAAAATACAAAAATGTGGTTAAAAGTTAATACATACTTCATCAAAATAAGGAATGGGGTAATCCTTTTTTTTAATTGAGGAGGAAAGAGGCTTTGTTTCTATGTAGGCTGCTGTATTTGGGTTGTTTATTCCTTTTACCACCTTTTGAGAACAAAAATTTTTTATCTTTCTTTTTTTCATCAGTGTTCAAAGTTTATGTTTTTTATGAATTTAAAACATTTTAAAACATGAAACAGCGTGAAAAAATAGTCAATACTTTGCCATTTTTATTTTTCTGTTCTATGCAACTGCGAACAAAAAAGAGACGACAAGATAAAACCACTTTGGAGTTAGAGAGTATACATGTGTATAGGCAGCTTGTTTTACATAAAAGTCTCTATGTGATAACACCGAGAGAAGAAAAAATCTGTCGTCACCCATTTAATAAATTTTTCATTGTTATTTACTTTTTTTCGTTCTTTTTTTTCTGCAATTACCCAATCAATAAAGTTAGAAAAAAGGACTGAACAAATGTTTTATGCAATTAAAAATGTAAAAAAAAGTTTTTGAATGTATGAGAAACTAAAAAAAGAATGAACAAACGTTGAAAAAAAAATAGCCGAAAAAGCATCTGACATAAAAAAAGCTAATCAATTATATAAAATTTTAGAAGACAATGTGATTGATGATTGGATGAGATCGTATAAAGAATCAGAAGAAGATTCAAGGCCAAGTACAAGTAGAGGATTATCATTTGATATTAAACCTCCGTCATCACAATCTTCATCATCATCACATTCACAAACACATATTCATCAACAGCAACAACAACATCATTTTAATGGATTTCTAGGTGTTCATTCACCAATTTCTCCATTAATACAAAATTCATTGTCGCAACAACATGCTGCTGCAGCAGCGGCAGTTGCAGCAGCTGCATCTCAGCAGTTTTTGAAGCCACCTACTACATCATTAAATAATTTACATCGTACTCCTCCTCAACTTTCTGCAGCTCAAATTGTTGCAGCTGCACAGAATTCATTATCAAATGGCAGTGGTAATGCATCATCTTATGACTCACGAGGTATATCTTTAAACTTTCAATTTTTATCCTTCATTTTCTTTCTGAATTCCTCACACTTATTTCTCTTCTCCAAGAATTGACACGCTTGAAAAAACTTGCGTTTTTGATTTCCTTTTTTGGAATTTAATGGAGCCCTTTTTTGAGCAACACAATGTTGAAAAATTTGTAGCCACATTTTTTTCAAACAAAAATGGAAACGTTGGATTAACAATATCAAGGACAAGAAAAAATAGCACACAGAAAAGATAAAGGATTTAATGAATTTTTAACTTACACTTTTAATCTTTTGTTGGGATTTTTAGAAAAGGGGGAAAGATTAGATTAATTTTAAAAATGACAATTTTTTAATAATTTTTAAAAGACAAAATAAATAATGTTTGCAGGTGATCAATCATTTCATGGTGTAAACAGCTTAAGGATAAAGAAAAATAAAGATGGTCGACCGAGAAAAAGATCACAACATACAAAAGGAAATAAATTATGGGAATTTATTCGTGATGCATTAAAAGATCCATGTACCTGTCCATCAATTGTCAGGTAATTATTTTTGTTGTTGCTATTTTTATGAACTTATTAAAATTGATTTATTCTTAAGGTGGGAAGATCCTGTGGAAGGAGTTTTTCGAATTGTTGAATCAGAAAAGCTTGCACGTTTATGGGGTGAAAAAAAGAATAATCAAAAAATGACTTATGAAAAATTAAGCAGAGCTATGAGGTTTGCATTTTTATTTTTGGTTCTAACGTTTAATCTCTTATTTTTTAATAAGGTTACTGTAATCTCAAAACAGATTTTAAAATGAGTCATTTTAGGACATATTACGAAAAGCAAATCTTAGTACCTGTTCCAAAAACTGGTCTGTATCCAAAGAAATTAGTTTATAAATTTGGACCTGGTGCAAATGGTGTTAGCGCTCCTCCACAAATGATTGCAGCATCAAACGCCGCTATGAGAATGGAACCAATGGATACTGCTTAATTTTTATTTAAACAATTCGTATATTTGTTTTCATCTTTGTGGTATGTCAATGATATATCCATGTTTTGTAACGAAATTAATAACATTTTTTTAGATATTTGTCTAATATTATGGTACAAAAATAGTTCAACTTTTTTTTTTCAATTTTATCCGGTTAGCACTTTTTGAATAGCTCTTTTCAATATTTGACCTCAAAAGAAATGCTTAGTTTGTATGTAACAATCCTTCTCTTTGTATTATTACTGTAACAAAAAAAAGTACAAGGCATGCTGTATTCAACTTATCTGAAACCCCAGTGATGAAAATTACCAGGGAAGAAAAATTTATTTTAACGGGTTTCATCAATCAAAAAGCATTCAACAACAATCTAATAAAAGAATCAAAATTTTCATCAAAGTACAAAAAAAAGAATGCAGTTTTGTCACTTTTTATCAAATCCCAGCACCACTGTTATTTAATATCCTCTTTTCTGTGTTTCAAATATTTATATTTTTATTATACAAAACAATCCTATTGTAGTCTGCTTTTACTCTCTATAAATTCAAAAGAATTATACGTTCACAGATTTTCGACATTCCTTTTATGAAATTACTGTATTTGTTATTTTACATGTTTTTCTTTTGTCTGTCTTGTTGTTAGTTTTCTTTCAAGGGTTTTTTTTAAAACTTAATTCCTTCTTGTTTTTTTTATTAGCTCTTTATTTAATTTTTATGGGGATTAAGTTTTCATTACAAAACAGGGTACCTAACAAAAAAATTACGATTACCTATAATGATACAAAAAAAATTAAGAGATCAGAATTCTATTAGGACTTTTTTCATATTTTTATACGTTTTTCACCGGTTATCTTTTTATGAGTATTTTTAAAAAAACATTTATTTTCTCCCTGTAAAACTTCTTTATTTTTCTTTCGATTTTTTGAAGTGCAAATATGCGCATTATTGTGTCTGTATCTCTTTTTTAAAATTTCGTTTCAATAGCATCGAAAAACTTTTTTTGCATTCATTTGTGTTATACTGTAATTTAAATTCTTACTTTTTTTGTGTATGTTTTATCTGTTTTTATTTTTTTCTCATTTATTTATTGTAATTAAATTTAAGATAACAAATAATAGATTTTTGGTTTTCCCGTGTTCTTGCCGACGTTTTTTTTAAAACAATTGGCTTCAAAAAATAAACGTCGTTCTAAAATGTTCAACGAAGAAAAAAATTTAATTTGGAAAAAGATGTAATAGTATTTTTTTGTACATAAACTTATGCTTTTTTAAAGTTAGATGTGTTTAAAAATGAATAGCTGTTTTCTTCAAACATAACTATATTATAATTACCAAGCTCGTACATGCATTTTCATGAAAGCTTATATCCCTCCCCCTTCTTTTTTCTTTGTTTCATCCGGTTTACAACAAATAAGTTTTACGAGTCATTTTTTGTGGTCTCATTTATCTTCCCTCTATATGTGTTTATTTTTTTCTCTATTTTATATCCATTTTTAATAACATCGAAAAAAAAATTTCTTTGTAAATGAATAAAATTAACTAAATCTATATTTATACATACATACATGCATGTGTATATGATTGCTTATGACACTTTTCTAAGAAACATGAAAGAAAACAACACTATTAAGGGATTTTTTTTGAATAAATTGAATCTTAAAACATGCCGTCATCAAAAACACTTTTTTTTCTTGCTTCCAACTAATTGATAGTGGAAAAAAGGGAGCACGTGCCATGCCAACAACAGTAGTAGTAGCAACTGCAGCGACAGCAAACAAGCAATAAACTTGGTTGTGTTAATGCTATTTTTTTGAAATTTTAAAGAAAAAACTAGTCTAAAAGAAAATTGTCAATGAACGTCAAATGCATCCGTTAACATTTCGAACGAACTTAAAGAATAAAGAAGGAATAAGATTTTTTTATAAAAAGAAACCAAAGTTTAAATTTAAAGGAATTCAAACATGTGCTTGCTTCAACAATGATTGAATGGTGCTAAAAATATCAAAATTTGACTTTTATTTGAAACATGTCCACCAGTTTGATGCAAGAAGATAAAATTAGGCTGTGGTAGAGTAAGCCTTCTTCTCTATTAATCTTTAACTTAAGAATTGACTGAAATTAATGAGATAAAGTCAAAGGTCATTCTAATTGAGCACTGTATATATTGAATCCTACAATACACATTTGCAAAGGAACAACATATGCAATCCAAATAATTACTGTATCTTTCACACATTTGAATCATTTTGTTAATTGCCTAAACTTCTTTTTTTGTCCAATCAAAATTTTCTATAGAAAGAGATTTTTTCAATAATCATTTTATTTTTATAATCTATATCAAAGTGCGGTTTTACTTTTAAGCACAAAATCTTTGATTTATCTTTTTTTCTTATCAGTTCTGCTTTGATTCATGCAACAATTTTTAAACAAGTTTAAATGCGTGTTTTCGTTCTGTGCTCTTTCGTTTTCGAAATAAAATAACACAATCTTATTTGAAAAAAGAACCCTTCCCCCTATTTCCTTTTCTCTATCAGTATGCCCTTGAATGTAATTAAAAGATGTGTAAAAAATCTCTGCAAATATAAAGAAAAATGCGGAACAAATTTTTTCATTTTCTTGTTTATAATGTTTTAAAATTAAATTTACTTTTTTTTCTTTTATGGTAAGAGAGGGATGTTTATTTTTAGTATAATTTAGCAAAAAAGCTGTGACACAAAATGCAGTAATGCAGCTCTTTTTTTCTTAGAAATATTTTTATAGAAAAAGATTAAATTTGTTTTATTTTCAGCATTTAACAAAAAAACACAAAAATCATACACGTTTAAAGTCAACTGTTACCGTATACAAAGAAAAAAATAACGCAAAACAAAGTTATTTGGGACAAAAAAATGAAAAATTACAAACATATATATTACAAATTTTTATGGTGAAGCAGATAGGCTGGCGAATGAACCCCACGTTGGGCTATGATCAAGATGTGCAACAAGTGGCTGGACTTTAAGTTCAACACGTATTTTTTCAAAGTCACGAGAATACGATAGAAAATATAACATATTGATAAGAGCAAGTGTCCATTCTGCAACAGCTGAAGCAACATGAAATCCGTAGCCCTGAAATAATACATAATAATTATCTTTGCAATATTATTCTTTGAATTAAATAAATATTAAATTAAATAAAGTTTTAAAGTTTAAAGGGGTTCATTAAAATTTTCATCAGCTTTTTCCGGAAAATGTTTTTAAATAACATTCAATGAATCATGTTTTATCTTTTTTATAAAGTTCATATTTTGCTTATTTGTTGCCCCCGTGAACTTTGTGTCATTTACAAAATTTGACGCTTAAAAAGGAAAAAAAACATGAATAATATGTTTCCTTTATTAAAAGAAAAAAAGGAAAAAACAACCTATGAAATTGTCGCTTTCCAAAAGCTTATAAGATATGATTAAAAAGCAGGTGATGTCTCACCTTTTCCTTAAATAATAGCGAAAATTAAAACTCTTGCCTCCAAAAAATGTTCTTTTATGCTTTATAAAAAAATGAAAGATATTTTCATGAAAAGCAAATTTGAAAGAAAGGAAGTTGTTTGCTTCCAGATAAAAGGCCAATTGAAAATCTAATGTTTAAAAGACCAACACAAAAAAAGAGCAATGTAATAGTTTAAAGGGAAACTAAAATTGCCCCTAGGAAAAAATTACTTACAGGCTGCTCTTCATGACGAGACCATGGACGAGGGGTTGGCTTATCTGAAAATAAATATGTAAAAAAATTCAAAAAATATAAAAATAACAACCTGGAAACTTGATATGATATAGATGAGCAGCATATATTCCAAAGCTCAAAGCTGAAATTAATAAACACATTTCAATAAATAGTAAAAAAAACGTTGAGGATACTGTAACCTAACACACAATTCCTCTTACACGAGGATACTGTACTAAAAGATCATGACAGCATTTTAGTTAAAACTGCAAAAAAATGCCATATATATAAAATAGGGACTAATAATAAAAATGTAACTAATTATCAAATGTTCTACTTTTTTCTTTTCTTTAAAATTTATGTCTATACTTTTTTTTAAAGAACAAAGATTGAAACTCAAATACAAACTGAATTATAAAATTAAAAACAAAACTTTTTAAAATTTTAGTCAATTATTCGTTGAATTTTGCTAATCAAGCTTTTAAAAAACATACCAACAGAAAAAGAAACAATTCCAGTGACAGCTAAAGTTGTTCGAATATGTGCAACTTGACGACTTGCATAAAGTGGGACCATTCTATGAGAAATCCAAGCATGTCCTAACATATATAATGATCCACCACCAAAGCATGTTATTGCACCACATAAATGAATCCAAATTACAGCAGTTTCCTGGAAATTTGCAACAATGAACATGCCACAAGCACCTAATACGCCCATATAAAATGTAAGTTTATTTACAACCTTCAGCGTCAGATCAAAACTTCGATTTAATTCTGCAATCAAGCTATATCTGAAAAAAAGGGAAATATATCAATTATAAAACTAGAAAAATAAAAAGAAACAAACCGTAAATGTACAATAAGAAGTGAAAGGAAAGCACAAAAATTCAACAATAAACTGAACAAGCAAGATTCTGGACGTGAATTTCCTGATGCAGAAATATATGGAAAAACGGGATCAACATCACCACGATATACAGAGAAGCAATATGTGACTCCTAAAATACGTACATGAAATATATGAATATAAGAAATTAATAAATAATAACATACCTAGCATAAAGGTAAAAACAATGCTAAATATTACCGGTAAATGGCCAGCGCCAAGCAAACCAAATTGAAGTACCCGCATTATTGAATAATGGTTATAGATTCATGGATAATGTTAATGTCATCAAAAAAGATGAACTTCAAACTTTTTGATCAAAGAATTTCAAAAAAATTAAAACGTGATTTGCTTTTTTTCTTCGTGATGAGAAAAACTGCATAAGCCAGTTGCTGCTATTTGTCGTTTCTCCTGTGGTATTTTCAGCAGCAGAATTCACAAACGTTGTGGGGGGTCTTTTTTCTCTATGCAAATTTTTCTTTTAGATATTTCTTTTTAAATTGTAAGATAAGATAAACTTAACACAATGAATATTTAATTTTTTGTTTAAATAAAAATGCAATTTTATTTTAATCACTGAAATCATGCTTTAACTGACTGACATCTTTGTCAAATCAGCATTTTAAATTGACCGTTGTTCAAATCAAAAACAAAGAGTTGCATATTTCTTTATTTTTAAAGTTTCATTGAGCGGCACGCATGTGTTGATTGACTGACACGGGATATCAGTAGTAGTAAAAAAGAGAAAGAAAAAAAAATAGGACGATTGAGGTCGCTTGGAAAAAGAAAACATGATAAGGAAGACTCAAGTCGTTTACTCAAATAAAGCTGTACCGCCCTCATTGATGTCCATTTGTTCAGTGGAAAAGTAAAGAAACAGCATTCGACTATTATTGTCAATATGGCGATCAGTCGATTATCTTTACTTCTTTTAATAGTTTGTATTTATGGAGTTGATGCAAAACTTCGAAGGTAAAAATTATCAAAGATTAAAGTCTTCGGCATTCATTTTTCTAATTTTGTTAAACTTTTTTAGAATACCTTTGAAAAAGGTTGAAACTCTTCGACATCAACTGACTTCTTCCGGATCATGGGAAGTTTATCTTAAACATAGAACCGAAAATTTGCGTACCCGTTTCATGAATCTTGTTGATGAAGATGCCTTCTCTGCAGAAGACCCCCCATCCGATGGTGAAATTGATGAAGTTCTTAAAAATTACATGGATGTAAGAGGAATTGTCTGACTGATTACAGTAATCCTTGATATTTGTAGGCTCAGTATTATGGTGTTATTTCCATTGGAACTCCACCACAAAATTTCACCGTAATTTTTGATACTGGCTCTAGTAATCTTTGGATTCCCTCAAAAAAGTGTCCTTTCTATGACATTGCTTGTTGTATGTTTTTCATATCATTTTCTTATCAATATTTTTTTTGCATTTGTTGTTTACTTGATTCCCCCTTTTTACAGTGCTTCATCACAAATATGACTCAGGAAGTTCATCGACCTATGTTGCTGATGGAAGGAAGATGCAAATTCAATACGGTACTGGATCCATGAAAGGATTTATTTCAAAGGATAAAGTTTGTGTTGCCGGTATTTGTGTTGATGAACAAGAATTTGCTGAAGCAACAAGTGAACCCGGTATCACATTTGTTGCTGCTAAATTTGATGGTATTCTCGGCATGGCATTCCCTGAGATTGCCGTCCTTGGAGTTAAGCCCGTTTTTAATCAAATGATTGCCCAACAGCGTGTTCCTTCACCCGTTTTTGCATTTTGGCTTAATCGTAATCCTGAAGAAGAGCTTGGAGGTGAAATTACTTTTGGTGGAACAGATCCACGTCGATTTGTTGCTCCAATTAGATATACTTCTGTAACACGAAAAGGTTATTGGCAATTCAAAATGGATGCTATTATTGGAAAATCAGGAAAAGTTGCTTGTGCAAATGGTTGTCAGGTTTGATTTATTACTTTTTTTATCAAAAGTAATATGTCAATTTAAATTTTATAGGCTATTGCTGATACTGGAACATCCCTTATCGCAGGACCAAAGAAACAAGTTGAAGCAATTCAAGAATTTATTGGTGCTGAACCATTAATGAAAGGAGAGGTAATAGTGAACAAAAAGAACATTTTAAAATAACGTGTTAATATCTAATTACAGTATATGGTACCATGTGAGAAAGTTCCAACACTTCCTGAAATTTCTATTGTAATTGCTGGACAATCTTATACCCTTCGAGGTGAAGATTATATCCTTAATATTACAACTATGGGAAAATCTATTTGCCTTTCTGGCTTCATGGGAATTGATCTTCCAGAACGTGTTGGAGAATTGTGGATTCTTGGAGATGTTTTCATTGGTCGATATTATACTGTCTTTGATTTTGGACAAGAACGTGTTGGATTTGCTCAAGCACGAGATTCTCGTCGTATGCGAGTTGCTCCACCAGTTCGAAAATGTCCAACAATCAGTGATTGCGCATTTGATGATCTCATTGATGAACAATTAGCTGGGTCATCTGACGATGGATATTTCTTTTAATTCTGAACTGTGTTTTTATTTAAATAAATAAATGTATTTTGTAATAAAATAAATTTTATCTTTTTTATAAAACTTTAAATAACATTTTCTTATTGAAAACTTTTATAACAACGGTGGTTTATACATTTAAAAAAAATTATCAAGCACACATTATTAGGTTTAGATACAAAATAATTATAAACACCGCAAATATAAATTAGCACAAGTTTGAGGGTCTTTTCAAATTTGGCAGTTGTAATTTAACAAATTTTTTAAAATTGGGAATTATTTCGTCATAAATTTATCTCTACTTCATGGCTTAAAACAATTACTATTTATTCGTTTAACAAATATTAATTAATGAAAAAGAAATCTCTTAAAATCATCGGGATTCTGAATTTTTAGTAATAAAAAGTGTTCACTATTTTACAATTTTTGACATATTATTCAACATTTTTATGATGTCAGTCATTTGGAATCGTTGTTTGCTGACTTGTGTCCTTGAACATGAACATAACAAAACGTTTTTTATCGCCTTCCAACATGATTTTAATAATAATCAAAATCTCGAAAATTACATCCAGTGAATTTGTTTCATCTTTTACATATATTAATTATTACCAAAAATAGTTTAAATTAATTTTTTACACAAATTTTGATCACTTTTTTATTCCACAGAGATATAATTGTAAATTATTTTTTTCAAAACAAAAGTTAACGATTTGTTGTAGAAAATATACTGTATTAAATTTAGCACATTTTTTAGAGACACATTTCGCCAAATTATTCTCCTTTCAAAAACAAATGAAAAAATGCGCGAAAAGTGAACAAAAAATTATTTTTTTTGTAAAATTTTAAAAGTTTTTAGCTTGCTTATCATTTTTATAATAACTACAAACTTTTACTTATCACATTTATAAAAATGGATTACAGTACTGTACTTCCATACTTAAAGAATAAAGCCGCAGGAAGTGCATATATCTTCATTAGAAAAGTAGTATTTTTTGTTTATTTAAAAGGTTCCCATTTATATCACTTGTTTATAGGATACTCGTGAATTATTTAATGAAGATGCTCGCCTTGTTGCTGATGAACTTTTAATGAGTGATGCTACAGTAGTAACACATCAATTAGGTAATTAGTATTTAGCCTTAGTTTACACACACTTACTGTTAGTGTTTTATAGAAAAAGAAGAATTGGATGTTCTCTCTTTGAACAAAAGTCAATTCAATCGTGTTATTCGTGATTTGTTACTTATTGTTCGATGTCGAGTTGAAGTTTATGAAGAACAAGACGATAAAAAAACTTTTGAATTGATTTCTAAAGGTGATCTTACAAATTATGAAGATTTTGCTGAAATCGTTGAAAGTACTGTTGAACTTGGAGAATTGTCCAGTATTATGTCTATTCGACTTCATGGAAAAGATTCATCAGAAGATGTAAGTTTTCTTTGTTTTTACAAGTTTGTTACGATACATGTGCATTTTTTAGAACAATGTTTCGGTCGTATTATGCAATCTCCGTGATATGAGAATGACTGTCGCTGAATTTACTGATACACCTAACTTTTATTACCTTTCGGTATGTTTTTCTATATTCAGATTCAGAGTTAATAGAGAGGTGTTGATTATAGGAATGCATTCAAAATACTGTACCACGTGAATGCCTTATCTTCAAATCTGATGCAGATAATCGACCAGAAGGATATAAAAATTTGATTACATGCTTGAATCGTTCAAATGTTCCAAATATTGAATCACGTTATTCAAGTGATGATCCAGAAAAGAAAAAAGCTGATTTCGTTTCTCTTTTGTTTAAGCCATCAAAAGGTTTTACAGGTACTGTAATCTGCTGAAGTATCCATTTTTGATGATCTTTTTTTAGAACCATCTTTATCAAAAAATATTCTTGAAACTGCAGCACCACTTTTCCGCCATTTACGACTTATTCCTGAATATGAAGGAAAACTTTTTCTTATTGAATATAAATCAGTTGGGCATTTGCATCTTGATACAGCAGCTGTTCGAGCACTTGAATTATTTTCACTTGTACAAGATGATGATGACGAACCAGTTCGAGGATTTGGTACCCTCTATGATCATGTAAATAAGTGTCGGTCAGATAATGGACGAAAGTTACTTCGTACTTGGATGCGTCGACCACTTTGTGATTTGCGTCGAATCAATGAGAGACTTGATGCTGTAGAAGCTTTAATGGAATCTCATGCTCCTCGTTCAGCACTTTCTGATTCATTATTACGACAAATTCCTGATATATCTGCTATTGAAAGAAAATTATTACAAAAGAAAGCCACACTTTTTGATTGTTATCGGCTTTATCGACTTTATGGATTGCTTAAAAAAGTTTGTTTAAAACTTTGTAATTAAATAATCAATCAGTTTCTAATTTTAGTTTGATTCTGTATTACTGGATCTTCATGATGATCACTCTGAAGCTAAATCTGCAGCTGTTAAAGCATTGATGTGGGATCCTGTACAAAAGTGCATTCAAGAATTAAATGCTTTTGCAAAAGTTATTGATGAATTTGTTGATATTGAATATGCTGATAAAAATGATACATATCGAATTAAACCAGAAAAGAGTGATCAACTTGGTGAATGCTTTGGAACTATCAACCGATTAGAAAAAGAAGTTAGCAAATTGCTTGAAAAAGTTTGTGATTTGATAACTGAAATTGAAATACCGTATACTTTTTAGGCTAAAAATCGAAGTGGTATTGAAACAATTAAATTAGAAAAAGCATCTGATGGTGTATTTTTTTTTCGGGCAGCATTGAAAGATGAGAAAGCTATTTCAAAATGTGGATTTACTGTTTTTTCTTCTACAAAGGGTGGAGGTGTTAGCTTTGCTTCTGAAAGCCTTTCAACTTTGAATGAACAATATGTTGAAGCTTCAGAAGAATACAATAAAATTCAAGAAGAAATGATTTCAGAAGTTCTTGAAGTTGCACAAGAAAATCTTGGAAAATTACAAAAGTTGAATGATGTCTTAAGTACTATTGATGTTTTGGTTTCATTCAGCGTTGTAGCTGGTAATTCAAGTAATACATATGTAAGACCAAAATTGGAAGATAAGGGAACTGGTATTTTTAAACTTATTCAATGTCGACATCCTGTTATTGAAGAAAAAAATGATATCCAATATATTGCTAATGATGTTAATCTTCATTACAGTATGACATTAAATATTTCTACTGTGTATTATTAATTAATTAAAATTTAGCTCAAAAAGATGGAAATATTACTGGACCAAGATTTGCTGTCGTTACTGGTGCTAATATGGGTGGTAAATCAACGTATCTTCGTGCTGCAGGTCTTACTGTAATCCTTGCACAAATGGGATGTTTTGTTCCATGTGAATCTGCTCATTTTTCAATCTTTGATGGAATTCACACTAGAGTTGGCGCAAGTGATTATCAATGTTAGATTTCTATAATTTTTTAAACCTTTATTTTATTGTGTTATCTTCAGGTAACGGGGTATCTACTTTCATGGCAGAGATGGTTGATTGCGTTGCAATTTTGGATGCAGGAAAATCAACAAGTCTTATTCTTGTAGATGAATTGGGCCGTGGAACTTCAACCTATGATGGATTTGGAATGGCTTGGGGTGTTGCAAAGTAAGTTTATCTTATAATCTTTGCATTTCAGTAATTTATTAATTTTAGTCATATTTTAAATAAAATTGGTGCTTTTTGCTTATTTGCAACACATTATCATGAAATTTCTGTCCTCAAAGAACGATATCCTGATGATGTTGTTAACCTCAAAGTTGAAACACATATTGATGAAAATGGAGATATTGCTCTTCTATATAAAATTGTTGAAGGGTTAGCTGAACGTTCATTTGGTATCAATATTGCTCGTTGTGTCAATTTTCCTGATCATATTATTAAAGTAATGCTCTGTTATAATTAATCTTTATCTTTTTGCAGCAATGTTTTAGGATGCCAAAAGGATTTTGAATTATCTTGAAACAAATTCATGGGAAAATGTTGATGAGATTGATCCTTTACTTCCAAATGAACTTTCTGATGAAGAAATTTCAAAAGTTGAAACTATTATTTCCAAATTGAAAGCTTTAAAAGATATCAAAGATCCAGAAGAACTTCGTCGTCAAATTCTTCAAACTGTTCCTGCTGAAATTTAAAAATATATCATGAAACGGGTTTTTGTTACTGTCGCAAATGTTGAATAAATTATTTGTTTTTGAAAAGCTTTTTTTTAAAACATTTGTTAGGCTAAAAATGCAGTTTTGTGGCTTATTTTTTGTTATTTGGAATATGTTTCCGGAAATTGTAAAAATAACACAGGATTTTCAAATTTGTGAAATTTCTTGTTTGATTTTAGTGCTTTTGTTGCCTTAAGGCTATGAAAGCACTGAAAGGAAGCTTTAACCCAAATTTTCTTCATTTGTATTTTTGCAGGTTTTAAAGTGATGAATTCTATATTTTCCTGGTTAGAAAACATCTGAATTATGTTGCTGCAAAAAAATGGGAGATCCCTCTATTGCTTGCTTTTTACGATAGTGTTTATTTCTGAAATTGTATTTAGTTTGAGTAAAATTATTTTGCGTTTTATTATTTTTTAACCAATAGAAGTATCAAGGAAAAGAAAAGTTTACATTGGTAGCTTTATAATAGGATTTTCTCTGATAGGTTCAAATTCGGGTGTTGGTAATTGAGGTGTTGGCTAAAAATATTTTTGTACATAAACTTACTACTATGCGCGACCGAATCATGTAGAATTTTTTAGCACGAACGAGCACGCAAGCACAATACATTTTTATAGAAAAAAACCAAAGAAAAATCAAAAGAGAAAAAATTTCGAAATTATTCGTAATTTTTCTTTTGTTTTTTTGTTTGTAAAAATGTATTGTGCTTGCGTGCTCGTTCGTGCTAAAAAATTCTACATGATTCGGTCGCGCATAGTATCTTTTGTTCCTTACCAGTTGATATTCTGGAAGAAAACTGCTTAAACGTGGACATAAACGAACAGCAGCATTTCTAACAGGTAAAACAAATAAAATAACCAAAAATGGATTTCCACAACAAATACAAAGCGGCATAATAATGAATGTTATTTCAAGTGCAATCATCAAACACTAAAACTATCTTGTTTTGCAAGATTCCTAAAAGAAAGAAATCAAGAATAACCTTTTCGCATAATTCTAATGAAATAAATTCATATACAGCGAAGACTCCAGTCAATAACAATAATATTTCCCATGAAAGTGATTCAATAACAAAATAATCTCGTAAACTTTGATTAAAAAACGTTCGAAAAGTTATTGGTTTGTAGAAGCAGCCAACAACAATTTGTATTAAAACTAATGCAATTGCGTGACCTAATATTAGAGTTGTAATTAACCAAAATGTCATATCTTTATCTTTTAATGCCATTACAATTGAGCACTGTAAAAGCTCTTCATGAGTTTTATCTTCATCAAATGCCGTAAAAAGTAATGAAAGAAAAACACATAAAATTATAATGCTTGTTTGTTGAATGGTACAAGCATTTGTCCATGATATAATTGAATGATTTTTTCTGAAATAAGTATTTGAAAGAAGATAATCAAAATTGTTGAACAGATTTTTTAGCTTGTTTCACCAATGTTAAAAGTAATAAAGATTAAACGTACTTATGTTTCAAGAAAGCTTGAATTGCTAAAATTAGAGGTAAAACTGATCCATGAATGTAAAGAAAAACCAATGGAAATTCTTGTAATTTGCAATTAATTGTTGTGACAATAGTTATACATGGATAATGAAAAGCGACAATATGGAAAATATTTCGTGCTAAATGTAGCCCAGAAATGCATGCATAATTTACTGCTAAAGTAGCTAATGATCTTCTTTGAATAATTGAAAGTGGAATTGAATAATAAACTGCAACGGTAACAGCGCAATTAAAAATTAAACCAAATAGTGAAAGAACTAATTCAATTGTTGAAAAAAACCTGCAAAAATCAAAGTAAAATTCTTAGACAAATAAAAATCAAAGAAAACAACGAAAACATTTAAGGAAAAGCTTTAAATGACACTTACCACATGTGCGGTTTTAAAAACAATGGAATACAACCCGTTCGGTATTGATGACCATTATACGCCAACGCAATAGCTTCTTCTTCCATAACTTAACTAAAAAATAATTTCGTATAGCAGCTATTTTTCTTCAAACAGTGCCGTTTATTTTTATATTTTTTTTCAAAAAGAAATAAGAAAGTGGCTATCTTTTTCCCTTTTTTAACAGAAATGCTCTTCTTCTTCTTATTCTTCATCTTCATCATTGTCGTCGTCTTCTTCTTTTCCTCTTTCTCCCTTCTTTTCTTCTTCCTTCCTTTTTACAAGAGAAGAAAATAAAGAAAAGCTTTAATTCAGAAGTGACCACATATATAGACATTATTTGTGTCTCGTTTTGCTTTTATTCCATTTCAAAAAATTCTTTAAGAAAAATTTATTTGTCAATAGAATATTTTTTAACAGCTAAATTAAGTCTGTTTTCATTTTTTTTATTCCTACTTTGACTGCTGGACAACTATTTACAAACTCAATGATGGCTATTTCTCCAAAAAAAATTTTTTTATATCCTTAATCTTTAAATAGTTTGCATTGCATGCTTCTTTGCCTTTTCCGGTTGCTTCTCTCTCTTTTTTTATGTTTTCAAAAAAACTTTAAACAGCATTTTTTTAGCCAATTAATTGAAAAAAGTTGAATCTTAGTTTTCTTTTTTCACTCATTTTTGGGTAAAAAATAGGGCTAAAGAACCTCCAAAAGTTCTTCATCTGTTTGGTGTTATTCGTTTAAGGAGTGCTTACATCAGTTTAAAAATTGTTGCAAAAATGGGACTCCAACGTTGAATTATTATTATTTTTTATTTGTATCTATCTATTGTTGATTGTTTGCCTCTTATAATATTCGTCCTGTCTCTCTATTCTTTTTTTGCAAAGGATTTGCATATTTAATCAATTGATCCAATTTTTTTCAATTTTTTTACAGTGATGATCTCTTGGAGTTTTTTTTTCTCATGTTAAAGTGGTCAGTATAAGTGGTGGTCCAAATCTTCAAACAACAAAAAAATTAATAAATATCATCAATTCTGTTTTTGTTGCTGCTTATTATTCACTTACAAACTATTTTTTTGTTCAGCAAGAGAAAGAGAGATAATCCCATATTGTTTGAATGACACGATACTTAGACGTGTGGCGATCCAATGATTTGGCCAATTTTATGTAAATTAGAAAGGCGGTTCCGTTTAAACTGTACAACTGAAAGCTCTCGACTAAAAAAAAGAGGACAAGAAAAATGATGTACTCCGCCCTAAATGTAACTATCGTTTTCTGTATATAAAAGTTCCATGAATTGTTCAATATTGTCATATACAGTTTTAAGCATCTTCCTTCTTTTTATTTTCATCAAAATAAGTTTCATTTTTTTCCGCTAGACACACAGAGAGAAACAAAAAATTTTGTTGATGAAACATTTTTATACTAAATAAAATTATCGAAAAAATATGAAGAGAAAACAAAATGTTTCTCTTTAATCTCAAAATGACCTGTATTTTGTGTGTTTAGGATGTGTCGCTTGCTCATTATATGACATTCACAAATTCTTTTTCCTATATACCAGGTAAGCCTTCTACGGAACTCATCTCTTGATCCGGCTTGTAGGTTTTTCCTCTTCATTCTTTTCTATCATAAAAATTATTGCTAGACTAAAATGTTCAATAAATCATTTTTGGATACCTTATTTACAAACGTTCTGATGAGAGGATTTTTTTCTTCGTCTTGTCTGGCATGGATGTTGAAATTACTTTTAAAATTTGATAGAAACGAAAAAATCAATGATAAATTCTCTTATGCAAATGTTTTCAAGTAATAGTTTTCGTGCCAGAAGATGTATTTTACGGTGAATTTGAATTCGTAAATGCACCTATCTGGTATGCAAACTGCTGCTTTTCAAAAGTTTCATTGATTTGTTGCTGCTATTTCTTTCTATTTCTAAAAATGTAAACGAGAAACGGATATTTTTGTTTGCTGAAATTTTTATTACTATTTTGGGATTGTGACGTCCAAACATTTGACTTCCTTTAACAATCATCAGCTAAAAAAACATCTTAAGCTGCCGCTTCAACGTCTTCTTTATTGCTGTCTCTTCGAAGAATGAAATTTTGCAAAAAAAAATGCAGCATTTTATTTGACCTTGGGAAAATAAAACAACAATGATTGAAGAAAAGTTGCAACGTATTTTTTTTTGTTTCTTCAGTTGACTAATGCTGCTGAGTAAGTTCTTTTTTCTTTGAAATTTCAGGGGTTAAAATTTAAAGCATTTTAAGCTGAACTCCGCCTTTTTAAATGTTTCAGGGAAAGGGCTGTTCCCAACCTTTTTTGATTGTGAAAAAATAGGTTGTCTAGAATAACTAAAAAAATGTTTTGCCTCTTTAAAAGGCCATAAAAGCAGAACACTTTTTTTCATGTTCTTTTTACACTTTTTTTTATATTCTGGTCTCGTCCCTGTCAACAACAGTCAGCTGGCCGATAGTGAAATGTTTGTCCGTGACTCAATTTTAAAAGGCTTACAATGGTTCTTCTTCCTTCTACTTCTTCCTTGCTGGCTGACTATACCTTTGTAAAAATGGAATCTATGTATATGTAAAAAATAGAATCAAAATTTTATACAGTCACACTGTTTTTTTTCTCTTTCTTCTGTGAATGCTTCCTCTTTTGCTCAACATCATCATGTTATTTGTCGATCTACATGAAAAAAAAAGGAATGAAATTATGAGGTTTAAAAATGTGGAAGTATAAAAAAATTGAATTAACACATGTGGTATACGGTAAAAATTGATGAAGTTGAAAAAGAGCATTTTATTAAAATTGATTAAAAAAGCCTCTAATTTTTTCAAAAAAAGTGAGTGAAAGATATCAACATCAAAGGAGGAAGAAAAGCAGAGGAAACAAAAAAGACTCCGCCTCAATCAGCCGGTTTTTTTTCTTTCACGCGGTCAATGTTCTCTTTCCGTTTTTGTTTACCGTCCCATGTTCCGTTTTTTTTTCTTCTACCACACTTTGTTGTCCTAGATTATGCCACGTTTCATCCTTTAACAACTCTCGCTTGTTTTTTCTTCTTTTTCTTCTATTCTTGATTCTCTAGAAAAAAAACGAAAATTTTTTACGGAAATTTCTGTTAAAAATGCTGCATTCGAAACGGAAGGCAGAAAGAGCCATGTGTGCAACGCGCATTTTCTTCTTTTTTTTCAAGGATACTTTTTGGCTGCGGTAAAAAAAAACAAAATCTTGAAAAAGCGTTTATTTTTTTTGCTTTTTTTGTTTAAAGTTTTCTGAACAATTGCGTGTTGGCGGGGTTTCTTTATATTTTGTTCTCCTCGTTCTTCTGCTGTTTTGCTTGTGCTAACGTAATAATCATATGTGATGCTTTGAACGGCATTAGCAATCATTTTGCGGCGTGTTTGTTTTTATGCAACTTTTTTCAAAAAAAAATAATAGATTTCTCATATTTTTTTTCTTCAAGAAAAATTGTCAGTTAAAATAGAACTTCTTTCGGTCTCGAGTCAAAGATCACAAGGTCATATTTGCCATCATTTCATTATATTACTCTCGAGAAAAGAGGGTTTTTTTAGAATTTCAATCAGCTGTTGGTTTTCTTTTTTGATCACCGGGTTTTGATTCATTCCTTTCTAAATATATAAATCTCATCAAAAGCCTTTTTTTCGTGTTTAATCATCATCATCAATTTGTCGAAATAATGCCACCCTGTTCGAAAGTATGTACTTTCATCTTCTGCTTTTTTAAATGGCAAAAAAAGTTATTTTTTGCGCAATAAAAACGTTCCATGAAAGAGGACCTTTCGTCTTTCTTTCATTCCTCATCATCTGAAAGAGGAGGGTTGTTTGTTTATGTGTGACAACCAAGTACGCCTACAGATGACGTTTTCTGCTTCAGTCTTTATTGATGATTACAGGAGCTCCAAGCTTGGTTTTAAAAAAAATAAAATGGAAATGTCTGTCCAGAACGGTGTTCATAATTTTAATGTATATTATAACAAATTTTTACCAGCCATATTATCTCTCTCGCTTTCTTTCCCTTTTTTTGCTTAAATTTGTTTTTTCTTTAAAGCTTCTTCTTTCTTTATTTTTTTTTCTTTTCACGTTTGTCTTTTTTCTCTTTTTTGTCTAAACTGACACTTAGAAACCGTTTTTGGAGTTTTTAAGGGGCGGAACAGAATGCCAAAATCCATTTCTTACCAAGCTTGTCACATCGTTCGGCATACTAACTCATTGAATGCCTTGGGCGTGGCACGTTGTTCTAAAAAAGATTCCAAACGCTCTCCCGCTTTTCAACTAGCCATTTTATGCGCACACGGTTTCACTTGCTTTTAAATTGTTGAAGTTTAAGGTTTATCACTTTACTCTCTTTCCCTTTACTAGAGTCATCGATTATGGAGGAAAGAATTAAGCCCAAACATGAGGAATTAAGGAGGTATGACATTAAAAAAACATTTTTCAACGTTTTTTTGTCATTGACGGGCGTTGCCACCGCTACGCTTTTAATACGACTCCGCCTGCTTGTGGCTTTTGATAAAAGCATTTTTTACAGAAATAATATTACCATTATTTATTTTGTTGAATATTAATCAACAACGTTATCTATTATTATTTTCAGCTTTATTATTTAATATTGTTTGATTTACCAGGTGGCAGTGTGGTTAGCTGGTTGTTGTTCAGTTCAACGGCTATCAGCACTGCCCGCCTGGGAATCAAACAATAAAAAAAGCTATCAATTAAATGTTACAACTTTTTATTGTTTTCAATGTATTACTTTTTATTATAGTCCAAAATTTAAAAAAAATTCATTTTACAATTTATCTAACTAATGGACGTGGAAGCATAACGGTTTGACACAAGTTTATTTATTTTTTACCGGGTTGGTTGATTTTTGTTTTCTTGTTTATCAAATAAGACAATCAAATATAATGATTGTTGCAACAACATTGAGAGAAGGAGGTGAGAAGATGCTCCAGTTTTGGGGTGCAAAAAGGGAAAACTTTGAAAAAATAACGTCAGTAATTTTGTTACTTGCCGGAACGAAACCATTTCTTTTTTCGCTGTGGCCTCCTAATACCGTTCTACTCAAGTGTACTAAATTGAGACCGAGTAGATGTATTTAATTCTAAAAAGAATTACGTCATTTTTTGGGAATTTCTATTACTGAAATACTGTGACGTTTTTTGTAGCTTTCCAACAAAAGTTTATTACTTATTAAATTAAAAGATATTATTAAAAAATTTTGTTTTGCTATTTGAATATTAAAAAGAATTTTAATATAAAAGTATAAATTTTTGTCACAAAGAAAACAAAAACATTTTCGGAGAATTGTTTTTATATTTTTGTTGCTAATATAGAAAGGGAAACCACGGTTTTTTTACCGTAAATAACAGTAAATAGCCTTTAAACATATAACTCGTGACAGGAGAATAAAAAAGAAAATTTCCTCTTTTTAAAGCTTCTTTCATTTTGGTAGCGAAAAAGAAAAAACACTTACATTCAAAATAAGCACAAGACACTATCTTCTCCTCTCCTTATGCATGTCCATACTTCCGTTCCTTCATTTTTTGTTGCACTTGCCGCCCTTTGCATGCTTTTGCAATTTTTAGTCAAAATTCCATCAGTAAGCAAGCAAGCATCGAAGAAGAAGAGATGAAGAAAGGGGGATAAAAAAAGAGACGTCATCTTCTGTTTTTATTCCGAAACGTTTTAGACAAGAGACCAAAAAACTTTTCCTCAGAGCCATTGGTCTTCATTTCTCATACTATTCTTGAGCAAAAAGAGACGAGAGCAAAGCCCAAGAAAAACAAAATCAGCTGACAATCTATACAAGTGTCCAATCTCTTTTTCTTTCTCTTTTTTCTGCCACTATGAAATCAGCTGATTTTTAAAGTTAAATCATCATTTTAAAGAAATAGATTAGAAAAAAGATGCTATTTTGAAACATTACATGTGTGGCAATTACGATATATATTACTTTCGCTTTTTGATCCTTCAACGAAAAAGAAAAATTAATCACAAGATTTTTGAATTTGATGAATATTTATTATCAAAAAGAATGCAATACAAAATTTCATGTGTGTCAAAAATTTTGTAATACAAAATGGGCCATCAAATATATTTTTTTTTCTTCCTTCTTTTTCCTCATGATGTTTTTTGAAAGATTATTGTATTTTATTATTTTTTAACATTAAAAAATAGGGAAGCAAAAACTCTAATGCGTATATTAAATATTAAAAAAATTAAACTTTTAATCTCAATATTTTTTTCTTTAAATATTGTTGCATGACATTATTATAAAGAAAAGCAAAACGATAATCTTATTGTTTAACAAAAAAAAGGAAATATAAAAAATATATTTGTTTGTTTTTTGTTTCAACAAAAATGGAGTGTTGTTTTTTAAAAATTCAACAAACGCCTACTTAAAAATCCATTTAATTTTCTGAATACTTTTTATTTAATTTCATAAACATAATATAAGCGAAAATAAACTATTTTTTATTGCAAATTTTATTATTATATATATTTTTTAAAGAAAAGCATATGTATAAATTGGATGGAGCCAGCTGAGAAAATTTAATAAAAGTTTTTTTTGAAGAAAGCACTTGAAATTTGCATAACATTATTATTACAATAATATTTCGTTAGATGTCATAGAACTGCTATCTAAATCACTGTATTGACCTGAAAAAAAACATTTATTAAATCTACAGTACTTAGATAGTAAACGTTGATACCCGTATCATTATTGCTTGTTCCTGGTAAAACAGTTGTTATTCCAGTGGATTGTGTAATAGGTTCATCTAGAGTTTGTTCGAAAGTATTCTGATTTGTATCTTCTTCCATTATATCAGAGTGATCATGAAGATTGAAAGTTTCCATTGTACTACTTTCTTCATTACCACCCAAAATGCTTGTATTATTATTATTTGTAATTGTTGATGGAAGTGATGCAGAGGTTATTTCAGTTTTTGCTATTGCACTTGTTGTTGAACGTTGATCTCCACCGGTTGTTGAATCCATTATTGCTTTTTTACCCAATCTTCTTTGAAGAATTTTTCGACATTCGGTTATTCGACTTTCACGCTTTAAAAAACTTTTTAATAGAAGAAATTATTTGTGTACGAAAAACTTACAATATCGATTTGCTTTTTAAGTTCATTATTTTCTTTCATCAACTGCTCAAATCTTAATTGATCAGATTTTGATATTGTACTCCGTAAATAAGCGTTTGCCATTGCAGCTTCATCTTTTGATTGTGGAACTTTATAAACATGCTGAATTTTTGGTACAAATACTAATCCCATACTTATAAAATTACACAGAAGCACTAAAAATTTGCATAAATTAGGTCAGACAAAGAGCTTCGTTTTTGAAAAGAACCTGTAATTGAAACAAAAGCAAAATTTGCATTTCCTTGTGACCTTATTAATAATGTAACAACAGGACCGGTAACAAGTGAAAGAATAGCAACATTATAAATTGCCATACCAACAAATCTTGAATCATTTATATACCTGAGTTTAAGATTTCTAGACTCGTATGCAAGAAAAAGACCAAAAACAAGAAGTAGACATTTATACCCGAGAATTAATGCTAAAAATGCCATTATTATGTTCTTTAAATAAAATGCTTAATTAAAATTACCAATCCACATCTCTTGATGACTACTTTCACATAATTCCAATATTGGTAAAAGTTTGATATCTTCATCAGTTCCAACCGGAGGATCCTTTAAAAATAATTTTTAAAAGTTTGAAAAAAATGTTATAAGGGACGGTCCAGAAATTACATGATCTTTTTTTCGTATTTTTTGAACCCCTCCCACCCACTTGGTGATCCTTTTTGCTTTGATCTCGTGCAGCTTTTCAAAGCGGCGTGATAATTCGGCTTACCCCTCCCACCCAATCATCGAATCACGTAATTTCTGGACAGTCCCTAATTTACTAACTTGTAGATGAAACCTTTGTTCTTTTCTTTTTAATGGATCCAAAATAATCCAAAAAATAATTATTAATGAATCAATACCAAATAATGTTGCAATAACAGTATAAAATTTACCAGGCGGGATAGGCTAAATATTTTTAAGATTAATTCCTTGCACCGATATCTGTCACTTTTAGGTCAGTGTGGTAAAAATGGCACACACTTCAGTGCAAAAGTGACAACATAAAATTAATTTAAAAATGTGCAGAAGATAAGGAAAATAGTCAAAGGAGTAAAAACGGTTCAATTTCCGATATAGGAAAAGTTGTTAAAATAGATGGAAGAGTTACTGTATGTTAAAAAGCAAACACAACAAAAACCAAACACAATAAACGTAACAATATTCAGCACAAAGGGTAAGTATTACAATATTTAGCATTTTTTTACTATTACTGTATATTTTTTTTATTCATTCAATACACACCTGATTCAGCAGACATGGTCGTCGTGCAATAAGTGATCCATAGGCATGTGTTGAAATTTTTCGTAATGCTGCAGCAACAAGTGCTTGTCTTCCAACCATTGCAGCAATAAGCATTCGAATGCTTTCCCATGGTGATCCATCTTCCTGTACATTGATATCATATTTTTGTGGGTTTTTTGGTATAGTGGAAAAAAATAAATAAGGGTAAGACAGGTGATTTAAAATAAGAAATTAAACTACGGTAAAATTTTATAAAAAAATAAAAGTAATAAAAATATTCTTCATGATTAATCGCGGTGATAGATGATATCATATTTTTTTGGAAATAAAAGAAAATAGTGCTTAGAAAAAATGCAATAACATAAGCTTTTACTACTACCTTTTTTTCTGGTGTTTACAGTAACCAGCATCAAAAGCAACAAAAACCAATTCATCAAGGAAGTGATAGAATATAAAATACTTTTCTTTGAAAAGAGGGTAATAAAAAAGTTTTTTATGGGTTAAAACAAAAAAAAGTGATTTTCTACTGTTAAAAAGTGTTAAAAACTACTTTAACTTAAAAAAATTAGATATTTTTCCAAAAAATTGTGTGTATTTAAAATTAAATAGCTTAATAATAATAAGGTTGGAACTAATTAAAAATGATTGTCTTATCTAAGAGGGATAACAAAAAATAGTGGCATGGATGCAAAAGTAGGGGTTAAAGGATAAGAGACAAAGTACTAATTTATTTTTTTTGTTCTAATTTTGGACAACTTGTTAATGACTTTTAAACAAACCTCTTCTTTTGTTATTAATGCAAGCTCTTGATTTTCAGATGCACTCATGCGATGTACAATCCAAACTTTAGCAAACATTGAACCATATGCAAATGTAAAGCCTATCATTAAAATTGAAATACGTGACTAAAAAATATTTTTTCTATAAAAAATGTTTCTTAACATGACATTCTAAAACTTACGTGACATAATACAGAAAATGAATCACGAGGAAAGGTAATACCTTCAGCAGGTAAACCCATGAGCACTAAGCTAATTGAGCAAAGAGCACATCCAATAACAAGAACATTATTACATTGAGGTTGAGATTGGAGAATTATACTGTAATGATTTCTTTTTTAAAATATCCTTTAAATAAAAGTATTTACCTTCTATATGAAAATTTTACATTGAAAATAAACATTGCTAATGAAACCAGTAAAGCAAGAATTGAAAAGACTATTACACTTATATACAATTCAATGCTAACTGTTATCAATGATTCTTTAACAATTGTTGAATCAGGTGGTGCACCACGAGAAGTAAAAAATTTTTCTTTTCCAAACCAATCAAGTTCTTGTTGAAAGATGTCATAATACCCGAGTAAAACATATTTGCCATTTTGAAGCTGTTCGTATTGAGTTTTTGCAATCCGATCACCCAAATCAGAAAATTTTACATTGCCCTAAAATAAAAGGTTTTCACTTTTAAAAATTTAGCCAAAGTATACTTACAGAAACTCCTTTAAACTGTGTCTTTCTGATACATTCAAATAAATGTTCAAAAATGATAGCATTATTGTAATTAAAATCTTCCAAATCAACACCTTTTGGTAATGAACCTAATGTACAATTAAATGCTAAAGCCATTGCCCATGCAGCATCATATGCAAGTGGAGCTTCCGGAAATCCCCCAGTATTAGCAGGATCGGTGTCAAGTAAAGTTTTCAAGCGTGTTTGAAATTGTTCTCCACTCATGCCAGATACACCTGGTCTTTTATCCGGACTCAACATAATTGATTCAGTGGTAAAATGATATTCGGCAGCAGTTGCCATCTAAATTTTGTTTTTTATTATAAAATATCGATGATTTTGTGTTAACGTTTTATTATTACCTGTTGGGCTGTACAATTAAGGCCTTCTTCCGGAGGAGGGATGTACCAGGTATCCGCATACCATCCAATAAAAAACCAAACATATTTGCTTCCATATAATCCATGCTTGAAAGCCTGCAATTTATTACGTCGGTTTTTATTCATTTATTTTGCAAAATCCAAAACAAAAGATTTTTTCCATGAATGCATTTCCAATTTTTTGGGAATTCTAACTTGTCCCCCAAAAATGAACTAACTAAACCCATTTCCCTGGAAAAAATCCAACACACCTGGCAAAGTACACGACGCGCTTCAGTGACGTAAAATAATCCAACAATAATTCGAGCATCTTGTCGAACAAGAGTTTTAACGGCATCTGTTGGATCACCATAAAAGCTTTGTCTCTCTACACGAATACCCTTTTCTCGGCATTGTTCTTCTAAATCTTTTGCCGTGGAAGTAAAAACTTCTTCAACAGATTGAATAATGGTAATTTTCTTCCATTTAAATTGTTCAAATATTCGTATTCGTGCTGGATTTTGCATATTTGCAGATGGATGAGTACGAAATAGCGTTGGAAATCGTTGTCGATTTGAAAGAGCCGGTGAACTAGCTCCATATGATAACTGCATAAAATTAGATTTAACAAATGTGTTTTAAAAAATAACAGAATAACTTACCACCATAAGATTCCATACTGGTGCTGATTCTGCTACTACTGTAGTTACAGGGCTACATCCGGAAAGAAGAATAAGTTTTACAGGAGGTTTATACAAAAGTTCAAACATTTGCTTTGCAGCAAGACCAGGTTGGCACTAAAAATTTATTAAAAATTAAGCTATCCTTTTTTTTAAATGTACACATTTAAAGCATTAAAGATGCTGTTTTAAGAAAACATATAATGATTTTTTTAATAAATTTTAAAGTATCTTACTTTACTATTGTAACTATGAAGATTGAGGACATAACCATGAAGAACATTGGGATTATTATTAATATCTTCAAAAGCCATTTCAACCGCAGGTCGGCATGCAACTCCACCAGGCCAACCACCAGCTCCGGCTTCCATTGGAAATAATGCTCCAACATGTAATTCCTTAAGGCCTTCATAACTTCTTTGCTGCTTTTTACCAATGATAACTTGAGATGCTGATAATAAATTTGTGCAACATGTTAAAATGATGATGATGATGGTAATATAAAATATATAATTTTTATAGCGTGACCGAGACGGGAGTTGCCGCCGTTTCAATGCGGCGGCTTGACTCCCGTCAACGGCAATGCTCATTGGCTGTTTGATTTATTAAACTCATGCACCTTTAAAAATATCATTGTTAAAATACATGATGATTTTAAGCATTTCACTCGGCTGTCAACGAAATTTAGTATCATTGAAAGCAAATAAAATGCTATCGTTGATTTGGTGTTAAATAAAAGGAAATAATGAATAAAAATTGAAGAAAGACTTCAATATTTGAAAACAATAATATCTTTGCTGGTTTCAATCTTCTTCTGAAATTTTTCTTTTAAATAAGAATTCTTTAAGGAAAAATAATAAAATGAAAGAAAAATAAAAAAACAAAAAGAAAATAAAAGGGAGATGAAAGCTATCACGCAAATTCTGTCATTTCTTGTCTATAAATCAGCTAAAATGCAAAAAAATTTTCATTTTCCAATTTATTTATTTTTTCCTTTAAAAAAATTGGAATGCAATAAGATTTTTTTTGAAAGCATTGAGCCATTTTTTGCTTCCTTTTATTGAAAACCATTAATCTTAACGCCTTTGGCAACAGTAAACCGACTGCACACGTGGGAAAAAAATTGAAAATTGCGAAGCTTCAAGATCAATCCTGCACATTTATTTATGTCGTTTGTTTCTCTTTTTTAAGAGGCTTTAATTATCTGTTTTAAAAGAGGGATTGAAACACATGGATAAAAAAATGGAAACTGATTTAAACCTTTGATAACAAAAATAAAAGAATTGCAAAAGATAGATAAAAGTAAAATTTAAATTGCATAAAATAAAAAAGATTTAGGATTTACGAAATATTTTTAATGAAGTCCAGGAAAATGATATGGTATATAAAAAATTTCATATTTCTTTAAACATTTGAATAAAAGTCCAAACAAAGTGACGAAAAAAATAGACCAAACTTTTGTCTTTGAATTGTCTGAAAATATCTTCCATTGTTTTTAACTTTTGCTAATTTTGTAAAGAATAGAATAGGAAAAAAGGAGGTTACTGAACATGCCAATTTTCTCTGTCATGGAAAGAAAAATATTCATCACTGCGAAAACGAAAAAAAGGCCTGCTTTTCTTTTCCTTTATATGGTTACCATTCTTCTTCCTCTATGTTTTTATTCTTCCACCTGGTAAAACCTTTGACAAAATGCAAACGAAGCAACAATAACATGGCATCGGAAGAAGAAAGCAGAAGAAGGAAAAAAAACACAGGATGTCGAAGTCATCGTTTCTTTTTGTGCTCGTTATTAGATGAAATAAAAAATGTTGCTTTTTTCCTTCAAAAGCACGGTCCTTCAAATGTTTTAAAGTTTTAACCATTTTTGCACATTTTTTTAAAAGCTTAAAAATTAAATGTAGAAAATTTCGACCTTTCTCTTCTCCTCTCTCTTCTTCTCTTTTTCTACTTCTTTTTCTTCGAAGCAACTGACTAGACAATGAAATCAAAGCACTTCTATAAGTTAGTGTTTTTGTCAGAATAAGCTTGGTCTTCTCTTTTTTTTTCTCTTTTGACTACCGCTATTGGTCCTGAAAGAATTCTATTCATTCGTTTATTCAAGAATATTTATCTAAAAAAATAAGGAAAAAAAGACCTTATGAAAAATAAATGGTTTAAAATAAAAGCTTTCTTTTAAATAATAATTCTTAATTGATATAAAAAAGTTTTTTGGCAATATTTTTATGGGAAAAAATGAGAAGTGAAAATGAAAAAAGAATGTAGGTTTTAGAAAAAAGTTGTCAATCGTTGCAAATTTTTTTTGTTGGTGGTTAATGATCTTTAAAAAGAAGAAGCCTCAACACATCATTCTTAAATCCTTGAATCTTAAAGGCTAAAAACCTTGATTAACTTAAGCTAAAAAACAAAAGAGCCTTAAATCAAATATCCGTAATCTGATTTATAGGCTTTTTTTCTAACAGAATTTCCTTGATAAATTTTTTTTTCATTGACTATCAAACTTGAAAAAAGGACTAAAGTTTAAGAAGCCATTTCAGGAAATTTTAAGAAAAGTTAACAAAATTCTCAAAGATGCAAAAAAGAAAACCAGCTGCCACTTTTATAAATGCACAAATGATTAAAGCCTTTACATCGAAGAATATAAAAAAAACAAATGGTACTAAAAATAATAATAAATAAAAATGCCTTTTTCTCTTTCTCGAAGAAAAAAGGCATCAAAATAAATGAATTCATAAAAAATGAAAAAAATCATTTACGCTACACCTTTTTTGAAGAAAAAAAGTAAGAAAATTAAAAATCAAATTGCAGTTATGAGAAAGCATGTGAAGATATTAAGTATCTTGAAAGCACATTATATAGAACTGCTACGTTGTAACATTAATAACACGGTAGGTTTTATAAGCAATTATAAAAAATAATGGATTTTAACGAAAAGAAAATATGTAAGAAAATTAAAGTAACAAACGACTTTATTTTCCCAAGACAAGAAAAAAATGACATTATTCCTTTATATTTCTTTTTCCCACTCCATTTTTTTCAAGTTATAACAACATGCATAAAACGCATTAAAACGAAGTTGTTATTTATCTACAAGTTGCGAAAATTGGTACTTATAAAAGCGAAAACGATCTCCAAAATGTGGCCCCTTAAATATGTATGAAAATAGGCTTTTTTCTTTCAGCAGTATTTTTTTGTAAAAGCATAACTTGCCGCTGCAAAATATAGGTTGGCAGGAAGCAGCAACAGCTAAAAGAAAAAAAGGGATTTCTTTTTTCAGTGCATATACCGTATATAAAAGGAAAAAATAAAGAAAAAGCAAGACAATGAAAAATTTTTGGATAACAGTAAGATGGATTGTTTTTTGAGATAATGTTAAAATATGTATAAATGCAAAAAATATATATCCCTCAAGCCTTTTTAAGAAGGAGGAGACAAAACTGCAGTTAAGTGATCCATTGCTTTCTCCCCCTTTTTTGTCGTAACTACTTGAGGGAGAGAGAAGAAAAGGAAGAAGCGACAAGTAAAAAAGTCAGAATAGTTTTTTTGTCATGTAAAAATGCGACAAATCCCCAAGTGACAAAAAGATGAAAAAGAAGAGCTTTCACACCCGGGAGGGCAAAAGATACAATCAGTGATCAATTGCTTTAGAGACATTGTTGTCACAAAATGAACAAACGGGAGGCCTTGTCTTGGATTGTTGTTTATATTTCTGTCAAAAAATATGGCACTGTTAAAAGATGAAAAAAAAAACAAAAAAAGGAATCATATCCATAAATAAACTTGGACAATAATCATATGAATGAATTAAAGCTAGAAGAAAAGAAAGAATACGGTAAAAATGAAAAATTTTTAAACATTATCTTTTGACATTTTCATATTTTTCAAAAAGTAAAAAAGACAAAGGAAGGAAAAAGTGATAAAAAAATATTTAAAAAGGCATTTTCAAAAATGAAACAATGGTGTTAGTACTAATTTTGAGATGATGGATGAATTTTGTAATGGTAAACGAGTGCCACTTGAAGAGCACTAAGCCTTCAAATAGAAAAAGGCTTAAGAAAACTAAGTATTACAAACAAACAAAATTTCAATGTTAAAAAAGGCAACATAACTTAATTTTATTGCTTCAGGAAAAGAAATTATTATAATTTCAATTTGAAAAAGAATTTAACGGAAGAAATAAAATCGTATCAATTTTGAAAAAAAGTTATTGAATTTGTTGTGCCTGAATTTTATTTTTATTATTATTGTTTAAAGGAAGAAAAGGAGAAGACAACTTTTTAGAAGGATGATGATATTCTTAAAGCCTTTTTTACATTTTTTCGTCAATCATCTCTCTAAAATGCTAATACCTTTTTCTTCTGTCTTCTTTTTTGTTTTCTGACAACAATGCCGTCGTTATTTCTTCAAGATCATTGCACTTTTCATGTTTTGACAACACTAATAACCGTTATTGCCTTTAAGAATAAAATATCAAAGAAAATTTTACAAAAAGAACCAAAATAGGGATATTTCGAAGAAATATATGTTAAAACAGAAGAAAAAAAGAATAAAAAAGGCAGAAAAATTGAGGAGCGTTAAGGCTAATCCCCTTGTCATCGTTGTTGAAGACAAACGTGGAAAAAATAAAGGGGGGACATTGCTGAAAACTGCAGAAAAAACTGCACAAATTCACCAATTCCGGCACACTTAGGGTCTCGCCTTGCCTTCTTTCGTCTTCATCTTGTTCTCCTTGCTTTTTCGTTCCTTCTTCCTTTTCTTCACTAAGTGTAACGAACAAGAAGAAAATGCGCTTCGATGGATGGCTACAGTCCATTTAGCATTTTTTAAAGCATTCATTTGCTTTTTTGAGATTCTTTTAAGTTGCATTTTAGGTCTACACGTAGCTTTTCAATAATATAAAACGATTCCAATGGGAGTTAAGAAAACTGTTTCAAATGGAAAAAAGGAAAACATTGACAACGAAAAAATCTCAAAGAAAAACGGATTAATTTAAGCTAGAATACATGAAGATCAAAGGATTACTTCCAAAAAAAAGAGATCACCGAATTAAAAATGTTTCAGCTTTACGTTGCTTTTATATCTTAAAAAGAATAATATGCAATGCAAAAAAATGGACAAAAAAAGGAAAACGGCGCAAAGACGACACAACTCAAAACAAGGTTTTTTTGTCCAAATCATAAATTCAATTTGATTCACCCTGAAGTAAGATGAAAGCGTATGCGCTTGGCAAGGCTTCCAAAAAAAGTTTTTTCTTCATTTTTTTTTCGTCAAACTTTTTTTCACTCTTCTTTTTTGACTTAAAATAAATTTATTGCGGTCGTTGAATTTAAGCATTAAAAAGGATAAGAGAAAAAAATATAGTTTTTTTTTCTTAAAGAAATGATGGCATCAGTTTCTTGTTGTAAGTAAATTTTATCTTTTAACAAGCACACGTAAATAAATTGATTTGATTATTGTGTATTTCTTTTGCAAAATGGAAAATTTGATATTATACATAATCTATTATTTGGAAAACTTTAAGTAATAAGTTTTTTATTCTTGGAAGAATATTTGTTGTAGTCGGCAAAAGAAAAACAAGCATATGAGATCACTTAACATTGAAAGAACGATTATATTGATTGACAATCAAAAAATATTAGCAAATGTTCAGAGGTACCTGTTGATGAAAGGAATGCCGTTTTAACAGTATCATTTAATGAAAGCTTTCGAATTCTGCCATTAGGTGCCTAGAAACGAAATTAAAGGGGATGGTAAGCATTAAAAAAATGTGTAAGCAAAGACATACAGCAATGTAAAAATGTTCAGGACTTTTCATTCCATTTTTAATTTCTTCTTCACTAAATCCATCTTCTTTCATCATTTCTGCACATTTCAATGGAATAAATTTACTTAAATGTTGGACTAAAAAAGGCATATGTGAATAACTACGGTACATTCAAAAAACGTAAACATACATTTTGTTTCTGGGGGAACTTTTACAAAATGACTCAATGAACAAATAGGTGGAAGATTATCACGTTTTTGAAGCAATATACTTGGAACTAATTCTAATTCAATTTCAGATTTAACTTTTTTGTGATCATCCTAAATGTAATAAACTTTAAATATACCTTATACATTATATGGACAAAAAGTACCTTCAATGTTAAAATTGGCATAGCTGTATCACATAGCATTGGGAGACTACCTTTTCTATGATTTTCTTCAAACATTTTTTGCATTGTTTCTTTAATAATTTTACAACCTTGCAAATGCCGAATCAATGATTTTTCTTCTTCAAGCATCGTTCGAGCAGCTGTCAATTCTGGATCTGTTTCAACATCAGATGACATGAACGATAACATGGATGAATCGGATGATACGTCTATAATATTCCATTTATCTTATGATCCTAAACCAAAGCGATATTAACCTGAACTAGAATCTGAATCTACATCACTACTAGAATCACTTGGAAAGTCGAAAACCCTTTCTCTTTCTCTATCTTCTTCAACTTCAAAATCCATTGGTTCCATTGAATCTTCTTCTGGTAAACCTTCAATATCCATAGAGCTTTCACCAGGAGTGCCATTTGGAATTCCTTTAACTTTTGATCTCTTTTTTCTTCTTTCATAATCATATGAGCCTTGAATTCTTTGTCGACGATTTGCTGCTTGAGCTTTTATACCAGCTTCAATACTTTTTTGTAATGCTTGAAATCCTGTTTGGACTTGAAGCCTTTTTAATGACGCAGTTTGCATCTCATCATATAATTTTCTGTCTGCCCAAAGGGTATTTATTAAAGCATCAACATTTTCATCACGTCGCAGAGATCGTTTTGACACAATTTTTTTTCTACATGTTGGGCATTCACGATTTCCGCGTTGTAATGCTGTTGAAATACATTCATTACAAAATCGATGTAAACATTCCTATAAAACTTTTGTGGCTTTGGGGGAAAATAAATTTGTTTTTTTTTACTTTTGTGGTCATTGTTACATTGAGCAAATCAAGGCAAATAGGGCATGATAGTTCTGTGGCAAGTGTTCTAACACCAATTTTAATAATCATATCTTCATCTGCTACAGCAGGATGAGCACGTCGAACCTAAAGATAAATATATGTTTCGATTAAAATATGTTTAAAACTATATATTATTACTTTATCATATTCTGATAGTTCAAGAGTTTTACCACCAGTAATTGTGTCGGTTGTTGTTGGACCTAATATACTCATGCTTTAATAACAATAAATTTGAATAAAATAATTCACAAAATTTTAAATTCAATAACAATAAAACTTAAACTCAATCTCTCTCTTCTTTTGCACTTTTTTAAAGCTAAAGCAGTAAAAAAGATTTTGACGCTGCAATTCTTTGCAAGAGTTTTTCTTTACACTTGAGCATATCCTAAGAGATGTCTCATTATTGATTCCATTTGTTCATAATTTATCTTTTTTTGATGAGTTTACCTTTGTCAATGTCATCACACAAAAAAAATTATTGTTAATTTTAATAATGTTTTGTTTTTGAATCAATATTTTTTCTATTGTTTTCACTTTCTTTTGCCGAATGTTGCTAAAATCCTGATTTTCCACATATTGAGGTTATTTCCGTTTTCTCTTTTGTGCGCATGATTTGATTTCAAGATTTTTGTTCTGATAACAGCTTGATTTTTTTAATAAACTTTTACTTTTTATTACTATTTTAAGGGCATGACTGAAAACGAGTCTGCCATTAAAGCTGAGGGAAATGTAAATCTGATACTGAATAGTTATGATCGACAACGTGTACCATATGCTATTTCAAATCATCGACATATATTTGATAATTCATCTGGAATTGTGTTAGAAAAATTTCGAAATGAATTAAGCTGCAAAGTTTGTAAAAAATTATTAAGTGATCCTGTGCTGTCAAGGGTATGGAAGAAATAAAACCTTTTACTCCATTAAAGAGACATTTTTTTGCAGACATGTATGCACAGATTTTGTTCTGGCTGCGTAGTAAATGGAGCAAATATTACCCTTACAAGATGCCCAGAATGTAATGTACAATTCTTAGGAAATCCAGCATTTTTAAGAGACCATACATTTTTGCAAATTATTAAAAAAGTAAATACTTTTTGACTTTTATAATTTTTTTTAACACAGCTGCTTTCAGTTAAAACCACATGAAATTGATACGGGCAGAAGGAATTTATATGCAGCTTTACAGGCTACAGGTGTTGATGTAAATGGATATTTATCCTGTTCAGGAATTGACGAACATATATCTCGAAATCAATGGAGTTGTAATGAAGATTTAGCCCCAGGTCCGTCAATGATAAATGATTCAGATATTCCACCACTTCTAAATCCAAGTGTTCATTTACATTCCAATTCATCTAATTCTCTATCTTCTATCCATCCCCAAGATAATGATGTAATACATTTATTAAGTCAAAATGGAGCTCTACAAATATTTTATCATCAGTTAAAAAAGTTACCATTCATCTTAGAGCCAGGTTCTTTATTACAACTATCAGAGGCATCAAGATATTCGAATTCCTTGCAAGCATATTCTTTATGTGGTGCAGTACGCCCAAATTATGTTGCAAAATTGAAAGTAATTCGTCAGTCATTTAATAATACCAAAGAATGTCAACAGATATTAGCTCTTATGCCGGCATTTATCTTAAAACTTTTTCCGAAGGGTTTTATGACTAAATTTATGAGAGAGCGAGAGCATATTCCAGATACCCCATTAATAACTCAAAAACAAAGAATAAATAATGGAATGTTATTAAATATTATATTATTTCCTGATAGTTCTGTAATGAAAATGAAAGATTTACCACGTTGTATGAGAAGGCCTAGATATATCTATTCTCCCCCAAATGCGACAAGTAAGTTTTGCTATTTTAATATTAAAATAAACCGAATTCAAGATTTATAAGGTGAAGTAATTTTTTTAGTTGGACATTTACAAGAATTTTTGATTGTTCGTTCTGAAGTTGAAAGCAAATTTCGTTCAGTTCGCCAAAAAGTAAGCTTTTTCTAAAATGGCTAAATATGTTAACAAAATTTCAATTAAGTATGATGTAGAATTCGCTGCAATTCTTGGTGAAAGACAAGAAATTGTTCTTCGCCTTAATACAAATCCGGAAGAATCTCCAAACAATGGTGAATCTCAAGAAATTGTATTACGAGTTCGATGTCCCCCTTCAACATATTCGGATAAAAGATTATCACATTTTGATAATATGATAATTTTACGATATCCATTTGAGCCTTTACCAAAGAATCTCAAAGTTAAAGACCTTATTAAAAAATCTTCTATATTAAATCGTCCTTTAAAAGTGGTATTTCGTTATTGTACTTTAAACAAGTAATAAATTGTAAATTATTTTAATTTGATTCTATCTGTTGCATATGTTATATATCCCAGTCTTTTTAAATATATGTTTATTGTGATAAGTTTTTTTATTTATGTAATCTTTTGTGTGATATTTATTTTTGTTTTCTTCTACTTTGCCTTACAGTCATTAAAATTCAAGCGTGCTAAAATTCTTTGTCTCCAAAAAAAGTATAATACCGTACTTTTTCGTGCTTATGTATGTATAAATGAAATAAAAATAATTTTAAATGTAAATTTTTTTGTTCTTACTTTAATTTAAATTAAAAACAATTTTTATTCATCAGCTTTTTTTACAGAAATAATAAGAATCAACGACGAAGAGAATAATGTTTACATGACTAGTTGGTTGGGTTTCGTTTCGTATTTATAAAAAAAAGGAAATAACAGTAAAAAAAATTTTCAAAGAACATGTTGTGTTAAAAAAGTATTGCAAAGAAGTGATATAAATGCTTATGCACAAAAGAAACACGTAGTTCAAATGAGTCAATACCGGGAGAAAAAGAAAAGAAAGAAAGAATGAAACATCAAACAGATACACATACAATGTAATAGATGAAAGGTAATAAAATACTTGTAAAAATCAATTATTTTCTTATTAAACGTGCATATACACCAGCAAATACTGCAGGAATTAACTAAAAAATAATAGATTAAAAACAAAAATCCATAAAATCACGAGAAAGTTATAACTAGTATTAAATTATGCAAGTTGGGTTTATAAGAATTCTATAATATAAATTTTAAAAGTATTTTGTATTAATTTTGCTTCATCGAAAGGGTATTGTAATTTGAAGCAAAACAAAATATGGAGCAACGAAATTATTCACATACAGTAATTTTTTATTCGTATGTGAGGAAAGCAATTGATTGCTGATTGGTTTTTAAATACTTCAACCAACAAGCGTCTGCGGCTTTTTTTTTGCAAAATCTCTTCATTAAACAAATAAAAACAACGGTTGCTTTTTAAGCAGACCAAATAAACACTTTTTTATAACTGTGTCAAAATAGTGAGTATTTAAAAATTCAATAGACGAAAAAAGGCCATTTACGACGAAAAAGCTATTTTTGTAAACTTACAAATCTCTATTTGAAATTTGAACTTACCATGAAAAAGCTAGCAACTATTAAAATCCATGCAGCAATATTTACAACATTTAATAAATCAGTTTTTAATGGCATATAACATGTTTCAGTATAAAATGCATTAATATCTTTTCCTTCAATGCATGCTTCTTCAAGACTTGGAACACAACATGAAAGTGGTAACATTGGCTTAGGTACAGATTTTTGATGCATATACCATTTTGATGTTTTCCATACAGTATAATTATCATTGTCACTTACACCGCAACAATGAAACTAAAATTAACGTTGTTAAAACAAAGTATTTAAAATATTTAACTTTAATAGTTGACTCTTGAGATTAAAAAATGAAAAAACTTTTTTTTTCTTTTCACAAGGTCAAGGGTTGATCTTTAAACAAAAGAATTTTTTCAAAGCTTACATTTTTTTGCAAATCATCCCACGCTTCTGTGATAGGTTTATTATCAGCAGATCCATATAATTCTTTTAAAGATGTAAGCATTTTTAAATTTAATGGAATTTGATTTTGTAATTTTTGATAAAATACAAAACCCATTATTCCACCCATTAAAAGCATAATAAAAAGTATGAATGATGCTGTTGCAAATGAATAAATCATACATCGAAGTTCTTTGGATACAGAATAAATTGCAATTATACCATTAATTATTGCAATCAATGATACAATAATCATTATTCTACTAACATCAACATAGAGACTTGGTGCTAAAAGTTCAGCATACTGTGCTCTGTTATGATTTAACCAACACCCATAAACAAACACAACCAATAATAGTATCTAAAAAAACGTGCAAAAAAGTGTTAATAACAAAAACAATTTGTTTTGTATAAATGTTTTTACCATTGAAGTGACACTTGTTATTATAAATAAATATTTCGTAAGCCTTCCAATTGATCCATATGCTGACCATCTACTAAATGATCCCATTGTTTCGGACCGAAAAATGGATACTAAAAAGCTACAAAAATTACTATTCGGCAATAAAAATGAAAGTATCACACAAAGAAGCGAATGAATGATTGAAAAGCGAAAAAAGATATATTTAAGATCAAAAATCCGATGAACAAATATATATCAAACAAACAAAAAATATGAAAGAAAACGAACAAATGAACGATTAATTGAATAGAAGAAAAAGCCTTTTTGACTTTTTATTCTTCTTTACCCTCTAGCAAAAAAAAACACATATATTTCAAAGAGGAACAGGAAGGGTAAAAAATGTAAAAGTCTTTGGAGGAGAGAAAGATGAAAGTTGCGCACCAATCATGGCTCACATCTGATTTTTTTTATTCGAGCACGTTTGCTTATCTTTTTGGCGTGCGCGAGAAAAAGTGATTTTTTTTTCTCTTTGCAAAAAGACAAACGCTCACCATCAGAATAAAAAAATTCGAATGACTGACTTTCAGGTCTTTTAGAAGGGAGAAGAAAAACAGCGCAAGGAACTCTTCCATCTCATTCTTTTCTTGGTAGTAGTAGCAGTAGTAATATGATGTTTTAGAGAAACCGGATTTTTACACGCAATGAATGGCTAGAAAGAGAAAAATACAAGTTTTTTTTCTCCCTCAGACGTTTGAAAGCAATCTTTCCTCACATTAAGGGCCAATTTGTTTGATGCCTTGAACCATCAAAAGAAATAAACATAGTTGAAAAATGGAGAGAAAGTTTATTGAATCTAAAGAAACCAATTTAAGTCGTTGTTTTTAATCAAAAAATGGGCGGAATGTCCGAAATAACAAAGGAAAAAAATGCACCCCCACTGATATTAATTACAAAATAAATGAGGCAAAGGAAAATAGTCATAAAAGAAAATGCCATCAGAACGTTCAAAAAAAAGTATGATTAAGTTTTTTCCACCTTGAAGTTTCTGGATCGAACAGGAGAAAAAAATGTAAAGGAGACCCTTATACTATATGGTAGCAGCACATGTTCAAAGAATTTTTTTTTGATTTAAAGGAAGTACTTGTAACTCCGATGCCGCATCCCACGTAAACACAACACTTTTGTTGGCTACTTTTAATGTCAACAAAATACCTTTCAATCCGAAAAGTCAAGTTTTAAAACAAATACAAATGTGACGGTAAATTGCAACTTCTCTTTAGTTCAAAAATTTGAACAATTTGACAGTATTCATTTTTTTGTGAGGAAAAGAAAAAATTTATTTTAGATAGTAATAAAAAAATAAAACTAAAAGAGTTTTGGCCAAATAATGGTTATCACAAATTATGCAACTTAAAACTTCAAAACAAACGTTTTGCTAATATTACTGTATTTGTTGCATCTTTAACCTGCATGACAGAAAATATCTCGTTTTAACCCTAAGTTTTGTAAAAAATAACTTCCTTTCATGGATGACAATTCTTCAACAAATATCGTTATACAAGTTTAGCTGCAAAAACATTTGTGCATTCTCTGAATACACAATGCGTGGAATACACTAAAAGTTGTCCCGTCAGTCGTTGAGGGAACAATAAAGTTCGAGTGAGATTTACATGTAAAAAAATGTATTAATACAAATCATATGATTTACAAAACAATATTTGTACGGTAGCCCAGATAACTGAATCTCCGTCTTTAAATTTTGACGGACTCATTTGGCTTGGGTCGATCGGTCCCGAGGCCGTCTTTTTGGATCGGACCATTATTCAACGGTTTTAAAAAAATTTATTTTTTATAGTTATCCAGCTAATTAAAATTTTCATCGTTAAAAAAAGAATTATACCTCTTTAAAATAAAGCATCAATCGAAAAATTCATTGTCTAAATCAAAAGAAGTTTGACAATTGAGGAAAGAAACCAAATTTTTATTTTTTACAATTGAGTCTAAAAGAGGAATGTGTTTCTTTTGTAATAAGCTTTGATGTTGTTAGATGCTTTTTCTTTTTATTTATATACCATCACCTTGTTAATTTAGTTACCTACAATTTCTTGTGTAAATATAGCGACTGTTTGCCATAACAAACATTCCATATAAAGCTAAAAACCAAATTTCTGACAGAGTTTCATTGCGGTATAAAAAACGAAAAAAGACATAACAAAGGCGAAAAAGTAAATTTTTGATTTAGTGAATAATTTTTCTCACAGCTTGCGATATTCGTAATTGAAATACGCTATTAGATTTTTTTAATACACAAAATTAAAAAGTTATACAATCCCTCGCGCAGGATTTCGGACGGTTTATCGACTGGCGTTGGCCGGTGTCAGCTAAAGTTGAAAAAAGAACGAGAAATTTCGAAACTTTTCGAAACTTTTTTTTCAACGCAAGCCGATGCCGACGGGAGGGTTAACAATTCATCTAAAATTCATCACGAAAAATCGAAAATAGAGTCGAAAAGTTTGTTGGTATACGGTAGATTTTTTTGATTTTGTGCACTTGTCAAAATCGAAAAATCATTGTACGTTGTTTTATTTCATGGATAAAAACGTTGATTGAACTAAAAATAAAAGAGTCGAAATTTTAATAGGCTAAAAATTTAAAAAAACTGTTTAAAAACAGCGCCACTTGTGTTTATTAATACAAAAAAAGCATTTTTTTCTGGGTATGCCAAAATAATAAGAAATTGTCCTGTTTTTCAACTTTTTCAAATGCCTCTCTCTTTTGAACAACCTACTTTTTACTTCTTTAAAAAAAATTTTGTATCTTTGTTTTATTGTTTTAAATTTGTGTTTAAATAATAATATCCGTGAACTGTTTATTACATGTTTCTGATTCATCTACAAAAGTATATTTTAGAACTTCTTTTTAGCTACTGTGCAAATGAGTGGATTTGAAAGAAAACTCGTTGAAGAAAAGACGAAATTAATGGATAGGATTGGTTTGAACGGTGATTCGGATAGTTTATCAGAAGATGAAGTAGTTGATATAGATGATAGGGAATTTTTTGATGTTGAACAAGTAACAGGCAAAAGAACTGTCAATGACCAAGAACAATTCGAAGTTAAATGGAAAGGCTACGAAGAAGTGAGTTTGTTAACATTTTTGTAATAAGCTTATGCATATTATTTTAGAAAACATGGGAACCATTGACAAGCTTTGCGACCAAAGCAGCTAAACTTGAAATCATAAACTTTTTTGAAAGAATGATGAGAAATAAATATGCCGAACGTCTACAACAAAAAGCTGCAAAAAAAATTGTACCTGAACATCTTATCAAACGTAAAAGTTCAATAAAGCCTTCTTCATCTTCTCATTCTACAGCTGCAAGTTCTCGTAAAAAGGTTGCTTTCTCAGAGGTATGTTTACCATTTAATGTTGATAATTTTATGATTTTGTATTTTTAGGCAGTAACTGTACAAATGACTGATATATATGCTAGAAAATATACGATTCCTCTAAAGGCTACTTCTTCTTCTGATGACAAACTTGAAAAAGCCTCCAAAACATCCTGATCCAATGTTCACTATTCTCGCCGGATTCCACCATAGTTTGTTGTTATTAGTATTTTCTTAATTGTTTGTTAGTATTTTCTTCATTTATTTAATAAAAAATGTATCTTACTTTTTTAAACAAGTTATTCTATTGCTTGTTTGTGGGTTTGTATTGTATGGATAAATAGTTTTCGTTTTTTCACATTAGGAAAACCCTATTTTGCATTCACAGAAACTCTGTTGAACTTTAATTTCCATAAACGCTAACAAAATTACTGGAATACATTTTTTTTTTGTGGAGAACGGAATTATTTGTCGTTGAAACGCAGCAGAAGAAACCCAATGCAATGACTATGAAATACAGTATCTCATAGTCATTGCATTGCTAAGAATTATTTGTTAATGAAAATAATAAACATTTTAACATAATAAAATAAGAATATTTTTAAGCTACAACAAAAAGAATGTTTTATTCATACAGTACCACCAACAACATCAGAAAGAGTTTTAAGCGCAGATTCCGCAGTAAGAAGATCTTCATCGAGAACCTAAAAAGCGGTATAAATTCGTGAATTAAAAAAAGAAAAGCAGCAAACCTTATTACCATATTCCATGAAAGATGGAATTGATTTGAGACCAAGTTCTTTGCGGAAAGGATTAACAGGATTTTTCCATCTAAAAATATTGAGTAATTGAAGATTTGACGTCTATCAAATTAAACTTACGTATCACGATCACCAACTAAACAAGTAATAAATACTCGTGGTTTTTTAGCATCAATTGAACTGGCTTGTTTTAAAACATCATCCATGTAACTATCTGATTTAACACAATCAGGACACCATGATTTTCCATCAATTCGATCACCAACAAAATAGATGAATACTTGTTTACCGTCTTTAAGGCATTGACTAATTGTTTGACCAAATTCAGTATACCCGCTAACTTCAATTTTTTCAAACATCTTTAAATTCATAAAATTTTTGAATTATTATATTTGAACATAAAAAGCAGAAATAATGTTGGCAAAAACCCGTAATTTTTAATAAAATGATGGAAAAAAACGACAACAAAATATCCAAAAAATCTTTATTTTTTTATTTTTTCTCATGTCAAAATAGAAAAACTTATTTCAAAAAGAAAACGACAAACATATTACAGGTCAGATAAAAACAAAAAAACCGTAAAAAGTAACAATGTATATAAGATTACGAGATAATAATAAGGCAGCAAGAAGAGATTGCAAAAAAGAAATCAGTGAAATTAAAAAAGAAGAATGTAACGCTGCCCACAAAAACAGAATATAAATATAATGGTACACTTGTAGCAACAACATGAACCCCGCTACCGATCAACTTGTTAAAAAAGAACAATGTAAAAATGACGTTAACTTTCTGATGTAAAGGAAGAATATACAGAATATTTGAATCATAATGTTAATGTTATACCGGCCCAAGAACTTGGCTAACTTTCATTCGAAGAAAATAGACACATTTGTATAGCATTACGACTGCAGTAACATATGAGGCAATTGTTAGCAGAACTGTGAACCAACCTCCACCTCCATGTGAAAAAGAAACCTAAAGAAAATGTAATTAAAAATGTGCAGTTCAAGGTCATTTAAATGAACTTACAGTTAACCCGATTCCAAAACCTGCAGCTAAAATTAAGAAGAAAAAGTAAATAGATGCACGTGCTCGTTTATAACGTGTTCCAACAGAAGAGCTGAAAAATGCAATTTTCAATAAAATAATTAAAAAAAACAATTGTTCAATAAACTAACATAGTTCTGCAATGTGGACAATTTGCTGATGTATTGTTTAAAGTGTTAAACATAAAGATTTCTTGGCATTCACAACATTGAACTCGACACGTACCAGCAGGAGCCCTAATAGCTGTACCAACAGGACCACTTGGGCCTAGCGTAATAACCCGACGGCAATTATCACGAGGACAGGCAATTCTGCTTGAGGAAGCTTTACAAATTAGAAGACAATGACATGGACATCTGACATATTTTTTTCCAGGTGGTGCAGCACGAATCGGTGTAGCTTCATTACAACGTCCACAGCGGACAACATGGTTCATCATACGTCCATCAAGAGAAATTTCACTTTCACAAACTCGACAAGTTACAGATGGCCCTGAAAAATTATTACCGTAGTAAAAGAATAAAAGTTCATCAAAAATATACCAGTATCTTGAGTTGCTTCTGTAACATCTGCAACTTGTTCAGGATTAACTGATATCGGCTCCATATGACTATTATCCCCATATCCTCCATGACCAATTTGACTTTCTGCTAAGCTGCCCGATAATAATGGTTGATTTTCACTATTTGATGCCATTGAACTTTTGTTTGCTTTCGGTCAATTCCTGAAAAAGAAAATGCAATTTAATGATTACTTCTGGAAACACACCAAAAAATATCTATTTCAAGTTCAAATAAACAAATATGGTGAAAGTGAGTCAGAGCGCGTGATCTGACCAATTTCACTCACTCGCAAAAAAAGATGTATGTAAAAATTAAATTTCATTTGATAACATTTAAATATAGGGAACATTAGCAAAAAATGGGGAAAAACAATGACAAAGATGGATAAAGAAAGCATAAAAATCAAATAAACAAACAAAAACGAAAGTAATCAGATAAGAATCAACCGAATAATAAAGATGCTCAAAACATGTTAAAAATCAATAAAGGCCTTTTATTAACCTTTTAATCTTAATAATTGCTATTTAGCACTAATATTTATTAATCATTTTAAAAAAATTTAACAACTAAATATCAATAAATTATTTTTATGTTTTATCGGTGTTGCAAAAAAATTGTTTTTCACAAGACCTTTTGCTCCTCCTGTTTGATAGTCTTTACTGAATGGTTAAAAGATGTTGATGAACGCATTTTTCGTTGCAAAACAATACAACTACATTCACAAAAAATATTTAACGGTTTTGCTTGCTATATTTAATGTAAAAATCCTATAAATCTCAATGATGCCCTGGAATGATAATTAGAAATATCTATTTTTGTGTATGTACCCATCCACATATGTCTATGTTTTAGAATAAACATCAAATGTGCTCTTCAAGATTATCAATTATTTAAAAACATACTGGTGTACTAGTACCACTATTATGGCTTCTCAAGATCCTTTTTGGCACTTAATCTGGTTGAAAAATAAATTATATTTTTCTAAACTTAAATCAAAGAATAAAATTGTGTAAACTAGCAATGAAGTGATTAATTTCAGTAAGGCATAAATGAATCTTCAAAACTAAAAATCAAGATTTGAGCATAAAATACGTCAAAACATAGCAAATAATAATTTTCTAGCTAAAAATGGGCTACATGCATACGTAAAAAAATAAAAAATTAACCAATGATAAAATCCAGAAGTGTTTATTTTTTATTGTCAAGTTAGAGGTATACTGTATTTTTAATAAAAAAATAAACCAGACATTATAAAACAGTTGTTATTTTATCTTTTTATTAAACTTTTTTGGCATGTGTTTTTTTTATGTAAAGCAAAATGAAACAGTAGCATAAAATTAGAAAGCATACATGATTACTAAAAAGAAATCTAAATAAACGTCGTTTATCTACAGTAAGCACACGGTAAACTGCAGATAACATTAATTTACAATTTATTGAATTATATAAATTAGCTTTTTATCTTTTTAATAAGCACCTGGGTTTCTTTGATTTAAAAAGTATTTGTCGAATTTTTTCAATGACTTTTTGAGAGTATTATCAAATCTTCATTGTTGAAGATCTCAAGTTCAAACTGACATCGGCTATAAATTCTTACCGCGAAAAATGTTGTTCTCGTTTTGTGCGCTTATCAAAAAGAAAATGAAAAAGATAAAGCTATAGTTTTTAATTGCTGTTTAAAGTAAATAATAAGCGTTTTAAATTGTAATATAATTTTGTCATTCTCGTGGCCATTATTGTTGCTTATGTTAAGCGTTTGTTATAAATTTAATCTACGTATTTTAGTCAATATGGCTCTTACTAATGACATTAAGATGCCATCAGATGAGGAACTGACAGTTCCTCAAGAAATTACACTTTCAACTCCATGGTTCAAAGCTGTTGCACCGTATATGGCACGGAGTTGTGAAAACGAAATCAAAGTATGTTGATGATCTTTAATTAATATTATGATGTTAAAATTTTATTCAGGAATTTATGCTTCGACGTAGTGAAGAAGAAGATCCTCGTAAAACTCTTAAAGAAGGTCGTGAAGTAACTGCTTGTGGTGTTAAATTTTTACAATCTCTTAAGAAATCATGTAACAAAGAAGTTGATTCATATGCTTCATGTATTGATTGTGGAAGTGCAAAACTTTATATTTCAAAGTTAGTTTTTGTTTTGATTTGTTGTTATATTATTTTTGGTGTTTAAGATGTCGTCCAGAACAACGTTATTTGGATCAATGTGTTGAAGAAAATCTTAAAATTGAACGTCCACCACTTGGTTATTTTAGTAAAATTCATGTACATGAATCTTCTCATCCTCCACCTGCTCCTATTTTCCGTGATTACAAAAAAGAAGCTGCTGAAATTTTACACAGTCTACCAGAAGATCGTCGTATGCGTAAAGATTATCGTCGTTTCAATGATTGGCGTACTAGTGCTTTTGAAAATTAGGGTAGTTAAATATGTAATGTTTTTATTATGAAATTATAGTTTACCTTTATATGGTATGATGATCTAATGTGTGCATAAAACAATTAAATTTTTTGTTTCTATAGCTACATACATCTTTAAAATATTCGATACAATATATTCTTTTTTAGAATTAAAGATCAAGAGGGATTTCTATGCTATTTGTACAATTTATATATTTGATAATGCAAAAACAGCTTTCGTTTGCTTTGCTTCCTACTGTAACTTTTTTTTATTCGAAGTAATTTTACTGAATGCTTCTGTTCATTTTATTGTTCAACTTTTTTGTTTAAAGGATCCTCATTTTAAACATTTTTTTGTTTCATAATTCTTTCGCTGGCCATTTATTTTTGAAGTATTGTGAAATAAGCTCTGAGAAAATCGCCATCAGGATTGCTCGAAACAATCTTTTTCCCCTTTCACAAATCTTCAACTTATCCAACTATGGCATTCCATTTTCAGCAAATGTTTGCATTCAAGAAAAAAGGATGAAAAGAAAAATCTTTTTTAAAATAAAGCAAAAAAATCTCGAATTGCCTTAGTTCCTTGATCGATTTTTTGAATCCATAGACTCACTCCTTTTTTAGGAATAAAAAAAGAGAAGAAATAAAGGAAGAAGCAAATGCGTTGCCAAAGAAAAACTACACTATGCCGTGGCTGACTTGAAATAAATAAGCTTCAAATTCAGTGCCGCTCAGCTTTCGTTCGATGTCAATAACATTTCCGATTTGTCTATTTGTTTTGAACTAAAAAAAGAGGACTAGAAGATGAAAAAAAGAAATAGATGAATATGTGCGAATGAAAGAACAGAATCGCATATCAAACCTTCAAGTTGAAAAGAAATTCTCCCTTTTTTGGCATGTTTTTGATGGAATGCATTGATAGGAAAAGTAAATGCATTTTTAGTTTTACATTTATGGATTGAAAAAAAGCGTTAATAGAAAATTGACTTTTCTATCAAAAATAAAGTTTCAAAAAATAGCAATAAAATTCACTACGGTATTTTGCACAAAGACATCAATCTATTAGGATTCATTTTGTTGAGAGTTTTTTTGATTGTCTTTCTTTGTTATTCATGTATAACAGACAGACACTTATGTGATCTTGAAAAAGCGCAGATGGTCTCCGATCATGGATCGATATGGTAGTTCATTTTTCTTTATTTGGAAAAAGTGCACATGTATTACAGTCACCATCTGCTAATTAATCGATCGTGGTGGAAGGAAGAAGGTTTTTTTAAAAATGAATTATCAAACTAAACAAAATGTAACTGTTTATAAAAAGTATCCAATTTGAATAAAAAAAAATTTTGCAATAAGTAATTGGTAGAAATCAATGATTCAAATAAACCTGAAAATAAGTTTTTGCCTATCACAATCCAAGGATCAGAGATTATAATAATGCAATAGCTCTGTGAAAAATTGCAGTTCTGAATTAAAAATATTAAAAAGCCTTTTAAGAAGATTTCCAATTTTTTGAATATTCTTTAAATAAATGTGTATACTTAAAATGTTAGCGAAGGTGCTGGACACTTTCGAGAAAGGACAATATCTACAACATTCAAAAATAGCAAATATCATTTTTTATACCATCTATCATTTTCTACAGTTTTGTTGAACTTTAAAAGAGATACTGTCATTTTGAAGTTTTTTCTTCCATTATCTGCTTTTTTTACATTTTTCATAACCAATTTTAATTTTCCAGATCAAAGAGTTGCATTTTAATCGTTTCCCTTTTTAAGCATTTATAACATTTGTAAGCTGACATTAAAATGCGCATGTTTCTCCTCCTAACCATCAAGTATTCCTTTTTTGGCAATCTATTTATTTGAGTGAACCCTTTCAATCTATATCGCCAAAAGCTAGTAAGCAATTCTCGGCATTGCCGTCATTCACTTTCTCCGCTCAGTTGTTCAGTCACTTAGTCATCGACTCATTCAATTGCTAACTGCCAGAGGCATGCGCGCGTTTTACTTTGCGCGCTTTCTTTTTTCAATATATTTTTTTGCCATTTTTGGCCTATAAGCTGTTGCCGTTAGCGGTCTGACCGACCGACTGCCTGACATTCCATGTTAGCTCAGCGGCTTCTGTCTGCCACTCTGAAACTCTCAACTGAACGAGTGTGTTTTTGCTTTTTGTTAAAAAGCTTCGTATTCTTTTTTAAAATGGCACACGCAAGTCATCTTGCGCACATGAATGCCCAGAGGCCTAAAAAGAATTGAAATGTTCGAGGTTTTCTTCTTCTGGATTTCTTTTTATGCCATTTTTCCTGATGCAAGCAAAAGAAAAACGCAAAGCTTGAAGCTACTGATGGCTGCTGCGTTCGCGTATCGATCACTTCATTGATTCCTTAATCGGATGGCACTAGAACTCCTCCTTGTTTCTAGAAAAAATAGGAAAAGAGAAAGAAATGAAAAAAGCACGGTGGCTGATTTTAATAACAAAAAGCTTGAAACAAACTCACCATGCTTTTCTATGCTTTTGGCAAGACTTTAGCAAAAACCAAAAACGGCGCGGGTCGTTTTTTTCCTTTTTTGTTCTTCCGCGCCACCCTGACAGACGCGAACTAGGCATTGAAGCTTAGAAAAAAGCGCAGGCGGAGCCCGTCAGTCGATTGGCTTCAAGTCATTTTTCGTTCATTCATTCGTTGACGACGGCGACGTGCCCACTGGCAATCAGTCAGCGTGTAGCTGGTGAAAGCGTGCTTTTCATTTGTTTCGGGGCCTTCATTTTAAGCTTGTTCAGTTGTGTTGCGCTACGACACCGAGAAGTCTCGTTCACACTCAGTTCACGTTCATTTAAGCAACAACGTAAAAAATGGCATGCGCGTTAAAAAAAAGAAGATTTGAAGACTCAAATTGCTGCTTCATTGGTGTTGTCGTTTCTGTTTCCCTTCTTCCATTCTATGATTTTTTCAAAACTTTTTTGCCATTTTGAAATCCTTTTTTCGAAATTCTTTTGAAATTTTTAAAGACGATCATGAATCTTTTGAATTCCTTGATTACTTTTTTGATCTATTTTTTAACAATGACAACAAAAAATGCATTGCCAATTGTAAAATTTTTTCTTCTTTTCTGTGACTGGTAAATTACTTTTGAAGATGGTTGCAGCCGGCTACCGCAATCGATGGCTTATTTGGTATGCCGCATCCGGGAGAAGGCCAGCCGGCCATGATCATGATTGTTTTCTTGAATACAGAACAGAAAAAAAGGAAGGAGTCTCCGTCCTCATGACAGTCAGCCATCTGCCACTTTTTTTCTTTTTTATACTTTTTCCTTTTAAAAATGAGAAATGAAAAAGGAGGCGAAAAAATACTAAGCCATGGGTGTTACTGCTTTTGACTGATCTCGTTTTTCTTATATTTTTGCCCATTTTTAGTCTTTTCAATGATTGCCGTTTGTTCAAAAAAGGAAAAGGAATATTTTGTTTGAAAAACAAGCGTTATAAAATATTGAAATGGAGGCAATTAGTAGGAGGGAAAATAAAATTTAAGAAAGATTGTCTTTTATCTTTTTCAATTTTCGCTTCAGAGAGTTATCGTATTTTTGATCAAAGAGATTGCGCGATTACAGTAATACGTTAAAACTTTTCCATTATTATTTTTTAGCTTTCATATTTGTTATGCTAGTCATCTAATTCTTTTCTCCAAAAAGCCAAAGAACTTCAGTTATGTTTACTGAAACTGTAATATTGCCAAATGGTTTACCAAGAGTAAGTATTGATCATTTAACATACTCTGCATTTTTCTTCCTTTTTTTCTTTTTTAATGATTAAAGATTGTCATCATCATTCTTTCTCTTTTTTTGAAAAATGCCATAATATTTTTCTATCATTTCTCTTTTAAACATCAATAGTAGTCATGAGAAGAAGAAAAAAGCAATCAGCTCTTGGGAGCGTAAATGTGGTAAAATGCGTCTATGCCCACTTACATTTTACTGACAAAAAAGGAAGGGAACAGAAAATAAAGAGTTGATTTTAGAGCACTTTAAATAGCCGTTGTCGTTATGGCAACATTTGCGTTATAATTTTTTTCTTACTTTTTATTATTAAAAGAGAAATAAAGAAAATGAATAAAGAGTAAACCTTAATTTTTCAAGTTACTATTAAATGATTTACTAATTGCAGGAAATCAAGCAGTCATCAGAGCCGGAAACGATTTGCTTAAAAAGTCGTTCATCAACTCCTTTACAATTTGATGAAGAAGATCTTGAGCAGATGCGAGCAATTGTAAGTAGTCCTTCCTTCTCTTTTTATATTTTCTAATTTTATCGGAAAAAAGAAATAAAGTCGGCATTTCAAGTAGCGATACTACTGTAAAATGAAAAAGGGTTGTGTTTTTGTTGCTGCGCTGTTTTTATATTGCAAATGAGGCAGTAAGCAAGCAATCCGATTGAAAGAAAAAAAGTGTTGTCTTTCATGTCTAAACTAAAAATACAATGTGTGACCCCACACATAATTGCCCAATCAACAGCTTTTGATGTTTTATCGTTTCAGATTCATTCATTGAGCGAAGAAAATCGAAAACTTAAACATGATTTCAATCATATTCAAGATCTTTACATTGAATTGAAACAAGATTATGCTGCAAGAAAGAATGAAACTGAAGAGCTTGTACAAGAGATTGAACGATATGCAGAAATTATTGATCAGCTTAAATCTGAAGTTAATGAACTACAAGAAAAGCTAAAACATCGATCAGTGCCAAAAATTAAAGCAACGATTACTGAAACAAAGAAAACAAAAAATAAAAATTCTGATGATACTTTTGTTTCAAAAACTTTACAAACTGAAGATGTTTGTGCTGCTTTAAATTCATTTGTTCAAAGTCATTCAAATTTAATTTTGTCAAATCCCGCGCTTTCTTTGCTTGGGTTAGATGAAAGTAGTCCTGTACAAGCTACTACAGCTGCTGCACCAGTTCCCATTCCGATAGAAATCGTCGTCACGCAACCTGAAGTAATTATTTCCAAACCAAATATTCAATCAACGACTACAACAACAACTTCAAGCAGCAATAATTGGTCATTCAATGATACAGTAAGCCTAATTTTTATTTTAAATTTAACTGAAAAATTTATTTTTAGCCAAAAACAGTTGAAATCAAAGACCGCACACCTCCAGAATCTCCAATTAATCCAAATAGTTTGCTTTCAATGCTTTTTGTATGTTCATCTTTTGACGTAAAAAATTTATTTTGCACTTTAAGGTTAATCAAGCAAATGAGACTACAATTAAACCAAAAGCTTCATCAAAAGTTAATGGAAACAGTAAATCTTTAACAACAAGTACACTATCAACATCTTCAACACCTTTAAAGCATCATAAACCTCCATCAACTCCACCTCCGATTTCTGCCGAAGAAAATGAAATTGTCCGACAACTTCAAGAACGTGTACAAAAAAATATCTATCGATTAGGAAATCGTGCACTTAAAACGGGTGAAGTTGCACGACAAGCTAAAAGATTAATGACAGCTTATAATATTGGTCAAAGGCTTTTTGCAAAGCATGTTATGAATCGGGTTGTAAAATCACAAGGATCATTAAGTGAGTTGCTGTCAAAGCCAAGAGAATGGCACAAGCACACTGATAAAGGGCGTGAAGCGTTTCGCCGTTTATTTGGATGGATTTGTGATGACAAAGCTATTGAACTTTTATGCAGTTTATCACCAAGACGAGTATCAATGCCATGTGATAAAGTTGAACATCCTGCTCCAGAAAGTTTAATTGAGACTTTTGGTGAACCATTATCACCTTTACCTCCGATTTCATCAATTCCAGATTTAGCTGTTGAAGAATATCAAAGACCATATGTAAGCTTTAAAATAGTAAGAAAAATTTAAAACACAAATTTTTAGAAACCATTAAAGCCTTTTAAAGTCCCAGTTCAAATTACCTCACCTCCACCAGTAACAAATCCAACAGCAACTGTTGAAATTACAAGTACAACTCCCCAGTTGGTTACACAAATTAAAGATATTGTTGCATCAGCTTCATTGCCTTCTTCAAATTCATCAACAACTGGAAGAACAAATAGCCGTTGGAGACACGATGATATTCCAAAGGAAAAGATTATTGATATTTTTGAAGCAGAAAAGGCAAAGTTACGAGAACAAGAATCAAGTATTGAAAGAGCAATGACCGTTGAATCAATTTCTCCCCCACCTAAAGCTAATGGACATAAAATTCATCAAAGATCACCATCCAGAGAATCTCCCAAGCGTTCTCCATCACCGGGCTCAGCATTTATGAGTCAATGCAAATCAGAGCCACTTCCAATTGTTCAGGAGCAATTTGATAAATATTCTTATTTAAATACAGAAAACTTGGTTAAACAAGTAAGCAAAAAGATCATTGATCAATCTAATAATTTTTAATTTTTAAGGTCAAAGATTTTCTTACTCGTCATTCAATTAGCCAAAGGCAGTTTGGCGAAAAAGTTCTTGGCTTATCACAAGGATCAGTATCTGATTTACTTGCACGTCCAAAAGGGTGGAATATGTTAACTCATAAAGGCCGTGAACCATTTATTCGTATGAAGCTCTTTCTGGATGAATGTCAAAGCTTCCAACCAGGTGACGACGAAATGTCTGATGAACAGGGAAATATTAGTGATGAGCATGAAAGAAGCCCAGAAGTTCAAGTTTTACAAATTACAAATTCTGATAAAATGTTGCCTATAAAAGCGGAACCAGAAAGTGAAGTTGGATCTGAATATGAAGCTTTAAAATTGAATGCAACACAACTAAAATTACTAGGAAAAGGTGGAATCGATACTAGTAATCTCAATCAAAGTAGCTTATCTGCATTAGAAAATGTTACAGTAGGTCAGCTATTGAAGAAAGCTTTACCATTTACTGATTCACCAAATTATACAAGTTCGCCTTTATCATCATCAAAAAGAAAATCTACTTCACCTGATGATGATTCACCAACACCTGCAAAACGAACACCAGTAAGAATAGATTTATTATGAAAAGTAAAACAATATCATATTTCAGCGCTTTCAAAGAACAGTAATTACTGATAAACAAAAAGAAGCATTATATTTTATTTATCAGTATGAGCCTCGTCCATCAACAGGCGTTATAGAACAAATTGCTCAACGACTTGGATTATCATCGCGTACAGTAACCAATTGGTTCCATAATCATCGTACTCGACAAAAAGCAAAAGAAACCAAAATGGCTAAAGATGGTATTGAAATTCCAACTGCTGCCTCAATTCAAGCCTCAAAAGATCCGTCAACACAAGAATATCTACAAGTAAGTATATAATATTAATATTAGATTGCTGATATATAATCATATTTAAGGGTTTTTTGGAGATAATAAAAGCATCAAAAGAATCTCAACCTTCAACTAGTCAAACTCCAACATTAGTTCCAACAAATTCATTCGATTCAACTACAACATCTCATGCAGCTTCACCCGTAAAAGAAGCCCAGTCAAACAATAATAACATCACTGCCTCAGAAGAAGGAGATAATTCAGACGATGATCCATCTTCTAGTTCTCTTGAAAAAGCTATTTCAAGAATGCATGCTCGTGCAGCACTTAAAATTTAAAATAAAACATTCCAATTTTTGCTTAAGTTAAATCAATTCCTTTTTAAAATATTTACTTAAAATTTAACTAGTCTAATTTAATGCCAAAAATTTTTCTTAATTTTGCTGTAATTTAACCAAAACTAAGTCTTTGGATCTCATTCTTTTGCACGGTTACTTTCATTTTGTTATTTTCAAGTCATATTTTCCTTTTTGTATAAAAATGTTGTTTTTTGCTTTTAAAAAAATTAAATAAAATTGTTTTTTTATTGCATAAAGATGTGAGCAATGTAAAAGTATCCCTCATAATTATCGAATGTGTTTATGCCGAAAGTGTAGTACTACGGTATCAACATTAAGCTTTTGTTATCCACGCTTTTCTGAAATTAGAACCCTAATTATGTCTGCATATTTAATCCATAAAATTCGCCAAATGTATTCAACCACCTCCCCCCTTTCTCCCAAGAAAATGTTATCATAAAATGTTAAAACTACAATACATATATCAACAAAATTTTATTACAGAGTTCATGCCATCATGACATAACATAAAAAAGGAAAAAAACCAAACATAAAAAAGATGTTGAGGTTTAATTTAATGCTTAGCAGCACGATTGATTTCGGATTTGTTACCTTCGTCATCATCCATGTGAAGATGAAGATGTCCTTCATGACCAAGATTAATGGTAATATCCAAATCATGACTAAAAAAAGAATATATAGTTACAATTTGAAAAAAAGAAAAACTTACTGAGGGTGATCTCCACCACCTTGATTTCCAGAATCAGAAAGACGAGCATGTTTAGCATCCGGAGCTTCAGTTGAATCACTACCACTAGGATGTTTTCCAGAACGAGCACCGGCGCCTTTCTTACCAGCTTCAACATTTTTAGGATTCTTTTCTTTACCATCATCATTGGTGTCCATTTCATCTTGGCTATCATTAACATGGTCTTCTCCCCAACGAGCGGCAGCACCCTTTTTACCACGTTCAACAGCTGCAGGATCTTTGCCACCATCATTACTACGGCTAACACGAGATTGATCAGCTGATTTACCTCCACCGTGACCACGACCAACATTCTTTTCATCTTCATGTTCTTCTCCATGACGAGCAGTAGCACCCTTTTTACCACGTTCAACAGCTTCAGGATCTTTACCATCATCATTACTACGGCTAACACGAGATTGATCAGCAGATTTACCTCCACCGTGACCACGACTCTTTGCATCGGTATCCTTAGCATCATCTTCGCCATCATGAACATGATCTTTACCCCAACGAGCGGCGGCGCCTTTCTTACCAGCTTCAACATGTTTTTCATGAGTACTAAGAGAATGATCAGCAGATGTACTTCCACCATGACCAGAATCCTTTCCATCACTAGCTTCATCATTATGATCTTCTCCATGACGAGCAGCTGCACCTTTTTTGCCACGTTCAATTGCAGCGGGATCTTTTCCATCAGAATCTTTACCACCATCACTACTACGGCTAGCACGAGAATTTTCAGCAGTTTTACGACCACCGTGACCACGACCAGGACTCTTTGCATCGGTATCATTTTCCTTATTCTTTACATCACCATCTTCACCCTGTTGATTATGGCGCCGAGTTTCTGCAGCCTTCTTTCCACCTTCAACACGATTAGGATTTTTTTGATGTTCGCCATCATCACTGGTCTTTTGACGGCCATCATCACTTGAATGACTTTCATGAAGGCGAGTTTCATGAGCTTTATGGCCTGCAGCTACGCGGCTAAAAAACGACTAGGTTAATATATGTCTATATATGATACATAAAAAATCATACCGAGGATCTTTTCCATCTTGATCAGCATCACCATGATGCTTACCTCCATCACTATTCTTATCACTTTTAGCTTGTTGGCGAGACATTAAGTTAATAGCGCTAAAAAGGAAGAATAAATATAAAAAAAGTGATCACTAAAAATACAGATAAACAGCGCCATCGCGGTAAAAAAGAGATAATGTAAAATGTAATGAGGGATATATCAGAAGGAGGACTATTACCACAGCTAAAAATATGAGCAAAAGAAAAAAAGGCTTTTACAAAACTAAAAGTGAGTAAAAAAAGAAAGATTAAATTCGAGAATAATGTAAACAATAGCAATGCTTTCATTATAATAATGTTCAGCAGGTAGCATGATGATGGGGAATAATCGAGAGCTTTCGAAAATGCAGAGGAACACAAGCATGAAGAAAAATAATGTAAGAAAAAATCAAATCTTTTTTCCTTTTATACTCTTTTTGGCATGTCGTGTGAAAATGATTCGCAGCAGACGAAAATTTTGCCCGCGAATTTAAATTCAAGTGTTGCATTTTTGTGCGCACCAAAAAAAGTAGGAAGAAAGAAATAATCTTTATTGTTTTATTTTTTGTGGCAATTTATATAAAATAAATATTCTAATAATATATTGCTATAACAAAAATTTTTACAATAATTTTGCAATAAACACATTTTCACATTTTTTTTTGACCCAGAATGATTTTGTTCAGAAACTAAAGCATAATATGTGTTAAACAATCCAATATTTTATGTGTTAAATGTATACATAATAAGCTGTTAGCCTAAAAAAATATTTACAAATTAATCTTCAAATTTAATATTTTAAAATTCAGTTTATTGTAGGATTTAGGATAATACCGCTTTTTTATTCATGATTTTAGGGTGGGATTCAGCTCTCTCAGCCACCTTCTGCATATAGGCCTGCAGCTGTTTGAAACAATTAATAGTTGCAACAGAATTTATGCTGACAATATCTTTAAACATGAATTACACAAACAAACGTGAAGATGGAACAAAACAAAAACACAATTTTCACTTTGCTATAATTACTCGAGAAGATCAACAGATCTATTATTATAACTATAATTTTTGGTTTTTTCTTCTGAGATTTTTTGTCTGTCATAAATCAAAATTAGCAACATTCGTATTTTATTATCAGAACGATTTTTTGCCACAAATGATTACTTTTGATCGACAATTCTAACATACATGTTTCTTACTGTACAACGCCATATGGTGTTTATATATATTGTTGCATTGAAAAAAGACACTGTCCAGATATCTCGAGATATGAAAACGGGGGACGGAGGGTTATGGCATTTATCTCGTCGATATTAAAGCCGCAGATGGTCAAAAGAAAATATATCTCGCATGAAGAGAAGGGGTTTAAAAATCTAAAATGTGATATCTCAAGATACAATAAACATTTTTTCACATTTTTTTCTTGATCCAGAATGGTTGTGTTCAAAACTAAAGTATAGTATGGGTTACACAATATGTTATGTATTAAATCTGGAAAGCCTTTAATACTGTTTTGTAAGCAACTGTAATTATTTATGAAAATGTGTTGTGGCAAGCATGAAAAAGTTTAAACCTCTGCAAAAAAACATAATTATTCCTTTTTTGAGTGCATTTTAATAACGCTTTTAACTTGTATGTCTTATTTTGCAGTTACGTCATAAATCATTATGTTAAAAATATTAAATAGTTTTTAACCATTGTACTTTGAATTGAAGCTATGCTAGTTTTTAAAAACGACACAGGTGGTCTGCGTCATCATAAAAAGTTTTTTTTTGCTCCACAGAAAGAAAAAATTGTTAATGGAATTTACATTTCATGTTCTGGCTTCAAAAAAAAAACAACGATTCTCCTGAACTTTTTTCCCATATTTGCAACTCAACCTTTCATACTCCGGAAGAGAGGTGGAGCTCACGAAGTAAAAAAAAGAAGAACAGAATAAGAAGGAATATGGCGGCATTCTTTTTTTTCTTTTCCCTCTTTTTTGTGAAAAAAAATGAAGAAGAAATTTGACAAGCGCCGCCCTGCATTTTATAAAATCTTCATTATTTTTTTTACTGCTGTACTGGCTTATGCTGTTGAAACCCTTTAAAAAATATCTTAGAATCCCATCCTTCACTTGTGATGTTGTTGATGATGATGATATTAACCTTCTTTTAAGTGGTCTTTGAGTATATTTTTTTTGTTTTGTGCACTTTTTTCTTACATGAAATTTCAATTGCTTAATTTTGGAGCCTTATTATGCTTTTACTTTTCCCGTCCTTTTTTCATCTTCTCAGCATGCTTTTCCACTTCTTTCTTTTTCATAAAAACAACTTCCAACTAGTGCCTTACCTGGATTTTAAGGAATTTGAATTAATTGTTGCTTGTTTTAACATTTTTTTCAACCTTTCATTTCTTTGACATCCTGCTGTTATTTTTTTTGTGAATTTAAAAAAGCGAAAAAGGTTTGAATTGAAAAAAACGTAACTGGAAGAAGAAAGCCCAAAAAGAAGAAAAAACAGAATGCTTCATAAAAGTTTAAAAAACTTTTCTGTTAATAAAAAAATATGTTATAAACTTTTGCGTGTAAACATCGACAACTTCAAAAAAAATTTTTCTGGACTATTTGTCTCTAATATTTAAGACATTTTTATCTTCTCCATTTTGGTAACTTTAATCAACATCTATCTCGGATGGATGGGAGGAAGGCAGCGGAAAAAAACATGAGCGAATTTCTAAATTAAATTATTTGTCTCAAAATCAATGCTAACCCAAGTTGTTTTGGAAGAAGCTTCGATTTCACCTAAAAGAAGAAGAGCTCTTCTTCATCACATTTATACACCCTCTCTTTCTTTCATTTTTTTGTTTTATACATTTTAATTTTGACACATATTTTTGCTTTAAACGCGTCATTTTCTGTTTTTTTTCTTGTTCCCAAAGCTTTACTTCCAAAAGCTTTACTCCTGTTTTTGCACTTTAGTTTTTTCTTTCCCTCTGTGGTTATAATAATATGGTAATTGGTTGGCTAATTTAATATCATTCTATAGGTTAACTCTTCTCAACAACAACTCATTCAATGCTATTACAGAATTTTTAACATTTTTTTAATCAAGCTTAGCTTTCATAAAGCAAGCAAAAAGTGGGAAGAGCTTTATTTACATATATTGTATAATTCTCTTTATTTTATTTTCTTTTTTGTTTATATGGGAAAAAATGCATAACAACATCATTTTATTCATTCATTTGAAACTAATTTTTATTTTTATAATACATATCTTTTTATATGTAAATGGACAAACAGAAATGGTCAATTGGGTAATTTTGTTTCCTCCATTTTAGATGTTCTCCTTCTATTTCTATTTCTTCTTCTTCTTTTTTGTGTTGTAGTTATATACTGATGATAAATGATTTTAGGAAGTTTATGCTAAATCTGACAAAGAGATTGAATATAAAACACCGGAAGTTACAGATCCAATAGAGCCTACAAGGTTGTTATAAGTTTTAAAAATAATTATGCTGTAAAAAACTCATTACCTTTTTACAGTTATGATACAAAACTTGAACTCAATGTTAGTCGAATCCTTGATGCTTTAATTGCGAGTCATGATCGTCGAATTCGACCTAATTATGGTGGTATGTTTTACAACTACATAATTTGTTCCTCTTTTTTCGCTACGTTAGGATTGCTAATCTTTTCATTTTTTAAGATGATGTGTTTTCTTTACTCATTCATCAGTCATTACCCAATTTAAAAAGAAAAAAAAAATAGACAACTTCAAAAAAAAGATGTACTTTAAGATTTTCATGTTTTTTTTGCATATTATAAAAAAGGATGACCCTTAGGGAAGGAAAAAATGGTGGAGAAAAATGTTTTTTTAACGCAGAAAAAGCGTGTTCTAGCATGTTAATGCATTGATTTTTTGCACTTTAATTTTTGAGTATTTCCGCTTTGTTTTTTGGGACAAAATAATCAAAAAAATATATGAAATCTTGAAAAAAGCAAGGTTCTTTTAAAAAAATATATAAAAAAAAACCTTTGAAAAAAAGGATGCCTCTTTATGACCAAAAGTCATTGAAATATTATTTCCCCATAATCTTATTTTTTTTCTATTTTTGATTGAAATTTGGCTTACATTTTTTGAAAGAATCTCTTCAAATCATATAATGCCCTTTTTTGTGCTTTATTGAAAAATTTTGTTTAATATAAAAACGTTGCTGTTCACTTTCAATAGCAAAAAAAAAAAGAAAAATTTATTTTTTTTGAATAAACCCTCAATTTGCTAAAGAAATTTCTAATAATAACGATAACAAAAAAAAGAGAAGAAAAAAGCTTTTTCGGCATTTTCTTTTGCCGCTTCTAACCTGTCCATTTTCGTCTTCTGTTGCTTTTTTTTGTTAGATTTTTTTGCCGTCAGAAATGTTGCATTCATTGCTAAACTTCTTTTTTTTTGCGGATTTTCTTTCTCCTGTTCAACGGAAATTGTTAAGTTGGAAAAGAAAAAAAAAGAAGAATGGCAAAAATTTGCTTTAGCAAGATAAAAAAGGAAACCACAATTTCATAAAATGAACACATCTATATGTGTGTTTTATGCTGATCTGCAAAGGAAAGAACTTGAAACAAGTTTGTAGTCAAATATAATTTTATAATTCCAAAAAGATCGTAGAGTATCAATGAAGAAAGTTGCAAATGGATAAATTTCTCACATATCTTCTTTTTTTCCAAACAAGCTTCTTTTTAAAGCGCTTCTCTTTTTTCACTCTTTCTAACAAGGGAATCACATTGCTCTTGCTCAATTTTTGGCACAGAAAAAATTTAATTATAAACTTTGAAACGTTTGCAATGAAATTTTTTTGATCAAAAATTGAATAAAAAAGCAAAGAAAAATGAGTTTAAAAAAGAGCAAAATGAAAGATTACGCAAGAAAAGTGTCGTCAAAAATTTTTGATGTTTGATAATGTGTGAGTAATAAAGTTAACCAAGTATCCTTTAAAAGGCATGAAAAGAGCATTCAATGGATTTATCAAACTAGAATATTTTTAGGAGCACCAACAGAAGTAAATGTTACGGCTCATGTGATAACCATTTCTGCCGTCTCAGAAGTTTCTATGGTTCGTTAATTTTGTATTACAAGAAGAAACGTCAACTCTTTGTTTAAGGATTACACGGTGGATTTATATCTACGACAATTTTGGAGAGATACAAGATTAATGTTTGAAAGCTTTAATAAAGAAGAAGAAACAACTTCTTTAACAATTGGAATTGATATGGTTAAAAGTATTTGGACACCAGATACAGTATACCTTTTGTCTTTTTTTTATTGATATTCGTAAAAGCTTCTATTTTTAGTTTTTTCCAAATGAAAAGAAATCTTTTTTTCATGAAGCAACATCACACAATTCATTTTTGAGAATTGATAATTTGGGAAATGTTGTTCGAAGTATTCGTTTAACAGTCATAGCAAACTGTCCAATGAATTTGCATACTGTAAGATTTACAACAACAACTTTTGTTACTCATAACTTTAAACACACTTTTCAGTTCCCACTTGACGTTCAAGTTTGTGCCCTTGAAATTGAGGTAAGAACAACGCCGTTTTAATGAAAAAGCATAGTGTATTACGGTCTCTAAATTTTAAACAATTTTTGTTTATAATTACAAATTTTTTTATAATATAAACTATCAAAGAAAAAAAATGTGTTACTAGTGGATTAAAATTTATAATCAACAATCAAGAAATTCACTTATGTTTTAGAGCTATGGATATTCAACAGCGGATATTGTTTATCATTGGCATCAAAAGAATGCTGTTACAATTGATGAAAACGTTCATCTTGCGCATTTCACCATTGGACAGCACTTTCACATTGAGCGAACAATTTCTCTAAGTACAGGAAATTATTCAAGATTAACGACATATTTTTCTTTTAAAAGAAACATTGGATTTTATTTGATACAAATTTATTTTCCTGCAAGTCTAATTGTTGTTATCTCTTTTGTAAGCTTCTGGCTAGACAGGTAATTTATGGGTATTTTAAGTTTTTTTAGTTAATGGTAATTATATTTTAGAGGCGCAATTCAAGCTCGCGTGGGCCTTGGTGTAACTACAGTAAGTTCATTCTCGTATTTTCTCCATAAGTGTTGTTTACTGTGAATCACCAAAATTTAGGTTTTAACCATGACAACTTTAATGACTTCAACGAATGCTTCACTCCCAAAGGTATTAATTAAGCGATTCATTATAGCACTAAAATTCCCCTATAAAAATTATAGGTCAGCTATGTAAAAGGTCTTGACGTTTTTCTTGGTGTTTGCTTTTTTATTGGTAATTCGTTTTACTTTTACTGTAATTTCATTAATATTTGTTCTGTTACAGTATTTGCAAGTCTTCTCGAATACGCAGCAGTCGGTTACATTTCGAAAAGGATACGAGGTGGTGTACCATCTGAAAAGCCTTCAACAACATTATGCTATTATGAATTTGATGAAACTCCATCATCAATTCGAGTAGATGCAATGAAAAATGAACCAAAAGCACGACGTTCTACAATTCGAAGAGTTGATTTACCAACGGTTAGTTTTTATTGTTTCTATTTTTTGCTTATATTTTTATTTTGAGAAAAAAATCATACATCACAAAAAAATAAAACAACGAAATTTCAAACAAAAAGCACAGAATGAATTGTTTTATAAAATATGGCAACCAAAAACTTTTAGTACTTCCAGGAAAAGATTGATGGTCTTGTAATTATTGCAGCCCTTTTTTCGCTGCTGTACCTTTTAAAAACATAACAAAATTGCTAGCTTTTGAAATTGCTTAAACAACAAAATTGGGGTGAACGAAAAAACATTAGATTTTTTTTGTAATAACAAAGTACATTTATTTTTTAAAGACAATAATAATGATTCAGAAGTGTTTTAAAACAAAGAAATTAAATCGTTAAAAAACAATAAAGAAAGTCATAAATGCAATGTTTAAATGCTTTTTAACTTCTACAAAAGAGAAGTGCAAAAGGAGTTGAATCATAAATGTCTATCGATGTAATTTATCGCTTTTACGATAGTTCAAAACGTACTACACAAAAATCACAAATAAATGAACAAGATTAAATGATTGACAGTAATGATAAAAATAATATTTTAGAATGGCACTGAACAATCAATACCATTAATTAACTTAATTCCCAATCGGGTAAGCCTATCACCAGCTGAACCATTTACTACTCGACGTCGCTTAAAAATTTTTCATCCGTCCAAAATTGATTTGTATTCAAGATTTGTATTTCCTATCTTTTTTCTAATTTTTAATATTGGTTATTGGAGTGTTTATCTTAATGTCTAAAAATCACTATACGTAAAATTTTTTTATTTAATAAAGTCACGGGTAATTAACATTATGTAGCTTTCATTTTGCAAAACAAAGTTTTTAAAATTCCTTCATTCTAGTTTAAAAGCAAGCACCTGACAAAAGCTTAAGAGTAAAAGTAAAGTTACTTGTGATCGCGGTGCAGAAAAATACATACACAAAACTTTAACAAACAAAAGCAAGCTTTATGACATGATCATAAAAAATAATTTTTAAAGTCAATTCTCGTGTCCTCAGCTGCTCAAAATTTTTTTAACATTTATGAACTTGGCAAACATCCCAGTGTAATAAGGGCTTCATCATTTTTGCATTTTTTCTCTCCTCTATATATAAAAAAAGAACGTTGATCAAAAGTGGAGAAAGAGAGAAGAGATGGATATATATCTCCTCGTGGCTGTTTTTCCTGATGCAACAAAGCGGTTGCTGCTTTTGAATTTAACGTCCCTATATTGCTGATTGGGGCGGCGGCGGCGGCAGCGGAAAGGAACAAAAATATGAGCGAACAAGAAAAATCAAATAAGCAAGGAGAAACAAAATTTGAACATCGCGGTGGTAAGCGTGAGCATTCAATGACGCAGTATTGGGTCGCTTGTGGTTGCAAATCACTTTAAAGAAGAGAAATTTTAAAAATGATTGAAAACGTGTTTTATTATATGTCTCTTTTTCCGTGAGTTAAAAAAGAGAGATACTTCGATAGACATTTTTCATGTAATTAATAATATTCACTTTTTTCCAATCTTTGATTTTCTGCAACTTTTAAAGATTATTTGTCCAATTTTAGATTATTTTAAAGTTATTCTATGATTAAACTTTGAAATGGTCGTCGAAAAATCAGGTATGTTTTAAAATTTGTTCCTCTTTTGTATTACTATCATTATCCCCATTCCCTTCATGTTCTCATTAAAAATATTTTTTGTCTGAATAAATTTTTCTCTTCAGACGGACACTTTTTTGCAAAAATTTTAGCTTCTTTATTTTCATTTATTTTTGCGCACGCGCAATGCACCCAAACAAACCATTGAAAGGCCCCTTTTTTGCTTGCATTCTTTCTTTGTGCGGGGTACACATTGCACCCAGAAGAGAGCTAGACAGCTATAGGCTAATGCATTGCAAAAATAAAAATAAAAAACCGCAGAATCACATGGCGCCAAAGTGACGCAATATTTTGGGCGCCGTGTGGCACTTTCATTTCTTTTAACAAAGTTGTTTCATCACTTTTTTTAAAGCATTAAAGACATTATATTGCCTTATTTTGTTTTGATGTATTTTTGTCTACAAAATATCTAAAGAAAAATAAGCATATCTTTCTTCAAGTCTTTCTTCCTTCATTTCATTCCATCTTTTTTTTGCTGCAAGCAATCGAAAGAACAAAATGAAAAAATTTCCAGGTATTTGTTTATCGACTCGTTTAAATTTGGCATTTGTATGCTTTCTTGGTACTGTTATTGTTTATGCGCTTCGCAGTAATGTCAGCTTTGCCATTGTATGTATGGTTAATTCTACTGCACTTGAACTTACTGGACAATCCCTTCCTGTTGCGCAAAAAGAAAGTCAATGTATTCGTGAAACAAATTTAAATCAAAGTTTTCATGAAGAAAAGGTAACCAATTTTTTTTGTATGTTTCTAATATTTCTGAGTATATTACAATTTTTGAGTCCACTTAAAAAACTAGTATATCAAAAAGAAATTTTTTTCTTGTCCATGAATGAAATTGATCATTGCCCTTTTTTCAACTTATTTTTTGGGGCTGTTAACTTTCACACATTTGAAAAAAAAGAGGCGATACATCTTGTAAAAAATGTTTTTCAAGACCTGCCGAAAAGAAAAACCGGTAATTGCCTGTCTAGAGTGATTAAAAATGATAATAAATCGGAGTTGCGCATCTTTACATTAATATAAAAAATGTTTATTTAAAGAAAACAACAATAAAATGCATGCTGTTGATTTTGTTTTAGATTGAAGGAGAATTTGCATGGAGCAAAACAACGCAAGGAAATATCTTATCTGCATTCTTTTGGGGGTATATGTCCAGTCAAATTCTTGCTGGATATCTTGCATCAAAATTTGGCGCACGTTTGGTTATTGGTTTTGCAGTACTTGGTGGTGCAGTTTTAACACTCATTACTCCACTCGCTGCAAATACACATGTTGTTGTTTTTGTTGCCGTTCGAGCTTTGCTTGGATTCTTTCAGGTATTAAATCTAAAATATTTTAAGAAAACTTTAGTAATTAAAACTTTAAAGGCATCAACTTTTCCTGCCATGCATACAATGTGGTCTGTATGGGCTCCACCACTTGAAAGAAGTTTATTGACAGGTGTTAGCTATGCTGGAGCACAAATTGGAAATGTTCTTATTATGCCAATGTCAGGATTATTGTGCAAATATGGCCCCATGGGTGGATGGCCATCAATTTTTTACATTTCTGGTAATACCGCTAGTTTTTTAATATCTGTTTTTAAAAGTCATTTTTTAAAGGGCTTGTTGCATTACTGTGGTGTGCTCTTTGGTTTTGGTTTGTCTCTGATACACCTCAAAAACATCGGCGAATTTCTAAACATGAAAAACAATACATTACTGAAAGCTTGAATGAAGAAATGGGAAAACAAAGTGATGAAGCAAGAAAACAATCTCTAAGATTAAAGTCTTTTATTTTATCATGTTTTACTTTTCAGGCACCACCTGTTCCATGGAGCAACATTTTAACATCATTACCAGTTTGGGCAATATTTGTTGGGCATTTTGCAGGTGATTGGGGCGCATATATGATGGCAACAAGCTTACCTTCATTCATGAATGATGTTCTTGGCTTTGATTTAACTTCCGTAAGCATAAAAAAAGAAAACAAAAAATGCAAAGATAACATTTTTTAGATGGGCTTTATTTCATCTATCCCATATCTTGCATATTTTCTTATGATTAATGTTGGATGTTTTGTTGCTGATACAGTTCAACATAAAGGACTTTTATCCACTCTCAATACTCGACGAATTGCTATGATTGCAGGTAACAACTTTGATCAAATTTTTTTTAAAACAACTGCCACTACTTGAATTTTCGTTCAACTTTTTAATGTCAAATAAAACATTTTTCAGCTTTTGGATGTCAAGCTATTTTCCTTATTTTAATTGGATATTGTAAATGTGGACAAGAAACTCTTGTTGTTTTATTGATTACTTTAAGTGTTGGATTATCTGGAATACAATATGCCGGATTTGTTGTTAATTACCTTGATGTTGCACCTACATTTGCTGGACCAATTCTTGGAATTGGAAACACTATTTCATGTTTTGCTGGTATCTTAGCACCATTAACAATGGGATGGCTTACTCCTAATGTAAGTACAAACACGCTATCAAAAAAATATCACATGACTTTTTTATAAGCCTCTTATACCCTTTTTAAGCAAATACTTTTACACTCAAAACTTTAAAAAATACATTTTTATAGGGAACTAAAGAAGAATGGCAAACAGTATTTTATCTTACTGGTGCAATTTTGATCTTTGGTGCAGCATTTTTCTGCATTTTTGCTAAAGGTAATATTCAACCATGGGCAATTACAAATGGTAAAACTGTTAATCGTGGAGATATCGCTGAAGGTGGATTATTATTGTCGGAAAAAGAAGTCACCAAAACCAATGCTGCTTAAATTACAGAAAAACGAGCTTTTCTTCTCAATTGTGGGAAATTTCAGCGGGTTTTTATTATTTTTTAATATGTAATCAAATTTGTTTTTTTCTTCAATCTTTATTGTAACAAAAAAAGAGTTTATTAAAAATAACACAAAAATTTTTAAAGTACATATCGAAATTGTTGTTTCTAGGAAAAAAATGTGCTTTAACGTAGTTAAAAAGGCTGCTATCAGTTTATAGGCATCTAAAATTTTAGGTTTGTTTGTCGAAAGAATTTGTTTTTCCTTTTTTTAAACTCTCTAAATCAAAGTTACGTTATTATCTTTTGATTTTACGAGAACTATGGTGATTTTTTAAAACTGAATGAAAACAAAAAAATATGATAAAAATCTGACAACAGCTTTTTATAATTACAAACTGGGAGAAAACATTATTTTAGAATTTTTATTTAAATGTATTTATCAAAAATCTTTTTCGTTGTCTTTTATCAATCTCGTTACACTTCATGTAAGACTGCACCCTCATAAATTTCATAGTCGCTTAGCTTTCTTGATCTGTCAAGAACATTGCCTAAAAAATTTTGTATGCTTGTTTTTGTTTTAAAAAATAAAGATTTATATCAATTTTTACCTTTATGTGAAACATCAATATCATCATATGATTTTTCAGCACTAATTTCTCGTAACAGCGCTTCAACGGTATCATGTTCTTCACAGTCAATACTTAAAGCATGTCCAGATTTAAACTAAAAAAGAACCTAAACACTAAATAACAAATTTTTAAAGAGCAAACCTTAACAAAGAGCATCATATTGAAAAAACTGTGCAGTAATAAAATTTAAAATAAAATCACAAAAGTAAACCTTAAGAAGAAAAAGCAAGCAAAAAGAATATTCGAGGTTGCGCAAAAGGAATGATAAAAAAATAGTTTTTTTTTCCTATTTTTCGTCTTCTTCTTCAACTTCCTGAGTAATGAACATCTAAAAGGTCTATACGTATTCAGCAAAAAATAGAAATGTTAACTCCCCCTTTTCATCCCTTTCTCAGACGAAATTGACGTGTTTTTTGTGCTATTGATTATTGCTCTTTAATATCTATTTTTTATGCTAAAAAATCAAAAACAACAAAGTTTTTTGTTGTTTATTATTTCATTAAAGCTCTATTTCATCTCTTAAATAAATTTTGTTATAATAAAATGCCCAGTGATAAACAGACGCATAAAGCAACAAATAACTCATCACTCGTTTCTTTTGAAACACCTTTTTTGCTGCTGCCGCTCATTAACGTTAAATTGTTGATAGTGAGAAAAAGAGATGAAAGTTCAACCTTAAAAAAATTGAAACAAGTTTTCATGTGAAAAAAACATGAACGATTTTCAAATCAGCGGTTTTTTCATTTTTAAAAAGGCAGAAAGATGACAATGATTAAGCGATGCCATTTGAGATAAAGATAAATATCCCCTAGAGTGATATATCACAAAATTCAAGGGAAAACGAGGGCAATTGTGCAACATGTTTTTGCATTTAAAGATTGGACTAAACAATGAAACTTGTTGTGTTTCTATTTTTTGCAGCATGTTTTTTGAATATTGCAGTTTGTGAAGAAATAAAAATTCCAAAGCGGTATAAAATTAATTTGGATTTACCACCTGAAGAGCGATGGAATGAAGTTATTGATGATCATATTGATGCCATCCCGGATGTTGTAAATGAAACAAAGTTGTAGAATTTACAACATTTTCTGCTTAATAATACTGGAATTTTAGATCGTATGTACCAGAAGCTTTACAAAAACCCCTTTTTTGGCTTGCTGAGAAAATTTCAGTTCTATTTGCAGAAGATTATGTACGTGAAATGAAAGCCATTGCAAATCGTACTGGATTACCATTTGGTGAAATTGCTGGCTTAAATATTTTATATGATATTACAAGCTTTAATCGACAGTAAATAATTTATTTCAAAATTAATTACTTTTTACACTTTGTTTTTTTGTAGCATCTTTGCACCATTCGCATGTACGTCAATTGTTGCAGAAGATTCAAAGGGAAGAATTTATCATGGTCGAAATCTCGATTATGACATGGGCGAATTGTTAAGAAATGTTACAATTATTGCAGATTTTACAAGAAATGGTACAATTATTTTTTCAACTCCAACTTTTGCACTTTATGTTGGAGTTTTAACTGCACAAAAGCCAAATGCATATGCCGTTTCATTAAATGCTCGATGTGAGTCATACCCCTGTCATTTTCAACCAGTATTTAAATTTTCAGATTCTGGTGGTTATGTAGATAATATTTTAATGGAGATTATTACAATGTTTAAAAATCCCGTCAGCTTTGATCTTAGAACTGTTAGTTAATAATTCTTTAAGCGACTAAAAAATATTTTTTGTTTGCAGACATTAGAAACCAAGCATAATTATGAAGATGCAATTGAGCATTTATCTCGAGTACATTTTGTTGCTCCCTCATATTTAATCGTTTCAGGGATAAAATCAGGGCAAGGCGTTGTAATTACTCGGTAAGCTTTCTTTTAAAGCCTATAATTTGTTTAAATGTACTTTTTTCTATAAATTTTTAAGAAATCGTTGGTCAACTGCAGATATCTATGGCCTTAATACTGCAAAAGGTCGATGGTTCTTAATTGAAACCAATTTTGATAGATGGAAGGCACCTGGTGATGACAGACGGTTTGTTGTTTTTGCCCAAAATAATAGCAAAACAAAAAGCAAAAGCAAATTTATATTTTTAGTGAAACGGCAAAACATTATTTAACTGAATTAAAACGTGACAATTTAAATTCAAAAACACTTTTTACAGTATTAGGAAGAGCACCTATTAACAATAAGTAAGATTTTTTTTTTGTGTTTATTAGGTTTAAATAATAAAAAAATTTTAATTTTTAGTCTTACAATCTTTTCTACGGTAATGTCCGCAGCTAAACCCGATATTTTTTATCACACAACTATAATTCGGATAAAATGATGTAAATAAATTGGAAAGAAAGGGAGAGTGAAAGAGAATGAAAACACTTAGCAAATTGAGTTTTTTAATATTTTGCAATTGATATTTTAAAAATATACTTCTTTTCTTTTTTTCTCCCTTTTTGTATTTTCCTGAATTCAGCCGCTTCTTTGTAAATTATTGTATTATTTGTTAATAATAATAAATTTCTTTTGTGACTGCTTTTCTTGGTACAATTAAAATCAAAATAGAACAAATTATGTATGGTTCATGATTTCAAAAGTGTATTAATAAATAATAAATAAAATTTCTTACGCAAAGATAAGAAGAAAAAGAAGAAAATTGCATCTTTAAGTTCATAAATACGTTGTTGTCATCGTCTCATCAGAGCCTCCATTTTAAGATATCCGGCATTTAATTCTTTTTTTGCTTCTTCTGCTTTAGCGTTTTCCGTTTTAAAATAACATCCTTGCATAAATTTTTGGTAGAACTTCTGTTCACTGATTTTATTATTCTTTCGTATATCAGTCCCTTTTATTTTGTATAGTATATCAGATTAATACTAAATAAAAAGTATTTATAAAAAGAGTTTGCTGTGTTTCGTCAATAAACAATTGAAAATTAATTTATCGTAGCTTAAAAAAAGCAACTGACATTCAATTATTTTTCACCCAATAAATTTAATATTATTTTAAAATGTCTCCTTTAATCTTTTAGATTTTTAATCTTTGTAAACAGTTTTTGCGGTTTTAAAAACTTTTTGTCATTTTTCTTTCTTGCTGCCATGAATGAGGCAAAAATGAAAAACAACAGCTGACTTTTTTTTGAAAAACTTTTTATTTGATTTGGCAAATGATCAACAAAAATGACCAATGTCCATTTGACATTTTATGCCTTTATTATATTTTGCTTTCATCTTTTTCCCACTTCAATCTTCACATTTTCAGTCACTTGATTCTTCTTTTATTTCTTTTTTATGTTATTAGCTTTATAAAAATCTTGAGTAGGCTGCATTTAAGAAAAACAAAAAGAAAGTCATCAAAAATAATATATTTGTAAAAATAGAGTAGTAATGCAAGCGTCAAAGCTGCTTCATTAGTTTCTTTTTTTGGCATAACTTTTCTTCACATGAGGTCTCAATTTACTCTTAGACGGGATGCCCCATATATTTTGTTTATCAACAAGATCTTTGTCGTATGCCATTAGGATGTTTAGACTAAAGAGTTTTAAAACTTTAATGAAAAAAATATTTTCTTAAAGTCATAAATTGCGTGTTCTGTAAAAAACATGTTATAAAAATAATACCTTTTAAATATCTTAGAAAAGCAGCTGAACTTTTTCTTCTTCTATTTTTGCAAAAAAACAAGCGCGGATTGTTTGTATCTTTTTTTATTGACGTAAATGTAAGTAAAAAAGCATTAAATTTGCAGTTTAATGTGAGAGATCTGTTTTTAGGCATAAAGATGTCATAGAGCTTCTTCAATTTCTTCTTCTTTCTTCTTTCTTGTCTTCTTTGACCCGTTTTTATTTTTTTGACTTAAATGGGATAACACTTTCTTTTCTTTATTTTCTCTATCAACAACAAATGACTTCATGCTAGCTTAAGATATAAATCCGCTTCGTATTTTGGATTTTAAACATTAAATCTATGGTCTTTTTGTATTAAAAATGAAAATGTCAATTATATCCAAAAGGATTTAGATAAAAAAGAAAGAATTTTTTTTGATATTTCTGGGATGACTATGGCCATTTTTGTTTAAGCCATATGTTTTTAAAAGGGTTCATTTCTGTTTTAGAAAAAAGTAATCACTAAAATCTGTGATGAAGGAGAAAGAGAAAATGAGACAAAATTTTACATCTTGTTTATTAAATTCAATCATTTTTAAAAATGCATTTCATTTCCAATTTACTTAATTGAATATAGAAGCTTATCTGTATTTTTTTCATTATCCCTCCTCCTATTGTTTGTTCCAGTAATATGAGGTCACTTTTTTTCTCAATCTTTTCTTGCAACAGTTTTCTCCATCTTTATTACATTGAAAAACATAGATGGACTATTTTTATCAAATAATAAATAGCAGACTAAACCAAATTTTTTGCTGCTGCTGTCAAGTCCATGAATTGACGCAAAACTTGGTTATGCTTGAGACAGAAAGAATTTCCTCCTTCTTTAAGATGAAAGAGAAGAAGAAAAACATGACGTCCTCAAGTTCTTTTTTTATGTTACTCAAGAAGGAAGTCTCTCTGCTGCTCTTGATTTCCTTTATTTATTTCTATTTTAACATCTTCATTTTAACTAACTACTATGCAAATGTCATTTAATTTTTTTGTTTTGAAAAATTATAAAAAGTTGCACGTTTACTTTCTTATTTCTCCTTCTCTTTCCTTCCTATTTTTGATTTAAAATTGCGATAAAAGAGTTTCCAATTGCCATATAAAAAAGAGGTATCAAATTGCCCTTCCATGAAGTCTCCAATATTATTCTTAAAGAAGTTTGTTTTGTGGCAAAATTATTTTTGTCAATCATCATTGAAGGAAGAAAACTATTTTCTTTTTTCCTCCCTCTTTCATTCTCTGTTGTCTTCTAAAAATGGAGACAGCTTATTTCCTTGTCATATATTTGTCAAATATTTATTTTTTACTTTTTTAAAAGTCAAGTATTCCTTAGTTAAAAAAGGCTTTAAAAAAAGAAGCGTTTTAAAATAACAGTAACTAATTTGCGTCATCTTTTTTTTTAAAACCAGGGGTATATGGAAAGAGGTGCCATAAACAACACAAATTTTTAAAGTTATTAAGTCTATTTTTACGCTTGCTTGTTTTTATGAAATTCGCCATTAAAATGTAATTTTCTTCTTTATTTTGTCCTATAATCATTTAATAAAACGGAAGGTGTATTAATGTTTAAACTGTTAAATAAGAAAACTGTATACACGGAAGCACTCAAAGCTTAAAATTTTTATGACAAACTTAAGCTTTTGTATTTAGGGCAACAACGGAAAAGATAAGAGATGTTTCATCCTTTTTTTACAATAATAGCTAACGCCTTTTTTTCTTTCAGTATTAATGCTTTTCGTACTTCTAAAGCCTCTTTTTAATCCAACTAATTTTTCTCTATTGTCCTTTTTTGAAAGAAGTTTTCTTTTGTTTTTTTTCTCTATTTTCTTTACGTAACGATATTAATTCAAAAAGCTTAAAGTTCTTCACTTTCAAGCATGAATGTTTTTTTGTAGGCTTGAATACATTTTTTAAAGAGAAAAGAAAAAAAATTAGTTTGTGTCTTTTTTAAATTATATCACGAGACTTTTTTAATGAAGCGTTTTGGAATATATTTACGGCTATAACTTTTTTTCTAAATTTTCAGTACCAAGGTGAATAGAAGCAGAATAAAAAGAAAACACAAAAGTTTTTTTTTCATTAAATTTGTTATTGAAAAGATGGGTAGTGACTCTTCTAAACATGCTTCGCCTCGAGATAATCAGGACAATAAATTATCTAAAAATCGTCGAACATCTTTTCCTATCCGTCAACAGATAATTGGTTCAAATACTGGAAGGATAGCAAATCCTCCTGTTATTCGTGTTGGAACTTCAGTGAGTTGTAATGATGGATTTTTGCCTATAGGTATGTTATATGAAAATCATTCAGTTCAACCTTTAAAAATCTATTTTTAGGAACTTCACAACCTGATAGACCTGATTGGAATCGAAATAGAAATGGAAGTTCAAGCAGTGATCGAAGTAATAGTATTAAGCGTAAACATCCTGTTCCATTACGGTATCGACAGCTAATTCAAAGTTGCTTCCAAAATCCTCATGAAGTTGTTGGTCGAAAAATTTTAAAAAGAACTGCAGAAATGCGTATAGATTTTGCAAAATTTTATGTTGCTTTAAGCGCGGATCAGCGCGAAGAAGTTGAAGAAAGCATTAAATTATTGCTTAAAAAAACCGTGTGCAATATTGACTTTCTCGACGAGGTCCGGGTTCGGTTTTTCTATTTTATGGAACAGTGTTTTTATTTACTCATCATTTTAGATTAAACGAATGGCAGAAGAATTCGGTGAACGTTTTGTTCTATATCGTATAATTGGATTTAAAGCAGATTTCTTTGCAACAATGGCAGATGCAACAATAAAAGAATGCACATTTCTTGATAATGCAATTCATCCTGCGCATCAAACATTATCCGCTTTTTCACAATTTATTACAATGGTTCGTTAATTTTTCTTCTTCTTCTTCTTTTCCGCTTACGGTTGTTTTTTGTTTTGAAAAAAAATAAAAACAAAAACAAGGAAAAAAAGAAACGGAAGTAGTAAAACGACAACTTTATGCAAAAAATATAATCAAATTTTTAAAGCTTTTTGTTTTTTTAGGTTTTTTCTTCAGTTCGTGACGGCTTTTATAATGAAATGAAACGATTACGACGTACAAGTAACAGCTTTTCAACAGGTTCAAATAGTTCATGTCGAAGAAAAAAAGTTAGCATTGAATCAACACTTGGAAATGGAGAATTTTTATCACGTTCTGTATCACCAAGTAGTGAATCTAGAATAAGTGATGAATGCTTTACACCAACAATTAAAGAAGGATTTGAATGCAGTGAAGGATTTTTAAAACCACCAACAATGATAAGCGCAAGAATGTCATGAAACAAAAATTTATCACTGATACTTTATGGTATTTATTTTTACGGATGATTATATCATTAATTTAATTGAAGCCAAAATTTGGGAACAAAGAATTGTGTTGAGCCTTTTCAAATGTTTTAATTTTAAAATATTACAGTACTTAACATATTGTTGTTCTCAAAGTTTGACTTCAATTATAGCTGCTTTTTTTGTTTTATGTTATTTAATTGACAAATGTAAATAATTACTGGTAATAAAGATTAATCCTTGAAAAAACCGTATCAATTATTACAATAACAATGCAAAGGCTTTTTTGTTTATTTTTGCAAAAAAAGAACATGCACTATTTCAACTTTCACAATTTTGTTTCAAAAAATTTGTTTTCTTTTTTTAAAAACACAGACATAAAGCATTGTTTGTATAATGCGCAAAAACCTATATTCAACAGTTATTATTGATTAAAAGTTTTGAAGGAAGAGAAGTATTCCAGCCAATGTAACAGTCATACAAAAAGTCAACATTCGCTTTTTATGGATAATGCAGGTTTGTAATTGCCTTTCCGTTGTCTCTCTCTTATTCTGAATCAACAAATAAATTTTTAGCCATTGGGGGATGAAAGCGGTGGACAACTTATTAAAAATTTCGTTCAACATGTTTATATTGTTTCATTTTTTGTTACCCTTGCAATTTCAATAGAACATGCCGTTGTCGCAACATTTGTCTTTAAAAATCATTCAATGCAATTTAATTATCTTCTATCAAAATGTTTGAATGATTCATCAACAATGATAGATTTGGTTAACAGCTGACCTTTTATTAAACTTAAATGACGTTTTTATTTTGTTTTAGAATATTTCAGAACCAGAAAGCTATGACGCGAGCATTAACGCAATCGAAAATACTGTATTTACCACCATCGCCACCTCATCTCTAAAAGAATGTTGTAATCGAACGAAACAAATTTATGTTTTAAATGCAAAAATACTAATATTGCTTTATTTTTGCAGCATAATGTTTTTAACAATAACGTTGATCGGCTACCTAAATTTATGTTATGATAAGATAATTCAAAATGGTGACACATTATCGACTAAAACGGAGCATATAAAATATATATTAAAATTCAATAATCGTACAACAGTTGGAATCATTCTTACTTTTGTTTTGAATTTTTGGATATTATTGTATTTTAAAGTAAAACTTGAATCCATTTTATTCAAGGATATTCATTGTTACTTTTAAAAGACGAAAAAAATAATAATATAAGTTTGTAATTAAAAATAAAAAAAATGTTTCAATATTCGTTCTTTCTGATGCGTGTCTTTTGTCAATAATTGCCCTTCGTCGTTTCTATTTAGAAAAACATTAAGGGGAAAAATGTTGCACTCATCACCAAGTTTATTTGCAAAATATCTTAACGCGGCATTTTAAAAGCTGCAACCACTTTTTTCCTAAATTTCTATTCTTCTTTTTTCTTGTCTTATAATTTTTCTTTGGCTTTAAACAAAAATTATAAACAAATTTTGTTGTGTTTCTCTTACCATCGGTCTTTTTGCCATCCATAGATGAAACATTGAAAAGCTTTTTTGACACCTTCCATGTCCACAAAAATATAAAACTTTTTCTTTAACCACGGCCTTGAAACAATTACCCCACCCGTCATCATTCAATAACATTTGACAGAATTCTCTTCCGCGGGAATTCCCTCCATCATCAACTTTTTTATGGAAGAAGGGGAAATGAGTGGCTGCGCTTCAAGGGCGTTACTACTTTTTCTCTCTTCATTTTCAAGCGATTCAATGATCCTTATCGAAAAAACAAATCAAATGGCATTCATCAAGCGCCGAAAAAAGTGTCTATTAAAAAATTAAGTCATACGTTTCTTTCATTTTAATTTTTTTAGTTTAAAAAAGTAAAAATTGTGGTTTTGAAAAAAATTTTTTGAATGAAATCGTAAAAAAATACGTAACAGTTTTTAACACTTTGGCATAAAGCGACGAAATAACAGCTGATCCTTTTAACACAATTGTCCTCTTTCTGTTTCTCCCTCAAAAATTGATAAATGTGATTTCCTTTTCGCTTTGCCCTTTTTTTATTTGTGTTAGCATCGATCTTCTTCTTTATTTTATTTAATGCCAATAGCAGTGAATTTGTTCTTCGTTTTTTTATTTAATTCTCTGCTACCGTTTACGCGCTTCATTGCTCAAACTTTCTTCACTGCTTTTTCGTTTTTTTCTTCATCCTCATTTTTTTTGCAATTTTTTGTTCGTAATGGATGTGCAATTTTAGAAAGGGGCGCAAAAGTGGCTAATTTAAACTCTTCTACTACTACCAACTTTTCTTTTTACTCATGGGACAAAATTCTATTATGTATATACAGAAGGAAGAGAAGTAGAAAAAACAATTTTTTGTTGATTTTCGAAATATGAGGTTATTCTTCACATTTTCGGGTCGTTTATTTTATATAATTTTTATTCCTCCTTTCTGCAAAAAAAACCATTTGTTGCATCTGGAAGAGGATTTTTACGGTTTCCTTTCTTTGAATAATTTTAAAATACCATTTTGATCATTTTCATTATTTCCGTTGAACCGCAACAATTTGTAATTTTTGACGACCTTGTGACAATCATTGTAATACAGAAAGAGATTTTCCATATTAATGTATTTCGGGCATATATATTTCGGATAGATGCGTGAAAACGAAAAGGGGGGACCCTATTTTCTGGGTGCAGTGAAACAACAACAACGCCCTCTATCTTCTCCTCATTGACAGTGGTTTCTCGTTTATTTATTTGCTCAATTTTTTTTGCATTACTTTCCGTCATTGATGGTTTCATTGAGTTTTTATGAATTTTATGTTTTTTTCATGTTCAATATTTATTTGGAAAGTATAAATTACAGAATAATTTGTCACCAACTTTTTTTCTGATATAATTTTTGTTTGTGTGATTCATACAATCTCTAAGTGATTTTAGAGTTTTCTTCTTACGAAATATACTTGAATCTTTTTATATTTATTTGACGTTACATTTTTCTACCTGATTTCACTAAAAGGCTTTATTGTTAGAAGCAAAAGAAAAAAATTATGTTCCCACGAGAGAGGCATAGGTGTACAACTCATTAGTGTTATTTTTTTCCTTTAGGGCATACATTAGTTTTTCAATATATTTTTATTTCTTTAGTCTATTTAGGCTTATGCTTTTGCCATTTGTGGTCCTTCTTTTTTTTAATGTTTACTTTCACTCTCGATGTCGTATTCGTCGGACCATGACTAGTTGTGCATCAAGTGACTCTTTGCCCTCTTCCCTTATAAGGGCGGCGGCTGTATCTTATTTCGAGACCTATCTGCGCGGTAAATTTTCGTTATTTTTATGCCTTAAAGTCTTCTTATTTCACTCTGGCAACATTAAAAAAATCTACAAAAACGAATTTACGTCTCATAAAATAAAGACTTTTTTGTCAACCTATTTTCTGTCTATTTTCAGCCACATTGTTTATTGAATTTGTGCGTGCTTTTGTGTTTTTTTATATTACGAGACAACACGTTTGTGTTTTTAGTTAAAACAACACAAATTTTTTATTTATTGATCATTTCTCTTTATTTTTTAGTGATCTCAGAAATATGTCATCAGAAGTAAATCCTCCACGTGAAGCAACTCTTTCTGTTCTCAAAGACAATGGCAATAAAGTTATTCTAACAATAAATATTCCTGGCATACGTCGTCGTAGAAGTATTTTGCAATCTATTATTAATCTCTTCAGCAAGCCAGCAAATCCATTTCGTCTTTCTACAAATGCTCATTTTGCAAATTATTCCTTAACCAATGGTTCACTTGATTTTTCTGTTGATGTATACGAAAATAAGCAAGCTTTACGTGAACACAGTGAAATACGTCAAACATATTTTTGTAAAATTGATCAATTTCCATCTCGAATTAACCCAGAAAGTGCTGAATTTGAGGTTTGTCTTTCTTTAATTGAAGATTTCTTTCGTTACCTCTTATTCCCAAGGGTATCGTAAGACTGGACTTCCTTGAAAATAAAATCGAAGCATTTTAAATTTTTATGTTTTTTTCTGCTAGTTTTGACATGGATTCGGTTTTTTCATCATTTTAATTAAATATTTTTTTTAGTTGGTTGAAGCAGAAAGTGGAAACTGTTACTTCTTATTGACTTGCATAAAGCTCGATAATTTAAATACAAACTGGAAAGAATTTCAAGATACTCATGGAACCTTAGATTTGGCAAAAGTTTAATATGAAATTATTATTAATAATGTCTTTATTACTAATGGTTGTTTTTTTCATTCCTTTTTTGATTTTTTGCGCATTTTTTTGGTAATAAAATGTGGCTCTTATTTTTATATACTGCCTATTATATTTTGTTTGTGTGTAATTTAACAAATATTGGGAGATGATAAAGAGTGTGATTATTTGATTTCTTACAATTTGTATTGCACAGTAATATTAGAGGGTTTTGTATATAAAAAAACCAGGGATACTGTAGTTTTGGAGTTTTTACGCTTCCGCATTTATAGTATTCAACGATTTTTATTGTTACATAGAATTAAAAAAGACAAAATAAATAATTACATCTCAGCAAGTTCAGAGAATTTTGATAGATCAACTGGAATAGGCGGATCAGTTCGTGTACAAATTATATTACTGTAAACCACGACATTATGTCCACGTTGATTTAAAAATCGACAAATATCACGTTGTTTACTATCAGATTTAAGTTGACGAGGGGTCAAAGCAGGTCGAATAAAAACATTTTCATAATCTGGAATTTCGCGCAATTTTGCAGCTCTTCCAAGTACATCTTTATGATGGCCACTTGAAGGAAGGATAACTTTTAATGGACGACTTTTATCTCGACGTTTTGGCCCCAAACGATATGCAGTAATAATAGGACATTGAATACGAAGGGTATCAAGAATATTTTTTGCAGCTTGTCGATCAGCTTTACAACTTACAGAAGGTTTTCCAAGGAATTCTGGAATTCCACTTACAACCACCGACCGTTGGCGTTCAAGTTCTCTTGGATTAATTAATTGTGGAAAAGCAGTATGTCGAATAAATGTCCACATCATTAAAATTAAACCTTTAATTGATGGAGCAACTGTACAATCTTGTTGAATAGCTAATGCAAATTGCATCATTTGATAATATGTTTCACGGGACATTGTTGTAATACCATTTGGAAGACCGGGATGATAATCATTTTCAACATTATCAGAAATTTCACTGTTAACATTTGATACCTTTCTGTCGGGGACTCTTTCATTATTCATTTTAAACAAAATGGCAAAAAAGTGATAGATTAGAAAATAGCAAATTTGAGATTGGAGCACATGTTTTTATACACGATTCCTTAACTGAATAATTAAATTTGAATTTCTAAAAAATAATAAATAAATTTTTAATAGACATTCAAGGTCATCGAAGTAACAAAAAAACTATCAATAATAATATTTGTTTTAAAAAAGGGATTTTACTTCTTATATTGTTTTATCTTCCAACAACAGATACTGAAAAACTTTATTGAAATCATTCTACCTCGGCTACAAAAACAGTGTACTGTTTGAATATCAATCAAATAAGTGATTTATCAAACCAAATGCACTAGCCATTTGCCGCATGCCAACTATAATTTCAAATTTTATTAAGTTAATACGTCTATTTTCAACACCATAAACGACGTCCTGCTGTATGACAGATAAACGCTTAACAGCGATACTTTTCCAAAAAAGAAAAAAAAATATATTAAAAAAAGCATATCCAAAAGCTTTTCACTTTTCACCCTTCCTCATCAAAAACTGTATTATCTTCTTCTGATACAAGGGAGTAAACAGTTTTGAGAGCAAGTTCCTCATTTACCAAAAATCCATATCCTTCTTTGCTTAAAACATTATGGCTGATAAAGCGTAAAATTTCAAAGGATCATGGGAAAACAGTAATACTGAGTTTTTTAAATAATGAACAACAAGAGTCATTGCGCCATTGTCTTCAATGATTTTGTCTATGTGGAAAAATTTCACATTTTCATCATATACAGTGTATGATATACTATCATTTTTTTCCATCATAGAACTCTTCACTTTAAATAAAAAAATCTTTAAAGATTTTTGAAAAATGGAAGTTTTCCAGAGTTCAAATTTGCTAAACATTAGTTTTCTTCAATCAAGAAAATGAGAATTACATATTGATTGCAGTGTTTATTACAAAAAAACTTACAAATTTTACATAATAAGAGAATTTTACAATTGTAGAATATTGATATTTTATATCAAATACGCAAAATAAAAAAAAGCATCATTGTATAAATTCTTTCTTCGCAGTTTCGTAAATAGAAATTCATTCATATATACTTTTTCAAAAAACAATATTATTCCCTTTTACATTTTTTTACCATTTTGTCGAAAGAGATGGTTTTTATAAATAACGTTAAAAACTATATATAACTTTTAGCTAAAAAAAGTCAAGCTTTCAAAGATTGTTAACTTGTCAGAATTTTGAATTCCCCCATGATTTTAAAAGCTTTTTCATTATCATAAAATACGATTGTCGATCCATTTTGTGAGCTTTGTCTTTTGCTCGCTTTAAAAATTAGACAATGATAATAAAAAACATAGTTATCGAAAAAAATGATTACTACGATATGGTAATATAAAAGATGAATAACATACGTGTAAAATACGGCATATGATTTGATCACTTTTGCTTTTTGCAGTTTAACTTTTTTTTGCTTTTTTATAAGTTAATTTTAAAGCTCTCTTTTTTCGGTCAAATTTTAGAAGGTTTTGTCGATTTAAATTGAATTAGATTACCAAAATTTTATAAATGCTAGTTTAAAAAAGCGGAAACAAAATTTATTCATTGCTTATCCTTTCTTTACCGCTTTTTTTTCTTGCCATTCCTTTGAAATTTTATGATTGTCATTTTTTAACCTTTAAGCCCCACAGACTCGTGGCATTCTCAGTTCTTTTTTTCATCCGTGACACATATCTTAAAGATGTCAAAACCGTCAAAGATCGTACATTTGTTATTGAAACTTTAACGATATTCATTTATTTTTTAAATCTTAAACAAAGCTTTGTTTGAAGGCAGCTATTTTTCTTTCGAAGGTTTTTTATATCTTTGAGATAAGACCTTGCAAAAACAGTTGCTATTAGCTGGACCACCTTTTTTTAAAAAAATACATATAAAAATTGGCTAAAAATGCAGATAAAAAAGATGAAATAAAAATTTCATTAAAACAAAATTTGTCATTAATAGCTTTGTTAATTGTCTTTTTTTCAATTTTTTATGAGATTTTTGTTGTGCAAATTATTTTTTATATGCGGTTAACCATATTGATATTTGATCTATAATCCGTTTTTTTAGCCAATGATAATTATAATGTGAAAAAAAGCTTTTTTAGCTTTTGTTTAAAGTTTTCTTTCTTCTTTATCCATTTTTTTCTCACATTTGATTAAAAATTGTTTTTACCTCGTGATTTGATTTATTATTTTGCGACAATAACCTTTTTTTTGATTTTTATAGACCTTTTTATATTTTTGAATGAAAAAAATAATAAAAAAAAGAAATAACTTTTCGGCATTTTTTTCTATTTTATTGTTTTAAGGTGTCATCCAAAAACACTATGAAAAAAACAATTGGCAGTCAGTTTGCTTTGAGGAAATGAATGGAAACCTTCAACATAAATATGGTGAAAGCTGTAGTGAAACTCATGTCGCCAAAAGGTTTGAAAAGAATAGGACATTTCAAAAAAAAGGTTTTAAAAATAAATGTTAAGGAGTATTCCTAAAGCATCACCCGAGCCTTCTTTACAAGATGACGCAGAATCTGAATCTGTTCCAAGATGGTGCGATGATGGCTTTGAATTATTTAAAGTAATAATTCATTTTCGTTTAATTACCCTTTTATAATGGATATTTTAGGAGAATAGCACATTCCATGGAGTTAAAGATCTTTCAAAAGCTAATCTTCCATCCACCAAATGTCTGTGGATATTAATTTTATGTGTTTCAATATTTTTTTCTATTCAAGGCTGTTATATGATCATAAGCGAATATCTTCAAAGACCTGTTGTCGTTTCATATTTTGTTGCTGAGGCACATCAAAATTTAGCACTTCCAGATGTAATTATTTGTCCATTTAATCGTTTCAATCGAACATATTTGGATAATTTGAATATTACGGGTGATTTGGCACAATATCTTGAATTAGCTTTTCCTGGACCAGCAATGTTTAAATTTCAAGAGCCAATTCAACAGCGAGTTCAAATGGATGTTGATAAGCATGATGAGGTAATAGCTGAAATAATTAAAAATATGGGAAATATGTCATTTAATACTTTTATGAAAGAGGTTTTGCTTTCATTATTGGTGCAAAAATAAAGTTCAGTATTTTAGGCATCAATCAATTGCGAAGCATTTTTTCAAAATACTGAAGTATGCAATACTGCAACAGAATTAATGACATCTGCGGGTAAATTTCGGAATAATGAAAAAATAATATTTCTGTTTATTAATGTCATTTTTGTAAATTAGGTAAATGTTTTCGCTTACCTGGTGGCGAACAAATTAGTGACGGGTTTGGATATGGCTTAAAGCTAATGATAACATTGCCAAAACATTTGTATAATCCGGGTGCAAATCAAATGCTTAATGATGGAATTGTTGTTAAACTTGCTGAACCTGGGCATGGAGTTGATCATGATTTAACATTTATTTCATCAGGGGTACATGCAATTATGCCATTGTCTGCAACACAATACGAATTCATGAATGATCCACCCCGCTATTCGGTTTGTTAAATTTTCCTTCTAAGATTAACTTTTGTTGATTACAGTGTTTGGATGATTCTGCAAAAAATTATAGCCGATTATGGTGCTTTGAAGTAAGTAACAGTATTTTCATTCGACGCTTTTAATTTATTTACAAGGCTACCGTAATCCTTAAGTGTAAATCTTGTTATTAAAATCGAGTCATTTAAATTTATTCAAAAGCTTTAGTTTTTTTGTTTTAATATTAAACTTTTATTGATTACAGTATTGCCTAACTCAGCATGCAGAAGATATTTGTAATTGCTCATTAATTGCTGCAGCAAATCCACGTAAATCATCAATATGCACAACAAAGCAGGTCATAAAATGTTTTTATCCTTCAATGTTCACCGATGCAAAAGAAGCAATAACTGCATTTCAAGTAAGTATGACTTGATGTTGAAAATGGATAAATTATCTTTCTTTTTTTAGCATTGCAAATCAGTTTGTAAAGCTCCATGCAAATATTGGAAATATAGTAAAACAGTTAGCACAGCAAATTTATCACCAGCACATGCAAAAGCATTTACAAATAATTCAGATGATGTTCAAGAATTACAAAATATGATTATATTAGAAGTATTTTATACGAGTTTAGATTATACTGTTATTAAACATATGCTTGCAATGACACCCAGTTCTTTTATTGCTCAGTTAGGCGGTAGGTAATTTTTGTTATTAAATATTTAGACAGTAGTTATAACTTTAAAAATAAATTATATCATTTAAAAATTTTTTACAGGACAATTTTCACTTTGGATCGGAGGTTCAGTTGTTTCGGTAATTCAATTTTTTATTTATATTTGTGGTGGAAGTTATGCGCATTTTTATCGAACTTATATTCGACGTCCAACAGCTCAAAACAAAAAATTTAAAAAGAATAGTCGCCTTTCAAATACATTTTCTGATAGTGATGATAGATTATCGGAAAACAATGAAACCCGAATTTAAAGATATTATTATTGTTATGTTTTTAACTAGTAAAAAAAATTTTTTGTTAATCACATTTTCATTTTCCATTTTTAAATTTATACAATAAATAGCGTCATAAATTATTTTGTACATTACAGAGATTCCAACTTTTGTTGTGTGATTTTTTAAACTTTTTTAATGCTGTTTTGAATATTCTTACTATTATGCCACAATCAGTTGATAACACATATTACTGTAAATAAATTACGGGGTTTCACTGGCTATGTCAATAATCACCATGATTTGTAAGCATCTTAAAGAAGTTGGAAAAGAACCAGCCATAAAATGCTTTCTATGTTTCGAAAAAAAATCAGCAGTTTTCCAGAAATGAAAGTGAAAAAGCCAATGAAATGTTAAAAATTAAATTCTACAGAGCTGTATTTTAGTAAACTTGGCAAATTTTTTTATGCTATTTTTCGCACTACTGTAGGCAAATGTCATTAACAAATAATATTTTAGTTAGCTGTTTTTTTTTGAAAAAATTTGTGATAAGACGCTGATGCTACTGTATTTGCTTTAGATTAATTTTGTAAAAACATATTTAAATATTAAAAAAGGCAGTTTTTAAATTTACAGAAAAAGGAAGAACATCTAATATTATCAAATTCCATTTCTGCTTTCCCCACACAACTTTTGTATTGCTATTATGCTTTTTAAAAGCATAAAAAGGAATTCATAAAATTTTAGCTTTTAAAAAATTTATTAATTACAGTATACAATCTAGTAGAAAGCGGTTAAAAAAATGATGGAAATACTTAAAACGATTTTGACTATTGAAGATTGATGCGCAGGGCAAAAACACGTTAATGTGATGCGTTGTTTTAACCACTCCTACATATGTAGGGGGCGCAGCGTTGTTATTTTTTGAACAAAAAGAAAAGGAAAAAAAAATTGGGCAAGTTTGCTTCTTTTTGCAAAGAAACAATTTTTGTAGTTTGATTTTGTAAGAAAAAAGCGCAAAAATTATTTATTTTTTTGTATAATTAATTAATAATAATTATTTTAACCATATCTATAAAAAAGCGCTTTTTTTGACAGTCAAATTTAGTTATGTGCGCAATGGGGTTCGAACTTTTCCTTTGATGTTTCGAACGCCCGCGCGTTACACCACTCGACCATCAGAAAAAAGAAAACTTGCCCAAAATTTTTTCAGTCAAAAATGTTTTTAAGTCGTCGTCGTATATTATAGATAACTTTTTTAATATTTATTATAAAAAAAATCTAATGGCACCATTAAATTACGAAGATCCAGGGCTATCCAACTATATAAAAATTATTCACAAATTCTAAAAATCATTTTTCACTCTGCGCCCCCTATACATATGCAAATAAGAAAAATACAAGGCTACCGAACCCCATTCATTTTAGCAGCTTTATAAAATGATCATTAAATGTGTAAAATGTGACAGCCTGAAACAAAAAATCAATAAAAGCTAATAGCATTTATTAAAAAAACATGTTGTTACAATCATTTTTTTAAAATAAAATTTCTTTATTTTCATATCCACCCCCATTTTGCGTGCCTGTCACTGCTGCCAAAAAATCCTAGACAACGTAACAATCAGAGGGTCACAGCTATCAACTACTTTTGTTGTTTTTTTCCATCTCATTTTTTTAACAAAAAGATCTTTAAGATATTTTCCTCTAACTTCTCTATCATTCACATGGTTTTGATTGAAATTGTTCCATCAATCGATCCTTTTCCTTTTTTTCTTTTTCACGTCACGGCTTAACTTAAGCAGCAAAACTTTCTCTTTTTTCCTTTTTCTCAACTAGCTTCTTCTTCATTGTCTTCGTTTCAAGCAACAACCCGACTGATTTGAAGAGTCCGGAAAAAAGAAGAACGTAGAAAAATAAGGTAAGCAAAAAAAAGAAAGAAAAAAGTGAAAGCTGAACACAAAAAATCACTCTCTTTCTTCTTTCTCCTTTTTAACTTTAGGAACATTGGAGAAAATAAGACAATAAAGCAAAAATTCGCTCGACTTGACAACTTAACTTCCGTCGATAAACTTAAAAATCTTTTTCTGGTATACGTACGCGCGCGCTCGTGTGTGTATATATCTTAAACTTTTTGGAAGGATGAAGAGGATAATAATCAGGTGAAAAGGTTAAGAAAAAACGAATTTAATGATGCGCGAGGATTTTTATTTTTTCTTTTGTATTAAAGTAAATTTTGAGTAAAAAAAACATTCATTCTTTTGTTTCCGATTATCTGTTTATGTTTTTCTGCAACTTTTTTTTGATATATTTATTTGTTGCGTTATCTGTAATAATTTATTGTTTAGCATTCCTTCTGGAATTCTTTTGTGTTAAATTTAGATTTTATTCTTTTTACAAAAAAAGCTTTTTTCATATTTTCCCAAATTTTATTCTTTTCTTTTGTCGTCCGTGATTCATGAATTTTTTTTCAATGTTTGCCTTTATTTTTGATTGTTTTCTTCCTATTTCAGAAAGGCATCAAAAAAAAGAGAAAAAAATAGCAATCACAAGGGAAAAAATAGAAGAATAAAAAACACGAAGAGCCCGAATTCACAGCTTCGCTTTTTTTTGAAGGGCGCGCATGAGCGTCAGCGTCCCTTCTGATTCAGAATCGTTCAATTCGTCATTAGGAACGCCTTCCATCTGATAATAGAAGAAACAAAGAAATAAGAAAAAATGGTGTTTTTGCCTAGTACCGCGGTGATGAGTGCTGAAGAAGCTGCAAATGTAATTAAAGTCGACGAATGTGATCGTTATGACGGTAAGATTTCATTTTATCCATATGTTAATCTCTTTATGTCTGTATAATTAATATTGCTTTTTAAAATCTTTAAATTCAATTACTTTATGGATTTCAAGATAATAGCTTTTGTGTTTCGTTAAAAAATTGAGAAGAAAAATGACGCATTTTCTATTTTTCTTTTTTACTCCCAATTAAACAGCTGTGTTCACTTGTGATAACTTGCAAATAATTTTAAAACTTTTTTTTATTATTTTTCTTCTTTTCCAAGCGCAATGATTTTTAATGTTAATACTTGTAGCGCTTTAAAAACAAAAGTTGTAAACAAGGGGAACACACATCTTTGATTTTTATTGCAAATGAAAAACACATATTGTTTCAAACTTAAATGCATATTGAACTTAATGTTTCGTTTTTTCAGAAGAATGGACTCCACCATTTGATGCTCGTGACAGTGTTTTATTAAAAACAAATGAAAAATTTACAGATTGGTATGATTTATATGACTGTCTTGGAGAGTGAGTCTTACAATATTCATGAATGCGATTACTGTAATATAAAAAAAAACAAATTTTTAGAGGGAAATTTGGAAAAGTTTATCGATGTCTTGAAAAATCAACAAAGCTTGAACTTGCTGCAAAATGTATCAGATTGAAACGGGATGCAGATAAAAAACAAGTTGAAAAAGAAATATCATTTATGACTCGAATGAGGCATAAATGTATTGCACAAATTTATGATGCTTTTGCATTATCTAGTAATGAAGTTGTTCTAATTATGGAACTGTAAGTTTCACCTTTCATATTCATACGAATGAATTGCTGATAATTAAATTGTAGTGTTCATGGTGGTGAATTATTTGATCGGGTTGTTGAAGAAAATTATATTTTAACTGAAACAGCAGTTGCTATGATTGTTTATCAGATATGTGAAGCGATACGCTATATACATAGTCACAATATTATTCATCTTGATCTCAAGGTTTGTATTTTTTACTCATAGCTTTCTTTCCTGTAAAAAGTAAATTGCGATACTGTAAGCGATATTTTTCAACTAAATAACTCCTAAGCTTTTAATTTTTCCATTACCAAAAAATGTAAATCAAAATTTTAGCCAGAAAATATTATGTGTGTAACTGAAACGGGAAATCAAATTAAATTAATTGATTTTGGACTTGCTCAATATTATGATGGCGAACATGATTTATTATTTATGGCTGGTACTCCAGAATTTGCAGCACCAGAAGTTATTAAATTTGAACCCCTTGATTTTCATACTGACATGTGGAGTGTTGGGGTTATTGTTTATATTTTGTAAGTGTCATTTATTTTTATTAAAAATTACTGTAACTCTTTAAACATTTCTTTGTTAGATTATCCGGTGAATCTCCTTTTCTTGGTGATAATTTGGCTCTCACTTATTACAATGTTGAAAGAGGTTTATGGGAATTTTGTGAAGAATTTGACGATAATGGTGTATCAGATGATGCAAGGGATTTTATTAAAAAATTATTAATTTTGGATAAAAGGTAGTGATAATTTATTTGTTACTATACTACTATTTTCTTTAAATTTTTAGTAAGCGTATGCTTCCTGATGATTGCTTACAACATCCATGGATTTTATTTCATCGTGAAAGAGCGCGTAAAAATCGGCAAGATGAATCAAGCAAAATTGATACAACAAAACTTCGAAGCTATGTTCGAAATAAAAAGTTTAGAGTATGTTGAATTTTGTTTTTATTTTCACGCAAATATATTTGCCATTTTTAAGCGCGCTGTTTTTGGAATATTGTTTATTAATTCTATTGTTCGTTTATTTAATACCCTTAAAGAGAAAAAGAGTGAAACTGGTATGGAATATGTTAAAAATATGTTAAATGCTGTGAATGAACAAAATGAAAAGGGTGAAGGAAGTAGTGCCGAAACATCAATATTAAGAAAAGCATTGAATATGAAACGAAAAAAGAATGCTGAAACAGCTGATATTCCAGGTCCTTCAACAACCACCACCCTTTCAACAGATGAACTTGAAGCAAAAGCTCAGCGTTTGGATAGTGGTCTTGGAGAAGGGTCAACAAAAGTTTCAGCTGTTGAAGGTCCAGAAGAACCCCCACCTGTAATGATTCATATTCCAATAAATGAAACAGAAACAGCAAAACCCAGTCGTGAACCATCACCTATTCCAGAACAATCAAAAAATGCTCTAAATGTTTTGGATTCAAGAAGTCTGGTTACATCAGAAAGTGATGACGAAAAGGGAAGCATAAAGAAAATGAAAATGAAAAAAACGAAAACAACATCAACAAAAATTTCACATGATTCTGCTTTAAGTCCTGGATTGGTGTCACCAGTTGTAAATAAAAATGCTCCTTCTAGCGCAGGCGCGGCAGTAGTTACAACAACAGCAACAACAACAATAGAAGCAGTGCCTTTAAAAAATGTTACTAATAATAATAATGAATTAGTAGTGACATCATCATCTATGCCATCGTCTGCAGCTGTGACCACAACAACTGCAACAAGTGAAGAGGAAGGAGGCACAAAGCCGAAAAAAATTGTTCGAAAAAAGAAAATTGTTAAACCAGTGCTGACTTTAAGAGATGTTGAAGTTCCAGTTATGAAAACAAAAAAATCGAAAAAGAAGTCAATTGAAACAATTCTTGATACTCCAACTCCAAAAGGCTCTTCTTTGGAATCAGATAAAAAGCTAAATTCCGAATCAAAAGATGAACAACAGTCTATTGTAAATCCTGAAACGCAACCTATTCAGACACTTATTGGAAATCGACGTGGATCTGGAGATAAACGAGGTGGACTTGTTGGAAATTTATTGGGAAAATTTGAACAAAATCTTGACGCAAAACCTCCTATGAAATTTGCTGTATCCGGTGTTATACCAGTTAAAAAGGTGGTTTTACCAACCGGACTACCTCGCCCACCACAAAAACCAAATTCATCTCCACAATGGACATCAGCAACGGATGTTGTTAAAGTTAATGGGCTTCCTGCTAAAATTGAAAAAATTCCAAATGAAATTGCAAAGACTGAAAATGTCACAAAGACAGAGATCCCCATAGAACTTGAAAGGAAAATTGTCAGTGAAAAACGAACAAGCATCAGGAAGAAAAACTTGAAAGAAGAACATAGCATAGCTGATGACACAATAACGGAATCAAAGAAATCCAATACTGATTCATATGAAGTTGGAATTCTTTCTACAACCAAGATTCAAGAAGGTGTTGAAAAACTTTCTAAAACTTCCTCAAAAGCTCTTTATTTAAATGAGGTTAAGATGGTGGAAAAAGAGAAATCAGAGAACAAGACACCGGAAATCTTGCAAATTCTTGCCGAAAAGAAAATAACGTCAACAGAAAAACTTGGATTAAACCAAATAAATTCTGAAAATGGTGTTAAAATTTTGGATAGAAGCCTAAAACTAAAAGAAGAAGAAAACGCAAAAGCATTAATTTCAGTAAAATCTGTAAAAGATGAAAATGCTGGAAGTGCCATGGTTATTGAGTCAAGGAAAATATTTGAAGCTAAAATTGGTAATGGTGAAAAGGTTGAAAGTACTAAAGTAGAGAAAAAGCAAAAGATTACTGCAAAACCGCCGAAGCCCCAACATGATTTTGAAAACGTGAGTTTTTTATTCTTTCTTTTTTTCTTGAAGAGTTAGATGCCTCATAGATGAATCTATATCTATTTTCAGGTCAAATTACGAAAAACTAAAAATAAATCTCTTGATGATTTATTAAATGACTCCAATGATGATAAAATGAAGTCGTCTAATAATAATGTGACGCTAAGAAGAAAGAAAGAAGAAGTCCCAAAACATAATGATGTGGGAAGAAGCGGAAGCGTTCAACCAAGGCCACCACATAAGACGCAATCTGCAATGAATGTCAATGAGTCAACAACATTTGCATATAACAAAAATAATATTCAAACACATCATTTTAAATCAAATGGTAGTGGAACTGAAGCATCAACAACAAAATCAAATCGCTTTAGCATTGAATTAACGCCTGAAGAAATGGAAGAAATAGAAGAAATTCAAGCAAAAGAAAGAGATGCATATGATTTTAGGAATTTAAGATCACAACTTGAACGTCGTGTAAGTGGTGATCGACCAGTGAATGAATTTGAAGAATGGAGAAAAGCCAAAGCAGAAGATATTCGATCATCACTACATGATAGCACAAATATTAAAAGAGCAATGAAGAAATGGATTTCAATGGATAAAGCAAATCGTGGAGGAGAATAATAGATCATTGAAAAACACACGACGTCCAAATATATATTTTTGTTCTCTTTCATTCTTCCTTCTTTTTTTATTTTATTGTTTCTTCTTCTCATGAATTTTTTATTTTCATCAAAGATGAAAATAGAAAGTTTTTGGGTTCAAACATGTTTTTTTCTCTCTTATTTTTTAAAAGGATGTACAGTGTTATGTTTTTTTTTGTTTTTCCTTTTTTGCATCTTTTTCGTTTATGAACTTTAAACTCGAATAATATCTTTCGTTTGAAAAAGTTTCATCTATTATTTTTCATCAAGTCAAAAAAATACGTGGAATATTTAGTCTATCATCTCTTGCTTCCTTTTAACATATATTTCTCTTTCATTCACACATCATTTTAAAAAAAGGCTTACAAAGGAGAAAATGGAAAGCTTGATTTTGCATTTTTCTTCACGCAATTTCAAAATTTCTTAAATTCAAAAAAGCAGCATTTTTTTGATGTTTTTTTGCATATTGTATTATACATATTTGATAAATTAATCACATATTGTGATATCTGCTGCGATGTATGTTTTTTCCCCTCAACTGAAGAAGAAAAACAAACGCACTTTTCTTTCTTATACAGTAATAATAAAAGCAAGCAAGCACCAATAATAATATTTTTAATTCATTCATTTTTGTTCATTTATTTTTTGTCTGTTTTTAAAAATTTATTTATAAAATTTAAAAAATAAAAAAGGTTTCTTTTAAAAAATTTTATAATGGTGCAAAAATGATTGCGTCACAAAGAATTCGACGTCTTAATTACCAAATCTGAATAACATCAAAAGGAAAGAGAAAACAGAGGGGTGAAAAAGGAAGGGCATTTCACTGTTTTTTTGAATTGAAAGTTTTCCTTTTTACTATTAACAGACTTCTTTTGTGGGGTTATAAAAACATTTTACTACAACACAAAACTGTCACTTTTTACATTGTATAATACGTATATGTTATACATGACTGTTTGCTTTATCCATTAATTTATCCTTTATTTATGACAGAGCATTTGAACAAAGCCCAAAAATTTTAAGGGATTGTCTTTATATTTTTTAATAAAGATAATCAAATTTGACGAATTAATTTTTTATAAAGCTTCAAATTTTTTTTGTATGTAATCAAAGCCAAGAAGCCAGTAAAAAATATGGACACCCCATATAAATACTCATTGTTTCACATGTTTTCTGCAATCGTGTTTTTTTTCTTTTCCATTTATTATTCTCCGGAGAGCATTTCCGTAGCGTCACATCCTTCTTTTATTCTTGTCTCTTTATCCCTTCAAAACACCTGGTTCTAACAATAATGCTTACGTAGCTCCAAATTAGGCTTTTAACATTCTTTTTGGGAATTATTGTTCTAAAAGTTTTGCCCTTTTTTGGACAATACTTTTTGGTCCAAATTCTTTAAACTTACTATAAATAACCCAAACAAAGTTTTTGAAATTCTTCAAATATATAGATATTTTACAACCTTGTTTTTTGAACTGTTTTTTTTCAAAACAAGAAAAGAAAGTTTTTTCTGAGAAGAAAAGAAATAATAATAATGGCTTTGTTGTGTTGTCTGCAGCAATCGTTTTCTTTGTAGACTACCTTATTACGGTAGTAACCTCCTTTTTTTTAAATTTCTTTGTATATGTATAGTTATTATTCATTATTAAAACTGTCATTAATAATAAATAATAATACTTTTTAATATTTAAAATTCTGCAAAATTTTAAATCTCTTCAACACAGATTTTTGGAAAATTCTTAATAACAAAAAATTGGGAGATTTTTGGTCGAATTTTGCACTCAAAAAAGGAGGGATTTACAAAAATAGATAAAAAAATAAATGATTCATTTTAAGTTTTTACAAAATAAAAATTGATAATAATTTTTAGCTATTTTTTGTAAATAAATTTAATTTTTTTTAAATCCTTTGTTTTTGCTGTAACTTTTTAATTTTTAAAATTTTACGAAATTTATTTTCAAATCAAAAAGTAGTAGTAGCAATGAGACTGAGTCATACGATTATAAATTTTAAGCATATTTTTTGAAGAGAAAAAGAGATTATATAAAACTATAAAAACTTTGCGAAAGACAAAAATTTTAAAATTTTTTTGGAAGATTAAAATGAGTGTGCTATGATCCATTTTAATGAAAGTGTTATGGTTGTTTCTATTTTTAAAATAATTAAATTTATGGCTAATGTCTAATAGATAGTTAGCTTTTGCAAGGTGTTTTTATAAATTAAATTGTATAATTTAAATGTTAAAAGTTCTTTAATAACGATTTTTTTTCATTTTACACTTTTTAAAATTTTCTGACATAAATAATTAAATTTTTACAACCTGTGTGTACCCACACCACTTTTCCTTCTTTTACAGTATTTATAAATAAATTATGAATTCAAAGTAATACATATATGTGTATTATTTTTACTATTTCCTTGTCAAATGAAAATAATAATTAAGAAAATATGATTATATGCTATGTTTGTTATATAATAATATGAAATTAAAAAAGGGTGTTGCTTTTTCTGTGAAAAGTATAGGGGGTGTCAATCAAGAGGTATTGGATATCTTTATCGCGTTTAATCATAATTTTTTTGTTTCATAAAAACAATAGAATGATGCCATAACTAATTTAAAAACTTAAACAACCAATCCAGTAACGGTAGTTCTTTTTTTTGATATAGGCGGAGCCAACGTATTTTTTTCTTCCCTCGAAAAGCCTTTTTTGGAGCTTTGAGCAAAAAAATAAAAGATATGTATTTTATGACAAAATTTTATCCTATAAATCTTTTTTTTTCTTGAGATCATCGCAAAACCGACTTTTTTCATTCATTCATTCATATTTTGCAAATTCGTTTTTGGTCGAAAAGAACTTTTTAAAATCCTTCATTTCCGGCTTAATGAAGGATAAATTTATTAAGCTTTATAAGCTTTAATTTTAAGCTTTTTTAGATCGTTTTGAATATATTTACTAAAAAGAGAAAGCCAAGAAGAATAAAAAGGTCGTGTCACATCATTTGTTAAACTCATTCATCAGCAGAAAGAAACGACTTATTTCACACCTCAAAAATTATGATGACATTTTCTAAACTTTTGTGAGCAAAAATATTGTGTGAAAAATATTCAAAACCGTATATTTATTGCCTCATTTTTGTTGTTGCTGATTCTTTTTTAATTGTTATTAATATTTAAAACTGAAATGTATACTTTATTTTATACAATTTATTCAAAAGTAAGTTTTTAACCATTTAATTTTATTCTGGTTTATTTACTTTTTTTTATTGGGTTTAATCTAATCTTCCTTATTTCCTGGTTCTTCTTACCTAACAGAGTGAAATCATTGCATTTCTATTCCCTATCTTTTTATTTCATTGCTTTAACAAACAGGAAAAAGAATGTTTCTTTCATTTCCTTTTTTGTTGTTTTTTTTTAAAAAAACCTCACCGATGTAAGTGGAACGCCGAGAATTGAAACCCCCTTAAAACAAAAATTTTTGCCTACACTTGCTATAAAAAGAAGGTTATAAAGATGTCGTCAATGAGTGAGTGAAGTGACCTAATCAGTATAAGAAATAATAGGATTAAGCATTAAACAGATGTGTTTCAAGTCATTTTTTTTAAAAAAATATATTATGAAAACAACAAGTCTGTTTTTTTTGTTGCAAAAAATAAAGATGCGGAAATAACATCAGTAATTATCTTATCAATATTATCTCAATCTTTCATCATTTTTTTATTAATAAACCTTTTTCTGGAACGAATAAAAAATAGTGATGATTACGGTATAATCATACAAGATTTTTAATATTCGATGTTAAGATATATGAAAAAGAAGAAAAGATTAATAAATCTGTGTATTTGGTCTTCTTTTCTTTTTTTAGAAGATACAAAAAAGAGGAAAAAATTACAACGTAGATAGTGTGACGATAAAATTTTGCACCCAAATGAATTGTAGATGTTGACACTTTCATATCTTTTACTATAATCCTGATATTTGAAAGAATGTTGGATGATTCTAAAAAATTTTTTAGGATTTCTTCTTGTAGTTTTTTTTCTATGAAACAATTCCGGCTTTTGTTTATAAATGAAAAAATTATTTTGAGAAATGTAAAACTTTTATAGCTTTTTATTATTTTTTGTTTAATTTTAACCCTCGCATTTTGTTTTCCATCTGATAAAAGTGGAAGATGAAGATGAAAAAAAAAGCTATAAAGGTTAAACAAGCTTTGTTGCGGTATTGGTGCATGCTACTTGACGAATACAAATTCTTTCCTTCTTACATTTATGTTAATCATCAAATGACATTCTTTTTTTTAATCAAACTTCTTTTACAATGTTATTTTAATTAGCATTTCATAAATGGTGACAAGTTTATGTTATAACAAAAAAAAGTGGGCGGAGTGGGATAAATAAATAAGAAGATGGTATAACGGAAAGAAATATATCATTAAGTTATTTATTAGAGACCGTTTCTCTTGTCTATTACCATTCATTGTTTGATATTTTTTGTTGTCTTATCCTTGATGTCATATTCGTGTACTAAGAAAAAGATTATATTTTACTATTCTTTATTATATTAAAAAGAAATTACAGCAAATTTTCAATGTTTCTATTTTGTTCTACTGTAAGCTCTTTATCTTTTCCGGTTTTACTTACCTATGTGACTTTTTCAACTTTTATAAAACAAAAGAATGAACTTTTGTTTTTTATTCAATTGAGATAGCATATCATCTCTATAAAGATAATAAAAAAGAGCAGAGAGGATATTTTCTCACGCACACAAAGGTATTACATTACAATAAATTTTACAACGTCATAACAAGATTTTTAAAGCTTTTTAAAATTATTCAAAAAAGGACTTTTCACTTCACTTTTTTAATATAATTTTTTTTTAAATTCTTTTTGCTTTTTGGTTATTTATACTTCTGTTACTTCTTTTTTTACATGATAGACAAGTTTTCGAAATGCCATTTTAAATTTTGTCATTGTTTTTATTTGGAATTATTTACCTATTTGTTTTGTTTGAGTTAATCTTTCTAAACGAGTAATCTTCTGCATCGCTTTTTTTTCGCTTGTTTTTTTTTCATTTTTATATTATAAAAAACGACATCATCTTTAGCGGGCGCAATTTTTTTTGAGTAGTATTAGAAACGTCTTACGGTAATATGTACAAAGCAATTCAGGTAAGATATTCTAAAACATCTGTAGTCTTTTGACCCCTATCTTATTCCTTAAAAAATCTTTTAAACAGTATCAAATTACCATGAATATAATTTTTTTCAGATACTGGTATCTTCTTTCCACAGATGCATCATATTTATGGTACTTTTGTTAAACATTATTGGTTCAGTGGAGTAAGAAAATTTTTGTTTTTTTTATTATAGATTTTTAAAATGTTTAATTCTTCAGATGTCGTCACAAACGGGCCGATTCATTTGATACAAGAGAAGAATGTTTTAATCGATATCAGAATATGGATCATCATCAAAGTTTTTCGGAATGGTTACATCGAAAAAATACATCACATTATTCACCAATTATACCTTCATATCATCAAGCATTACTGAAAATTCAGGTATTTCATATGCTTAACTTGATATTGTAACCTATGAAAAAATTTTTAGGAGGGTGGTTTGAGGCATGGTGAACAAGTGACATCGGGTGCCTCATCATGTAATACTCGAAAAATGAGTGTTATAAGTTCAGAAACTCCATTGCGTGAAAGAGCTTTATGCAAATTTGAATACATTCTAAATTATAATCCAAAAGTATGCGTTATTTGAAAAGGCTAAAATTTCAAAACACAATTCTTTTTCATTTTTAGAGGATACCTGCAGCTTTAACAGAAGTAAAATGTTCATGTCCAAGACCGTCTACAAAACTTGTTGGTAAACGAATATTTGAATGTGAACCATTGCGTTATCAAGTTCGTGTTCTATTATTTGATGATCAATGTAATACTTACTCCGAACAAGTTGAAACAATTGCATTAGCTTGTATCCCAGTTGTTCAGGTAAGAGATGGATCATTACGTCGTACAAATCTTTATATTGTATCACGTCCTTCTTTACCTTCACGTGGAGGAATTTCATACTTCTCTGACTATCAAAAAACATTTTTCTAATTAACTATGGGTTTACACGGTTATCAAATTTTAAAGTTTCAGGCAAATGTTTACACAGATGGCGATGCGAATATTATGGTGCCAATCAAAGCAGAAATACCGACATAAAAAAACTTTTAAAAAATTTTTTATAAAAAAGCTTGCGCGCTTTGCTAGGCAAATGTAGATCATTTTTTAAAATGTTTTTAATTTAATTAGATCTCGCAAACAAAAACAAATAATTCTCGCTTGCTTTAAAGCTTTTATATTTAATTTATTTTTTTTGTAAATTTAAGTTTGATCTCTGATTTTTAAAAAATGGATATTACATGTCTAAAATTTCTACTATCATTTAATGCTTTCCTTCTATTTATTCATTTTTCTTCACCTGTATCCAGAACAAAGTAAAGTGTTTTCTTTGGTCTTTCTTCTTCATTCTTATTCTTTAGCTTCTTAATTTATTAAAATCTTTGCTTTCCCCTCTACTTTTTTTAAGTGCAAAAGTATTTGCTTGCCATATTTTAAAATAATAATATTAATGATGTATTGAAAACGAAATTTTTTAAAATATTACATAAATCGTTCCATCGTGATGATATTTTTCTTTTCTTAATTATTTGATTTTATACTTTTTTGCTAAAACTTTCAAAGAAAAACGATAACATTACCGTACAAAAAACGATGCAAAAAACAACTTTTATTTAGCAAAATAAAAGCAAAGTGCCGCGCGCTTTATCCTTTTTTGTATACTTTTTTAATCTTTGAAACTTAAAAATATACAAAAATTGTTTTTACTTTAGAAATGGTTACATCTAAAATATGTATTACATCTTTTGATCTCTTTTAATATTCTCTTATCTTATTTTTTGTTTGTTTTTATCTTATTTGTTTATTTTTGTAAAGCGCAACCCTGGGAGTTGGCTCTAATATCTTGCAAATGGGGTCGTCGCTGTATTATTTCATTTCGTTGTATTTATTAACGAAATTACTCATTCCATTTTTTTGTAAAAATATAGTGTGTCTATATATGTCATTTTTTGTATTTTTAATTCTGTTGATTGATGTTTGTAATTCTTTGTCGAAGAAAAAAACTTGTGTTTTTTATTGTCTTTATCGTATTTGTGCTTCTCTTCTTTTTGTTGATGACTAAGTTAAAATAAAATCTGCTTATTTTTATTATTTCTCGGCTATCACATATAAGATATTTAAACCCGTATAAAAACATCATATTAACAAAAAATAAATAAGCAAAACGATGAATAAGTAAATGCACGAATTAAGTGATGGTAATTAAAGTAAAAAATTAAACATCTAATAAATGTAAACGATCTGAACGATAATCATCACCCCAATCAAGAGGGATTGTTGGTCGATGAGCAGATGGTAATGCAATATGACGCCAAAATGTACGACCATTTTTGAGATTTAAAAATTCAATCCAAATTTCAGCAAAATTAGGCTTTAACCAAGGAAAAAGGAACAGCTTCCATGAAGTTTTAGAATTTTGGCCTTTCTATAAAGTAATAAAAAAATGTTTAATAAAAAAAGTATTAATAAAAATGATGTTTACCAGAATTTCAATGTATGTTGTACCACTTGAGATTAATAAAATATTCCATAAAAATAATCCACCCACCAAACAAAAGATAATAAGGCATAAAACAAATGCAAAAAATATTGCAGCTCCAATCATTTCATCCCCGTATGAACATAATTTAGATACCCAAAAGAAAGAATCTTCAAGACCTTGATGACAAAAGACCGTATCACTGGTAGGCTAAAATAAAATAAGGTCAAAGTTGAAAATATTACGTGACATGAATATTATTTTGCAAAAACTATTTTGAGGAGGGGAAAAACAGATGACACAGGAAAGTTCACAACAACTATCATTATGCTAATCCTAATCCCCATAATTATTATTCACGTATTGCAAATTTTTATGCAAACATAAATGACCGTAATCTAATTAAATTAGCACATGGAAATTTTTAACGAAAGAGACGTTGACAGAGTCAATGACGTCAGAGAAATTTTTTCTTTCACTTTTGTTCATTAACCTTTCCTAAGAACATGTCTTCGAAAAAAAATTAAATTTAATAAAAATGTAAAACTTTGCAATTACATTTTTTAATGATAAAATTTAAAGTTTAACATTATTAAGGTTCTTAAAGCACATGTATGATCTTTAAAGTTTCAAAGAATCAACCAAAAATTCGTTTTTTAATAACCTCATTACTCCTAGCGTAAATAAGCAATAGGGACATGTACAGTAATCAAATTATATAACAGATTTTTTACGAATATTACCAAAAAAGACCAAAAATTAAGTTAAAATTTTCCAAAAATAAACTAAAAAGTAAAAAACTTACATGCCAGTAGTTGTAATAAAAAGTTGAGAAAGAAATGGTACAATATAAGAAACAAGCAAGTGCAAGAAAACCAGTAAATTGAAGAAAATATCGATGATTTCCCGCTCCAACGCAGCGATTGATCCAAACACAATGATGATCCATATTGACAACACATTCATCACACAGACTACAGTGATGAGTATTAATATCTTTTAGAGTTTGGCATCGGTAACAAATAGGAAGTTGTGGGCCCTAAAACAAAGTAATATAATTATAATAAACACAATAATTTATAATTCTATTCTTACATTTGGATCTTGTTCAGTTTTTCTAGGAGGTCTACCAGCAGGTGTATTTGAAGCTTTGTGATAATGATAAAGAATGTTAATAAATAGATAAATAGCAAGAATGATAAGAATGAACAATAAAGGTTTTGGCATCCACAAAGATTCATAAGGAAGCGCAACACCGAATGCCATAATCAAAACAAATGAAACTAAAGAATATACAAAGAAAAGAAGAATCTAAAAATGAAAGATAAGTGTTTATTTAGCATCAGAAACAAAGCTTACTCTGCCAAGACCTTTTCGAATAAATTTATCTGAACACATAATAAAGCAACCAAAACATTTCTGAAATGCTCGTGTTTTACACCACCACCAACGAGGATCATGAACCAATTGATTAACCCATTGATCAACCATATCTGCAACTAACTTCACTGGATCTACCGCTGTCGGGACAAGCGATAAGTCGTCTATTTCTACGACAGAAATAGACGACGGAATGTCTGAAAATTTTTAATGATATATAAAATAAATAAAAACATTTTCGATTCAATCAATCAGCGAAGCAGTTACTAAGAAATAAAAAAATGTTAATAACTCATGTAACATATATGAATTGCTTTCCCATTTTCGCTTTAAGAATGCATTCATTTTTTTACTGCTAATATCTTGGTAACTTACTGCCTTTGTTTACTTTTTTTTACTTTGAATGTACAATGTCGATAAACATTCATTTTTAATTAACTATCAAATCGGCAAAACAGTAAAGACGTTATCAAAAAGCTTTTTGGAGGAGTTGGTTTCGAGACGAATTGATAGAACAATTTATTTTTCGTGTGTTTTTATTATGATAATATCGTGTGATTGTTGATGTTTATCAGAGATATTATTTTTTAGTCTGAAATTTTATGTATCGAAGAATATTTACTTTTTTCCGAAACTTTCAAAGGCTTCAAAAGGTTTGTTACTTTCTACAAATTATTTTTCATCTGTAAGAAATTTTCAGGCTTACTTTACTCCAGAAACATGGTATAATTTTCATAGATATAAACGTTTAGCATTTAAATTATATAAGCCGCCATGTATTCTTGCACTTACTGGTTTTTCTATGACTGATTATGGTATGTCAGATGACGAAATTATAAAGTAAATAATTTTAAAAGGATTTAATTAAAATAAAAGTTTAAAATTTTTAGGGAAGCAAAAGTAATTGAAAGCCAAGATCATTCACATAAAGCAGGCAATGGTTGGGAAATATTAGTTGAAGAAAAAGAATTGAGGGTATATCGTCGAAAATTACCTGGTAAAAATGAATTATATGAATACAAATGCTCCGGTACGTATTATGATATTACACCTCGTAACTTTGTTGACGCACAGGTAAGTGATTTTGATTTGTTTGTTTTTCATTTCATTTGGATTCCATAAATAGTCAGTCAGTCATTCACGCATTGTATTATAGTTGAATATTGAATATCGTCGTCAATGGGATACAAATGTACTTGAATTAGAAATTCTTAGTGATGATCCTGAAAATGATATACAAGTTGTTCGATGGGTTGCAAAATATCCATTTCCAATGAATGCAAGAATATACATTTATGTTCGAAAGAAAATTGTTGATGAAGAAGCTCATAAAATTATTGTAAGCAGTCATGCAGTGGATGAAAAATTAGTTCCTGACAAGAGTAAGCATGTTCGAGTCAATAATTATCGTTCAAGTATGGTGATAAAAGCTCATAAGTCTTTCGATGAAGTAATATTTTTTTTGCTATTCTTGAAAAACAACTACTTATAAATAATTTCAGGATGGTCTTGATTACGTATTAACGTACCATGATGATCCTCAAGCTAATATTCCTAATACTGCTTATAACTGGATTGTAAATCGTGGTGGTCCATATTTCTTAAAACAAGTTCATGTTGCTGCCAAAAAGTTAGAAAAAGCTCAGGAAAAACGCCTTCTAAAAAATTAATGGGTTAGTACTGATAGAAATAAAGATATATCATAAATCTATTTTTATATCTGTGTGTTTACAATGCAACATTTACAAAAAGCTACCGTAATTTTTACAATCTTGAATATAATTTTAATGCAAAATTTGAACAATTTTACTTGAAGCACTGTGTCAAATAGTTCAGTTAGGACTATATGTTGATAAAAGATATTAGATGTTTACATTATTTTTTTAATCAGAATACGGTAATTTGACTAGGCGAAATTAACAATTTTTTTCAGTTTTTTATTTTCCTTTTTCTTGAAAAAATGTAAACAAAATTTTTAAAACAACTTAATGCTTCAAGAAGCAGACAATTAATTAGAAGAATGAACACAGTCTAGAAAAATTAGTTGATTAAACATTGTTTTTCTATTTGATTAATTTTTTCGACGTTTCTTAAATTGAACTTGTTTATTTTAAAATAATTGCTGAGATTACTGTAGCATTTTTTTCATTTGTGTGGTTGCAATACAACGTTTACAAATGGCTGCAGTAATTTTTACTATTTTGATTGTGATTTTGAACAGCTGACAACAATATCTTATTAGCTTCAATATAAAGGAAATTTTATTTTTAAATTTGTATTTTTAAGTATAGCTCAAATAGGTAAATGATGACAATTAAAGTCTTTTTATAATTGAAGTCTAAAATAGATGTAGTTTTGGCTGAACTTTTTTTTTTTCATTTGACACCAAGAAATATGAAAAAATATTAGTTTCAAATTAGTTTAAAAAAATAAATATGTTTCTTTCTTTTAACAAAAGTTGTGAATACTATGTTTTGCAGAAAAAAATTGGGAAAAATAAATATGATACTGTTTATTTCTGTCTGCTTATTAGCTTTTACATAAAATGCATATGAGGTTGAAGAACATTTTGTTTTGGGATCTCGTAGTCTCGTGCCATTTTTGGTGGTTGTATTAAACTGACGCATCCCCGCCATAAGGGAAAAAAACATGCTATGCAAAAGACACATCCCGATGTTTGTTCGGGCGAGTCCTCAAGGACTCATCTATTTTTTGCAGAAAAAATAGAGGAAGAACCTTGTGAATTCACCCGCCTATTGGGAGATGACGTTTCGCTTTAAGACCTAATGCCGTTAAAAAAATTTTTTTGCATCTTTTTGTTGTGGTTTCATTATGTTTCATGCTTGTATGAAAAAGGGAATTAACGTTACTATTTTTTTAAATATAGCTTTAAAGTTTTAAAACAAAAGAATAGACTGAATTTAAAATATTATCAATATTATTACGCCTTCTTTTATTTTTAACTTTGAAAGCCGTTTGTCCGTTTTGTTTTCCCTTTTTATCTTTCTCTTTGTTGCGTGAATTAAAGCTTAAATTTTTCTTTAAATTTTTCATTTAAGTTTAGATTTAAACTCTTACACAAAACAAAAAAAAATAAACAAGTGAAAAGGGTTTGTCTTAAAATATTTTTTGCTTGAAATATTATGAATGGTACAAATGCTTATCCACCAAAAGGTGGTGGTGGATTACCACCGGGGTGGATTAAATTGAATGTTGGAGGAAAAGTAAAATTTTGATAATTAAATGACTGAATATACAAAAAAATAATTATGCTTTTTTAGATTTTTCAAACACATCGACAAACCCTTTCACGTGAAGAAAATTCATTTTTAGCCCGGCTATGCCAAGAACCAGAGAGCTTGCCAAGTGATAGAGTTGGTTTTAAGTAAAAAAGTAATTTGTATAAATTTTTCCCCCTATTTAAGGATGATGAAGGTGCTTTTTTAATTGACCGCGATGCGGAATATTTTTCTTCTGTTTTAAATTATTTACGACATGGCAAACTTATTTTAAACCGAGGTTTGACAGAAGAAGGTTCGTACAATTTGTAAAGATAGAGTAAAATTATTGTTTTAAAATGTATATTTATTAAAGGCTTACTTGAAGAAGCCGAATTTTACAATATGCCTGGGCTTATTACTCTTTGCAAAGAACATATTTTAAATAAAACTAAACCGAAGGTAATAAGCATATCTTTGTAATACCGTAATCAATATTTCTATATTTATAGAATAATATTCAACATGTTTATCGAGTTCTTCAATGCCATGGCGATGAATTGACATCGGTTATTTCACATTTATCCGATGGCTGGCAATTTAAACAGGTACTAAAAATTGGAATTTAATATCTTTGAAAATTTTCATTTCCATTTAAGCTAATTCCAATTGGTTACGAAAGTATACAGCAATCTGGTGAATTTGCGCAGGAGTTTGTATGTGTTGTATCACGAGAATATCTTGAAAATGAAAAAAATTCTCATCAACATTATGAAGGTTCTGATCGTGCACAAGTTCTTCAACAAAAAGCAATGCGTATGTGCAATTTAAGAAACAACGTTAATTTTTTTATGATTAATCCATTTTAGATAACTGAATGGCATCTGATACTTTATGGCACGGGATTTTTTTGCTTTTCTTTTTAAAGTTTTTGGTTTCATTTTAATTTTAACGCCACGCATATTTATTTTTTCCAAGGAAGTACGAAGAAAGTGTTGGAAAGAAAATATCAACCATCCAAGCTAATATTTCTTCATTTTCTTTAGACTTTAATAACTTTAATTATTCTTCTTAATATACATTATTCCCCAGTTGATATTAAAGTTTGTTTTATTTTTTCTCACTTTTTTTTTTAAATCGAAATATAAAAGAGTAGGTTTCCATGTTTTGTTTTAATTTAAATTTTAATATCTATTTTTTGTCTGTTATATTTTTCTAGTCAAATATTCTGACTTTTTCTTTTTTAAAAACAAGCTTTTGTAAATCGTTGTATGTATGATAATTTGTCTGTTTAGCAAAAAAGTAAGTTATTTGAGTGCATAAAAAGGTGTGACTTAGTTTTGATATTTTATATTTTTAAAGATAAATTAATGCTTCTATATCTAAACATTTCCTGGTATCTTTGCTCATGCACCTTTCTTTTCTTTCCTTTTTTTTTCATTTTTGGAAGCCATATTCGTGCCAAAAATATATTTTATAATTTTTGGATTATATTGTTTGCGTTATTTTGTTTCATTATTTGTACCTTTTTTGTATTTATGCGAATGATAAAAAAAGCTTTTTAATTAATAAAAAACAAAATACTTTCTGAAAATTTTTTTCCAGAACATTTGAAATACCTCGAAAGCAAGGAAAAAAGAAAGTCAAAAGCTTAAAAAAGAGAAAAAAGTGCTTAATATTTCATTCTTTCATTTTGACCGAATTTTATGCATACCAATAAATGGCTGTTTAAGCATATTGGCTTATTTTCTTTTTCCTTTTCTTTTTGCATTTTTTTTATCTGTGACAAATTTCAACTCTTTTTGGCTTAAAAAAGTAGCAATTCAGAAATTATGACTCAAAGGAAAGGGGGTTTAAAAAGTTGAGCATGTTTTCCTTGTTTGATTTGTGACAATTTCTTGACCTAAGGCGGTGGTATGCATAACATTGATTTCGTTTTTTATGAAAAGAATTTAAAAAAGCAATATTTGTTAAACAAATTCAGAAAAAGGGAAAGATTCAAAATGCTACCTTTGAAATTGAAAAGTGTCTGTGATCAGTTCGATCAAAATAAATTCAAATATGTTGTTTAATATTTTGATAATCATTGGTTTTTGGAAAGTAGCTTTTACTTGTGGACCTTCTACACCTGTTATAGTTGACAGTAAGATTTCATGCTGTTAACGCTATCAAAGGTTATTAATGTTTTAGAAGATCAGCATTTATTTGATAGTTTATTCTTTAATGTCACAGATCCATCAAATGATACAGAATTATTACTTCCGGAGCCGTTAACACTGCCAACAACCACAACACCAATCCCCATAGCTACAACTTTAGCTACTCCATTTCCCTTATTGTTTTCTTTGCCAAAAATTTTCCCAGGATTTAGTCGATCTAAATGGATGCCATTTGGTAAACATTCTGATTATGTTCCACGTTTATTGACAAATCCAACTTGGAGATTTCAATGTTCTCCACCAGTAAGTTGGACCTATTGTTGGCCACATTGTGGAAGTGGTGACCAAGCATTAGATGCTGATAATGCTGTTGAAAATGCACAGCTGGATATTTCTTCTGCTGTAAGTTTTAGACTACAGTATAAAATTGTTAATCTTTAATTAGGAAAAAGTTCTGTTATTATTTTGTTCAAAAATACATATGTGAAAAACATTTATAGACAATGTTTAATGTTTAATATCTATTTAGTGATGAGAAGACTTTTAGGTATCATCAGCAATACAAACTTTAAAACTTGGAATTATCCCTGAAGATCAAATAAAAATTCGGTTTACTCCAAAAAATACACTTCTTGAAGAATTTGGAGATTATTTTGACCGTAATAATCTGCGGTATCGTGTTGTCAGAAATAGTGTGCGCTATTTTTATAGCAAAGAATCTCCAGGGAATTTTACGGAAAATATAGATGAAGTAATTTCGTATATCATTTACGCTTTTTTAATATTTAATTTTTAAAGGTTACCATTACTATTCGTTCATCACTGGCATTTACTGAAAATTTATGGAAAACTATTGCTAATGAAATTGCTAGTTATTTAACCAAGGAAAAGTATATGTACATAAAATCCCCTTTACGATTAATTTCATACTCAACATCCGGAAATGCAATGTTCTTTTTCCGTTAAAATATCGTTGCTTAATTTTTAAATTGAAACATACATTTTTATTTAAACTTTTTTATTCTTTCAAACATTTAAATATAATTACAATTTTGATTGTTTCGTTCAACCATATTTTTGTAAAATTTTTATAATAAAAAATAATAAACTTTATATAGAAAAAAAACAATAGATAATAATAATAAAAAGTGATTCTGAAGGCCACTTTTGGAAACACACATAATGAAAATGGTGTCAAAGAAAGAAAAGCAAGCATTAATTTAAAAAAAAGAAAGGAAAACAGTCATTTTTATGGAATAAAACAAAAAAGGTAATTGTTCTTGTGTGCAAATTGTTGATTGATACAATACTAATTTATAAATTAAAGATAAACAAAAAGAAGAAGATAATAAAGAAGTAACAAATCTGGCAGCTATAAACAATCCTTTTTTGTTTTAAACAGAAATAATAAATTTAAAAATAAAATTTAGATAATACAACGGAAGAAAAAAAAGAAAGATAAAATAATATATAACTACTGAGATAACAAAACCGTATAAGAAAAATATTGTTTCTTTTTTTCTTTTTATATTTCATCTTGATTGCAGTTAAGCATCATTGTCTATGCTAATTCCTTTAAGAACTCGATCACGTGCAACATTAGAAGCACTAAAATTTTTAAATATTTGTATTTTTTTCCGGTAACAACGCTTTAAAAATAGCTATTTTGGTATTCATTTTCTAGCTACTTTCATCGTTACAGTAATCTTTCGAAACAACATTATTGTAATGTTAACTTTTAATTTATTCAGATAAATATAGCTGCGGACCATCAAATGATCTTCTTTTTCTGTCATATTTCTACAATAAACTTAAACTTACTCTAAAATTGTTGAAACAAATCCACCCAAATCAAATTCATGTTCATTTTGAGCATTAATAATGAAAGGATGTTTAAGAATTTGTTCATATTTTGGACGCTGTTTGCAATCTTTGATAAGACTAAAGAAAAACATTTATATTTTTTTGAAAAATTAATGCTAAATTTTACCATTGTTTAACAAAATCATGAAATTCATCACTATATCCAAGGCTTTTATCAACAGATGGGGGAGGTTCTTGTACGACTTGTTTAAGTTGTTCAAATGGAGTTTTCCATTTACCGTATGGATGAGCACCCGCAGCAATTTCGACCTTTAACAAATTATGCTTTTTTATTATTATTTTTTATTTAAACTTACTAAAGTAATTCCAAGACTCCATACATCCGCTTGAACGCCATATGCGTCTTTTGTATCACCATCAATTCTTTCTGGTGGCATATATGGCTTACAACCAGCATTCATAGTTTTTGCAACAGAATTTGTTAAATGACCCGAGATTCCAAAATCACAAATTTTAACAAATCCTTGTCGATTTAAAAGAATATTAGATGGTTTCACATCTCGATGAATAAGATTAAGCTCTTCTTTCATAAAATTAAGACCTTGTGCAACACAAAGTGCTACTTTTGCAATAAATGGTTCAGGACATTTATAATGTGAATCTACACACATTCGATAAAATTTATCAAGTGATGTATCCATTACTTCCATACAAATCCATACATCACCTTCCCGATACATTGCACCATAAAATCGTACCATTTGTGGACAACATTTACTTTTAATACATGCATCAAGTTCAACGAAAGTACGTTTACGACTTTCATCATTTACTGAGGAATGAATACGCTAAAACCATTTAATATCTTTTAGATATGTAAACTTTTTATGATAGAGGTTACAGTACTTTAACGGCAAAAATTACACCAGTTAAGGAATGACGCATTTCTTCTACAACACCATAGGCACCTCTACCCAATTCACGAATTCGTTCCAAATCTTTTGCTTGAACTTCAACTTCTGATCCATCTTCCATTCTAAAATAATTTCAAAAATGACCTATCACTTTTGTTTAGGCGTCTTTTATCCTTACTTCATCATAAATTTATCATCCAAGTTGACATCTGGTGGAGGTGTTAAATCAGGCATCTTAAGCTTAACAGGCTTATTACCCGCAAATTTTGGACCTTAATTAGTTATTTTTTCAAAAAGTTGAACCCAAAAAGATTAGATTACTCACCTTTGGACATTTTTGCAAGTTGTTTCTGACAATTATAATGCGTCAAAACTAAAAGGTATCAATGAATTAATTTTTTTAAAGAAAAAGATGATGATAAACAATTTATGTTTTAGTTTTTTTAATCTTTTTTTAAAAAACGCAAAAGGAATGCATACGTTTTTTTCATCATTGCGCCATTGCTACTGCTCCTTCTTTGTATGTTTTTCAAATTGCTATCAACGGAAAACGGAGAAAAAACAACAACAGCGCTAACGTTTGCATTTTATTTCGAAACTTAAACTATTACTCATAAGCAAAAGAAATAACTTACAATAACTTATGAGTGGTCAAATATGGATAAGAAATCTGTTTAAGCACCCATCAAACAATATTATGCCCGTCTCTAAATTAATGATAAATAACTTTTTTATTAAATAAGAAAACACGTTGACAAAAGCATAAGCATTAAAGAAAAGTTCAAAAAATTTTGTTGTTCAACATTGCTTATAGCTCTACTATTAAACGTGATATGACCACTATTTTTATTGGTTAGTTAGGTATTTTATACAAGCGCATTAAACACAACATTTCTAAACACCATTCAGTTTTATAAGCTTTCGTTCCAAGATCTTTCTTTGGCAAAATCAACCTCTTGTCCGACATAATAAAAATTTGATGAAACTCAGAAAATGAATACCCAAGAAAAAAAATCGTTCGTTGGAGTTTAATATTATATTGCGTGCCATTTATTTTATCTTTATATCCCTTATTTGTTATAAACTACTTTTCTTCTATCATTTGATTTTAGCCTGTCAGACAATAAAAAATATGGCAGATGAAGTGGCACAAAATGCCGCTCCTGAACAGGCACAAAATGTGAGTTTTTTTATTAAAGGATTTTGCGTTAACGTTGAAAGCTATAATTTTAAAAAATTTATAGGCAGGATTTTTTGGGCAACTTAAATCTTTGGCAACTCGAATTATGTTTATGTATTTTATGTCGTATGCAATAAGAAGTTTTATGGGTGGTAATCAACAGCAAGCTGCAGTAAAACCAGGAAGTGGAGGTGTTGCAACAACTGGAAAAGTATTTGCACCATCCCAAAATTTGTTTAGACCTGGAGAAGTCTATGACTTTTATATGTATCTTAGTTCTTCCGTAAGTTAAAATACTTCAAAAATACATTTATTGATGAACATATTTTAGGGTGAAAAGTTTAGTGAATTTAACAATTCTGATTCTTTGTTCTGGTCAATGAAAGGGTTAAAATACGGTGATTGGTCTTCGGGTGAAAATAGTGATGGATCTTACACAAAATCAATTTCAATGCCAACTCCTGAATGTTTGTTACACAATCAATCTCTTTATATTCATGCTTTTGTTACCAGACAACATAGATCTCCAAATCCAAAAGATAAAAATTATGGAAAACGTGAAATTAGTTATAATTCATTTAGATTAAATAAATTCAAAAAGCGCCATTACAAATTAACTTCAAATTTGCTTACTGGTCAAACTGAGCTTTCTGATTATGAGCAAAAGAAAGCACTTGAAAATGTTAAATATGAAGTTCTTAACTTCTGGCATCCAAATCTTACCGTCAACATTGTAACAGATTTTACTGCATGGACTCAAGGTTTGTTATAATTTTTGTACAAACATTTTTTTACTTACCGTACTCTCATATTAGGCCAAATTCCTTCTCCTTTGGATAAACAAATTAAATTTGATCTTGTTGACAATTACTATTATCCTGTTATCTTTTTTAACAATTATTGGAATTTAAATAGTGAATATATGCCAATTAATGAAACCGTTACTACTCTCAATCTTACGGTAACCTTCTCTCCCTTATCTTTGTTCAAATGGCAACTTTATGCATCTCAACAAGTAAATATTTATTCATGCTTTTTTACTAACTAATTATTTGCACTTTTAGGCTCAAGGTGAATGGACAAAACTTCTTAATGGAGGAGGAAATGATGATGAAGAAGGAAGTGATCAAGATGTTCTTAAACAAGCTTTAATTGAAACTAATCCCGTTCTTCTTGGTATTACTGTTGTAGTTTCTCTTCTTCATACAGTTTTGGAATTTTTGGCTTTCAAAAATGATATTCAATTTTGGAAAACTCGTAAAAGTCTTGAAGGGCTTTCTGTTCGTTCGGTGCTTTTTAATATTTTCCAATCACTTATTGTATTTCTTTATATTTGTGATAATGATGCAAGTTGGGTTGTTAGAGGATCTGTCTTCTTTGGACTTCTTATTGAATGTTGGAAAATTCCTAAATGTTTGGATATTAAAGTAAGTTCAACTTGCTGAATGTTTTGAAAAAGGATGATGAATAATTTTTAGGTTGATTATGAAAATAAAATTTTGGGTGTTATTCCAAAAGTTACCTTTGCTGACAAAGGTTCTTATGTTGAATCTGAAACTAAAGTATATGATGAACTTGCGTTTAAATATCTTTCATGGGTACTTTTCCCACTTCTTGGTGGCTATGCTGTTTATTCTTTAATGTATGTTGAACAACGTGGATGGTATAGTTTTGTTTTAAGCATGCTTTACGGGTTCTTATTGACATTTGGGTTTATTATGATGACTCCTCAAGTAAGTTCTCCTATTTTATTTAATTGTTATTTATTCTTCGCTTTTTAGCTTTTTATTAATTATAAACTTAAATCGGTGGCTCATCTTCCATGGCGGATGCTTACCTATAAATTTATTAATACTTTCATTGATGATCTCTTTGCATTTGTTATTCGAATGCCAACTCTTTATCGTCTTGGTTGTTTCCGTGATGATATTATTTTCCTCATTTATATTTATCAACGATGGATTTATCGTGTTGATCCAACGCGTGTCAACGAATATGGTACTTCTATGGAACATCCTGAAGGTGCAGCTGTTCCAGAAGGTGAAGAAGGCCAAAAAGCTATTGCTGCAGGAGAACATGCTAAATCCGAATAAATTTTTTCACTTATTTTTATTTTAAAGTATGTTGTGCTTGAGCTTTTATTGTGTAACAGAAACGAATTTTTATTGTTATAAGTCAATACCTTTAAAAATTATTAATTATCTCATTGATTATTATTGTGATAAAGAAAAGGTTATTTAATAAAAATATATATTAAAGAAACTATTGTTGATTACGAACTGCAAGTAATGGAATCATTAATTCATGAAGATCAGTAAAATAGCGTTCAAGTTCTGCTACAGTATGCTTATAGCACATGTTATGATTTAATGGCTTTTCATTTTGAGGACGTTGCATATAACCTGCGTTATTACATTTGTAGTAAGAAACAAATGGAATATTTGCAAAAACAATTGATCGTAGGGCTTGTGGCTGGGGTAAAACTTCACCGAAAGTTGTGATAGGCATGACATTTGTCCGAAGATCGTCTTTAAGAAGCCGCTTTACAGCTGCAAGTTCATTGATCAATGGCCATCCAAGTTCATCTTCGTCATGTCGAAGTACAATACTAATAGCATCAATTCGGAGAGAATTACTTGTTGCAAGCTCCTAAATATACATTAAAATTGCAATAAAATGAACCTTTCCCGAGCTCTTACCATTTCAAACCAATCACGAATAAGGCTTGAAGTTTTTGTATATCCTTTTTGATTTGGAATTCCAGGTGTATCGATTATAGTAATACGGTAGGGATAAATTGTATTATTAAATACATAAACATGAACGCCTTTTGTTGGTTTACCGTCTTTTTCATAATTAACACAAATCCGAGCATCTTGTTCCTTTTTGACGTCATAAAGATAGTTGGCAATTGTATTTACAAATGCCGTCTTTCCAGAACCTTGTGGACCAAAGAGAAGGACAGCTTTATCATCATTTGTTGGATTTTGATGCCCACCAAAAATTACTTTATCAATATGTTTTGAATGTGAAATTTTTTGATGTTGTGGAATGAAGTAACGAAAAGATGAATTAACTTCAAGAAGCTCAGCGTGGGCGAGTTGTTCACTAAGTATTAACGACATTGGAACAGCTTCTTCATAGATATCAACAGAAGGTTGACCTAAAATTTAATTGAAAAAAAGATTAGAATTAAATATTTTACTCTTACGTTTGACTGAATTAAATGAATATTTCCATGGAAGTTCACTGTCTGTTGAAGAGACGGATTTCGGCTTACTATGTCCGTTTGTCTTGAAAGGAGGGAAGGAATCTTGTTGTGAATGAGGATGCGAGAGATTTGGGTGATGCTTTCGAGAAACTTCGAATTCTTTTAATTGTCGCCGAGCATCTTTTGCTGCTTGTCGAAGACTTAATTCAGTTCCCAAAAGAAATGATTGTGTCCGTAAAATCTATAAATATATTGCTTTAAATGTGTCTTTCCTCCTCTTTTTTTCTTTTATTATTGATAAACGTATTTACTTCGTCGTGGAGTGCTTGCTCCTTTACTTTTGTTTCTGCTAAGCGGCGATGATATTCATTGAGAATTTGCTTATCAACAATTGATCCTTCAAAATTAGGTTGAGGGATGTTTTTGGGTTGTGGTTGTTTTGAAATTTCTGTTGGACGAGGATAAGCAACTTCATTATGATGAAGATTTATTTCATCTGCCTTCAAAATGATAAAATAGCTTACACGAAAAGTGATAATTAAAAATGCTTACATGAGGATTTCCAGCATCATCGAATAAATCAAATCCACCAAAGCGACTTTCTGCCATTGAAGCTTGACTGTCAATTGTTCTTGAACGATTTCGAGATTCGCCAAAATCTTGAATTCGTGGTGGACCTCCTGGTAAACGGGCTTGATCAAAATGGTCATATCCTTCATCCGTCCAAGCGGGGTTATAGCTTCCATGTTGCTAAATTCATTTGTGTAACTCTCAAAAACATTATTATTCTTTTTTTCTTACCTCACTTACAGTACTACCCACAGCTGTACTTGTGCGAGATGTTCGAGGGCTTTTTAACGTACTTGAAGAACTATTACTTCTTTTATCATGGTGTTCATCTTCATGAGATTCACCTCCAACTAAAGAGCCAGAAGTTGAATTTTGATGTAAAAGAAAATCATCCAGTTGGCGAAGAGCAGCATTTTCGTCATCACTGGTTGGAGTAATATCATGTCGGACTTCGTGATTTTCTTCAACAGGAATTTTGAAATTTGGATCTTGATACATAACGGGAGACAAATGAACCTTCGAAAAAATCTTAAAATTGTAACGTTTATAAAAAACTGAAAAAAAGATTGCAATGATTTGTTGTACCTCATCAAGCATGGGATCGTTCATGGTTTCCATTGTAATAAAATATAGAAAAAAATAAAATTAACACTTTTCTAAACACAGACGAATAATAAAAAATAAGGTGGAACCTTCTTTTTTTCTTCGATGATGACAAATTTATTTTTCGTATTCACACAAATTATATTTTTTTCTCGCTTTTTCTTCTTTGTTAAGGAATCGTTATGGAAATTAATATAATACAATAATACAGGAAGCAGCAGCGAAAAACGCGTTGTCCTCCCTTTTCCTATTAAAGCTAAAAAAAGATGAAAGATCTTATAACAACCGTTTCGTGAGAGCGCATTGCTCATTAAAGACGTAAATAATCGACACACATTAAAAATGCTGCTAGTTTTAGAGACTTATCAGTGACGACTTTATTGTGTGAAAAGATAAAAAAATAAATAAGAGTTTGGATTACAATGAAATTATCGATTAAAAATTACGGAAGGCACCTTATAAAGGCATTAACAGAAACATAAAAATGTCTGTTGTTTTTAACACAGTTTTGTAATGTAGTACTGTACTTCTTTTTAGAAACAAGATTTTCGTATTTTTGAAAAACATAATGTGGAAAGTTTAGCAATAAAAAATTATTTTTTTAAATATTTTATAATTCTAAATAGAAGCTACATTTTGCGGAATGTAAAAATGTTGTTTAATTATTCAACAAAAAAAAACTGTTTGTAAATTAATTAACTTTTAAAGATTTAACAAGTGGAATATTGCATTTTATCATATCACAACTCAACTCGAACAAATATTCATAACATTCGAGCCTAAAAATGATTACTGTGTGTGTGTTTTTTAAATTATTATTACACTCACATAATTTTAGTTTTTTGCCATGTTGGACCCCAAACGAATAGCCCATGATTTCGGACTAGAATAGCAGAAGCATCAGGATATTTTTCTAGAGCAGTTTTGACTTGGGGCTGGAAAAATGGTATTTTAATCATTTACAAAAGTAAGAGGAAACTACCAAAAGCATGTATTCATGAGTTGCGTTTTCAATGATGGGAACAGTTAAAATTTCGATATTACTGTAATTTTTTCGAGTTCTTCGATTTAAGATTCCTTTAATCATTTCTTGATCAGAAATTTCAAAAGTTTCTTCGTGACTTATTAACTGTGTCAGCAAATTTGCATATTTTGAATGTGTATGAATAACACAATTTGTTTCTAAAAGAAATAAAAATACAAAAAATTATTTTATGGTAATGAAATAAAAACCTTCATCATCATTGAGCAGCATATTGAAGACAGGAACGCAATCACTTTCTCTTATGTTTGGGTTCTCGGGACGTGAAATAAGTTCAAGGGTTTCTTGACTCAATACAAATAAATCATTACTGTAACTACTTTATTTGTAAACAAACAAAAAACTAAAAAATGAACTAACGGTAACAATCTTTCCTTTTGAACAGAAGAGGGTGAATAAAAAATTACTCCAGATTTTGATGTTGCTGCCATTCCCCCACCGCTTCCAACCATCCAGCCTCGATCAAAAAATAATTTCATGATTTCAACAAATAATTCTGGTTGCATATCCTGGTCAAATGCAGAAACCGATTGCATTTTTTATTGATTTAATTTTGCAGAAAATAACAAAAATAAATATTATTGCATTAACTTCTTTTTCAATAAAGTGCAAAGATAACAAGCGAATTTTAATGAAAACGATTTTTATTGCTTGCAAATGCTTGTCTGTGTTTCTTACAGTTGAAAGTTAAATAATGGTGAGAAACTTTATATTCATTTTTTTATTCATTTTCATATAATCACATATAGAATAAGGCAGAGATCTGTTACCAATACGGCAAAAACCCTTAACAAAGAATTAAAACTTTTGTGAACAATGTTGCATTGATCGAAAAGGTTACATAAATATAAACAAATAATAAAAAAAACAATTAAAAGTGTTGATTAGATGATTGGTTTGCGGAGAGGACTTTGTCTTCTGGCTTAAGCCCATTAAAAGATTCAGCATCTCCAAAATCTTGATCAAAATGTTTCAATGGTGGTGGCATTTCACTGAGTACTCCATTTTCAGTTATTTTTCCATTAGCAGATAATTTCGTTTCAATGCCATTATTAGAGTTAATTGGAAAGACAGTAGACGCAGGAAGATTATTATTAGCTTGAATAAAATTATTTGGTGCAGTTTGACGATATATACCAGGTTTAAGTGAACTATTTGTTTGTACAGTCATGCGAGGATTCTCATAGGGAACTACTCTTCTAATTGGTTGAAGTGATGAAGGTCTTATCATTGGAGTACCATTGTTAAGATATAAATGTGATCTAGCAGGTCTTAATATTGGAGATAAATAGCGAGAAGAAGATGGTTGACGAATAACACGAATTATTCGAGTTGAATATGGATTGCCAGGCGATTGAATGTACACATTTCGGGATGATGAACCAGATAAAACAGGTCGATAAAGAGCATTTGTAGGAAGTGATGAAGTACCAGTACTAATTACAGGACGTCTGTATGAAATAGATGGACGAGCAGTCGGTCTTGGTTGAGGAATACTTTGATATGGAGTAAGTGGTGTAAATAGAGGTTTCTTTGATGAAGCTGGTCTTGGAGATGGAGTAAATTCTGATTGATAATTATAACTGCTTCCCATAGCATTATGTTGAACACTGGTTCCAACAGCATCGTCTGATTCATCTTTAGTAGAAGCTTGTTGAGGGTTTTCTACATGTTGTTGTTTGACATTGGTTATTGCAGCAGATAATGATACCTCAGGAGTAGATGCCTTGATAGAAGTTGGATCATTTCTAGCTTCTAAGCGAGCAGCACGTCCTTTATTCATTTGTTTTCGAACCTCAGCTCTAACATCACCAGACAAATTTTCAACTCGAATATATTTTACATCACCAACAGGCATGAATGTATCATCATCATAAAATTGATTAGCACCTTTTGGACGCTTCTTACGTTTCTCAGATTTAACCATTTCACCCGCTTGCATAATGACGCTGTCAATTAGTTCCTAAAAAATAATGAAGTATAAAGCAAATGAAAAATTATAGCTCTAAATTTACATCAAGATAATCAGATTTCTCAGCTGCAGGTTGAGGATTATCAGGTGATGTTGGATGAGGTATACCAAAGTCATTCATAAAAACTTTATCACGTTCAAGCTCTAAAGCTTCTTGACGTCTAGCAGCTCTTGCAGCACGACCCTATAGATTTGCATTTAGACAAAAAATTAAATATTTTATGATAAGGCTTACCTCTCTTTGCTGTTTCAGCAAATCTTCTCGTGTAGGTTCAACTGGTTCCTTTTTATCAGCTCGATGGCGAGTTCTAAGTGCCAATGGTTCATATACTGGTTGAGAAGGCGCACGCAATTTATTCTGAATTCGAAGACTAGGAAGACGCCGTGTTTCCATTGATGCAGTAAATTGTTGCATCTTTTCATTCATTTCAATAAGAGCTGCAGACATATTTCGGCTTTTTCTTCTTGTATTACCACTTATAAAATTGTTAAATAAATAATTAAATCCAGCACTATTGAAGGCTACGGCATATGGTTTACTTTCTTGTATTTCGCCTTCAATTCTTAAAAAAAATATGTTAGCAAGTTAATATAAAAGGAATTTTCTTACTTTATAGGTGTAGTACAGAATATTAAATCCCATCCAAAATAATAAAAATTAAACTTTTTATCATTTGTTGCAATAGCCTGTGGACGAAGATCATTTTCATCTATTCCCTTAAACTTCCAATTTATAATAAATACCTCTATTAAATTTTAAAGCTTACACATCGTACTAGCAAATCCATATCACAACACATTATTTCATATGTTTCAGCTAATAAAATAAACGTATCTTCAGCTGAAAGCTTATTAACATTCCCACCACATTTTTCAAGTGCTGTCAACGATGATGGAACTACATTCTTTATGAATGATTCCATTGTAGCTTCAAAGGAGAATCGGTATCTGCCCATAAGTTTAAATATAGTAATAAATGCATCTTTTATTTCAAGTAATTCTTCTAATACTAATCCACGCAAAAATGCATCTTCTAAAAGTTTAATATTCCATCTAATAGTGCCAACGTGTTCATTAAATAAGCTATCACCAAAGACAATTTTGTATAATTCAGATGATGTTGTTATCCATGTTTTACCCTATAAACATAAACTTAGCATTGAAAATGTCAAACTTTTTAAAATCTAACCAATGGATATTGGTTTTTAACCAAAACTTCATAACCAGGATCACACATTAAAGCTCCAATAAAGTTTTACGAAAGACTGTTCGTTAAATACGATTAATATACACCTATATGATAACAACAGTATGACAAGAATAAGGAAAAAATGATCGGCTGCTACTTTTTACGCCAGCTTTTCACTTTCCTTTTACAAAAATAAAATAAAATTTTTCCACCCGTTTGGAGAAATATTGTTTGATACACACTTTGCCAAGCAAACTCTTTTTTTACATTCAAATTTTTAAATTAAAAAGAAGCTTTTAAAAGTAATAAACAGCTATGATAAAAAGATAAGAATGATTAAAAATGGAAAAAATTTCACATAAGGCTCAAGTGATAATACTACCTATAATACAAAAATATTACAATGTTTTAAAAGATTAGTCTTACAATTCTGTTTACAAAAAATTTCAAGTAAAAAGGAAAAACAAGGTAGTCATTATTCAACGTTGTACAATGTATTGCAGTTTTTGCATTTGTTTTATTTTTTAAAGAAACTTCAGAATTCTACTCATTATATGTGAATTTTAAATAACTTATTTAATCTGCAATAATTGTGGTTGAATTAGCTGCCAGCAACTTTTTTGCACGCTAAATATATTTACTACAGTAACCCCACTAGCTTTTTGTTTCATTCACGACTTGAAAACAATTTTTACTGTAATTACAAGCTGTCAACTAATTTTTAAAGATCTCTGTAAAATTTTTAAAATTAACTTGAAACAAAATTAATCAAAGAAATAACATTATCAGATTACGATCAAAAAATTGTTTTTCCCGACTTCTGACTGATACTATAAAATCTTTTTTTGTGCAAACATCACTATTGAACTTTGAAGATGTTGTAAAGCTTCATATATCGAGTAGACATTATCTTTATCCGCAAATTTGTTTTTGCTATTTTTTGTAGTTTCATGTTTTTAGTAATAAAAGGTTTTTTGAAAAATATTTTGAAATTTTTGTCAGACAAATTATTATCTTCGAGAAAGAACATTGAACTTTTGAGGGCTTCTATCATGACAAATCGAAGAGGTTTTTTTGCTTGAAGGCTTCTCTTTAATGTTTTTATAAGAATCCTTTAAAAAGCGTTTTCAAATTTTGCTTCGCATTTATTTACTTCAGTTTAAAGCTTTTTGTAAAAATGTGGAGATATTGTATATTATTATTTTTCTATTTTGTTGTAATTGATGTAAGTTTTGAAAGTTTTGTTTATTGAAAGAAAAACTTTTTGAGATTCAGTGCCAGCAAGCAATTACAGTGCCAACAGTTACTCCTGGCAGTGATGGAATTATTAGGCTTAAAGTTGGGTTATTGTTTCCTAACGCAACTTATCGGTTGAGGACTTTAATGGGGTTCGGACAATCTGCTCCGTCGATTTTAATCGCGTTGAAGCGAGTACAAGAAGAGCGAATGTTACTGAATGTCAATTTTACGTATGAAAATGCTTTTTAAAAAGCTTTCTTTTTTAAATTATTTTTTAGATTTGTTTGGTATATGGATCAATGTGATGAAGGAAAAGCTGCAGGATACACAACGAGGCTTATCCAAAATGATGGTGTTCATGCTATCATTGGGCCACCTTGTACCACTTGTATGCTTTTGCTATTAGAACATGAGATTAAATAAATTGCATTTTAGCTGCAATAATTTCTGGAATTTTGGGTTCTTTTTATAATTTACCTATTTTTACTTGGGGTGCTGCTACTTCTTCCGAGCTTACTGATGGCGTTAGATTTCCAACCTTGGCGAATGTAAATGCAAATACTTTTAGGTAAGCTTTGATCACAACTTATTTGCAATATATGATAATATTTAAAGCTTGGGGCAAGCAGTAGTTGAAATTATGATTGAATATGATTGGAATGAATTTGCATTAATTTATACCCTTGATTCGGAACAAAGAAAATGTGATTTTTTACAGCAAGACTTGGAAGTAAGTTTATTTTTAATCAAGCTTTTAAATATATGAATTTTGAGAAGGCTGTTAGTGATAAAAGTGAAGATACTTTTATCTCTTTCAAGCGTCAAATTGGTGCTGAAAAATCTTCAATGCTTTCAATTTTGGAAACTCTTAAATCAAGAGCAAGAAGTAAGCAAAGTTTATATTATTGCAATTAACAAATTCAGTTTTACAGTAATCGTTGTTTGCTTTGATGATGATGATAGCAAAAGAAGATTTCTTATAGCTGCAGATGAAAAAGGGATGAACACTGATGAATATGTTTACATTTTTCCGGATCTTCGAAGTCAAGGAATGTTACGACAAGGTTACCTTTGTGATATTAAATCTCATTATATTAATATTTTTATGCTTTTAAGTAAATAATACTGATACTGGAAAAAATGCAGAAGCTGTAAGATTTTGGGTTGATTACAATGATCCACCAGATGGATTAGATGATCGAGCAAAAGCCACTGCACGGCGTTCAATAATTGTTGGTGTCTTTGTTTATTTTTTTTAGTAAAAAAATTTAACTTTTTTCAGATTGATTTAGAAAACCAATCTACTGAAGAAATTGAAAATTTTAATAAAGAAGTTCAATCACTGATGGGGCAATATCCTTTCTTTTGTAGTGGAGCTTGTTTAGGTACGGTTGATGAAACCCAAGTAAGTGCATCGCAGAAACATAATACAGTAAATTTTATATTTATTTTTAAAGCCATCTGTTTATGTTCGATCCTTACATGATGCGACATACATGTATGCTAGAGCTGTAAATAAAACACTTTCATCATATAGTCCTGATCAACTTTTGAATGGTTCACTAGTTAATACTTTGTCAAGGGGCGAATTTGAGGGAATGACTGGCCTTGTTAGAATAAATGAAAATGGTACACGTGAACCAGTATTTTTTGTTACGGCTTTGAGTTCAACTGATGAACCTACAGTATATGCAAAAATTTCTATTCAAGCAAATATTGTCTCATTTGAACCTGAGTATCAAGATGAATTTACAACAATTTGGTCATCTCGGAATAACAAAAGGCCCTTGTCGGTACCGATTTGTGGATTTTCTGGAAATCAATGTCCAGTATCAACAACTGGATATATTATTATTGGAATTGGTGGAGGATTAATAATTTTAGGATTATTTTTGGGGACAATATTCTTTATTTGGAGGTTTTCTTATGCAAACAAAAAACAAGTAAAACAATGAAATACTTTTAGAGCAAAAATGTTAGAAGAAAAGAAAATGAATGCTGAGTGTTTAGTTTCACATCATGATTTAACAAAGCTATCAGCAGACTTACAAAAAAGTGATCTAATAAAAAGTATGAGAAGTATGCAAAGTGGTCACTCATCTTTAACCCGGACAACTACAGAAAATCATGAAGAAACTGAACATCATGCTTTCTTTTTATGGAATAAAGAGATTATCTTTGGTTCAAAACAAGTAATAAGACCCAAATTTGGACGACAAGAATTTAATATTGTTCGAAAAGTAACTATTAATTAAATCATGATAAGTAAACTATAGATGTATTATAGATTCGTCAATTTGATCATGACAATGTAAATCGGTTATTGGCAGTTTGTTTGGATGCTCCTGTATTTATGGTTGTATGGAAATATGCAAGTCGTGGATCCTTGAAAGATGTCTTAGCAAAAGATAATTATTTATCAGATTCATTTTTTATATTTGCTTTAATGAGAGACGTTGCAGCTGTAAATTTTTAAAAATTTGTTTCACATATGTATATTTGAATAATACTTTTTAGGGATTAGCAGCCATTCATTCTTCATTTATTAATGTTCATGGCGCTTTAACTTCTGAATGTTGCTTAATCAATGATCGATGGCAGGTCAAAATAAGCGATTACGGGCTCCCTTTTCTTCGAACTATAGAACCAATACCGAAAAAACGTAATTTTCTCCCATAAAGTTACATCTATTTAAAGAATTTTTAGGATATTTATGGATGGCACCAGAACATATTCGTTCAGATGATAAAATTGGTTCACAAGCTGGTGACGTTTATAGCTTTGCAATAATCTGTTCAGAATTGATTAATCGGCGTCCGGCATGGAATTATTCTGATAGAGAAGATGAAATAGATGGTAATAGCTACCGTACACTTTTGCATTTTAAATATTACTTTTTTTCAGATATAATATTTGCTATAAAGCGTAGCTCTGACCCACCAGCACGTCCTGAAATAGATGTAAGCGATGACATAAATACAAATTTATTACATCTCATAAGAGATTGTTGGGATGAAAATCCAGTCAAAAGACCAACGATGAATGTTGTTAAAAGCTTAATTAAAAATATGAACAGTAGAGGGTACATTTTTTGTTTGTAGTTCTATTCTTGAAATTAATCCAACCAAAATCTGATTTAAGAAAGCAAAGTTTAATGGATTATGTTTTTAATATGCTTGAACAATATGCAACGTCTTTGGAGGATGAAGTTGAAGAGCGGACAAAAGAACTTGTAGAAGAAAAAAAGAAAAGTGATATTTTACTTTATCGAATGCTTCCAAAACAAGTCGCAGAAAAGCTCAAGCTTGGGCATACTGTAGAACCAGAATCTTTTGATATGGTATGACACTGGTTTTTTAAAAAGTATAAACTAGAATATTTTTAACTTTTTAGGTTACAATATTCTTTTCGGATGTGGTGTCATTTACAACTCTAGCAAGTAAATGTACCCCACTTCAAGTTGTCAACTTGTTAAATAATCTCTATACAACTTTTGATTCAATTATCGACGACCATGATGTTTATAAAGTTGAAACAATTGGTTTGATCCAACAATTTGAGTGAATAATTAATGTTTTATGTTTAGGTGATGGATATCTTTGTGTTTCTGGTCTACCACACAGAAATGGTGATTTACATGTAAAAGAAATAGCTGACATGTCTTTAGCTTTTCTTAATATTCTTGTTGAATTTCGTGTCCCTCATTTACCAAATGAAAGGATTAATCTAAGAATTGGCTTCCACACAGGTTTCTTTTTCAATTTCTGTTTTTGTTTTGCTTAAATTCGTATTGTAGGATCAGCAGTGGCTGGTGTTGTTGGTAAAAAAAAAACAATTTAAGTGAATGAATCATTAAACCAAAAATTACAGGACAAACTATGCCAAGATATTGTTTATTTGGAGATACGGTAAATACGGCAAGTAGAATGGAATCAAACGGAAAACGTATGTCTCTAATCTTCTCGAAAAATGTGTTTAAAAAATTTTTAGCTGGCAGAATTCATATGTCGAGTGCTGCAAATGACTTTTTGACAAAAGTTATTGGCGGATATATTACAGAAAATCGTGGCGAAGTAATAATTAAAGTCAGTTTACCTTTCAACTTTTTTTCTATTGTTTAAATCAAATTATTTCAGGGTAAAGGTGTTATGGAAACATATTGGCTTGTTGGAAAAGCTGATGGCACATCATCAATACCACATCCACCCCCACATTCTAATTCTGTTGATTTTGAAACTCCTGGACTCAATGTATCTCAGCGCCCTTTTCCTGAAGTTGCCCCTCTTGTACCAATTGAACCCCAAGCAAATATCTCTACAATACCAACCCATCCACCAACTGTTAGCTTTAATATGGACAAAACTATTACTCCTAAAAATCATAATATCAAAGCTCTTCCACCAAATATACCACCATCTCCACGAAGAAGTGATACCCCTTCAACAATACTTATGTAATTGAACTTTCTTTGAAAAAGAAGTAATTTTATTTTGTATTTTTTTCTAATCAACAACAAATTTTCTATCTCGTTTCACTATTTACAACCAAAAAAAATAAAGGAAAAATAATTTTAATTTTTTTTCTTTTTCGAAATTTTGTGTAAAATTCACACAAAAAAATATGAATAACTTAAACAGTGAATTCCATGCTACCATCTAAAAGGGATCGTTTCTCATCCATTGATTGGGACGAGTATCGACGAGGAGAATGACCAGAATTTGTTGCTGAATTAGTGCCTGAAGCAGAGGGAATTGGAATTGTTATTTGCCCTTGCCTACTTCGATAATAATATTGTTGTTGTGGAGATAAATTTTTATGATTTATTTCTGCTGCTGCTTCCATTGGAAATCTGCTGCCTTTTGGTCCATCATCAAATGAAGTCTGCTTATTTAGTAATGGCTGTGATTGTGAGTTAATTAGATGATGAACACTTGTAGGGATTGAAACTCTGGGAGTGACAACTGTTGGAATTTCTGCATTTAGAAGCTCTAAAATTGACAATGTGTTTTTGACTGTTTTTTTAAATGCAAAACAAGACTGACGTATATCAGTTTTTATTTGTCGAATAAGTTCATCATTGTCAGCTTCCAAAAGTCTTGCCTTTGAAAGATGATAAATAATCCCACAACCGAAGCCATCACCAAGAACATTTACACTTGTTCTAATTCTGTCTCTGTAAAAAAAAACAATTACTCAAACATAAAAGCATCTTTTTAACTTACAACAACCAATCAACGGTTAACAATAGACTTAAATCTTTTGCAGGTAATCCTACTGTAGTTAAAACAATAAGAATTGTATCTAACCCTGCTGGAACAGATCCAGAACCAATTGATGCGATTGTTGTGGTAAAACTGATCGTTAAAAGTTCAAACATCGTTAATTGTACATTATGTAATTGTGCAATAAAAATTACAGCCACAGCTTCATACAGAGCTGTACCATCCATGGTAATTGTAGCTCCAAGCGGAAGTACGAATCGTGTAACTCTTCGATCTATTTTTAAATTTTCTTCCAATGAGCGAAATGTTACCGGTAATGTTGCCCCACTAGATGCAGTTCCAAAAGCAGTTGTCAGAGCTTGTAGCATACCTGTCATATAATTAAACGGTGAATTCCTTGTAAATATGTAATATAGTAGGGGTAGAGTTAAGAGTGAATGGATCATTAAACCACAAATTACAGTAACCACATACATTGCTAACGCTTGCGCAGTTTCAGTAAGATTATCAATATCAACAATATTTTTACAAACCAATGATAAAATTCCAATTGGATAACACCACATTAATGCTGAAATCCATTTCATAATAACAGCGTCCAAGACAATAAAAAAATTTATCATTAAACGAGCTTGATCGCCAAGAATACTTAATACAATTCCAAATCCAGTGCAGAATACAATTAAACCTGCAAAAAAAGAGATTATTGTTTTTTAAATTTATTATATTTTGTTTACCCAAAACATTCATTTCATTTGTGTATTCCAAAATTGGTTTCATCAAAGGCTGTGCAGTTGTTGCATTCATAGCAGCCATACTTGTTGTATTTGTGACATTTGTAAGAATCCTTTGAAGTCTTGGCTTAACAGGGATATAATTTGTTTGAACTTGTTGAAAAGTGGCTTGAATAATATTTTCAGGAAACATGTTTCTTTAAAAGAAAAAAATCTATTACTATTTGTTTTTAATTTTTTTTTTTCGAACCTTATTTGATCGAGAAATGTATCCAACGTTGATAATGCTGTATCATCCAAAGTTCCTTCCCCTAAGTTGTGAAAAAGTGCTGGATCACCTGGATGAATTGAAGAAACCAAAACAATTCCTGTCTAATAAATTTTTTTTAAATTATTAAAAAAGCTTAACTTAAAAAAATTATACATACAAAAGTTGAAAGAAGTGTTGTAAGCATGTAATATGCAATTGTGTATATTCCAATCCGACTTGTATCTTCTGGACGAATTTGTGCAAGGGCTTAAAAATTTATGTGTCCGTTAACACACATCAAAAACGACAAATACAAAAATAAAGATTATAATGACAAAAAGAAGTAAATTCTATTTTTGTGTAAAGAATAGAAAGCACTTACCACTTATAACCGAAGATATAATCATAGGAAGTATCATCATCTCAACGATTTGCATGAAAATTTCACCAGGAAATCCAATAAGACTGATGGTATCATTGCTAAAGGATTTAATTCTTAAGTAGAGCAAACTTCCCAGAAGTACAAACCTTGGATTAAATGGACGAATTACAAAGCCTAGGACAACACCGATAACGACGGATTCAATTGTCAACACCAATAATAAATCCTTTTTCATCTTTTTTTCTTTTAATTTTCAATATATTGATCTGTAACATTATCAAAGAATACAAAAAGAATGCATTTAAATCTTATACGCCCCCACCCACCGTTTTTATACGTTCTTTTAATTAGTTCCAAAAACAATTTATCGTCTCCTTATTTTGTTGTTGCACTAAAAAAAGATCAGGTAAAAACTCCCCTAAAAAGTTAAAATTGTTTGAACTAAAAATGTAATTAACTTTTTTAACGTACAAAAAAGGAGGCAAAAAAACAGACCACAATTGATAAATAAAAAGACGAAATTGATTCGATGTTCGAAATTGGACACACCAATTTTACCCTCGAAGCTTGTACATGTGATGATCGAAAAAAAGCGGAAATACGTTTTCTACCTCATTTATATATCACTGAATGATAATTCTTACAAAAAACGAGAAAAAAGTATCAGTCTAAAAACAAAATATTCCGTTCATGCTTCCAATGTAATATAATCTTCGACGTCAAAGTATTTGAAGGACAAAAAAATCTTTTTTTTTCTTTTTTGACACATTGGTTTTTTGGGATTGACGTAAAACAAAAGGGGTTTATGTAAATCAAGTTTATTTGCAAAAAACGACAAATAAGTTTAAACACCGCAAAAAGTACAACATTCAATTATTGCTTCACTCCATTCACTTTCCCCTTCCCCAGAACTTAATCTTTCGGTTGTTGTTCTTAAATTTTTACGACGTCGTTGAGATATGAAATCAGAAAATGCCTAAAAAGGTTAGAGTTAAGTAATGTATTTGTGAGAACCGGAAATCCTACTTGAAACATTTTTATTGTTCCAATGACATTAAATATTCGACCAAACGTTGTTAACATAACTAAAACAATACTTGGAACTTTAAAATTGTTGGGTGATGTACCATCGGTTAAAGTGGAATTCGGTAACAAGCCTGAAGCAAAGATATACGTAAAAGTTAAGAATAAAACTCAGAATGTACCATATTTTTCTAGCTTTGAATCAATTGCAACTTCTACCATTTTTCTATCAATTTCACATTTTAGTAGTCCAAGACCCGAACCCGCGATATTTAAAATAAGACCAAAAACAAATGCAAAAGCTGTCTCTAAAAACAAAAACTTTTCAAATAACCGTATACCAAAAAAATGTACGCTAGCTTACTTCTTCTCCTCCTTCTTTCTTTTAATTGACTTAATATAGCACTAAATTTTCCATTTCTAACTAAAACTTGGCGAGAAATTCGACCCGCTTCCACGTCTGTGTTCATACTCAAAATAAAAATTTAATCATAAAAAATGGTAAAAAACATTGGACATATGCCTTTGCTTGCGCCATATCCCATTATTATCCGCTTATTTACTACAAACAAATCAATATCTTAAAAGATAAAAGGAAAAAAAATGAAATAAGTCATATTTTTATTAACTATTTCGGCAAACAAAGGGTTACTTAATTTTAACGGTATAAAAATATTGTAACAAAAATCATGGCACTTTTTTTGCAACTATTTCGAACTTGTTTATTAGCAATTTTTAGAACTGTAAAATATGTTCGATTACTGTAACCACCAAAGGTCAATTTGTACATGGATTAAAGGTTCAAAGAATTTTGTTAGAAAGCCGAAATGAAGTCCGGATTTCATTGTCTAAACACTTTTGTTTGCGTCAAAAGTTCATCTTTGTTGCATATCATTCGTCAAATCCAGGAATGCAAAAATTTTGAAACATACAGTTAGCATCTTGACGCAAATATATTATGTTAAATAAAAAAATTGCTCTTTATTATTTTATTAAAATATAGAGTATCGTAAACACATTATTACAAGTCTTTTTATTACCGACTTTCAGTTTAAGGAGCGAAATAAATCAAGGCAAAAACGTTTTAAAAATTTTGTTTATCTCTTTCAAACGAACGTCTTCGACAATTATGAAGAGGTTAACACAAATAGCATTGTCTAAAGCCAAAATCGAAAACAGATTTTTCTTACAATTTTTCTTGTTGTGAATCCCTTGAGCAACGTCAAACCCGTATTTAAGGAGAACAAAATATTGCATGTTGATGTATGTCTGATTTTTCGTATTGTCTAGCAGCCTCTAGCCGTTGGTGAGGGTTTTTTAGACATGATTCACATACTTCATATTGTTTAATATTGATTTTTTTGAGGAAAACAATTTTTGCCTAACTGTAGTGCTTGACCTGTTTGTAAAATAGCAATTTATTTAATACAAGAACAACATATTTATTGATAAAGCAAATACTCATTCCCTTGCTATTTTTAAAGACAACTACAACTAATGAAAGATTTGCCCCCAACAAAATAAAAGAAAATTCAAGAATGAACCATTGTCTTAATCTGATTTGTTTAGCTTTTTTCACCATTTTACTATTTTCTTTATTTGTCAGAAATATGTTCTGATCATCATTCCAAATAAAAATCCGTTTTTCTTATCTATTTTTCTTTTCCTTTTTTTATGCGTGTGTGTTTGTCATTTAAATGACATTTTTGGCGGCAAAAATAAATTTTCGCCAAAAAGCAATTTGCTGCTTTTGAAAAAAATTTCTTTTGCATTACATTTGATTCTAAATTTAAATTGTTTGATCAAAAAATATTTTAAGCTCAAATCTTGATGTCTACCCAAGAAAAAATGGAAGCTGAAAATGTTTCTCCTGTAAAACAACAACAAACGAAGGTCAAAGATTCAAAAGATGAAAATATGGATGATTCAAATGAAGTTAAATCAAATAATACTAACACTGAATCAGCTTCAAGTGATGATACTCGTGCATGGAATTTTCCGGATAAAGAAAAGGTTTGCTTTTTTGATATTGAAGAATATATATATATAATTGTATATATTTTAGTTAAAGTGTACTCCTGCTATTCAAAAATTGCGTAAGGGTCTTGCTGAATTTGATGTTCGTTCACCATCAGATGCAATGATGTCACCAGTTACTGCAAAGTTATCCCAAGTTCGACATACTATGAAGCAATCTGATGCAATTCGTCATGGTCGAGGTGATGCTGTACGAAAGAATCCTTGTCCTCAAAAGTTAATCTTTGAAGAAGATGAATAAATGTATAAGAATATAACGTTCGTTCTTTATGATGTTATCAGTTTTGTAAAATGTATTCTTCGTGTATAAATTTCAAATTTTGATAAAACAATGTAACTGAAAAATGAAGATTTATTTAAGCATAACATACATATACAAAATGATTCAACATTGTGGTCGAATTATAAGCTAGATATGGATCAAAGATGGGGGTGTTGCTTTGTTAATTTTCATGCTGCTCGTTTTATTACTTGTTTTAAAGCCGTTTTTACTTTCTTTTTGCATATGTTATAGGCGGAATTTAATTTCAACCGAATTTGAATCTTGCTAGCTGTATTTAAGTTCTGTATAACGTTTGTTCTTTATGTTGTTATCAGTTTTGTAAAGTATAAATACTTTTTTAAAAGTATAAACAGTTATTATACTTCATAAAGTAGCTCTGAAAAGTAATAAATAAAGTTAATATTCAGATACTATGTAACTGAATTACCGTAATATTGTTTACAATTTATAACATAAACAGACATGTATAGCAAAAACTCGATTTTTACATTATCATACTTTTTAAAAACATGAGTATAGTAATTCTATAGCGTAGAATTAGAATATTAAGTTTATTTTTTACCTCTCGGCAGTATTTTTTGAGATATAATAGTTTTAATTCAAATACGGTTCGGATAAAACATATATAAGAAAAAGATATTTTTATAAAGAAAGAATTTTACCTTCACAAGCAAGAAAAAAGTGAAGTGCAGACTTCAAACGTCGTGGGTGGTCTTTTTAATAGAGAGTTATTGGGCGTTTTTAGAATATTTATTCATCAACACATTTAAATGAATGGAAAAAATATGTGATAATAAAGGAGTTATAATTAGGTTTGTACTATACTTACCAGTACTAAAGAAGCCAAAATAAATAAAATATGGTAAATTACTGTAGTAATATCACGAAAGGGGCTATAAAGATGTTTAAAATGTTGTTCTTAGCTAGTTTATTTGTCATTTTAAGTTAAAATTAACATTTTTAAAGTTTGCATTTCTACAACTGTTAAGCCGAAAATCTCATCTAAACTATGTGTTACTATCTCTTTTGATGGGAAGGCTGCAAAATTTTATCTATATGTTTTTGTGCAACATTTTACATTTATACTTACTGTAGCTTTTACTTTGCCTCAATGAAGATTTTTCCGTTTAATATCAAAACTAACATTGTTTGTATTATTTTATTAACATAATTGTAAAAAATTTATCTGTGAAAAAAACTTTTTATTATAAATCGGTATTACATTTAATAAAGTGTATGAAAAGAACTAAAGGCATTTAAAATGTAAGAGATATATGATATACGGTGATAAACTATAAGCACTGCTTTTTTGGAAAAAGCGTTCAGTTTTTCTTTACTTTTGCCGGAGGATCAGATTTTGAGAAAGCAAGAGTTCCACCAAATACAAGTGCAGCACCAATCCAATGTTGGGTTGTAAAAACATTTCCAAACCAAAAAATAGAAATAAGAAGTGAAAGGAATTTTCTTAATGTTACAACTAATGTAACGGTCAATGAATCAACTTCAGAATTGAGACGATAAACAAATAAAATGCAAAGCCATTGTCCAACGCATGCACCAAAAAGTTTTACCCATAAATGTGGAATTCCAGTATCAACTCCAAGAAAAGTGTATGAATGACTATACGTAAATTTAATTATATAATTGTAAATATCACTACCCATCAGTGCAAAAATTGGTAATGACATTGCATGAATATAAAACATTGCTTCACGGGGATGTTTACCATATTTTTTATACATATTCTCTTGAACTACAGCAAGATATGATGTTGCCAATAATGCAACAATTAGCATGATAATTCCAATCACCCATTCCTGGTAATGCTTTTGTGCATCTTCCAGTGAAATTGCAGCTTCCTTCTTTTCAACAGATGCAGATGCAAGCGTACAAACAATAATTCCTACGGTAATTAGTAAAACAGATGCATATTTTTGTGTAGAATATTGTTTTCCTTGTAAATATTTATTCATGATTAAATTTGTTAATAATGCACCCTAAAGTTTAACATATAAAATATATTGATGCTGGGGTGAAAACTTACTGATCTAAAAATAATATGAAGTGGGACAGGAACATGGAAATTTAAAGCTTGATTATTGATAACATTTCCAAAAAAGAATACAGCACAAACAGGCAAATATCCTTTAAATGGAATTTTATTTGGTACTGTTAAAAATTTAGAAGTAAGAAATAATCCTTCAAGGGTGATAAACAAAAATGTCGAAAATGTAAGCAAATTCATTGCACCAGGTTGCTCTCTAAAATAGCATTTGTTAGATATTTGTTATTATAAAAATGATTTCGTACTTTGCTAAAGATTCCACACATGTCATAGATCCGATACATCCCGTTAAAGTACCAAATATTGAAAATGCAGCAGACATGATTGTTGAAGAAGTTTGGACAAAAGTTTGCTGAAAAAGAAATAATGTGATTTTTATTATAAAGATGCGTATACAAACTACATATTTTGTTCGTTTGTATATCAGACACAACGTACAAACAACAGTATATTAAATTAAAACTTATTAAAAGAAAAATGTCTTTTTTAATTCAATTATTAAATTTTTTATATAAAACGGTAAACAAAAAAATGCCGGAAGTTTTTTTCTAAGGAACCACGAAAGTAGTGCATGTAAATATCAAACGCAATTCATCTTGACAAAATATAAAAATGAGGAATTCAAGTGAAATGACCTTGTTGAGGTTAAAATTCGATAAGTTTAATCGATTTCTGTAGTAAACATAATCTCGTTTTCACACTCAAGTAGGGTTTTTTTAACAATAAATTAATCAATTTAATTATAATAACATGATAACTTAAAACATCTTTTCTGGGCAATGTTGAACGATTTGAATTTTAAGACGAAAGCAAAGAATTTTTTAGTACCAACCAAATAGCAAAGGCAAAGTATTTACAAATGAAATAATAGACAAAAACTTCAGTACAAATCTAAACCTTTTTATTTTTAGAGCAGAAGAAACGTGAACGATGGCTGAACAGCTGTTAACAGCCTCTGTCTTTGCGCACATTAAGTGTTTAAACTAGGCCTTTTAACTATGTATGAAGAATAAAAACTTTAACATTGTATTCATAAAAAATTTTTATATAAAAATAAGATATACTTGTAAGGACTTTTAACAAAGAGGGAACTTGCGGTCAGGTTAAAGCCTAATAGACTTTTTGGAATCGCATTTAAAATAGTTAGATTTTAAGCATTTACTGTAAAAAAGAACTCCTCTTTTAAATGTGAACTAAAGACAGTAAAATACTTTTTTTATACTATTTAGCATAGAAAAATGTATTTAAGAGTGAGGTCTTTTTATAGCTTATCACAATTACTTTAGTTCCTTTTTGTGTTCTTGTCATAAACATTACTGAATACCCTTTCATTTATTTGACTTTTTTGTGTTCAATCTTGTAAAAAAATTAGAGAAAAGGGGTTGGCGAGACACAAATCATGTGTTGAATGATTGTATTTTGAGTTTAAGAACATTAAATTAAAGAAAGAAAGAGAGGCAGGATCGTTGTGAAGGATTTAAGCGAAAAAACAATTATGGAACTTTAGGAAATCCATGAGATGATAAAAACATAATAAAACATGTTGAAAAAAAAACAACAATAATAAAACAAACAATAATAATTTCATTAATAATTAACATTAAACTTGAAAACATAGAGCAATTTTATGGAACTTATTTGTAATAATTATGAGATTTGAGATATTTATTTTCAATTTATCGATATCCACGAGGATTGTTCATTTGAAGTCGATTAGCTTGAGAGACGAGATCCATATGAACATCTTTAAGATCAACATATTGTTTCATTGCAAACTGAAAAGATTAATATTAAAAAATCTAATAAAAATGTTTTTATGTAAAACTTTTAAAAATACGTTGAGTATTATTTAAAAAAACATTTTTACATAAAATTTTTGGATGCATGACTTACTTGGAAGTAACAATGTCCTTTGGAGGTAAGTTTAACAGTGTTATTTTCGATCGATACAACACCCTTTAAACGTGGATCTTTACGATTAATAAAATCTTGGAAAATTGTTGCAATATTTGCTGTTACAGGAGTGACTAATGCGCCATCTCTTTTACGTTTTATTGAAATAGTAATCATTCCAAAAAGTGTTGAAATAAGTTGATATGTGCCATGAAAGCTTAATTCTTCAATAACAATTGATGCTTCAGTTTGTACACCAGAATTTACGATAATATTACTGTCGACACTCCATGTCAATACTTCAGATTTTGTATTTTCTTGTAATGAATTAAAATGTACTTCATGCTTAAAGCCAGTTTTAAGTTCAGCAATTTCACCTAAAATTTTGCATGTGTAGAACGAAATTTCAATGTATTTTAATCTTACATGGAGTTTTCAATGTTAATTCGGCTTCTGCACCAAACATAAAACCTTGTTCTCTCATAACACCACAAATGCTTTCACTTGTTCGTTCAGTTTTTAAAGAGTATGATTGAGCTTGTGCAGTGCTATTGGTAAAAACAGATTTGAATACTGTATTTGGTCGAGCGCCTGTTTGTTGAATATTTGAATATGTTGGTTCTTCATGTGTTAAAATTAAGCGTTTTCGATTCTAAAAAAATGGAAAAAAGGTAAACTTTTTTTTGATTATCTGAGATTTTCCCTCTTTATTGTTCACACATTTTTTTACAAAAAATGTTGTTTAAAAGTTATATAAAAAAAACTTGTTTTAACTCTTTGACATGGAGATAGTTTAAAACTCCTGCTGAGCCAAAATCAACCATGTCCTTGACAACAACAAAAATGCGTCAACAGAAGTCAGTCATTCAGTGATGGAATTTTTTGGCAAACACTTATAAACTTATTCATTTTCATTGATGACGGATTTTTTAAGTGCATTTGAAATCCGTCTATTGTGGGAAATAAAAGATTCACTTCAATTCGGAAGGAAAAAATGAATCAAAAAGTCAAAGTTGATTTTTTTTCCGCTCTTCTATTTTTACGTTTTCCTCTTTTCCTCTTTGATAGATAGAAGTAATATGGCATAAAGGATCGTCTCAAAAATAAAACTTTTAAAATTAGTTGTTTTTATGATCAATAAAGGATATTTTTTCTTTGTTCTTGGTGTTTTTGAATGGCGAAGAGGAAACCGAAAAGGGAAGACTTATTTCAATTTCTATTTTCCTCCTTCCCCTTCTGCTGTCATTAGTTTTTAACAACAAAAAAAGATGTTTGAGAAATTTTGTTTTTCTTTCAAGCAATAGAAATTTGAAATCGATACTTTTTGGGAAAAGGCTTAAAAATTGTCTTCTATTGTTACGCCATTTTAAAAGATATGTTTGAGAAAATTTTAAAGATGGTTATTTAAAACATCCGCCTTAATAAAAAATGCGCAAAATGGTGTAGAAGAAGAAAACCCCCGATGAAATCGGACACATCTGGCAACAGCAAAAAAAAAATAAATGTGGGAAGGGAAAGCCGTATCGAACATCAAAAGAGGGTTTAAAATTGATTTTTGATAAAAATCAGCAGAAAGGGGAAATTTTTGTATCATCAAAATATGTTGACCCAGAAAATAAAAAGAGGGAAAAACAGCGTGCAAAAAAGATAATTATAACTTACAAAAACGAATTCAACTTCATCCCGTTCAAGACCTCGAAATTGATCAAGGCCTCCTTTCTTTATTCCAGCCATATCTTTAAAAAGTCTCCATGCATAATCTTCAAGCATTGAATCAACATCAACATGTTTCTCAATAACTGTGCCAGTCTTGTCTGGCTTTGAAGCCGCCATGGTTGTATTATTGGTGTTATATGGGTTTGGTGGAGCTTTAGAAGGAAGATTGTAAACGTTACCAAGTTTCTGGAAAGCCATTGATACACTCTTGTAATATGAGTAAAAGAGCAAGAGCAAAGTCAGAGTTTATATCTTTACTGTTCAGCACGATTCGCACGTCATAAGATTTCTTAACATTTGCAAGAAGGAGGGAAGAAGAGAAAAAAAGGGAGGAAAGTATTGTCAGGGAAACAAAGAAAGTGTGAGTAATAATCGGATAGTGTGCTTACAACACCATCAAAGAGTTCCGATAGAACAAAAGAGATGAGAGAAAGTAAGTAAAAGAGAAAAGTTGAAAGAGACAATAAATATTTCTTTTCAAAGAGAAAACAAAAATAATAACACAAAGCTTTTTAGCTTGCTTGCACATCCACCTTTCACTCTTTTTCACTTTCAATCATATTTTTTGTCGTCTGTGACTTTTCATAAGTCCGTCAAAAAAGCTAACTTTTCAATTCTTTTTGCAGTAGTAGCTGTGACTAGCTAACTTCCTTCCACTTGTTATATGCGCGTTTTTATGCCAAGTCGCTAAGACGGAGAGATGAAACATACATTATTTTTGGGACACGATAAGAAGGAGAGAAACGATGTTGCCAGCTGAGAAAAGAAAAAAATATAAGAAAATGCGCATACAAAATATATACTTACGACGGACAAACCCCAGAATTAAAAAAAGGTGCCGCAGTTTCTTTTTGGAGCTTCCAAAAATATTATGGGGCGTGTCTGACGTCAAGTGCCCGAAAATGACAAAGTGAAAGTTTAAGGCGTGAAGTTCAAAATCAAAGAGAATAGAAAGAAAAAATGTATCTCAAAGAAAAATGGACAAAACAGTTTCCGTCTGTCAAAAATTTAAGAAAGAGAGTCAATGACTCATTTATTTATTGCTAAAATGTAAAATATCAATAGATACATAAGGATTTCATAAAGGCATATCGGTCGAAGAACTAATTTTTTCAGTTTTCTTTCTTATGCGTCAACAAAATAAAAAATACATGTATCTAGTAATAAAATCAAAACTGAAAAATAAGCTCTTACGAAAAAAAGGCAGTCTTTCATAATAACCAACACAATTAAAAAATAATAATTATTTAAATCAGTTTAACAAAGTACTATTACATTAAAATTACAGTACTATTTAACAATTAAAAGAATAACATTAATAACAATCAGTTTCAAAATATATTAATTAAGTATAAAATAAGTAAGTAACAAAAATATTAATTATAATTTTACCATACATCTTATTCCGTTTTCGCAACTTCAAGACATGATCTTGGAAACCATCCACGGTCCATATGATCTGTAGCAACAAATTGATATTGTACAGTACCATCTGAATCAACATATGATTGTTTTTCAACTTTCTTAGCATAAACCCAAAATTTTGAACCACGTGTGATAGCCCATTTTTCACCCGCTTTAACTTCAACCCGACGACCATCTGTTAAAGGCTGACAAAGAAATGCATAACAACCAAGCCGTAAAGTACCCAAAAGTTTTCCACCATTATAACCAAACGCTATTGTACGTATACGAGCATGACGAGATTTGACAAGTTTTTGAGCAATTTGTTCTTCCTAAAAATGAAAACAATACAAGAAAATTTAGAAAAAATGTGTAAATGCTACAATTTAGATCTCGACATAAATTTCAATGAAGTATACAATCTCAATCTTAAAAAACAAGATCTTGTTTTTTTTTCTTATAAGATTGTTTGCCATCCTTACAGTAATTCAAAAAAATGAAATACCCTTTATAGAATTCCTCACAAAGGTTTTTGAACGGGTTGCCGACGGGCGTCGTCCAGATTTGACAGAAAACACAAAAAAAGTGAAAAGCTTTGAAAAACTATAAGAATAAACGAAAAGTTTCAAAATTGACTGGTAATTTTTTTCTTTTGTTTTTTTACATAGATGGAATGATGACAAGCCACAAAGGACTGTGTTTGTATTGTAAATTACTAACTACAGTAACCCAAATTTGTCTTTTCTTTTTTTTTAGTGAACAATTTAAAAGAACTCAATAATGTTGTCACATCTCAAAACTACTAACAACTGCAAATACAAAGCAAATATACAAAAGCACTTACAGAAAAAGTAAATTGTGTACAATCACCTCGTATCGGCCACCAGATGCCATTTCCTTTCGGAAATGTACCGTTTGCAAGTACTTCAAGTACATTGCGACGCCATCCAAGATTATAAGGATAAACAAATGGAAATTTTTCAAAACGGCGACGAGCTTCAGCTTTAGATACTAAAACGAATTGCACGTTAAAAAAAGTTTTATTAAAATAAAGGCAACCTATATAATCTTCAATGTAAGTCATATTATGATAGACAGACCACAGTTGAATATACAGTAATGGAATAACGGCAACACATACACCAAGTGATAATGTAGCACCTGTAAGCGCAGCAATCATTGTTCGAATATCAGTTATTGGTAAATCTTGTGGAAGAACACGTGTGGTTTTATCAGCATAATATAGCTAAAAAATGGTATGTCATAAATTTGGTATCACAATGACTAAACAAACCAAATATATCGTAACAACGACATTCTTAATAAGGAAAATAGTAGAATGAAAGCATCCCATAATTGAAAAGAAACAAAATTTAATAAACAATGCATGATTTCGATGTCCAACACAATTATTTAGCCAAGCTATAAAAGAGTTACTGTAGTCATGCAATCTTAATACACAATAAAAAATACATACGGCAATGATGATCCATTTTTAATACACAACGATTACACCGAGCACAATGATGAGATCTTGGAGCTTTATATCCTTCACAAAGTGGGCAATGCTGTAACTTTTTATGCATAGAAGGATCTTCAGGAGTCCAACCAAGTTTTACATAACCACCACCAAATCTTGTTGCTTGAAGAAAATTTGTAAGTGACATATAATTCCATGAAAAAAAGATCAACAAATTAATGAATCCTAATACTGAATCTAATGGAGGCCAAATATGGAAAAATACGATAGTTGTTGAAATTCCTATCTTAAATAAAAAATAAAACATATGCATATTCAAAAACAGATAGAATTACCGTTACGATAAGGAAGATAGCAAGCAAAGGACCCCAATGGCATAATCTTTGTGACATACTCTTTCCAATATCATGTGGATCAAATGCACCTTTAACAGACCAGGGTGGAGGATCGACTACTCCAATATCTTCCAAGAGCGGAACTTTTACTTCAAATTCTGAGCCACTAGTTGATTCAGGTTCTCCATCATCCATATCCTGCGACATCACTATCTTAAACATTTACAGTGTTAATAAAGTATTTAGCAAAAATTAATCAGTCTTTAAAAGGTAAAAGAATTTCCTAGCGACACGTTGCTAAGCAGTATAATTTATTATGTCCATAACTAATTCACGGAAGATCAAAAAGAATAATAATGGAAAAGGTTTAACGAAAAAAGAGTAAAGTAATTACTAGAAACAACTACAAAACTTCTAAAACTATGCAAATCATCCATTTACATTAACGATCGCATTGCCAAGACTGAACTTTCAACCTGAAATTTTGTTTTCAAAAAACAGAATTATCGAGTCTGATTATCCAAAATAAAGAGGATCTTAAACAAAACTTTTAGAAGAATTATAAATCTTATTGAAAGATAAGAAATGATTAATAAATAGAAAATTGAAAGAAATATGTTACTTGAATAGAGAAGAAATTAAATTGCTTTTGATCTCTTTGGTTTTTACTTTTGTTAAATTTCTTAGAACAAGCGCTTTATTAATTTGGTTATAAAATCTTCAAACGTGTATGAAAAATAGTTTGTTTAATAATTAAAGGTTATTTTATGGCATCAGAAAAATTTTAAATGCCCGACGTGCTTTTTATACAAAAACATTTAACGTGCTGTTTCATATAAACAATGAGTATACTGTATTTTTTTGTAATAATGTACTAATTTTTTAGAAATATGTCTGGCGATGATAGTTCATCTGATTCTGAAATAGAATTTGTATGTTTTTCAAACATTTTATGAACAACTAGTTTATTATTTTGTATATATTTTAGAAGAGAAAATTAGTTTTAATGCAATTTGTGCCGGCTGATAATTCTGATGAATATGAAATTGTTGATGATCCGTTGAGTGATAATGAAGAAGAAGATAAAGTTGTTCATGATCGCTATGATAACGATATAGAACTCCAAAAAATGGAGCCAGTTGCTAGAGTTACAAGGGCATACAATATTCGAGGATATCCAGAACATCGAAAAGAAGAAGTTTTAAAAGTAATAATTAATTTTATTAGTTATTTAAATTCACTTATTAATAGTTTGCAGGATCAAAAATGGCATTGCTGTATACTTGACGGAGAAAATAGAATTTATGAAGCAACGAATCAATCACAATACATTGCTTATCATTTAGCTGCGATACATTTTATGAAAGATTTGATTAAACAAAGTGGAACTTGGATGACTCAATTAGGATTACCAAATGATTCCTCAAGATGCTATCAAATTTTAGATGATAAATTTAAAGAATTAGAATCAAAGTCCAAAGAAATTGCTGAAATTGGTGGAAAAAATCCGATATCATTTTTGAATGAATTGTAAGTTTTTACCGTAATGCATTTCTATGCACTCATTTTTTTATAGTTGTTCATTTTACAAGCCTAAAATTACTATCAAGGAAGCCGTATATAAATGTAAAGAATATAAAAGTGACCCTGCTGGAAAACCTCAATTCCGTTGCATTGGAAATTTTCGAGGACAAGAATACAGTGCAATCAAACCCTCTAAACAAGATGCAAAAACCGAGGTTGCAAGAATGTTTGTTGAAAAGTTGAAAGAAAGGGATGAAATTCGTCCTTTTATTGAAGATCAAGAAATAATAAAACGGGGTAAAAAGTTCAAAGATCATGTATTATTTGGTGGAAGTGGTGAAGATCAAAGAAATTTTGATCAATGTTTTGAAAGTGATCCATATCAATTTGCTGTAACATGGTAAGTATATAATGTATTAGATTCTTTGTTGAAACTTTATAAATGTTTTAACTTTCAGTAATGGCGGTGAACCTGAAATAAAAACTGAAAATGAAAAGAAAGAAGTTATTATTACAGGTAGAGGGCGCTCATTGAAATTTACAAGTAAGAAAAGAACGAGTTAATCTCTGTTTTGAATATATATAATTGGTTTTACAGCTGATAGTATGGATGATGCTAAAAAAACATGGGCAACTATCTTTCTTCGTAAAGCTTTTGTTGATCGTTTTTCACCTGACTTCTTTGAAAAGCATCTTCCTTCTGAAATGATCCAGTTATTGAATGATTCCTTTCATGAAATTACATTACCGAAACCATGGGAAAATGAAAAACGGTGATTATAGATCTATTTTTTGTTTTGTTGTGTTGATCTTCTCCGGGTGTTTGTCTGTAAAGTATTCACGATTTTTGAATTTTGTTAAAAATGAAGTATTTAACCTTTTTTTGTTTCTAAATATACAGTATGACTGAAACTGAACAACTCTCATCGATAGCAGTGGCATTGTTTATTTTTGCAAGTTTATCAACGAAATCCTGCGTCATAATCATTTAGCTGCTACACATTATTTATAAAAAAGAGGCTGTCTAATTATGCATCCTCCGTTTACAACTTTAGCTTTTTAAAAACTGAGCAATTTTTAAAAGAATAACTCTCCTCTAAATATTCAATAAGCATCCATTAAAAAGACCACCCATGATGTTTGCGTTCATTTTCTTCCTTTCAATTTTTCTTTCCGTCAGACGAGAAAAAAAGAGCACAACAGTGGAGACTTTTTTGTTTCGGAACAAGTCAACGACGTTTTTGCTTTTGCCTACCACAAATTTTAATAAATCTATTACTATTATCTTGCAGCAAATACTCTTTTAAAATACATAAAATATTTTTAATATCTTAGTATGGTTAAATTAGATATTTTTTAACTCACTATAACTCAAATTGCTTCTTTAAATACAGCAACCATTAATAGCTAATATTCTATTCTACAAAACAACTAACTTGTCACCAAAAAGCTACTCAAGTTGAATTAATTCAATAAAAGGTGAAGATGACTTTGTGGCTAATCCTCATTATCAGAGCTGTGCGATACTCAGTATCGTATCGAAAATATCGGTATCGGTATCGTATCCGAATATCGGTATCGGTTGAAATTTTTTCTGGTATTGGTATCGGTTTTTTTTCGACCGATACTCGGAGAAAATATTTCTTCATTTCGGTCTATTTTCCTTCTCGTGGATGAAAAAGAAGGCTAATTTTAATCAAAAATGTGCTAAAAACTAATCAGAGTTCTTGAAATATCCAATTTTAAGAATTTGACCAATTTAAAAAATTTGAGTATCGGTATCGTATCGGAAATATCGGTCGAAAAATTTCTGGTATCGAAATATCGGTATCGCACAGCTCTGCTCATTATGTTGAAATGTATTATGAGAGTAGTAGCATGTTCGTTAAGTTTTTCAAGCTGATGGTAAAGATCTAATTCAGCGTGCCTTTTGTAAACAATTTTTTTCATTAACTTTTTGTCAAAGATAAAAAGCACCTGAAACGCTTGAATTGTTCCATGAACGAGGTAAAGTCATCGGTTCACCCTAAATAATTAAGTTTTTTATTTAATGTGATAAAGCATTGCATAAAACATTAAACATGAAATTGTGCAGCCAAATGATTTTTAAATGCTTCTGTAGGATTCCCAATAAAATTTTTTAATTTATTTAAAGAAAGCTTACTTGGAACAACGTACAAATTTTCCATTTTAGAATCAATTGATCCAATATTTTTATGAAGTAAACTTGTTCGATAAAGCCTTAATATTGCTGGATAATTTAGATAATTTGATTCTATCATATTTCTGTGTGGAAAGTAGTAATGTAAGTAGAATCATAAATTTTTGGAGGAAACAAAACATTTGGTTTTTGTTGTTAAAGCTTTTTTTTATCCATTCAATGATTTGTAGACAATGAAACATGTATGCGTAATTTATTTAGGTTTAAAAAAGGCGTGCATTATAATAAAATAAAAACATGAATGATTGTGCTGAACATAAAAAAGACGTAACAAATAGCTGAACAAAAAACAAAAATATAATTTTATATTGTTTTAAAAAAATTAAAAATCAGTTAAACGTTCTTCATTACGGTATAAATGTGGATGAATTGCACGAACATAATGTGTTGCTGTCATATTGCTTATTTCTCTTGAGCTAACAACTGCAATCAAAATTCTTGAACCTGCATCAATTGCTCGGAATTTAACATTCGCTCTTACTCTTTGATTTCCATGAATTATTCTGAAAAAAAATTTAAGTCATACGTTATTTTTTTATGTTTGGAAAAAAAAGATACTTGGGAAAACCTGTGATAGAATTAGGTTGAGAAAGGGTTCCACTATGTAAAATTAATGTGGCATCATGAAGTGCTTCATTGAGAGGATTTTTAAAATAAACTACTCCAGAAACTGCTTCTCCAACGGTAACTGTATCTTTTGCTTCGATTCTTACAGCAGATCCAGTAACTTGAAATTTTTCTTCATCATAAATAGATTGATGTGTTTCGTCAACATATGCTGAAACAATAGCAGAAAGTTCTCGCAAATATGCAACATGCTTTGCATATTCTGAAATAGATGTCTTAAATTGATATCTGTTTCCTTCTCTAGGTGCTAAGTCAATTTTATCAGTCACTTGATTGATTCTACTTGATTCAGCCCCAGTATGAAATTGTGTTACAAGTACAACGGAAAGATGAATAATTCGTTGTTGATCGGATAAATTTTGTATTTCAACATCGATAATTATAGGAGAACCATATTGAACTGTATTGATCTCTGCAATATTAATTTCGACATCATTTTTAATGTGTTTGTCAATATCTGGTCCATAAAGCAAACGAATTTTTTCATTTCTCTCTGCAACACCTGCATTTTTTATTGCACGAATATGCATTTCTCGTTCTTCATTACTTCCTTCCGGCGCTTTATAATTATCTGTGAGATCCATAGGAATTCTTAAATTCCGTGGATTCGGAGTCAACAGTACACGTCCAATTCTATATATATATATATATATTTAGTTTAATATTAAAATTATTTAAACAATAATCTTACTCATAACTATTTGGCCTAAATCTTGTTGTGATAAGTTCTAAACGGCCAGATTTGTTTCGTTTGAAAAACCATCGTACAAGATCCGCATTGACTTCACTATAAACAAAACTTCCATCATAAAGTATCTCAAGACGGCCTTCTCGAATAGCTTTTACTGGTGTTGGACCGCATTGGAATACGTCTAAATTATAACTTTAATATTTCACTATTTTATCAATATGTTTGATTTACTTTCACTACGTTCTTGTGGGGTTGCATCTACCACTTGCCAACCATCATATTTTGTGGAATCCAAATCTGCTCGTCTTGTCCACATTTCTGTCCATACATGAAAATTCCATGTTGTTTCATCTTCATCTTTATTTAATGGTTCAAAGCCTCCATAACTTGTAAGAAGATATTTTCTGTCAACAGTCAGTGATGCATCAGCATCGTGAGCACTTTCAATACATGTCACAGTTCTGCATGGAATTCCAATGGTTCTCAAAACTGTAGAATAACTAAAAATTTTAATTGGATAAAAATATAAACTTCTTACGAGTTACAAAAACATTTGCATAAACCCAACATTGTGCGTATTTTACTGGTTGCTTGCCTGATGAAATAAATTTATCAATAATTTCCTGAGTACCTAGCCATGAAACTGGAGCACGACCACCTGGTGGAAGCACTTTATCCCAATTTCCTTTAAGCAAATATCTATTAATCTGAAAACTAAATTTTGTGGTTATCTTTCTATATTCAAAACCCTTACAGCAAAACTAAGCTTTCTCGCAATTCTTGGAACTTTTCCTCGATCTTCCATTGAAAGCCCAGTAAAATTTCTTATATGATTATTACTCAGTATTGCCAATAAAAACATTGTTACTTTCATAGTATTTTCATCAAACTATAAATTATTTTTTTATATTTAAACTTTAAAGCTTTAAAAGAAAATAATACTTGTGTATGCATCCATGGATTTTGATGGTATGAATAACTACGTTGACCAACGGCAATTCCACTATACCAAAAATCACCTGTTTGATTCAAATATGGATCTCTTCCGTCTCTTTGGGTCATATAAGTTTCATCCTCTGCAAATTGTTTTGTTTTGTAAAGATAACGCCTTTTGGATACATTTTTTATCTTACCAACAAGAAACGGATTACAGATAATGTAAAACATTACTGTATGCATCCTCGAAAAGTATGTTTCATCCATATCGATTGTTTGATATCGAGTTGACCAAAATCCTGAAAGAATTTTAAGTTTCCAACATGCAATTGGAGCATTATGTGGAAATGTTAGACGAATGTCAATCATTTGTTCATTAATTTCAATTAAATCAGCTTTCCATTCATCTGATTTTAATGGGATTTCTTTTGGTGAACGAACTCGTACTCGTTGAACATTTTCATCTTGTTTCCATAAAACTTTTTCTTCAGTAGTGAATTCAAAAACAAGAACCTTTAAAAACTTACTTTAATTGTAAAGAAATAAAACAAATTACCTGAACATCTGGATTAAAAGTGCGCCCAGTTGTTCTTAAACGGATATTAATCGGAAATCCACGTCGAACAACAAGTTTGTCTTCACCTTGCCAATCGTATCTTCTTGTAAAATGCGTCTCCCGATTTTCAAAGCTTTTCAAATCGATCGAACCAATATCCAGTCGGCCTTAAAATTGGCAAAAAATTTTTAAAAATATTAGAAAAACCTACCATTCATTATGTCGATTGGCCCAAATGATACAATTTTGTAAAACGAGAATGTTAGTTTTAACAGTAAAGTTTTTGTTTTAAATTTGCCTCTAAATCAAACGCAAAGAAATATTCGTCTGATTCAGAGTTTTTGAACGAAACAAAATGCTTTCTTTTTTTGTACAATAAAATGCTACTTTAAGGTTTTACGAAAAGAAAAAACAAAAATATAGCAAGAATTATTTGAAAAAATTCAAACCATTACATTTTTGATTTTGATTTAAGCCAGAAATAACTTATCGCATTTTACATAGAGTAAAAAAATTGAAAATAAGTCAAATGAAACATCGTAATTTTATGAATATTATTTTGAAAGCATTTCGGTGAGACATCAAGCAATACGAGAGTAAATTTATAAAATAGGGCAACATTTCGATGGCTAACTTGGAATCTCTTAAAAAATTTTGGAACAGTATTATCTTAATTATGACGATAAATTTTAAAATCAACTTATTGTATTTTCTATTGTAGTTGTTTTTTTCAAAAAAATTTAACGTTTTGTGATTTTGTATTTTGAGAAACTGTAAACAATTGTTTTTAAACAAAGAAAATGTTTATTATTTAAAAATACCTGCAAAACATGAAAATTATAGTACAATGAAAAAAGGCACAATCCGTAAATGTTGTTATTAAGCAAAGCTATCGAAGAAAATGTTATTATAAATATATTGTAAGTTTATAGTAAAATATATTAAAGTCGAAAAGGTATATTGTATAGAGGGAAGGAAGGATGAAGAAAGCTGTCATAACTATGTACACCATTTTAGTAAATCTAAAAAAGGATGTGTAAGCAAAAATTAAATTTCATATTTTTTTAAATGTTAAATTTCATCAGAAAAGGGAAAAGGTAAGTCATCAGAAGATGCTTTTGAAGAAGCCTTTTGATCTGTTGATGGAACTGTCAAGCTGAGAGCTTCCTTTCGTGTCCCACACCAACATGGCGATAAAAGTTGCTAAGAAATTTTCAGTATTTTTTGCCATGTGCAAATAAAAAGGATTTCCTTACCTCATCCATTTCTCCTTCACTTTGTGATAGTTGGCGTAATCTATTAGCAAGAACATCATGAAAATGATTTAAATGGCCTGGTGAAATGACATCCAATACTTGTCGAGCATTATCAAAATATTTTGTATGAAGCTCCAACTAAATTTTATTTCATTTTGTTGTTTTTCTTTTTGAAAAAAATACCTGTGTGTAATCTCCATTCATGCTATCTAAGTATTAGGAATTAAAATACCTATGTGCGGAAGTATTAGGAATTAAAATAATACCTGTGTGCAATGATGCAATTCTCCAGCCTTTCATGGTCAATTCTATTGTGTAGCTGTGATCTAAACAGTACAGTACATAATTGAAAATAAAAAATAACAAATCGTGCCTTCGATTGTTTTTATATTCAAAAAGATTAATTCAAAAGTACGTGGAAGTATTTCTGAAACACTTATGGATTTTACTACACTGCTTAATTCATGCACAGCTGCGATTGCTTCAAGCTCTAATGGACCTGAAAAATAAATTTATACTTATGGTAAACATGGTTTTGATGACTGAATGTTTATGCTTACCCCCTTCTGCATTTGAATCTTTTCGCTCACCATTTTCCCGATATTTTTTACGATTTATTGATGCAATATCTTCTAAAGATATTGGGGAACTAAAAAATGAAGAAACAGAAAGCATTTTCTCTTAAACAGATTTTTAAAAAAATATTTTTTTACCCAATATTATTGAGACCAGCTTGCATTAAAAGTTGTTGAGATAATTTTTGTGGTGTTAAACACATATTTTCTCTTTCATCAATTGAAAAGGGAAATTGTGGTGTTGCTTGAGGAACAGGACTATGTGAACGACTGCTTTGGTAGATGTGAGCAGCTGATTGCCATCGAGCAGAGCTAGAAAAAGAAATGAATGGAAGAAGAATGGGAAGAAGATTAGTAACATAAATAAAAGCATAAAAATAAATTGTGTTGTGTAAAGAGCTTGATAGTCTTTAACTTACTCTTGTTGTCGATAAAGGGGTGAAACACCAAGTGTGTCTGCCAAAAGGTTTGCATTTGGTCCATTTGTTACAGGTGTTCCACTGATTATTGAACTTTCAGTTCCAGGGGTAATTTGTGGACAATAACATGAATTATTTGGAGTGAGGGACATTTTTGTTGTTTATTTCTTTTAAACTGAAAAAATACAAACAAAATCAAAAATCAATTTATTAAAAAATAGGGGGCAAAGAAAATTGATTGGCTTAACTTTCGGGAGAGAAAAAGTGCTTCTCTTTCTGTTTTTTCTGTGTTATTAAAAAAACGGGTAAAATACTATTCTCGCGTTGAGAAAATGTTGTTTTGTTTTTTATTATTTTACCCGAAAGTTGGAGAATAAAAAGGGATGACTCTTTCTATGATAGCAAAACAGAGAAAAAAAGCGACACTAACATTGGGCCATCATGTGGGAAAGAAAAAAGAAGTTGGGAAAAGCCGTTGAACGCACGTAAAAGTGAAAGACAAAGTTCACATTTAACAATAATTTTTTTGTCAAATGCAAACAAGAGAGAGAAAGAGCAGCACGAACATGGCCCCAATAATCATAAACAATTTTAAAAATGTCTTGTTTTTGATAGATTACTATGTGTTGATTAAAAATGTCAAAGAACAATGAATATCTTTTATATTTGGCTACATTTTGACAGGATACGGTAGCCATGGCACAAACCAAAGAGTTTTCAAACATGACGGTCAATATGTTTTAGTAAATCCCTCATTCTCGTTAAACAGGTGCCTTTTATAAAACAAGTGCAAGCTTTTAAAATAAAAAATTAAATTACTTTTAACAAAAGAAAATAGAATTTATATATTTGAAAAAACAGGCGACTTGAAAGCTTGCAATTTTAAATTTATTTTTAAATTTTTATTTTTGCTAAAATAAATCAAGTTTTTGCATTTAAGGCACGTCAACTTTACTTTTATTTCGTCAAAATTTTTTTCTCCCTTTCTTATATTATTATTCTTCTTCAAGCAATAAAGGATTATCACATGTGGCTTAATCTTCATCCGGCTACGGCGTCAATTTTGGTGCTTTTCTTATTTAAAGAAAAAAATTCATATTTTTAAATAAAAACATTTGAAGGATGGCAGAATCTTCAGGACAAACAATTTTTTGGTAGGTTTTCAATTCAAATTTTTTGAAATTTATTAAAACAAAAAAACAATACAATTTTTTAGGAATGAATTAACACCGAACGTTAAAATGCTATTTGTTTTTTCATTGCAAGCTGTTTGCTTAGGATTTGATTGTACATACTTAATTTTTTATTCACATCAGACATATTCGGGTTTACCATTAAGTTTTGCTATTTTAAGCTTTACTGGTGCTGCATTCCTGGGTACGGTTGCTGCAATATTTATACGGACAAAGTAAGTTCCAAAAATTAAATTACCTAAAAAAGCTTAAAAATATGATCATTAAGTGCTGTTATTTAATCGTTTCACAATAGACCATTTCCGCACATTATATTCATTTATGGCTTTTGAAGAGCATTATTTAATTTCTTTTTGGAATATTTTGCTTAATATATTTTACAAAAGTTTAAAAACCCTTAAAAATTTTGATTTTCTGTACCTCCACTGATAAAAAAAATTTTTATAAACAAATATTTAATTAGAAAGAATAAAAAATAAGCTGTTTTTCTCATTTACAAATTGTATTTCCCGAAAAGCAGTATCATCGTATCATTCTGTTTTCAGAATTAATAACTGGTTGTTGTTGATTATCTTTGCTACAGTAAGATTATTGCTACAATTAGCTTTATCATGCATAAATGTATTTTATATTCCAATATTTTTACTTTTTCTAATTGGGTTTTCATATGGAATAATTTTTTCAACATTGATAACTTTATCTCTGAAAAATGTAAACATTCCTCAAAGGAATCTTCTAATTTCAATAATATATGCTTGCTGTGCAAGTGGAATATTTATATGTTCAACATTAATTTCAAAAAATTTGCATCCAATTGAATCAAAGCGTAGTCAACGTGAACCCTTTTATATTATATACACAGGTCCTGAACTTATTCCAATGGATATTCATTCACGTTATTCATCCCTTATTATCTTAGTCATTTCTTCCGCTTTTCAAGTACATTCATAAATTTTTTTCTTTCATTCATTTTTAAATTTTAGGCCTCTTCTGTTTATCCCCTTTTTACTCTATGGAAATCCCAAAATGCGGAAGAAACATATAATGACATAGGTAATTTTAAATTAATTTTTTTGCATTAAAAAATATGTTCAAATTTTTTAAGCCCAAGAAAGTGAGCATTCAACAAAGCTTTTGTTTCTCTGTTCGGTGATTGGTTTTTTTACAAATGCATTGTTTCATATGTTTCCGTATTTCATTTTTTCATATAATCGTGGAGAAATGATACCACTCTATTTTATTGTATTTTCTGTAAGGCTATAAAAAATTGATTGAATTTACCTGACCCACTTCTGAGTTTTGCAGGCTTCATTGTGCATTGGAAGAATTGTGTATACTGTAATTTGTCGTCAAAATGAACATAATATTATTCTTTCATTGAGTTTTGTAAGTTTTCTGTTTTTCTTAACTTATAACAAAAAACTGCTCCACTCCGTACTTTTCGAAACAAGAAAGTCAAAAACCTTGTAACAATAAATGGCAAAAATGGTTAATCCTAAAACCATAATGATATTTAATAGTGCTTCAAAAAATAATTATTAATTTTATTGCAAAAATGAAATTAAAAATTTCCTAAAATGAATCAGTCTTTCATTATTACCTGCAAACTAATCTATTTATTTAAAAAAATAGCTTAATTTTATTTTTAATCATATTCGCCTCCATTTTAACTTAGCATTTTAATATAATATTTTTCTGCAAGTGTAATCCATTTATTAATATTAATTATGCATTCATCTTTTAAAGGTCCTTTGTGGTGTATCTGTTTGTGTTTATTCATTTGAACCTGCTCGATTAATCTCAAGTGCATTATATGGCTTTGGATTTTCCATGATTCTTCCGTCTTTAACATTATACATTGGACGTCAATCACGTAAGTTTGTTTTTTTTTAAAACATTATATTTTTACACAGAATTAATTTACAGAAAATCATGTAAACATTCTTATAAGCGGCTTTTTCTTAGCACCATTAGTGTCACCATATTTTTTAACATTGGTAAACAAATATTTGTTGTTTTTTTTTGTAAAAAAGTTTTTTTTATCTATTTTTAGACTCTTAATACGTTTGGGCCACAATTTTTTACATCAATTAACTTTTTAACTTTAATTATTACAGTATTCTTTTTTGTATGGTTGCTAAATGTTCAATCAAAAATGGATAAACCAGAAGGTGAAAGCATGCATATTGAAACCGTTTAATAGCTAATAAAATATATTTAGGGCAACATTCTGCTAAGGTATGGAGATTTTTTCGAGGAGAGGGAGCATTGAAAAGAACAAAATCTCTTCGAAAATTCATTGGCAGTATTCGGGGGAGTATACGTGGTCGACGATATCGTCGGATGCAAGGCGCTGCAAGCCCACTAAACGGTGCAAGTCCAACTCCTACAATACAACTAAATTCACCTAATCGTTTATCCCCACATACATGTAAAGCTCGAACGTATCGTTCAACACAAAGTAGAATAAAAAAACCAAGAATTGAAATTGAAGATGAAAGCTCTTCGGGCGCTACTGTATCAACTCCAACAAAATAATTTTTTAAAATAATTTATTTTCAATTAATTTTAAAGATGTAAACTTTATTTATAAATTACAAAATACTTGTATTTTTTGTTTTATAAACTTGTACAAAATAGTTAATAGTTTTAGTTTTTAACGACCCTTTCCAAGTCCGCTGTAAAATGGAACAAATGGCATTTGATTATCAGAGTTAAAAGCAGAATAGCTGCTTATCTGTGGTTGAATGTATACTGAAGGAACTTGATCTAAAACGACAAAGATTAAAATACTGGCCTGGCTAAATGTAATAAAATATTACCATTTGATCTCATGGGGCGATCAAATAAATCGCTGTATCTATACATTGGTCCCCAAGTACCGTATGAAGGACTTCCCATATCAATATTTCTAAAGAAAACATTATATATGCATTACCTTTTTTTTTAAAAACTTACGTATAAAAATCAGTACCATATGGCTCTCTCGCATAAGTTGGATACAAAATTTTTCTTAAATTTGGTAAAGTTTCGTCACCTACAGTATCTTCATTAAGGGTTGATGAAGTTTTAGGCACAGTTTTTAGCGGTTTACAAAAGATTAAAGTTGAAAAAAGAAATACAAGAATCACTTGAAAAATTGCCGTTTTCATATCAACGCTTACACACAAATTTTCAGAAAGTATTCTAAAAAAGAATATGAAAAATGTACTTTACAAATTTCATGCAAAATAAGGGAATGAAAACACGAAATATTTATTGCTTACGCAATCGCCACCCTCTCAACTAATTTGACCAAATCTTGACTTTATCTCTCTTGGGGGTGGATATGGATATGCATTATCCACCCCTACTTTCATCAGCTTTTTAAGTGGTTTAAAAGGGAACAAAATACAAGAAAAGAGATAAAAAGAAAAAGTTGAAAATAGATTAACGGCAAAAAAAGGATGGGAGGCACTTTGTCAAACCCACATGCATTTTTGTGGTCAAAAAATGAAAAAAAGAAAGATGAAAGCAAGTAAGTAAGTTGGTTTTGATGACAGCTCAAGAGAATAGAGGAGGTTATGATGATGGCGGTTTTTATGATATAAATCTATTATAAAATACATAGAAAGTTTAATACATTATCTGTAGCAACATTTTAGAAACGAAACTATGAAAAAATGTTGTTATTAAAACAAACACAGAATTGGAGAATGTTGACTAACACATGTACTGACGCAAAAGGAAGCAAATGGATGGAATTAAACGTTACAAAGTTGAAAAGAAAATGTGAAAACGAAAGGTAAATTACCAATTAATTTTATAGCTAAAAGTTTAAGTTCATTTTTTGCCTTTAAAGTATGAAGAAAAAAATGGAAGAAGGAATGTTATAAATACGATCACTGGTCAGCTTTAAATTAGTATTGAAAAACGTTAATATTAATAACAAAAATGTTAAATTGGTTGTTTGCGAGGGAAGAAAAAATAAAACAGAAGAGGCGAGGGGGCGAATTCATTTTTTTCATAACCAAAACCGATTAAATAATTTTTCAATGCTTTTATCTGCTGTAGTAAAAATGACTAAAAAATTTATTCCTGCATATTGACAACAAAAATGCATCCCAGAACAAGTGAACTAAAAAATTATAACATTAAACTTTAATAAAGTCGAGTATTGTAAGTCCAATGCAATCATAAAAATAAATTCTGCTTTTGCCTTTTTTTATAAAAAGCGAAAACATATTAATATAAATTTTGGTGGTGGCTTGTCGCCAAATAAACTTAATTATAAAAACGAAGAAAAACACAACAAATTTGACAAAAAAAATCATATTAATAAATATTAGTTGTTTATTTTTCTTAGAATTTTTGCTCCATTTTTTATAAACAGGTGCTAAATTTGTCACAGCAGTTTTTGAGCATCAAAACATTTCCTATGAATCTTGACAAATTATTTTTTATCCTTATTGCACAAAGATGATGTCAAATAAAAAAGCTTCAAAAATGCATTTCCTCATTTTGACTGAAGAATGTATATGTGTATTTTAGGAAATAAGCACATTATTACAAATTGTAGCATTTTTCTATGTAAATCATATTTTTATATCCAGCTCTATTTTGCCTTTGTGCAAGAAAACGTGACATTACTTCCATTTTTGACAGTAATAAAAAGAATAACTTTGAGGATATTTAGTATTTTTTAGTAATCCGTGTAACGCAAAAAAGCCACTGAACTCTTTGTTTCAAACCCGGATACCCGTTGCTTCCCTGATAATTCATGAAAAAAAGTTTATCATTCCTGCTTTTTTGTACGTTAATTATAATCCTAAATCAATTGGAAATTTTTGCAATTTTCGCAAAAGCGTATTTAATTGATAAGATTTTTTGTGCGTCAAAAACTACCGTAGACAAATGCGTCTCTTGAAACAGTGCCTATTTGACAAAGCAATGTTTCTATGAAGGAAAAAAAACCATTTGTATGTACAACAAAAAATAATTTATATGTTTATGTGAATGCAAAGTTAAAAGACTATGTAGATGTACAAAAATCTTGAGCAGCAGCATTAAAATCAATATTTCTGAATGTAGTTTTTTGATAAAGAACAATTTGTGTTTTTTGATAACTTATTGTAACTGGATATGATATCCCTGCACCAGTATCACCATAATGAGAAGCTGCATCAAATGAACACGTATCTGTATCATTTAATGAAGCCGAATCGTAATAATGTCCATTCAAATTATTGTCACAAGAACCAAACCACCAGCCACTAAAATAATCTTTTGTAACAGCTTCTGCAAAAGACGGCTTCAAAATATTTTTAATCTTACCCTGCTCCAATTGCCGAAGCACATATAAGTTTATCAATGCCATCAGCATTAAAGTCATTATAAGTTGAAAAGGGAGAATTGTTGTCTGCTTTTTGTGTATTTGTCCCAAGTGCCAACAATCTACCAGAAGAAGCTGTAACAGATAATTTATAATTCGAAGTATCGTCTCCAACGACGAAAGTCTCATAGTTTTCTACAAAAGGCGTTGTTGTTCCGCAACAAGTTGTAATAACTGCAGAATATTGTGAGGCGGTTGTGAATGCATGAATATTATCAAGTCCAAGCCAATAGCTGGTTGTTGCAGTGCCAAACATGACCTTATAAGTTGCAATATCCATGGAATCGAAGTTTACACTGCCATCAGTTCTTCTAAAAGCAGATTCAGTCAATTTTCTGTTAGGAAGTCTATTTAACTATTTAACCTTTGAATAGCAGTACCACCTATACCGTCACAATATACAGTCACTGAATTTCCGCCAATGGTAATAGCTGTTGGACCTGCTACTGTAACAGTAGTGCAATCAGTTAAAGACGTCGCTTAAAAATTACTGGTTTAAACAATATAAGAAATCATAACATACGTGATCCGGTACTTCCACCAGTTACAGGTGAAGTTGCAGAAGTTGGTGCACCAGTGGGTTGAGTTTGTACTTTTACTGACCAATTAAATTTAAAACTATAATTTAATTTTGGGACTTTTTTTCATTCAAATAAATTTCGTACCTAGTAATTCGCGGTAGGTCCGATTTATCTTCTGAGCCATCTGTACCTCCTGTAATACTCCATTGAACTCTATCTATTTCTTGATAATGTGTTCCATCAGCATTCCAGATAATCATTTTAATAGAAAAACCAGTAAATTCTCCGAAAAAATTAAATGTTGAGGGATTATACCATCCACCGTAATATGCATTAGCATCAAATGTAAGATCATTTGTATTGTTTCCAACTCCTAGATCAATATAACTTCCAATCACACATTGATCAAAATCATCATTTGCGCTGAAATAATAATTATGCATCCACATTTAAGCTGACTTAACTAACTATTCCAATGGTTCAATACAAATTTTTGGTCGAGGAAAACATTTAACGCCTAATCCACTGAAGGGACTACAAAGATCGCCACTTGGATTAAGATTTCCATCTACTGTGAGACTAGTTAACACAATTGTAAGTTGGAAGTCTGCTGATACAATATTCACAAGAATAAAGGCCTAAAATTTGAACATATTTTAAAAACAGCATGCAAGCTAAAATATTTACCGTCAGAATCCTGCAGTTAAAACCCATAAATGACATCGACATCTAAAGACACAAATAAATTAAAAAAATTACCGAAATAATAAAAAGTGGTAAAATAGGTAAAAAAGGTTATAACCAAAATTATTCAAATTTTTAAGTAATTAATATTGGTAAAATTTATTAGATAAAAAACAAGTGTAGTTAAATCAATTAATTATTACAAAAGTTCGTTGTCGTTGGAACACCATTTCCATCTGCACGATATACAGCCATTCGAACTCTTGTTGCTGAAATCCAGTTAAGGAATTCACCAGATCCAGAAAGTGGTCCAGTGTTGAGTTCAATTCCGGAACCAAAGCCAGTTGAACCTCTGGCTACCCTGAAATAAAATAATACAAGTCAAATAAACAAACAACAATTTACGCTTGATCAATGGTGCATTGTTTTGGTTCATCCCAGATATTACTAGGCGAAGGGTTAGTTAAACTATAATAATGCCCATTCAAGTTGTTTGAACATGAACCAAACCACCATCCACCAATATTGCCTTCTGGATTGTCTGCAAAAGAAGAAGCTGAACAAATTTGTCGAGGAGAACCAGTATAAGATTGATTTGTAGCAAATTTCATGCCGAAATCTCTTGGAGGACCTTGGCTTAAGCCATATTGTTGATTGTGGTCTGCTGTACCTTGAAGTTTGTATCCAGTGCTGGCATCGCCAACCTAAATAAAATCTGAAGTTTATGTGATGATTTACAAATTACCTTAAATGAATTATAAAATTGTCGAGCAGTGACATTATTTCCACAGCAGAAGACAATTGTCATATTATATTGAATGTTTCTGCCAGTTGTCAATAAGTTCATATTATCCAAGCCTAACCAGAAATGATTTTTTGGTCCTGGTGTACCTATAGGAGTTTTAAAATCTTCCATTTCAAGCATATCAAAATCTGCATTTGCAGGATCTTCTCCTCGGCTTTGTATGACTGTTTGTGCAGTATTGCCTTGAACTTCGCAATAAACTATTACTTGTTTATTTCCAGGAAGTACAATATTTTGAACACCCGAAGCATTAATAAGACCTTTTTTAAGAGCATCTTCACAATCATCTGGTAAATTAAGAGGTGTGGTAGTTGGTATTGTTACTGGTGGTTTAGTAACTGGTGGGAATTCCATGTCACCGCGAACAGTCCAAGCGTAAAGAGTTCTAGAAAAAAGCATTTGAAATGAATTTTAATAAATTCAAAGTAGTTTACAATGTGGGATCGATTGTATCATTAAGCCTGGGATGAGAAACATATGTAAAATCATCAACTCTCTTAGTATCAATTCTATCTGCAATAATATTATCAATCAGTTCTCCAGTTGTTGCTTCTCTGGCTTCAACACATAATTGAAAACCCTAAAATAGAATTCAAAATGTTTTATATTAAATATAGCTGAACAAACATCATAGACGCCATCTTGATTGAAAATTTGTGGATTTTTCCAAGCTCCATAAGCTTGTTCAGCGAATAAAATTCTGTTAGAATTTGAAGTAACATTTCCTAAGAAAATTGTTGTTGTTCTGTTATTATTACATGGATCATCGCTTCCCCTAAAATTTGTTCACTATACAAGCGAACGATTACTGTATCATACTTTGGCGTAAAATCAACTTTAATAGTTAACTGAATATTGCATTGAACTCCTGCAAACCAAAATGAACTACAATGATCTCCACTAGCCAAAAATCCTTGACCATTATTAAATTCATTCAAAAAAATAGTTAAAGAAAATTCTGAAGAAACATATCCCAATAAAAGGATAAAAATCACCAAACTTTTCATTATAAAAGTATAAAAAAAAGTTTGACGAAATGTAAAGAAAATTTTCTGAAAAAATAAAATAAAGAATGTTTTAAGCGGGCAATGTTATCAAAAAAATGTCATAAAAGCTTATTATTCTTAATCTAGGTACTTATTTTCTGGGTGTGGTGTCTTCCGTCGTTTTCAAATGCTTAGATAACCGTTCTTCGTGATTCCAAATATTTAAGTGTTTTTTAATTTATAGATTAAACCGCTTGCAGTAAAATGTTAAAATTGCAAAAACATGGTTTGTTCTTGCTTTTTAAATTCAATTTAATGGGTTTAAAAATATTTTGCACACAATTAGACCAAAGCATCAAATTCTTTTCTTATCAATGAAATACTTGAATACGTATTTTCCCAAACAAAAAACGCAAACAACGACGTAAAAAATGATATTATCAAGAATGCATAAAAAACAATTGATGAAGTTGTATATGAATATCATAAATTTCTGCAGTATTAGACAGTAAAATCGATCGAAGCAATGTTAAAAGTTTGAAAGCGTTTTCCACGTTTCCCATATGCAATTATAATGTAAATACATAAACTGAAGTTTTTTAGTCAACTTTATTTTAGAAAACTATTTTATTAATTTTTTAAATGAAACAAGTCGAGTGTTACTGTAATGAATCATTTTATAAAAAAATAATGAAATCAAAACAGTTTTATTACTTTATACTCAAATTGTAATCTTTATTAAAGAGATTTATTAGCTGTTTTTCAGCTAATCATTATAGATTTTTATATATTTCTTTTGAAAATGAAAGAAAAAATGCTAAAATCAAGAAATTATTCTTTTAGAAATTGCGAACTATCATTAAAATGCTTAAGCAATATGTATCTAGTAAAGTACGGTAACACAATTTTATCAAAATGATGATCATTGTTTTTGTCTCATCTCGAGTTACATGTATTGAAATAAGAAAAGAGTTGTTTATTTTACTTTTATCAATTTTTATGTTTTTCTATAAGTAGTTTTAAATAAATAATTTAAAAAGAGTACTGTATTTTTATAAAATGGCACAACTATTTTTTGCAACTTCTTTCTAAAATTTTATTATTAGAACATTTTTTATAAGTTGTTTTTTTTTTATGTTGCTGCTACTTTTTTTCTTACCATTTGCAGCAATGTTAAACCATTTCTTAAAGCTCTTCTTTCATCGCTTACTATTTCATGTTTTATACACTAATTATAAACGTAATTTTTTATTTTCATCGTGCATTATTTTACTTGCGTTTCATTTTTTATTCCAGTTTTAAATAAAAATAAAGAGTTTAATTCATTTGTTTACGGCTTTTCTTGAGAATAAACATCACACGCAAGCTTAATATAAAGATAATGCTAAAAAATTAATTGTTAAATAGAAAAATTTGTTATTATTTATCCACATAAAATGGCTGCTTTATGTAATTTTTTTTTCACAACTGGCTAAATTTAAAAAGTCTTGCGACGAAAAACAAAGATCGATTATTGGTCTCCATCTATTGCCAGTGCTCTAATGTTGCTCTCTGTTCTCATGAACCTTTTTTTGTCTCATATCTTTAATATATGTATTTCTCCTAAAAAAGCTTTGGAATATATCATTGATTGAATAAAGCGTTTATAATAACTTTAAAGTTCCTTTACATGTTCTATTGCTTTTACATAATTTTTAATTTGTTATAGATTTTAGTTCTTCGAAAGTCTTGACAAAATGGGCATCTCAGATAATGATGTACAAAAACAATTACGCCACATGATGGCTTTCATTGAACAAGAAGCAAATGAAAAAGCTGAAGAAATTGAAGCCAAGGCTGAAGAAGAATTCAACATGGAAAAGGTGAGTCATTAAAATAAGATTAATTTTTGAGATAAAGCTTTCAAAATTATAGGGTCGTTTGGTGCAACAACAACGCACAAAAATTCTCGAATATTTTGAGAAAAAAGAAAAGCAGGTTGAACTTCAACGTAAAATTCAACGTTCAAATATGCAAAATACTGGTCGTCTTAAGTGTTTGAAAGCTCGGGAAGATCATTTACGTGGTGTTTTAAATGAAGCAACTAGCAATTTATCAAAAATTTCTGCTGATAGTAATCGTTATCCATCAATCTTGAAAGGACTTATGATGCAAGGTCTTTTCCAACTTCTTGAAAAGGAAGTACATCTTCGTTGTCGTCATAAGGATGAAGAACTTGTTCAAAAACTTTTACCTGAATGTCTTTATGAATTGCAACAAGTATGGGGTGATCGTTCTAATGTAAGTTTATTATTCATTATTTTTAAATGTTTTATAATTGAATAATATAGGTTAAAATTGATACTGAACATTATCTTCCTGCTGAATGTGCTGGTGGCGTTGAAATGTATGCAAAAGGTGGAAAAATTAAGGTTACCTCAACACTTGAATCTCGTCTTGAACTCATTGCTGGACAAATTGTGCCGCAAATTCGTACTGCCCTCTTCGGACCAAATCCAAATCGTAAATTCTTTGATTAAAAATTTGTGATGATGATTATTAGCAACTTATCGAAAGCTGATTAGAAATAAGAGAAAAAAAGAGAGATATATATGGCTTTGTTTATTTTTATATACTATTGTGAAGGTTTTTGTTTCACTTACTTATTACCTTTTTTTGTAACCGGCTGTAGACGAAAATTTGTATTATTTTAACCTATATAAAAAATCATGCGTATTATTATTAACTAAATTTTCTTTCTTCTTTTATTGTTTTTTGTGTTTATCATTCCAAATCTTTGTTATGCCTTGATTATCCCGGCTAACTTATTATTATCGTTTGTAGTGTGCTCAGAGTAATATATTATACTGTATAAGCAATAAAAAATATATGTATTTTTAAGTCCTAGAAAATGGAGGGGTAAAAATTCACAATTAAAAAACGTGAATCATGCGATTTTTAGTCAGTTGTTGTCAAACAAAAAATTTGAAAGTAAAAAAATTCGAAACAAATTTTCGATTCCCTTAGGTTAAAATAATCAGACATTAAAAGAAAAAGAAGTATTGATTTTGATTGATTCATGTTGACAAAGGGTATTTTATTTTCATTTTGTTTTGCATGCTTTATTCATATCACTTTTGGAACAAATTATCGGATATGGTGTTATACGGGATTTAAATATGTCATAGGACAAGAAGAGAAGGATGATGCTCAAGAATGTACATCTTTACTTGGATTGGATAATTATTGTTACAGATTTACTGCAACTGCTTCTGTTGAAGAAGTTGTAAAATTGGGATGCTCAAATGCTATATGTATGGTAAGATTTTTACTTTTTTAAGCAGTGTCTATTTTTATGGTGAAAGAGCACGTCTTTTTTTCTTCGATGATTTGTTATTTTCTCGTTTGATGTTGTTTGTTCAGTGAAATGAAATGACAGCAGATCCAGTTTTGAAAAACTTGATATATTCAAATTATGCTCTAAAAATGAATGTTAAAAGTGGTTACTTAAAAAATTTGACAAAATTTAAGGCATATATTCGTTATAAACTACCAAAATAGGTTACTGTAAAAAAATTCTCCTTTAATGCTGTTTTTTTAAAGTTGCTTGTTTTGATCCTCTAATTTACAAATATTTTAGGGTATCGGAAATACGTGTGCCAAAATTGATTTTGCTGGCGTTCATGGAACAATGTGCTGTTGCAATGAACACAGTTACTGTAATTCATCAGCAATAACTTTCACTTTTCCTTTTTTGTTGATTGCATTTTCCTTTTTTTCAATTTTATTTACGATATTCTAAAAACTCTATAATAAATATTAATAATAATTTGATTTGAATGTCAGAAAAACGTATAATAACGAATTAAAATCCAAATTTCTTTTCTAACGTGATTTTGGGATTGATGTATCATGCAATAATTTCTCTCTTTTTTCTCTGTTCATGAGAAAATGCCGAGGATAATAAATAATGAAAGAAAAAAAAGATTAAAAACGATTAAAAAGATGCTTGCTGTAGCAGCCTTTTTTATTAAAGAATAAAAACTATAAGACTTGAAAGGTTTAATTTCGATCCGATCAAACTAAGCAAAGACGACTGGTTGTCTTTTTCCCCTTAGGGGGTAGCAGTCAAAGGATTTTCTGGATGTTTAATGAAAGAGAAAATTTGTGAATTTTACAGATATCTTTACTTCTTTCGTTTTTTTAAGTGTAACTCTTGAGATAAAAAAAGAAGTCTTTTTTGCAATAAAATATTCAAAGTCTTTTTTTTTTATTTCTAAAAAACGTGTTTTGTTGTTTTAAATTAAATTAGCCATTTTTGTTTCAGCAGTGATCGTGCTAAACGTGGGTTTTTAAAATCTATACAAAGTCATCATAATTTTTTGAATAACTTTATCTTTTTGGATAGATTATCTATTTCTCTCATACATTCAGAATCAGGATCAAAATTGATCTCTGAAATCTGTAGGCTTAATTGCTCTACAGTAATATGGCAGAGACATCAAGAGAAGTTCAACAGGAACCCCAAAAAGGTTCTGTAAGTTTTATCAATGGCAATTCAAGATTTATCGAACTTTTCAAGTATTATTTTTACTTTTATTTATTTCCATTTTATACTTTTTCTTTTAAGATTAACCCCAACGCCTGTTTTCCTTCTTGGCTTCCTTCCACCACTTTCTGGAGCACTTTTATCAATCGCAATTGCTTTAATCTTCCACAACGCTGAAATAAGTAATTATAATTGGCAATGCGGTGTAAGATTAAACAATAGTATTTTAAAACATTAAAATAAAAACTTTTAGAGAGCACGATTTCCATCACTTTCAAGAATTATCAATCTTCCATTAGAACGAACTATATGGCAGATTTTAATATTTTCTCACATTCCTATTAGAGTTTTAGAAGTTTTTGCAGGATGTAAGCTTTCTATTTTGCTATGACTGGGGTGCGAGTTGGAGGACCTTGTAGGATTATCCTTCAAGAGTTAGAGCAATGCGCAAAGGTTTGCGCAGCATTTTGGTCAAAAACATTATGGGGACCATTTACTTCAAAATAATCGGGCTATTTCTATTTGATAAGCGTTTTTTAAAATTCCAATAGAAATTATGCGGTGCAATGAAATTTTTCAACTATTTTTTAATTGATCCTCTGGCTGTGCCCAAGGGTAGATGCTATTTCTTTTATTCTAATTCATTTGTATTTAGTTATTCGATTCAGAAGATTGTTTAATGTTAATATTGATAATCCGAAATCAAAGCGATTTTATGAATTTTGTCGATACATTTATCTTTTTGTTGGATTAGGTGAAATATTTTTCCTTGGTGCACTTTCAATTATTGGTGAAAGAGAAAATATTAAAGTTCATGTAGTAATGTTTTATTTATTTGGATTTTGTGGAATTATTTTTTTTATTTCAACAACTTATTGTCATCGACAATCACTATACTATATTAAACCTTACGTAAGTAATTTATGAACAAGCAAAATTTTTCATCAACTTTTAAAAGATATTACAGTATCCAAAATTTTTACTACTAATCAAACTTTCAGGGTATTCTAAGTTATCGATTAAAACTATTTTTCATGTTTTGTTATGTTGCTGCCATGCCAATATTAGTGACAGCATTCTTATTATATTGGAAGAAATGCATTACTTTAGGCATGTCACTTCCTGATATTTTACAAAAAAAAACCAAATTATTTAGGATACGATATTTTTGCAATATGTGAATATTTGGGTGTACTATTTAATATTGGATTTCATGGTGTTACATATTTTGATGTTAAAGATCGATTGGTTTTGAGTATACGAATGGTTGAGCCTTTAGAATTATCGTCAACAGAACAAAAAGAAGAAAAAACAAGTTCTTAGTTTTATTTGTTATTATCAAAAATTTTATTTAAAAGATAAATAGTTGTAAAAGAAGATGATGTCGAGAAAATTTGTAGATGCACTGGTGTTCTTTCAAACATGGTAATATTTATTTATACAGTAACTTTTTCGCTTATTCCCTTTTACATCATCAGCTTTGTCGGCACTAAATTTTTCTATTAAAGAGTTTTATGAATTAAAGTTTGGCAACATTTAAATTCCAAATGAATATAAAGCATGAACAAAAATAGCATTTTTTGTGAGCTAAAATCTGTTTCGACCAATATTTACAGTATCATTGTTTGAAAGATATGTTAGAAACATTCCTTAATTATTGCATTTTTGTTAGATTTTACAGTTTATGTGTGTAACTAGTTTTTGGTTTAAAAATAAATTAACTCTTTATTGCTTTACTTTTAACTTAAAAAAGATCATCATTCTTTGTACAGTTTTCGCTAAAATAATTATCATCGTGTTATTATTTGTTTTTCCGATGCTAATAAGAAGAACCCACTGTCTAACATAAAAGCGACCACCATGGCCATCAGAATATTTAGCAATAATGGTGGTTTTAGTTTCATGCAATCGAGGATCAACTTCGCGAAGCTGATAAATCCATGCATGGACAATTTCACCATCTTCTTTTTCAACAGGAAATACATTTCGAGTATAAAATTCAGGATACCCTTCTAGTAAATCTAAGGCAATCATTTTTAAATTATCAACTTCGTAAAGCTCGCCGTGAACACGCTAAAACAAGTTTGCTTAACTTTTAATACTGTAAAAAATGTATCGATCTTACTAAACCCGTTCCTTTGTCAGTAAGCATAAATGGAATATTGTATTTTGAAGCAACAAATAATGAAAATTTGTCAACTGTTTGTGCAGGGCCCAAATAAATGTGTTTACCTGTTTCAGGGTTTGACATAATATGTTCATTTGGTTGACCCTTTTTAAGAGTACCGTAAACAAAAACCAGCTGACAATCTTTGTCTTCCATGATTATCCCAGTCTTAAAATATGAAAATCTTATATTCAAACTTCAAATATAAACAAATATTTTGCATTCTACAGTACCCCATGATTGTTATTAAAAAAATAAATAACCAGATAAAAACTAGATAGTGTTAAATTCAGTAATAAAAGCAAATAAAATCAACAATTTATCTATCGTATAACATACATTCAAAACTAATATGTAACTATACTATATCAAATAAACATTACTGAATTGACATTGTTTCAGGAAATGCACAAAGTTCATTGTATGTTACTTTCATACCAACACCTTCAGGTACTTGACGTTGAAGATATTCGACGAGTGTGCTTGCCGTGCTGCCAGTTACATTGTATACAGAACATTTTTTAATATATGTACGAGTTTCATAATGCAGTTTATACTTTTTATGGACGAATTTTGATCGAAGAAGCCATTCTACCCATCGAACATACGGTAAATTCTCTACTTTTGTGCAATTAATATTTAAATGACCGCAAGCACTCTAAAAAATATGAATAATATATAATAATAATACGAAAAAACAAACCTGAACAAAAGTCATATAAGATTGAAGAACAGCTTTATCATGACCACGAACTTCAAATTCAATTTTCTTAAATAATTTATCCAATTCTGGTTGAGCTGAAGTTGATTGTGTAACTTGAGTTGCCAAAGAACGAATTTGAAGCAAGCTACGAGGAATTCGAAACATTATTCACAGTTTTTTAATTAAAAAACTGTGGTAAATTTGCAAATGTGATTTTGTTTTGTCAGTTAGACACATAACACCAAATAAGCAAATGCTTAAAAAATTTTTTGAAGTAAAATGTTACGGTACACCCGCGTGAACAATAGCTAACAAATATCCGAACAATATTACTATTCACTATTTACAAACTAAGTGCTTGGGTACACCATTTTATATTTAATGGTAAGTCGACAGAAGAACATAAAATAGCAATTATCACAACAAATCTATTTTAAGTTACAATATTTTGTTTCCTCTTTGTTTTTATTGTTATTATACTGTATTTGTTTTTTTTCTGTTTCGGTAATATTTAACAATGTATTACATTCCAAATGAATTGCTTCTCTACTCAGTTGTATCTTCATATTGAAAATTTCCAGAATAATTTTTTGATGAACAGCAAAATAAAGAAATTTTCAGTTTTGAAAAAGATTTTCTGTGTATGCAATAGTCAAAGGCGCCACATTTGAAGTTCTAAACATCTTTTTTAGAATATGCAACAGGTTAGATTCTTTTAATTTATTTATTCGTGTGAGATTAATTTCTTTAAGTTCAAACGGATATTTTAAATAAGCGTGTTTTTAAAAAAAATTGGACGGATGTTTGAAAAAAATTTTAAAAATTCATCTTCTATTTTATAATGATCAAAAAAATATTATGGAAGATCTGCGAACCTCCTCTTTTTCGGTAATTAAAGGAGCCTGCATGTATCCGCCTAGGAGACAGTACCCAAGTTTTCGTAAGTCATGAAAATGTAATTATTAAATATATGGGTTTTAAAAAAAAGATGTTTTATAATGAATTTTACATGGGTCTGCCTAAACTCTGGACTGGCCACTAAACTCTAGACTGGGCTATAAAATAGTTTACAAATGTTTTTTTAAACTTGAGAATTTTCCAAAAATATCAGAGAATCAGATTCCCCTCGATGGAATTCTGTCAAAAATTTCGGATTCTGAATTCCAAAAACTTCTGAATCCAAAGTATTTTTTTGCGTACTTTTTACAGTACTTTTTCATTTTTTTTTTAAAAACCATGCTATTTTTCGCCATAGTTTTATAGACTATGGCGAAAAATAGTTTTTTAAGCATATCAACTATGTACTAATACTTTCTTCTGTAGTGAGTAAATTTTATAGGTATGACAACGTTTACATATATTGAAAATACTTTATATTATAAATTATAATACGTACATTTGTATTTGTTTGGGATAGTTTAGCAAAAAATCATCAAATATTTGCTTGCCCACAAATTGATAAAAGTTTATTTGTGTGATAAAAATGATAAATTGTGCAAATATTATATGAATTTTCGTATAATATATTTTTTTATTTAATGAAAAACATCATTTAAGTAAGGCTTTGATTATATTTAGAAAAAAAACTGTACAAACACGTTTTAAAAGCACCAAAGAAAATATTAACAACCGTTTTTTTATAAAAATAAAACAAAAAAGCATGATGAAAAGTTGAGAAAGAATCAATGTAAACACGTAAATTTGAAGTTTGTCGAACAAAAGATTTTTTAGCGACAAATAAAACCCGGTTTTCTTTTGGTTTTTTGTTGTAACAAATATTATAAGAGATTAAAATAAAAAACAACGAATGGGATAATACTAATCATTTTCTAATTGCTACTAAATTTAATTAAGCGAATACTGAGACGCTTTTTACATTTTTGCCATGAAAATGGTAATCCGTATCTGAAAAAAGAAAATTGTTTTTTATAAAATTATATAGCAATTTTTTCTCTGCTTACTTTGTAGGGACAGGTCTTAAACATCCTGATTCCATGTATTGGAAAAGAGGAAACCAAAATACTTTGCATAAATGATTATGTGGGGAACGATTTTCCTAAAAACATATTTAAGTTTCCGGTCAAATACGAAAAAAAATTGCTTTCTTACTCTTAATGCTGCAATTCCGGCCATTGTATGATATTGCCAAAAAACTCGTGTTGAAATCCAATATGAAACAATTACATCAATAGTATAATGGCCCCGTGAAATTAGTAAAAGAAAAACTCCAAGGAATGAAAAAATGAAACAAATAGAATGTAATATTTTCCAATTGCGTGGACTATCTAAAACCAAAAAACCAACATAAATTCAGTTGTCATTGAATGAATAATTTAAAATTTTAATCTTACATTCTTTAATAAACAAATAACATGTTACTAAGACTACGGTATGCCCACTATAAATATAATCACCACATAATGTATGCTTTCCATTAATTTTTAATCCAACTCCGCTAACAATTTTTAATGCTCGAAATACAATGTTTGCAAAAGTTCGTTGAGGTGTTTCAAAACGTGGTGAACAATAATATTCTGCATCCGCAACCGGGACCTGTGTAACGAACATTGTAATGCATCGGCCAAAATATAATAATGCGCCAATTGTTGCGATCCGTCGTAAAACAATCCAACGATGTCGATGTAAAGCTGTTAAAAGCAATAAACCCGCAAATAATGAAAGCATAAAATATTCAGAATATGCAAGTGCTTGTGGAATGTATGGAGTATGAGCAAAAACTACATCAGGTAAAGGTTTTCCTTGTGGAACAATATCGTGAATGTACGATAATACAATATCATTTGATACAGCTGCAATAAAAAGTAAAAATAATGCAACACCAGCTTTATGCCTTTCCATAGGTAATCTTGTAGAATATGGGACATTTTTTATTCGGGTTTTCGTTTCACTTTCTGTAATCATTACTTCACTATAACTAGGAGGAAATCCACATTCATCATCAGCATCATCCTCTAATAATGGCATTCTACCTTCTTCTAATGAATCAATATATGATGATTCTTCAGAATCTTCATTACTCAATGATGAAGATGATGAAGTTCCTGCACGCTGTGTTGTCATTGTAACAACGGTTGTAGAATTATTATGATTATCTAATGGAGACATCATTGAACCACGACGCAGACGGAGGCGAAGGGTCTAAAAATTTAGAATTTACATAAGCGCTTAATAAACATGAAAGAAACGGAACTTAAAAAACAATTTTTTAAAGGATTAAATGAAGAGAAAATAGCCGAATTTCCGGATTAAATTTCAATGGAAAAAAGTTCATTTTAACGTTAAACTGGAGAAGCAAAAAAAAACAATGATCATCTAGAAAAAAGCAAAAAAAAACATCAAATTTCAAAAAAAGTTTGGATAAAGAGAGCAACAATTTTGCGGGGAAAAATTGTTAAAGAAATGATTAGGAAAAAGTTTGATCATAAGTATTGATAAAAATAAATATTTTTAATGTCTGGGCAACCTTTCGTTTATTTCATTTTTTTTCAACATTTGGCAGATGACGATGATGAATCAAAATAAACGAGTTCTCTCAGAAACTACAAAAGGGCGGTGTTAATAATTGTAAGATAAGTGATAGAAAATTATTGTCAATAAGATCCTATTTGTTTTTATTTCCCTGTCGAACATCCAAAAATAAATAACAGTTCAAACAAAAAACAACAAAACAAAAAAATTTTAAAACATTCAATCTTCTTCTTCTTTCCATCTTTCTCTGTCTTATCTGTTTCGAACAATCATCATCAACATTAATTGGATAAGCATAAAGAAAAAAAGGTGTTGACGTTAATGATTTTTTTGCTTTCGAAAAAAAACTCTTTTTTAATCGCCATAGGGGGTGGTAACAAATAGTTTTAAAAGCATGTCAGTTTGTCGGAAAAAAATGAAGATGAAGAAGAGAAGCGCGGCCCGATCACATGTCGGATGACAAGGCAAGAATAAAAGTACACATTAGTTAAGCAATTTTTTTATATAGATTGAAGACGACGAATCATTGAGAAGAAGCCAAATAATAATAAAGCAATTTTAGTTATAATCAATCAAGAGGCTCTTGCTTAATCTTCCTTCCTTCTTTCGACGATCGAGTTGCTCATCATGCATTAGGTTTTTGGGTTCTTTCTTTGACTAACCAATTTGATTTTCTTTTATTATAAAATAGCATCATTAGATCAAAAGAAATGAATGCGCGCGCGATTTTTCCCCTTGTGGCGCTACGTGAAGAGAGAAAGGAAGAATGAAGCTCGATAGGCCGGTTTCAAATGTGCTTTATTAGAGACGAAAAAAAAACTAGAAACACTTTATTTTTTTGCGATCGATTTAAAGTTTAGTTAGTTCAAAGTTTGACTTTTGAGAAGTTATTTGTCACTTGTGACATCATGAATGATAAGCGCTAAAATTTTAAATTTCAAAACCGCAAAAATGTGATTAAACTTTTGAAAAAAAGACGTTGAAACAACAGCAAAAAAGAAATGAGAAGGCTAAAAATGAATAAAATTGTTTGAACCAATTGTTCACTTTACGATTTTTTTTCTATTTTTGCCGTTAATTGATATTCTAAGATTTTTTGCGCGCAACATTATGTATCAAAAACAAAAGAAAGAAAAATAACTTCAAAAATGAAAAAAAAGAAGACGGGCCATGAAAAGTAATTTATTTTATAATTGTGCTTATTTTTTATTACACCCCCTTTATAAAGAAAAAAATGAATTAACCGCTCATTAATCTCACAAAACAATATTACTTAAAAAACTTAAAACGCAAAAAAGGGAAAACTATTTTTTTAAAAAATTAACAAAAAATATGGGTCAGAAAATGTTAAAACAATATAATGGAATGAACAAAAATGGAAAAACAAGTGAGAAACAGGATAAAATAGTAATAAAAATGAGGACAACAATATTCTTTTTTTATAAAAAAAGATAATGAAAGTATAATCATTGGAATAAAACTACTTAAAATAAAGGGAAAATGGTCGTTGTTTCATTTAAATTAGATGCAATTTTTTATAGTCCGTTACTTGGTGGTATTCAATGGATACAAATGAAAACAGACAAGGATAAATTTCATCAAAAAATAAATGGGGAAAAAAGATGAACGCAACTGGCATTATTTCTTTAAAAGCGCAACAAAAGTATCGAAGAAAAGGAATGATTAGAAAAGTAGAGGGAAAAAAATAGATGAGCAAATGGCATCTTCCAAAAAAACGTATGTAGTTTTTAAGCATTTTGGTTTGAAAAAATTGAATCAAAAAAGAATGAAATAACAAAGCGTTACAGCAGCAGCAACATTTTCTTTTCCTCCCAATGACTAATCATCTTTGTTTATACAAAAATAAATGACGATAATTTAAAAAAAGTATTTTTTTAAACAAAATTGATAGCAGCAAAGTAGTAGGCGAAAGTTTTTAAAAAAACATAAACGAGTGTCAAAAAAAGAACCGCAAAATGTTTTATTTGACAAACAATTTGTAATGGAGAAAGTTCTTTTCTTTTCAGTTCCTCCAAAAGTTCTTGAAAAAATTAAAGAATGTCCTCTACTTGGCAAATGGCCGTTTTGCCTAAATTGAAGTGTTGAAGAGAAAAGTCTTAAGAAAATGGCATGAAAAAAGTGTGCAGTTTGTAACGGTTGGCGTCTGTTTTTTTCCTCTCCCGCAGAAATGAGAAGCAAAAAAGGAAATTTAGAAAACAGAAAGAAGAAGCTCGACCCGCCTTCTCGAGGATTCCTTCCTTGTTTTTAAACATTTTTTTGGCATCGCCTGTTTTTTTAAAGAGAGAAAGCTTTAAGGATTTTGAAAAGCATGAAAGAAACATCTTCTCAAAAACATTCACCATGAAATAGAAGAGAATTTTCTTATGAAATTTTTTGGGAAATAAAATTTTTTAGATAGATTGTAATATAATGAGTTTTTAACAAGGAACAAACTAGGATGACTTTCAAAACAATTAAATGAAAGTTTAAAAAAATAAAAACTAACAATTATATAAATGAAAAGGCCAACCATGTATTGAATAGATTCATATTTCATAAAATAATCAGGAATTGTTAAATAACCAGAATCGTTTCCGAACAATGTAGAATTATCGTAATGTACAGCCGTTGTAAGCATCGTTGTCTTCAACCAAAGATTGTCCAAAAGTAATTAATTTATCATTCAAATTGACACCTGACAAGGAAGTTTTTTGATAAAAAAAATAATAAAATATTTCCGTTCGTAAAAAATAAATGCTATTTTTAAACACAAAAATACATAAATGGCCACCTTTAAAGTTTAAAAATAAAATTAAATTAAAAACAATACAATACTATCAGTGATCATCAAAAATAACAACTCTAAAAACCAGACGTAAAATGAAAAGTCCACCCAGTCAAGTCATCTGTTTTGGCTTGTTTTTAACACGCATTTGTTGTTTATTGTTGTTTCTGGAGGGACCTCAAGGCGGCTCTCCTCTTTCTCTTTTTTTGCTATACTCTTTTTTCATTGATTATTTCGCAACTTTTATTTTTCTTCAACTTTACTTGAAACAAAAATAGCATCATCATTGATCAAAAAATTGTTGTGGAAAAAATAGGTGATTATTTTAATCAATTTATTTCATCTTTTTTTTGCAAAAATAAAAATAATGATAGTTTAAAAAAACAAGAAAAGCAGCAATTGCAATTACATTACACAACATTTAGACGGTGATTTTGGGATATAGCATAATCTTTCTTTTCCAAATACATAAAAGAATCCAGATCGTGATTCCATTCTGTAATGAACTTTTGCAACGGGAAATGCTTCAACGTAATGTCTTTGCTAAAAATAATTGAGATACAAATTTTACAGTAATCCTATTAACTAACCTTTATTACACGACAAGCACCAAGAGATTTTTGTAAATGTTGAGCACAAAATTTTCGACTTATTTCATTTATATCTTTTACTTGAAACTTCTTTAATGGTAAAACCTGCAAAATAAATCATCTCTTAACTGCATCATTTATTTATGCTTCTATTTTAAGCTACCATGGCTTCTTTTTGGGAATTCTTTTATTTAAAAAAGGCACGTCTCTAGCTAGCTCTTTTTTTCGTCGTTTCAGTTTAGTAATGTCAAAAAAAGTTTACAAGGGAAAAAGAAACAAAAACAACAAGTGTATATTATTTTTTGCATACTAAATTAAACACTTACATATGGTTGTGTTTCTTGAAAAATAACATTTCCCGTTGCTGTTTTTAACAGCCTTTCAGGCACTTCTGCTTGTGTATAATACTCTGAATGTTCAACGGTACTATAAATAACAAAATTAGAAAAAAACAATCTATGATATTTTATAATGGAAAAAAAGGCTTACAAGAATATTTTTAATTTAGTAAATGTTCTGACACTTCCATGTCCACCGCATGTATTACAAGTCTTTTTTCCATTTCCTTTACAGTGATGACATTCACGTACACCTCGACCTTGACAAAATAAGCAAAGATCATAATGACCAATTCCAGGTGGGGGAAGTCCTGCTTTTACCATAAAATGTACTGGTGTACCAACAGCATAACTTTGTCGATTTGAAAGAGATGGCCTCATCATTGCAACTCCTGTACCAGGATAACCTCGTGAAGCATCAGACTTTAAAATGAGATTAGTTTAGTTTTAATGAATCAAGAATGCGGATCTTACATGTGGAAATGTGCCAACCATTGGATGGGTATAAACGGCTGGATGTGCGACACCAGCTTTCATTCCGGTGCCACGACAATACGAACATTTATCATTACCGTATCCTCGACAATGAAAACAATGTGTTACTCCATCGGCATTACATAGCGTGCATCCATTTAATCTTGTCGATCCTGGCAATTCAAAAACTTTTGTCTAAACATGATTACTGTAATCTGCTGGTTTATAATGTAATAATACCGAAACTTTAAAGTCTTCATCTGGCGGGACATCATAATCCCATGGATTTGTATTATACAAGCTTGAATTACCACTTGTACTAGCACCAATTTGTAAAGCTAATGGATCACCATGATTTTCAACATATTGCCCAATTGTGTATGCTTCCGTTCCTTCGGCAGTACTCCGAGTTTCCGTAAAACTTTCCAAAACATACTAAAAAAATTAGAATAAATTTAAATGTCAAAAAGTACATTTTCAAAAAAAAAACAACGAAAAAAAGCAGGAAATTATTTTAAGTAAATAAAAGAAAAAAAGCTCACATGATAACAACAAGAATGTTCAACATTTTCAAATATCATTTTATTAATTGCCTTTGCACCAAAAACTTTTCGTCTTTTTGCTTCCACAAGTAATGCATTGCGTAAATCTGCTTCATTAATTTCTTCAACATTTGCGAATTTTCGGTCTTTAATTGTTTCATCTGCAAAAAATTGCTCAAATAATTCAAAAGCTTCAAGATCTATTTCTAATGAAGAAGTTGAATCCCATGTATACATGATGAAAAATAATTTATTATTATTATTTTTAAAAGTTTAATTTAAATATAAATAAATGCTTTTAGCCGCTGCTGCTTTTATTATCCAAAAAGGATTAAATAAATAAATTAATGAAATGGACATTAAAGTGTAATAATACGGACATCCATAATAAGATTAATTGAGACAAATGTCCGATTAAATGACGTTTTAGAGTTTAAAACCTTTAAGTGCAAATAAAATATAATAGAAGAAGAACAAAAGAAAAAGAATGAAGAAGAAAAGAATAACAAACCAGCTCGTTTTTCACTATTATTATCGCCTTCGGGTGGGGGAATAAGGTTAAAAGTTGGCGCAAGTGGAGGGAGTGTGGTTCCTTCATCATTGGTTGATGTTGTCTGTTCACTTGGCCTGTTCTGATCGCTCAAACTTGTCATGTTGCGTAATAATACCTCACGTAACTGCAAAAAACAACAAAATTTCTCTCATTTTTTTACTTCAAATTGCGGGGATAGATTGTCAACAAAGAAAAAATGCATCCACGCGTACAAAACACGCGCAAGGTGAGTTACTTTTTTTCGGATAGAGAAGGCTTTAATTTCACATGTATTAAATGGAGACAGGAAACAAAGCTTCCCTCCCAAAAAAATATATGGGTTATTATTTGTTTCCTTTTTCTTGCTGAAATTTTTGTAGACAGCTGCGCATTTAGAGAAAACTTCTGTTACATTATTGAATAGATCGATTTCCAGCTTCATTTAACAAACAAATGAAAAAAATACTTTTTTTAAGCTGCTTTACGATCATTAAGCACAAACTTGAGAAATGAAAAAGAAAAAAATAGCTGACTCAATTTCAAAAAAGCCACTTTTTGTTTTATCATCAAAAAGAGTATCCCTGAAGAACAAAAAAAATATTTCCGACGGCTTTTAAATTTAGTATTTCGTTAAAAGTGGGTCGAACAATAGTAAGAAGGGCCAAAAATGGCACAAAATGGGAGCAAAAATAGTCGAAAGAGAGAAAAACGTTGGCGGGCGTCACCACATTTCCTCAAGACCAGTTGCCTGCTGACTTGAAGATAGCAGAAATAGAGGGATCGAAAGCCGCAAGCAATGCGACAAAATGAAAGCGTGTGCATTTGCCCTTGCTAGCGTGCTCTTTTCTTTTTCTTTCTTTTTTTAAAAAAACTAATGCTGGAAAGCTTGAGGACGCGCTTCATCGGCATAAAAGCATTCTTTTTTTGCAAGAAAATACTTGCATTTTTTCCTTAAGTTAACATGAAACAGATAAATTTTTCGACTGACTCCTCCTTATATGTTAAAAAAATGGTTATTTATGGATGGCTTACATATCTTTAAAAAATGAAAAAAATTTGTCCCTTGATACTTTTTAACACTAGTCTTTTAACTGAAATAACACGTACTCAGAAATAGCATTTTTACGCAACAAAAAGTTTTGGTTTTTTACTGAAACATAAAACAGATGTCCCAAGAAAGATAAATAAAAATCAGCCAGTTGTTTTATTCTTGCAGTCAAAAGATTAATAAAAAAAGAACATGTTTCATGGAACAAAAGTTCCAGAAAAACCAATTCAAATGGGTACATATAATATGACAATCATAAACATTGAAATAAGGATAAATTTTTATATCAATTTATTCTTGTTGAAGCATAATGGGACCTTCGACTTCAGCTTCACCAACATAAACTTTACGATCGGGATTGTTGGATGGCTTATCTTCTCGAACAAGTAAATATCCTCGTTCTAATAACATAAAACGTGTAGAAAGGGGAATCTAAAATGCATGAATAATATACGTTTATGTATAAATGATAAAATTATCATACATATGGCATTCGTGAACAAGCTTCTGCAACATCATTAGAAGCTCCTTTAATGGCTTCAAAATTCTTTCTAACAAGGTCCATACCAGGAATAGGTTCCAAATGATAATTACATTTTGGTTCTGGCATGGTTTAATAAATATTAATAATGGAAAGAAGATTTACACTATAAGACGGCAACTAATCAAATTTTATAACAATAAAAAATGAAAACTCTTTTTTCGCGCTTCTTTTCCTATCGTTGTTGGCAAAATGTACGCATTGTCAATAATACAAATGAATTAAGGGCAAATGGAAGAAACTAGATTATTAAGAAAACATATTGGGCTGATTTATGTGGAAATGGTCATGGCACTAACAATTAATACCCAGTGCCCAAAGATAACGCATTTGGCACATAACCATTCTTACAGTTTTATTTTTAATTACAGCCAAAAAATAAGGTTAACCAACTCTAAATTTTCTACAGTTTACCTCAATCTCATGTCTCCTAAATCTACTGATCTGCACTTCAAAAACTACATTGCTTCATAAAAAAGTTATCTTAACATTGATTTATTTTCTTTGTTGTTTTTTCCAAATTACAGTAATGATAGTGCATTTTGAATCTTCTTTGAACACTTTACAATTTTGTCGTCAACGAAGCAATTTGATTTGTTACAGTAATCTAATAAAGCATAAATATTAACACTGATATTTTAAATGCAAATCTTTAGGTGAAAAGATTAAATGCAGCAAAAAAAACAGAAAGAAATAAATTCATAAATTTTTTCTTTCATAATTTTTATAATTACAAAAATTAACTCAAAAAACCCTTTACTTTAAATTTTATTTTAAAAAAGTTCACATTTTAAAAGTTTATTTGCCTGTATGCATAAATATAACTGAAAAAATAAATTTGTGCTTTTGAATTTGAATTTAAATTTGAAATTGTTAATGATGAATTCTATACCAATACTGTCGCTTCGGTTTTTGGCTTTATGTCTTTCAGCGCCAAATGAACGAAAGTTAAATGCAGTAAAAATTTGGGGCTGTAAAAAACGATAGAGATAATATTACTTTATTTTTATATAATTAATAAAAATGACTGCTTTAAAAGATGAACCCTCTGAACTTGAAGATAATTATGATAATCTCCATGTAGAACAAAATCGTCGAGGAAAGAAGGCTGGTGGATGGCAGATTTTGGGTACATTATAATTTTGTGATTCAAAGTGTTATGTTTTATTATAATTCTTTTAGGTCTTGATCATCCTGTATTCAAAGCTATTCAAAAACTTGGATTTAGACAACCTACGCCTATTCAATGTAAAGCAATTCCACCTATTCTTGATGGAAAAGACGTTGTTGCTATGTCTCGAACTGGTAGTGGTAAAACAGCAGCATTTGTTATCCCTATGATTCAAAAATTAAAACAGCGCTTATCATCTGGTACTCGAGCTTTATTATTATCTCCTACAAGAGAACTTGCATTACAAACTTTTTCTGTGGTAAAACAAGTAAGGTTTTATTTGATGTGAGTTAAAGATGTACAACATTTGTATTTTTATAGCTCGCTAAATTTACTGGACTTCGTTGTGCTTGTGTTGTTGGTGGTGATAATATGGAAGAACAATTTTCTGCCATTCATGAAAATCCAGATATGTATGTCTTGCACTTACTAAATATACTTCATATTACAGTATACTTGTTTTTAGTCTTATAGCAACTCCTGGACGTTTGCTTCATCTTGCTGTTGAAATGAATTTGAAATTGAATTCAGTTAAATATATTGTTTTTGATGAAGCTGATAGACTTTTTGAATTAGGATTTGCTGAACAGCTTCATGATATCCTTAAACGACTCTCTGAAAGTCGTCAAACAATGTTATTTTCTGCAACATTACCGAAAATTCTTGTTGATTTCGCTAAAGCTGGACTTTCTGATCCAACCCTTGTTCGTTTAGATGCTGATACAAAAATTTCTGAAAAACTATCAATGGTTTTCTTTGCTTGCAGAGATAGTGATAAAACATCTGCTTTACTTTTTCTTGCGCGTAAAGCCGTTAGAGATCAAAAACAAACAATTATTTTTTGTGCCACAATGAAACATGTTGAATATTTTTCTACTATTTTAACTGAAGCAGGATTAGATTGTTGCTTTTTGTACAGCCAACTGGATGCAGCTGCACGTAAAATGAATATTACAAGGTAGGAGTTACATTTTGACTGAACTTTTTCAAATTTTATTCTTGTAGATTTCGTAACAAACAATGTATGTTACTTGTTGTTACCGATGTTGCTGCTCGTGGTGTTGACATTCCTCTTATGGATAATGCCATTAATGTTCATTTCCCTCCAAAATCCAAGCTCTTCATTCATCGTGTTGGTAGAGTTGCTCGTGCTGGAAAATTTGGAACATCATATAGTTTAGTATCTCCTGATGAAATGCCATATGTTCTTGATTTATTTTTGTTTCTTGGACGACCATTAAAACTTGCTGTTGATACTGATGTATATAAAAGTATGGTTTTGATTACTGTATCGATATAATAAACCATAAATTTTAGTTGACGAAACCCTTATGGGTAGTTTTCCCGATGATCTTGTCCATTTAGAAACAGAATTTTTAAGAAATTTGCATGATATTTCAATGGAAGTTAGTGATTTGAAACATAAATCTGATAATGCTATGAAGAAATATATTCGTACTCGCCCACCACCTTCTTCTGAATCAGTTCGTCGAGCCAAAAAAGAATTTAAAACACTTGAATGTGCTCCCCATCCAATTCTTGATAAATCAATTTCAATGTCTGCTGATCATTCAGTACTTCAAGAACTTAGAAATTATCGTCCACAAGCTACTATCTTTGAATTAAATGCAAGTTCAAAATTACCAACTGTCAATATTATGAAAGCAAAAAGAAAGGCTCATCAAAGATTAGTACAAAAGAATAAAAACGAACATGAAAATAGTGATGAATCAGAACAAGAAGAAAGTGCTGATGAAACAGGTGTTATTGAATCTTTTGATAATGTTGTGAAAGTTACGAAACTTGATGTACCTGATAATGAAAATGCTATTAAGCCAGGTAAAGCAAAGAAACGAAAATATGATGAACAAAAAGAACGTGATAAGATGGAACATTATGTTTCATATCGTGCTGCAGATGATGAAACAGAAAAGGGTTATGCTGTTGATAACAATGCAAATTCTTTTGATGCATTAGCTAAAACTTCTAGTGTTGATATTATTGCAGATGATGATAAAGGACTTTATAGAGAAAAGGGTAAAAAGAAATGGTACGTATTATTTTTTGTTTATACTTGCTTTATTTTATTTTTGTAGGGATCGAAAGACCAAGAAATATGTTGGTGAACAAAATGTTAAACGTATTCGTACAGAAGAAGGTACTTTAGTTCCTGCATCTTACAAAAGTGGACGATATGAGAAATGGCAGACACAGCAGAAAATGAAATATCGTAACAATGATGAAGATGCTAATAGTCGTGCTCGTAGTCATAAAAAAGTGTGGCATACAAAAGGAAAGAATGAAAGAGGACCCCGTGATGAGGTCAAGAGACCAGAACAAATTTTCAAAGCTCGTCGAAAGAAGGAACAAATTCAAGGATATCAAGAGCATCGGCGACAAGAGAATCTTAAAAGAAAAATTGGAACTTTGCAAATTAAAAGAAGTGGTTCGGGAAGTTTTAAAAAAGGCGGAAATAAACCAAGCTTCGGTGGTCGTTCTGGTAGTAAATCAAGTTATGGTGGACGCTCTCGTGGCAAAAAGTAATTAATAAATTTGTTTTTCTTTACATTTTTGTTGAGTTTTATTTGAAAAATAAAGTTGTTTCTTAAGTAATCTTTATTTTATCTGATAAATACTGTAGTTTATTACAATATGTGCTATATTTTTTAACAAGTAGTGTAATCTGAAAGAGGGGTTCTCGATGCTACAGTAACAGATTTGTATCAGATAGATTTATTCATATATTTCAAAGGAAGTTAAAATTTTGGATTTGTAAATTAAAAATAAATAAAAAAATATTTTTAATTAATTTTGAACAGCTCCACTGAGAGGAACATCATTGAAACGGCAATGTGTTGTTAAATTTGCACGGCAAGGTTCTGTAATCCATAAATACCATTCACCTTCTTTTTCGTCACGATATTTACCATAGGTGAAATATTTTTGACAAAGTGTATTGTTATACGGTTTCTTTTGAATGACCTAGACAAAGCATTAAAGTCAAATATAAATAACAAAGAATCCTCACGGATAAATCAGCATCTGGTTCACACCCGAGAGGACACGAGAGTCGTGTTGTTGAATTTCTGGCAAGAACATTCCAATCCGTTTGTGGCATTGGTTCCGTGCGGCATTTATATTTTGCAGGATCACGATATACTTTAGCTTTTGGTGCAATTAAAATGCATTGGTCACCTGCACGTTTTGAAGTACAGTCTAATGTTCGTTCTTCTGAAATGTTAGTTACCGTAGTGCAGAACTTTCTTAAAAACATAACTTACCCCAACGAGGCCATTTAAATTCAGCTTCTTGTGAAGCAATTAATGCAATACCGATTGCAAAAATAACACAAAGACGAGCAACCATGACCCTCTACTCTTGAAAAACAGAAATGATGAAAATGACCCATTAAAAGGAGATTTTTAAATCAAACTGGTTACACTTTTTTGTTGCTGTCATATTCGTTTTTGTTTATCATAACGTTTTTTGCGTCCTTTTGAACTAGTTTATTTTTTTGAAAAAATGGGAAAAAAATACAGATAAAAATATCAACAGGAATATAATTAAATATGTTAAGTTTTAAATTATTGAAAAAAGTCTTAAATTATAGTTTTTCATCATTATCTTCGTATTCAAAAAGATGCTTGTTTTGAATGTAAAAAATTCGTGGATCACGAGGAAAACCGCACCGAATTTGAAAGGTTATTGTTGTTTGGATACAATTTCCTGAGCGCCATAAATACCTAAAATATGTTGTGAAAAGGAGAAAATTAAAAAAAATAGTTTTATACCAATCTTGTCTTCGACGTTCAAGTTGATAAGTGAAATGACTATTGCATGCATGATTGTAGTTTGGAATTTTAGCCAAAATTGTTGTTTCGTCTGATTCTTCACAATTCAATCGACAGTATATACGAGTTTTATTTTTCTAAAATGTTTTTATAAGATGATAAAAAAAATCGATGACACTAACAGAATCAACTTCTTCAAAACATCCTGGATTAAGTTCTGCTTGGCGATCTTCCTGTTGTAAAGAGCAGCGAGAAACAGGAAGGCCGTGATTAGTACATTGTAACGTTCGAGTGGCTGAAAATATTTTCTTTAACTTCACAATATATTAATTAAAACTTACACCAATAATATGACGATCTACAGTGCGCTACAGTAATGCAAACACAAAAAATTCCAAGACAAAATAATTTATTCATCTTTTTTAGATAAAATTTTATGTTAGCTTTTATTGATTATGACGACAATTAAGGACCTTTAATTTTACGAAGGATTCGCCAAAAAAGTAAAAACTAGTTTGGATATTGCGCATCTTCAAATTTTTCTCGCTTTAAATTTGCAAAGATACAAGATAAATGTTATTGGATATTTTTTTATTTACGCATTTCCTTTTCTTTCAAAAATCAAAGAATCAAAAATTGGATTTGAGCTTTTAGAAAAATATTATACACAATAAATAATCTGAGCTTATAAATGAATTACAAAAAATGATGGCGATAACAAGAATCAACAAATGTTGCAAGATCTTCACAACTTGTATTTGGGACAAACGTTTGAGCAAATAAACAGTTTTGACGAACCCATGTTTGAGGATTTTTTACGCCAAAACTTGCAGCAAAACTTTTAACTTTTTGACAATTTTCTGGTGTCATTTGAAGGTTTTTTTGTGCTTTCTGTGGCATTGAAGTTGTCGAAGGAGGAGTAAGATGAGGAAGAGCATGTTGTTGAGGATTTGAATTTGGTTGAGGGTGATGAGGGATTTGTGGAATGGGATGTTGTCGTGGAGGAGGGGGTGATGGTAATAATGGATGTGGTGCAAGTGTTGGAAAGCCTGAAAGATTTGTTGCTTTGTTAATAACATAAGCAAAAACTATATACTATTTATCGGTGGCCTTGGTTGTATGCCATTTAAATTGGATGAGGGTAAAGGCCTTAGAGGACGTGAAGATTGCATAAATTGTTGTCTCTGTGGAGGCAATGCATGAACAGGAATTGGACTTTGCCATCTATCATCTCTTCCTCTGGGTAAAGGCCTTGGTTGAGAATGTGGATAAAATTGTCTGCCAGAATATTCATTACTAATATACGGTATTGTTCGTCTTGTCTAAACAATCATTTTATACCATTATTAATACATGTAATCAAACAAACTTCATAAGAAGGTATTCCTTTTATGTGTGAATTTCTTGCTGGAATTCGTGATCTTGAAGAAGCATAATATGGAATACGAGTTGGTCTTGGATAATATTCGGGTCCAAGATAATCTCGATCAGATTCAAAATATTGATAGTCATCATACTGTAACAGTAAAAATTAATTTGATTAATTTGTTTATAAAAACAAACCTCACGCTGGGGAGGAGGAGGTCGTCGAAATTCTGATGGTCTTCTTTCAGAAGATCTTCTGATTTCTGGTTCTTCATCAATAAATTCAGATGCATCTGAAATGCTATCACCAGGAAGAGAATGTGGTGAACTGTAAAGACAAAACGATTAGAAAAAATATTTGCAAAAAATTACTTTATATCAAAATTTTTCTTTTCATATTTTTCAGAATACTTGGGGGCAGGAGAATGTTTTATCCTTTGAATATTTAGCCCATTCGGTGAAATAGCATCAGAATCTTCGGAATTTGGCTGCATAGTTGTTGTCGTTGTTGTAACATATCCTCCACCTTTCGGCTCTGCTTCTTTTATTCCTTTTGATTGATCTGTTAATGAAGTAGTAAGCGATGACGGACTTAAAGGTTCCTTTTCAATGATACTACCATATTCATCCACAGGAATGTATTCTTCGATACATCGATATCTTAAAGCTTCTAAGTCACTTACATGTTTTGTTTATGTAAAAAGCAAACTTTTTCATTTTTCCATTTATAATAAGAGGTTTACCATTATTTCGTTTTTTGATTAAATTATTTAATTGTTTTTCTAAATGTTCTACAATCTTACTGTCACAGCAGCAATAACTAATTAAACCAAAAAATATTAACAATTGATACCCTCGCATATTTAATGAAAAAATATTGTTTTCTAAAAACTAAATATTTTTTATAAATATTTTTGTGCTTTTTTTAAAAAAACTGGGGCAATCAAATAATAATGTAGTCTTTGACCAAAAAAAGGACATTTCACGGATTTAACTCAAAAATAAATAACTCGTAAATTCAAGTGGACACGCACAAAGACATAAACAAACGGTTTTTGCAAAAAATAAAATAAAGTAGTTTTTTTGGATAACTTGAAGGCCAAAAGGGGGTGACAATTAAATGACGTACATAAATTTAAAAATTTGTTAATTGCTGGTAATATGAAAGATATTTAGCACTGAATTTTAGATTCAGAAAAAAAGTGAGATTATACGTTGATTGTTTCATACTTTCATGATTTGGTAAACTTATTCATCTTTGTATTTCATTATAGGTAAAATATCTAAATTTTTGAAATATTTGCGGATTAGGACAAATAATTTCTTTGCACTCAATTGAATGTTTCAAAAATAATTTCAAAGAAGTGTTTTATCCAGTATCAATTATTTTAAAGCGAATAAATGAACCAAAGCTGTTTTTCGAATATACTAATACGTAGTTTTAAAATAAAATTATACTGAGACCGTGATTTTTTGAAAAAACTTTTCAAAACAAATGTTTTAGCAAATTTTCCATAATAAATAAAGACCAACAAAGAAATACAGTATAACAAAATGAATAAACAAAAAGCTATCAGTTTAATTTGCTTTTTGAAATTTATAACTTCACGCATTTAAATTAAATTTTTTTCCAAAATTTGAAAGAATAGAGGATTCACTGAAGGTGGTTATAAAACGCATTGGTAAAATATTCCACAAAAGCTATTTTAATATCTTTTTAAATGCTTTTATCTGATTCGTCAAAAAAGTAATGAATGACAACTTATTTCATGACGATAATTATTTCTGCATGTCATGATATGGTCATTCTATGCAATTTATCCCTTAAACAAACTTAGTCTTTCTGGTTTTGCTTTTCTAATTAAATTAAGTGAAAGTGAAACAAAAAAAAACAGCAAAGAAGAAAGGCGTTTTGTTTCATAAGAAAATTAACTCAATGCGGTAGGTTAAAACTATACTAACCCAGCGGAGCATTCACTCAACCTACGTAAACGTCGAAAGAAAAAAATTTTTGACGACCTATATATTTTTAAGTTTATGATTGAAAAACGTAAAAAAGTTGCAATTAACTAGTAAAGTAGATTGGTTTTTAGGCTTTTTTGATACCTCTTCCGGATATCGTTTTCCGAGCAGGTTTATAATAATTATAAAAAACGGAATTTTTGAGCGCAATTAAAATTCAATATATCAACAAATTTGTATACCAAATTGGCAATATTCCTTATATTATTTGAAAATGTAACAAATATGGCAGAATATTCAGCCAAATATGAAATTTATTAGGCTTTAAAAAAATAAACGCTCGTCTGAAATATATGTAAATAAACAATATAAAGCAAAACATATGAAAGCTAAGCGACTAAAAATTGTAGTCAGGTTTGAGAATGACAACAAAAAAGAAAATGTAAAATCAAAAATTAACAAAATTAGGCGCATAATATTTTGTAAAGAATTAAAGACAGCCATAAGAATCTGTTACAGTATAACCTCCAACAGAATTTCAGCTGTACAAAGTAATAGTAAGACATGTCATTAGAAATACTGTGGAAAGTAATATCTCTTATTTGACCGTAAAAATTTTGGTAAGCGGTTAACTGAATTAAAAAATAGTTTAAAAAGGGGTAATTTTTTATATCATGCAATAATTCGTATTGCAAAAGAAAGTTTAATATTCTAAAATAATCCATAAAAATCAATATTCAACACAAAAACCATTAGTTTTTTTAAACATGCGTCAATTTGATGTTTATGGATGTCCGCCTCTGGCTAATTAATAGGTGGACGGCATCCGCAAGTGATTTCAATTTTGCGCCCAATGACCGAGAAACAACGGAATTTTTTTTATTAGTCGGGATTTGCTAAGGATATTTGTGACTCAAAAATTAATGAAGCGAAAACATTTTTGAACGACCCTAAAAGGGAATCCAAAGGAGATACAAAAAAGGACAAATCAGAAAAACAAAAACTCGGAACTTTCGATTAAAAGTAAGCTTTTTTGATATCCGAAGAATGATGGTAATTATTTTCGACAAAAACAATAAAAATGATAGAGGTTGTATATTATTTAAGACTTAAAACGAGGAAATCCTTTTTTAATTATTACTACGTTTTATTTGCCGATATACCACTGAAGCGTAAACTTCAATGACAAAACAAGGGTCTTTAAATGCTACAGTAATCAAATCCAAGGTCTTTGACTAAAGAAAATTAATTTTAACATAAATTCACTTGTTTTCGAAGAACAAAATTAATTTTCCGTCACAGTGACCACAAAGGAAGCGTCATTTGTTAAAGAATGACCATGCAAGTTTAAATTACAAATAATCAATTTAGAAATGTTTCAGATGAGTCAAAACCGTTACGAATTAAAAAATTTGAAGAAATCTGACAAATGTTTAAAAAGTGGACAAGGCGGTCCAATTTTGGGGTCAATCGTGAAATAAACAGAAAATCCTTAAAAATGATTTTTTTTTTTCAAAAAAAGTATATGAAAGGCTTTTTTAGTAACCACGAAAAAAATATACTTGGAAGTAAATTATTAAATTTTGATTCAAGTGGTAAAAAGGCAGAGAATAAATAAAATGAAAAGAACTTTAAAACACGCGTTGATTGTTGTCTTTATTTTACAATAATAATAAACGCAGAAGAAGACATACATACAAAAATATATCTCTTAATAAAAAAAAAGAATACTCGACCGCCGAATATGTAAAAAGTCATCCGGATTTTGTGGATAATTGCTATAGCCCATATTGGAATGCATTTGTGTTTCAACATTGTTTCATTCATTTCACAAAAATGGCTGGATAAAACTAACTTTGAGTTTTTTAAGAATTATGTATTATCCGGGTAAAATAAAAAAAGCAATAAAAGATGTTATACGTGAATAGGCATGCCTTAAATTTTATTTCAATCAAAAAAAGCAGACTATGGCTGGGTCTCTGAGGAGGACTATATTAATTATCATAGTTAACAGACAGTTTAATTCTTAAAAATAAATTTATTATTCTTTCTAATTACTTCTATCGGAATTTCTTGGATTAGCTCATAAATTAAATTTAATTCATGCTTTCGCATCACGGGGCTATCCTGATATTAAGTGTAATGAAATTCAGGACGTTTTTACTGCCTTCATGCTTTTAAGCATTATTAAAATATATTTTCCTTCGATTCTTTGTCGATTTAATGAGAAGCGTGATAAATGACTGTACCCCTCTCTCTCGTTTTCCTATTATGTATCTGGATATCCCCTAAACAAAAATGAAACCGTCAGTGAGTATTATTTCAAATTAACTTTTATAAGGTTCACCAATTAGTCAAATAACATCTTCGAATTGTTATCAGCCTTAACCGAAAAAACGTCTCTTTTGACTTAAACAAGTAACACAAATATCACTTAAACAGCACTTGAAGTTTTCATTTCTGTTATTTAATATGTAAATCATAGAATACGTAACTTTAAATGCTAAAAATAAATCGCTTTTATGAAAAGCTAACTAACCTCAATCTGAAAACTCTTTAATGCTCTCTGTATTTGCATCAATTTATTGTTTTTGTCATAAAATGTGTGGAAATATGATATTTTCATTCCATGATTATATACCGTAATTTTGTTCATTTCTTTTTTAAAGTGCTACAAATTAAAAACCTTTTGTTTGATCAATGTTTCTGTCGAGTACAATACACATTGTTTAATATATACCGCAGTACTGAATTTAACAAACATCAATACATTACAGACATAATTTTGAAACTTTTTTTCTCTAAGAAAATGAGTTATTGTCTTTTTTTACTATCTATCATTCCATCTTTGCTAGGGTCACACTATTTGGCTGTTTGACGTTTTTATATGGTGTTTCCCTATCAGAAAACCCGGAACAAAAGTCATTAAACAGTTACTGCCCGTTGTAATGATTCTTTTGATTTTTATGGTGACGTTTGTAATCGAATAATTTTTATTTTTATAAGGCAAACAACAACCTTTTTTATAACAAGAATTAATATCAGCAATTTTCAAATATATATTTAAAAGCATTTCTATTGAAAGGCACAGTCATAAATAATGAGACATATAAAATGCATGATGAAATATTAGATTCGAGCTTGCATACCACCATTCACACCAATAACTTCACCAGACATATAAGCAGCACCATCAGAAACCTGTAAGGAAAAAATACATAAAAAAATTAAATTGAAAAACAAAAACATACTAAGAAAGAAACAGCGCCAGCGCATTCATCCGCCTCTCCCGTCCTGGATAATGGTACAAGTTTATCGACTTCTATTGCTGATGGTCCATCAGTAAGCATTTGACTAAAATCTGTACGAATAATCCCTAAAAGTATGTAATTTCATAAACGTTAAGCACTATTTAAAACATACCGGGAGCAATTGCATTTACCCGAATATTTTTGCGTGCTAAATTTTGACTTAAAGATTTATTAATACCCAAAAGTGCTGTTTTCATTATACTATAAGCTCCAATTCCTTCAATTGGAGAATACCCGGCTACCGAAGAAACAAATACAATATTTCCATTTCCTGATTTTTCTAAATGCGGCACAGCTTCTTGTGTAAGTAAAAATGCAGAACGAACATTCACGGAAAGAAGTTTATCCCATTGTGAATCAGTAACATCCATTAAACTACCATGTGCTGGATTGACAGCTGCATTTGATACAAGAATATCTAACTTACCATATCTGAATAAACACAATAATAAAATAACAATATTAAATAAAATAATAATAATAATACCTTTCCATAACATAATTAATAAGCTTTTTTCTATCATCATCAATGCCAACATGTGCAACAATACCACCACATTCAATGCCTTCATTCTTTAAAGCAATAATTGCATCCTAAAATAGCAATAAAAATGGCATTAAGAAATACAGATAAAAGACAACTTACATCTACATTCTTCTTTTTACGACTACTAACTACCACAGAAGCTCCATCCATGCCTAAGCGTTTTGCAATGGCAAATCCAATGCCTTTTGTTGATGCAGTTACAACCGCTACACGATCAGTAAGAAATTTAACGCTACCCATCCTAAAATGTGAAATAATATTTAAAAAAGAGAATACAGTAATCTAAGCAATAATAAAGCATGCAAATACATGGGGAAAAGTGCAGACAGAAACAAAAGAAAATTCCGGAAATTCCACGTTTAAATAAAGATTCCAAAAATCAAAAGAAAAATGGTCATCAGATTATTAAAAATCGGTGGTCATAGATCATCGGAAGCAAAAGTTAAAACATTCTTTCTTCGAAATAAAAAAATTTTTTACCCACATGTTCTTATTTTTCAAGCTATTTATAAAAATTTGAAGAAAGCAAAATAGCAAAAAACAGCAGGAAAAAAGTGTGACTTCATGGGAGTGCTTAAGTCCTCAAACCTACATAAAGCTTAACTTAAAAAACAAAGTGTCCTAAACTTAACAAAAAAAACAGAATGGCTCTAAACGCAATGAAACAGAAGCAAAAGTGAAGAATGTGCAGCGCTGCCCCGATAACTCCGGCGTATCACACACAAAAGAAAAAAAAGAAAGGAAAATAACGGAGCCGGACAGACACGTTTTTTTGCAAGGAGAAAAAAAACCGAAAATATTTGTCTATTGGGGTTAGTTTTAAGTATATACTCGTGCAATACACATGAATACTTAGATGGATTAATTGTTTTTCAAACATGCTGCAAAATTGTTGAAGGAAATACCTATATCATGAGGTCAACATGATAAGTAAAGGTTGAGAAACTTTATCATATTTTTAAAAAAATAAAAACAAATATTTTTGTACATTTTTTTTTGAAATTCTGTTATTTTTAAACAAAAACATATGGGTGTAAAAATAGTTGTTTGCTTTTAATTTAAAGGTTTTTAACATTGCCTTAACTTGATTATGATTTAATTAATATTTGTTTTGGATTGAATATTTTACAAATATAAAAATTTGACAAAAACAACTGACAAGTTCATCGAAAACAAATGCAAAAAAAATTGAGCAGAAGAGAAAAAGATAAATTTTAATGGCATTTGCACTATGCCAGCAGCTAACGAACTGAATAATTACACAAACATTTACTTTTATCATGACTGATTGCAAACCTTTGTTGATCAATATAGAAACAAAAAAAGAGAACACAAAACATTAAATATTGTATTTTTGTTGAGTAAAATGTAGTTTATTTACGTGAAAATATTATTTTTTTGTTGTTATCATTAAGTAGTATCATTTTCAGATATGTCAGTCAGAAGTAAATCTGGTGTTGATAAAAATCGACGCTTACGTCGGTTAACTCAAGCATATTTAACACCCCTTCAAACCCTAAAACCAGCATTAGTTGAAAATTCATTAAATCGAGTGGATCATGTATATAATTTAAGTATGTTTTAAAAATATATTTTTTTAAAAACTTAAATTTTATATATTTTAGCACAAAAGCTTATTATTCGTTATCAAAGTGCTACAACAGGTTTATTTCCTCGTTATTCAACTCATCATGGAACGGGATATGTTAAAGACAGTATATTTTGCGCATGGGCATGTTGGGCTGGTTCAATTGCATACAAGTTTGTTCTAAAAATAATCAGATTTTTCCAATTTGTTTTTATTTAGGAGATTGGATGATGACCGAGGGCGACATACAGAACTTAAACAAACTGCTGTTAAAACTATGAGAGGCATATTATTTTGTTGGATGCAGCAAATTGAAAAGGTTTTTTTAATTTAGCCTTCTGATAGTTTGAAATGTAATTCAAAATCTTTAAGCTTAACAAATTTAAAGATAATAATTCACCGGAATTCGCTCTTCATGCAAGATTTGATTTACAAACTGGATTAGAAGTAAATTCGCCATATAATCATTTACAAATGGATATTGTTGCATTGTATATTCTTGCACTGGTCGAAATGACGGGTGGTGGAGTTCAGATTATTTATACTCAACATGAAGTGTCATTTCTTCAAAATCTTGTATTTTATATTGAAAGGACATATCGTACTCCAGATTTTGGTTTATGGGAACGTGGAAGCAGATATAATAATGGTATTCCAGAATTACATGCCAGCAGTTTAGGACTTGTTAAAGCTGCTTTGGAAGCTGTAAATGGATTTAATGCTTATGGTGCTGCTGGTACAAGTGCATCAGTTATTTATGTTGATATTGATGGACATAATAGAAATCGAACAACTTTTGAAACAATTCTGCCCAGAGAAAGTAATTCAAAAAATACGGATGCTGCATTATTGATATCTATTGGATGGCCTGCTTTTGCAACTCATGATCAATTATTGTTTGATAAAACGTTTAACAAAATTCTTCGACATTTGGAAGGAAGATTTGGAATGAGAAGGTATTTAAGAGATGGATATAAAACAGAAATTGAAGATACAACTAAACGATATACTGAAGAAGAAGAAACTTACAATTTTCGTGGAATAGAAAGTCAATTTCCAGTATTTTTTGCTTATATTTCAATGACAGGTTAATTTTTCATAAAATATTTAAAATTTATTAAAAATATTTTAGCTCAATTTAAAGGAAATCAAGCTGTAGCTGATCGATATTGGGCAAAATTGGAAAGTCTTATGGTACCCGGAGATTACAGTAACCCTTGACTTTTTAAATTTTTTATATTACGTTTTCCCAATTTTTAGCTGGTCTTATGGTTTGTCCAGAATGTTATTGCGTTGATGAAGAACATATGGAAGATGAAAGATTGGCTCAAAATAGTCAAGATTTTTATGCAATCAATCCTATTGAATTTGGACATCATTTATGGTCAAATGCAATTTATCTAATAACATTATTACTTCGACAAAAATTAATACATGCAAGTGATCTTGATCCAATTTATCGTCATCTTCCTGCAAGTCAACGACCAAAAAGTGTTAATCGCCATTCTGCGTATTGTTTTATATAAAGAAGTATACTGTAACTTTGGCATATTTTTAGATTTCAAGGAAGTATGGAAGGCGATCCTGTTGTTCAGGTTGCGCTTATTGCAGAATCTGCAAAGCTTCAATCAATGTTAGCGACATATGGTATTAGCACTCAAACGCCACATGAAATAGAACCTGTACAAATTTGGCCAAGTTGGAGAATGGTAAAAGTTTTTGAAGCCCTTGGAAGAGATAAAAGAATGAATTTGGGTGGACGTCCTCCACGTCCTTTTGGCCCTTTAAATACTGCTAAAATTTTAAGAGTATCGGGTTTAACGGTTTTGTGTTATCCTTTACTGTTTGAATTAACAGATTTTTATACGAGTGCTGATCCAGCAACTTTGATTGAAGATGTAAAAGTAAGTAAAAAACATTATGATACTGTAGCTTTAATATAAATAATTTAGAGAGATATTGAATTTGTCGCTCGAAGATGGAAGCTTGCCGGACGGCCAACATTTTGTATGGTATTGCGAGAAGAAAATGTTGTTGGAGAATATTTTGAGCATATGTTAGATTTGTTGGTTGGACTTAAAACTGGTTTTATTAATGGCATTCGAGTTCGCATTGGTCGCATTCATGTAAATAACTTAGAAAAAGATTTACAAAATTTTTATTTAATTTTAATTTTAGCAACTTTTAAACACTGGCTGTACAGAACATGTTGATTTCGTTAAACTAGATGATGTTGAATTTGATAGAACTATTTTTGAAGAAGTTGATGCTACAACTGCTCATTTGAAATCTAAAGCAACTATGAGGCCAGTACCTGTTCAAGACATTGGAATATCTGAGGTATAGATTTTTTTCTTACATATTTTTAAGGATTACGGTACTTTTAGCAACAATTTCGTTCGTACGATGATCAATCGCTGTTTCAAATTATTGTTAATCATGATATTGAGCATTTGAGACATCTTGCTTTTGCAATTTCGACAATGATGTCACGGTATTCTGGAAATTTTGTTGTACATGGAGAATCACTTGAAAGCCGTATGGAAAAAGTTTATCGACAAGCAAGTCAATGGAGATTATGGTGGCTTGTAAGATATTGTGCAGCAAAATTGAAGAAAACTATTACAAGTTTAGCTCCTAGTATTACGAATTTGCTTGTTCGTGGAAAAAAAGTAAGTTTTTTTAAAGTACGATATATTGTTACGTTGTTCTTTTAGGTCGTTATTGGAGGAAAAAATAGTCATGAAGTTACTGTTGAAGCTCCATTAACTCCGGCTGAAATTGCTCGAGTTATTTTTGAAAGTTCTAATCCTCGTGATCCACACACTATCGTTTTTCAACAAGAACTTTTGATTGCTTGTGCTGATTTGGTATGAATTATTATTGTTGTTATATATATTTTTGTTAATATCCTTTGTATTTTTAAGGTTTTGCAAAAACCTGATGCATTTGATGGTATTCTTGCAATTCGACTGAATTGGTTAACGGAAGCAATGCAACTTTTATTAGATTATTTTAAACAAGGTACTAAAAATGGTGGATTAACAAGATTACGACGTGAAAAAAAGATTCTTGATATTGCATCTTTACTTGAAACGAGTTGTCCAAATGGAGTTGCTAAACAATTAGGTTTGTTTATTTTTTCTTTCTTTTGAAAAGTTTATATACAGTATTTTTCTTTAGGTATTTTACAAAATGCATCAGTTTATGATCTCCCACCAACAATTGTTCGCGATCTTTTGCGTGCTTTATTACTTAAAAAGAATTGGCATTTATTAACTGCACTTCAAATTCGAAGACTCAACGGTGCATTAAATCGTGTCCCAACAAATCTATATGATCGTGTTTGGCGTGTATTGGAGAAAGCAAATGAAGGAATTATAATTGCAAGTCGAAAATTACCAAAATATCCTACATTAAAAATTATGACTCCACATGAATTAACATTCTCATACAAAATTGAATCAATGATGGGTGAAATTGCTCATGCAGAATATCGTCAACTTGTTGTTGAGCTTTTATGTATTATTGCAACAATTTCAGAAAGAAATCCCGAATTACCATTCTTAGAACCAATTAATTGCGATTTAATTATTAAGGAAGCATTTGATTTATTTTGTGAAGAAAAAGGTATTGATGATCGATCAGATTTTTCTCCATTTTATACCAATGAAGATAAAGCATCTACGGCTTCAACATTTTTGATTAAAGCATTTATGGATAAAATTTTGAATTCTAGTTTAAGAAGAAAGTTTAGTTTTTTGGGTGACGAAGCAGCAGCTGAAATAATAACTTCTGGAGATCGTCGTAATGATGATATTTGTCATGTTAGTTAGTTGTTGTGTCTTGAATAAATTTTGTGAAAAATGAAAATAAATATTTATCTTCTTTTTTTGTCATCTTTTTCCAAAAAACATTTTGTTATTAATACCGTAATCTCATAAACTGCCGTTACTTTACGCTATTGCAAATTTTTGGTAAAACTTTTTAGCTTTAACTTTAAAAAAATATCTAGATATTTTTTTCTCTAATTGCTGTCAAATAAATTATATAGTTCGAAGCTCTAACTTAGAAAAAAATTAGCTTTTTATTTAACATAAAATGTATTTTTATGTTTTTTAAAATTTAAATCTCTTTTCTGTTTATTACTAGGTGAGTTTTTCATATAGAGTATTCTCCATGTATTATAGTGATAATATAATGTTATCTTAATACACTGAATTGCAATATTTTGTGTTTTAATTTGGATTAAAACTTGTTAAACATTTTTTACCGACACAACTTTTTAATCTTACCACGAATAAATCATTTGAAAGTTGAATTTGTACTACTGAACTTTTTTTTGTTTTAAATAGTTTACAGCTTTAAGTTGTAAAAAATCGTTTGTATATTTTTATGTTTTGCCTAAATCTTCTACTTCTTTTTACACATTGATTTATTGTTTTTGCGGGTCATTCGATCAATTGCAGTTTTCATATTTTGTTCCTGTCTTTTTTGCACAAATGCGTTTAACTTTAATTGTCTTTTATTATCGGTCATTTTTATTTGAAATTGTCTAATGTTAAGTTCACTTTCAGAGGGTTATGAGTAGCGGCTCTGTATTGCGACCTGTCAAGGTAAGCAAGTTTCTTTTTTTTTACTTTGGAAGAAATAGATGAAAAATTGCATTAAATCGTGCATGAAGAGGGATTTCCGTTATAAAAATTGACACATAAAACATTTGAAATTTTCGGAACTTTGATTGGAAATAATCACAAAAAAAGCTTTGAAGGAGGGATAAGAAACTTGATGTTAAGTTTTTTCTGTGCGAAAAAAGGAAGAGAAAAAATGACCTGCTGTGAAATAAAGAACACTCCATTTTTAAACGCTGAGCTCTTTTAACTCTTTTCACCCCTTTTTGACATACTAATTTAATTATTTGCTCGTTTTTCTTAAACCGGTAAAAAGTCATAACTTTTAATTGCTATATGGAATGAAACAAAATATAATGCTAAAAAAGTAATGCAGCATTTCCTGAAGTTTTTTTACATCTTTTTCCCTTCATTGATCCATTTTTGGTTTAATTTACTTCCTTTCTTGTCATTTCATGCAAGGACACATTCTCAATTGCTTTTAATTTTCAGGGTCTTGTCTCTCTCGTTACTGGCGGCGCATCGGGAATTGGACGTGGTACTGCTCATTATCTTTCAAAGCAAGGCTCAAAAGTTGCTATTCTTGATTTACCAAAATCTGATGGAGAAAAAGTTGCCAAAGAATTTGGTGAAAATGTTATTTTTTGTCCAGCTGACGTAAGCTTTGTTTGATATGTCCTGTATTTTGTAATTTTTTTTTCTTTAGATCACATCTGAAAAAGATGTAAATAATGCCATTAACACTATCAAGGATAAATTTGGTCGTCTCGATACTGTTGTTAACTGTGCTGGAATTGCATATGCATTTAAACTTTACAGTACCTCAAAAAAACGTGTTGAACCTATTGATCGTATCAGACATACTCTTGAAGTCAATGTTCTTGGGACATTCAATGTTATTCGGCTTAGTATTCCTCTTATGATGGAAAAAGAAAAAGATGATTACAAGCAACGTGGTGTCATTATTAATACTGCATCTGTTGCTGCCTTTGATGGTCAAGTTGGTCAGGTGAGAATTTTTTATTTTTTTGTAAACACAAAGTATTTACATTTGCCGATTCACAAATTTTTATTTCTGTCACTGAATTTTTTTGGACATTTTTTCTCTATTGATTTGTATTTTTACCAAAAAAACTTTTTTGATTCATTTTAATACTTTTACTGCCACTTGTTTTAAATGTCTATTTGTAAAAATAAGTAGTAAAACCATGTGTTTTCAGACAGCATATTCTGCTTCAAAAGGTGCTATTGCTGCTATAACATTGCCACTTGCTCGTGATTTAGCTGATGATGGTATTCGTGTTTTAACTATTGCTCCTGGATTATTTGATACTCCATTGCTCTCAAACCTTCCTGACAAGGTAAGTATTGCACCGTTTTTGATGCATTCTTTTTTGTTTAAAAGAAATTTTTGCCGATAATGTAAAAAGAGGGGAACAAAAGACGCTTTGCGCGAATAAGAATTCTTTGCAAACGCGGCTGTCTGCTTACTTTGAGTTTAAAGAAAAAATGTTGAGCGCATCCAAATAGTTGATGTAGAAATGGAAAAAAAGACAAAAAGAAAAGAGGCTTTGTCACATTGCTCATTCTGCCGAGTTAGGTTGATGAATGTGTGATGAGTCTCATCTATTTTTGTGGAAAAGAAGACTTGTTATGTGGCCACAGGCTGCTTTAGAGCATTAGATACCAACATTCCTTTTTAAGGCCATAAATTTGCATAAAAAAAGAAGAACACAAACATTTTTGTATAAAAAAGATTTTTTTATGATTTGTTTGAGGCATTTATATTTGTTGCAGCTGCTTAAACTAAGCGAACATTTTTTTTATCATCAGGCCTTTTTCCATTTCATTGTTTTGTTCATTCTTTTTTCCTTTTATGTCGTTTTTACCCTTTAATATTTCGCGGAATATAAAAAAACCGCTCCTTTTTAATAATTCGATCATTTGTAAGAAGTCACAAAATGACATACTGCTTTATGTAATTCAATCATTTAAAAAGGTTGTCTAATTGTTTTCTTGTTTTAAAGCACACACATACTTTTAATAATTATAAAACAGTTGTTTTGCAAAACTTGCTGCAAAAAAATGATTTTTTATAACTAGATCCATCTCTTTCGCAAAAAAAGCGTAATATTTTAGTGAAACTGTAAAATAAAAAATGCTTTTGACAAGAGGTCGGCTGCTTCCATTGCACTTTTTTTTATTATTTATTTTTGAGATTTGCTTCTGAAAGTTAGCTGGTATGGGTGTTGATCGTTTTAAAAAGACTAGTTTGATCCTTTTGACCGAAAAACGATGAACTCATTGGTTGAATTTTTTATTTTGAACTTTATTACCATTTTACGATTTTTTAGGTTCGTACTTTCCTTTCAAATCTTATTCCAAATCCAAGCCGTCTTGGTAATCCTGAAGAATTCGGTGCACTTGTTGAACATATTATTGGCAATCGCTATCTCAATGGTGAAGTTATTCGTTTAGATGGTTCTCTTCGTATGCCTCCATAATTTTAGGATATAGTTTTATTGTTTAGATTAATTATCAATTTTGTAATCATTTTTTGATGAATTACGAGTAAATTATATTGCATTTATGTTTTTATTTTATTTGTTATTTTATAAGCGTTGTTATCACGCTTTGAATGCTTTTTATTTTTTATAACACTTTTTTAAAAACTATAAGTTTAGAATTACGCGGGTAAAAAAAGTGTTGGAATAAGAATAAATGGCGGAAGTCATTTCTCGAATTCCAACACAAGTACCAGTAAAAGGCCAGAAAGCTAGATCTACGGAAGAAGCTGCAGCAACAGTTCCATCACGTATTCCAAGATTTGGGGAAAAATTACCTCAAAGACAGCCACGGGATGATAAAAGTGAAAATGTTTCAAGCTCGTCTCTTGAAAAGCATCCTGATGAACCTGTAACTTCTAATCCTACAACTCCAAGACGCGAGGGACAAGAAAAAAGAACTCCAAGATATGAAGCATTTCTAATGACAGGCGATAAAATTCTTAACCTTAATCCAAAAGTTTCGCCATTATATGCTGAAGTAATAACTTTATTATATTAAAACATTCAAAAAAATTATATATTTTAGCTTTGTCAAGGGCAACTCCCTCCTGTAACGGAAGTTGGTGATGCAACACCACATCGAAAAGGCGTTTTTGATGAATATCCTCCATTACATCAACGTGGTCAAAGAAGATTTGATCTTGAAACAGCTGTTCCTGCATCCCAATCTGAATCGATATTGGATAAACATGAAGATGAAAATGACGAAAATTCTTGTATGGATTCGGAAGCATGTGTTTCTAATTTACAAAATAACATTGAATCTAACAATATCTCTTCCTCTACGCTTCCTGAAAATGCGTCACATAGCGTTCACTATCAAACTGCAAAATCTGATTTCAATAAAACCCATTCATTTATTACTCCTCAATTTTTGGAAGGTCGTTTATCAGATTTTCCACGATTAATTGCAGGACAGCAGCAACAGCAATTTTCTAATACAGTATCCCCTCATCATTTTAATCATGGAGAAAATGGTATTGAATCTGATTCATATCCAATGAAATCGATAGATAATGAAAGCGTTATTAACACTGCAAAACAGATGTTTGATTTAAATAATTATCGTCGTGCAACAGTTGCAGAATTTTTGATACAATCAAATCCATATGGAGAAGCATTATCTCAAGAGTATTTTCAATTATTTAATTTTTCTGGCCTTCGAATTGATTCAGCATTACGTGAATTTCTATCACATGTTTGTTTAACCGGTGAAAGCTCTGATAGAGCAAAATTGTTATTTTTATTTGCTGGAAGATATTTTGAATGTAATCCAACGTTATTTAAAAATCCTGGTAAAATTTATTTCTGGTTTTGATTTTATTTATTTTTGTATCATTTTAGATGAAATTCATGCTTTAACATGTGCGTTGATTTTACTAAATACAGACTTGCATGGTCCTAATATGGGGAAGAAGATGACAGTTCGAGAATTTGTTGATAACCTTGGTCATACAGAGTATTCATATGAAAGAAATTTATTGAAAGTATTATATAATGCAGTTAAATCAGCGCCATTTAAATATTTAGAGTATGAAAATTTGCAGGAAATTTAAATATCTTAATTTGCTTAATTTAGTGATGAACAAGAAAATACTAATGCTCATGCAGAACCATCTACAAGAGCTTCTGGAGTTTTCCGTCGTCTAAGTCGCAAAGTTTCAAAGAAAGTTACTGGTGCAGAAATAAAAGATCAAATTGATTATAAACATGGTTGGGTGGTTAAAAAATCTGTTTATGATATGGATGGTAAAAAAAGTAATAGATAATTTTTTTAAAAGATCTTAAAAAATAAACTTTTTTTTGTTTAGCACCATTTGGTCGAAGAAAATGGCAAATGTTTTATGCAACACTACGAGGTATGGTATTATATCTTCATAAATCAGAACATGGATTCGAAAATGGAAGATTTAATACTTACAATAATTGTATTCTACTTCATCATGCTATTGCTTCCATTCCAAGTGACTACAAAAAACGACAAAATGTTTTTCGTCTTCGTACAGCAAATTTTGGTGAATTATTGTTTCAAACTGGTGATCCCGTTGAAGTACGTTCTTTTTTTGAAAAAGCATTATTTTATTTCTTATCGTTTAGGTTAACAAATGGGTTGATGCTATAAATTTTGTTTCTGCTGCTTTTTCATCACCTGCTTTACCACCTCCTACTGGTTCAGATACTGTAGTATTCAATCAACCATTATTACCATCTGCACCAACAACTCTTTCAATTGTAAGTTATCATTCCCGTTTTATAATTAAGTTTAAAATTATGTTTTTTAGCAAGCTCAGCTACGATCTCATAAAGAAAAGGTTGCAGAAATGGAATATAGATTAGCAAATTTAAGAAAAAATGCTCCATCAATTAATACAAAAGGACGTCAAGTGTATGATTACTTTTTCCGTGAGCGATATCTTGATAATGAGCGTGAAAGATATGCAACATATGTTAAAATTCTTCGTGAAAAATTGGCAAGTGTATCTCAAACTGATCTCTGTAGCCGTGCTTCCTCTGTCAGAATAACTCCAACAAAGAATGCTGCTTATATAACTTCCATTCCAATTACAAATAATTCAACGACTTTATATCATAATGCTCCAACAGCAACACAAAGTACAATGTCATCTGCAAGAGGAAATTCATTACGTCATGATGGAAAATTATCAACACCATCAGAAACTTCATCAACAAATCAAGCTCCTGCATTAGCTGAAGCAATGCGTATTGCATCTGGTTGCTTACCGAATGTTCCTGCTGCTGGTGAAATTCCTCTTTATTCTGATGAAGATCGCATAAGCTACAAGGAAGCAATGCATTATTGAATTAACAAAAGTGAAAAGCATTGAATATTGTTTTTTATTTGTATTATTTTTTTATTTTAGTGCCATGTTATCTTTTTTTATTTGTTCTTTGTTTTTCCCCGTGTACAAGCTGGTCAATCTATTGTTATATAACAAAATAAAATGCATAATTTTTTTGAATATAATGTAAGAGGATATGGGCTTATACTTTTTTTAATAAAAACATGTTATTCAGCAACAAACACTTAAAAATGCCTTTATTACTGTAAAGAATTTCAAAAAACCACAAAAGATATTATTTTTTCTTTCAACGAAAATTTTTTGTTCCCTTGTGTTAAATTGCAGCTGCAATTTGAAGTTAACTTGCGATCATAGTACTTTCAACCCTTTTTACACAAAACTTTATTATTCTCAATTATTTTTCTTTAGTTACATATTTATTTTTTAAGATATGTTTAAGATTTACTATTCCACAAATCTATCAAATCTTTAACATTTCCATAGGATTCATTATCTTCTGTGGTATATTTGCAATAGTGTATGAGTATCTCTTCATCATAAAACTTTCTTAAACTTTGTGATCTTCTTAATGCATTATCATGTTGTTCTGTAGCAAAGGTAACTCGTTTTTTAACGTTTATTCTTTCAATTGTATTATTCTTTTGTGGCATGGAGTTGATTACTGTCTCTTTTGGTTGTGGAATTGATGGTTGTGGCAGCCGTGGTGCTTTATTTAGAGGTGGTTGGTCATTTAAATTATTTTTAGACTTGGTTCCAGAACTTGGGGGGTAAACTGGATATAATTCTGGATCGGATAGCCGTCGATTTTTAGGTGGTTTAGGTTTTGTTGAATCCTTTTTTACTATTTTGTTTCTAAAATTTTTGACCGTAGTTCAATTATTTTTCGAAAACTTACATTATTTTTTTTTGAGCGTTAAACCATTGATTATCGTCAGCAGAAATTGTATTTAGGAGTTTATTAGCTGTCTTTTTCATTTCTTCACTAACATTTTCAGCAACCTTTTTAAGTCTTTTTGCAAAAATTGTTGATGGTACTACAAATTTTGATTATTTATGCATTACGTATATGTGCTTACGGTATGGTCTTAATTGCTGATAGAATACATCAACTCTATTTTGGTGTTCAATTGGAAAGTTTAAGCCCATTATTGTTTTACCATGAATTATTACAAGTAAATTGGAATGAGGCTTACTTAGTTTTTGAATCTCTGATCTGAATGTTCTCTATTAACTAAACAAACTGTTACATAAAAATACTTACACATTTATTACAAATCGCTGTCTTGGACCAGAAAAAAACGATAGAACCATTTCTTCTTCATTAAGAGGTTTCTCTTTTTTATATACAACTAGTTCGCCAATCATCCCGTGTTTCCATTTTCCATTTTCTTCAAATAAAACTTGAACATATGCTTGACAACAAACATAATTAACTGGTGTAGCTTCTTTACATTGTTCAGTAAAACTTTTAGGTAATATCCATTCTTCTCCTATTAAAGGTTTATAACTTTCGTTATCATTTGATTTTTCTCGGTTGATTGTAAAGCATTCCATGTTATGCAATAATGTTTAGAATAGAGTATAACTGTCTCTCTTTTGAATAAGGTACTTTTTTTATTTGCGTTGAATTGAGTAATGCATAGTCCCCCACTTTAAAACTTAATCTATCCGGTCTTTCCTTTTTTGTAAAAACGGATTGTTTGTTTTTTGATATTCGCGGATTATTTGTAACTTTTGTAACAAAAGTTTTGTCCTTTTTTGTATGATGTAATAACCGAATGTAAAATGTTTTAAAGATGAATATTAATGCAATGGTTTTAGTAATCACTACATGCTACGCAAATTTATTTCGGTTAAGAATTTGCCTCAGGTATGTTTGTTTTCTAAAATAAATAAAAATATTTCAACTTTATTCTATTTTAGTGCTTATCTCAAGTGCGATTTCTTAACCTTCAAGAATACCAAAGTAAAACGTTGCTGGAAAAGAAAGGATGCAATGTTCAATCGTTCTTTGTTGCTGAAAATGTAAGTGAAGCAGAAAAGAATCTAAAAACTTTTAGTAAGCTTTTGTCATTTTTGAAATAATATTTTGCAATGAAAAGCTTTTTTTAGATCATGAAGAATATGTTCTCAAAGCCCAAATTCTAGCAGGCGGAAGAGGAAAAGGTCGTTTTATCAATGGCCCTCCGAATTTTGGTGGAGTTTTTATATCAAAAAAGTATATATTATTTTTTAACAATATTGCACTGTAAAAGAATTATTTCAGTAAAGATGATATTATCAATTCTGTGAAGAAAATGATTGGAAAGAAGTTAGTTACAAAACAAACTGATCCATCTGGTGTTATGGTAAATAAGGTTATGATTGCAGAATCAATTTCTATAAAGCGTGAAACATATCTTGCTATTTTAATGGATCGTGATTCACATGGCCCTGTTGTTATTGCAAGTCCTGCGGGTGGAATGGATATTGAAGATATTGCTGAAAAGCATCCTGAATTAATTCATAAAACTCCTATTAATATTAATACTGGTATCACAGAGAATCAAGCCATTCAAATTGCAAAATTCTTAGAATTTCCTAATTCACTTATTCCTACTGTAGCTGAACAAGTGAAGCGATTGTATGAATTATTTCTTGAAGTGGATGCCACCCAACTTGAAATTAATCCATTAGCTGAAACTAATGATGAAAGAGTATTTGCAGTAGATGCTAAAATTAATTTTGATGACAGTGCTGCATATCGTCAAAAGAATATTTTTGCAATGGATAATCATGAAGGACAAAATCCTCGTGAAGTAGAAGCTAAAAAATATCATTTAAATTATATTGGAATGGATGGAAATATTGCTTGTTTGGTTAATGGAGCTGGTCTTGCTATGGCTACAATGGATATTATTAAACACTTTGGCGGAACACCTGCAAATTTTCTTGATGTCGGAGGTGCTGTTACTGAAGATCAAGTTCTTCATGCATTTCAAATTATTTGTTCTGATGAAAATGTTAGTTATAATCTTAAATTAATTCTGTTTTTAATAATTAATGATTTTTAGGTTAAAGGCATCCTCGTCAATATCTTTGGTGGAATTGTCAACTGTGAAACTATTGCAACGGGTATTATACAAGCTTGTAAACGAATAAAACTTCATGTACCACTTATTGTTCGATTAGAAGGAACAAATGTTGATGCTGCAAAGAAAGTGCTAAAAGAAAGTGGTTTGCCATTTATTACTGCTTCAAATCTTGAAGAAGCTGCTCAAAGGGCCGTTGCTGCTATTAGTGAAGCACGTGCCGAAGAAGCAACATAAATTTTAGTTGAATTTATAATAATTAGTGATAGATTAAAATATTAGTTTTAGCTAGTAATATTATTGTTAAGGAGCTCATATTTGTTTGTTTCTTTTGCATCGTTGTTACGTGTTTATTGCGTTAAATAAAAACGGATTTTATTTAATACATTCAAGTTTTTTTTCACTACCTTTTTTATTTAGATTTAAATCTTCAATGCCCTCAAGTAATCTTCCATTTATTACAAACAAACAATGAAAAAAACCGGAAGAGTTGTGTGGTCACTTTTCCCACCTGTCAAAAAATGTGAAACAGGTTCCCGAAGTCCAATTGTAGAAAAAAGAGAAAAGAATGGCAATGAGACTAGAAGCCTTTTTTGATGCTGCTCCAGATCCGCTTCAATGGTTATGTCAATTGGGAGATAATTCAAGTTTGATGATGAAAAGCTGAAAAATGACCAACAATTGAAAGTACAATAATCTCTCATATAAAAAAACTCCACCTCTTTTTTTACACGAAGAATAGGAGAGTAAAAAAAAACAACGGTAAATGGGGTTCACTGGAAATAGCAACAATATATCGCAGCACCTTTCACTTCGTTCTACAATTTTTTTACCCAATTATTCAAAAAAAAATGACAGTAGAAAAAGTGTTCCATTTTAAAAACATTAACATTCGTAAAAAACATTTGTTTTTTCGTCTCCTCGGCTACCTACCTCTCTCCTATTATTCGTTGCCCCAGGCTTCCGATCTTTAACGTTACAGTTTTTCTTATTTTTTTCTAGAATTTGTTTTTGACGGTCATTTTTAGTCGCCATCTTTTTTTTCTTATTCTTGCCTTCAGGTCAGTAAAAGAATGAAAGAGAAAATTATAGAAAGTTACAGTTTTGAAATAAAACTTTATAATAATTTTCATGCCGCGCAAAAAAAGAAAGAACGGATTCAAATTCAGTTTCTGTCTTTGTCTTTTTTATTAGTTTTTTGGAGAAAAATAATAATAGGTACTTCTCAATTTCCGGTCGAAATTTTTTTCCAGAAAATCGAATTTTTTTATAAAAAGCTTTTAATTGTTTTAATATTATTTTTTGTTTATAAAATTTTACTTTTCAGTCATTTACCGTAATCTCTGTGGAATTGTTTTAAAGTTTTGACTTTCAAATAAAATGAGGCTACCATTCCTTATTTTACTTCTATTCCTGATATCATTCATTCATTGCTGTGCACCACCAGGCTTTGTTCCAAGTCAAGATCCAGGTAAGAAGGTTCTTCTGCCGAGTTTTTATTATTAAGATTAACGTATTTTTTTCATATAATAGTGTCCCATGAAGTGAAATAAGTGTAATTTTTGTAATTTTTGTGGTTTTAATATTTTTTTATTACAAATTTTTCCACGCATTAAGATAACTTATTGTATCGTTTATATGTTTTCCCTATTATCCTTTTCTAAAATTTGCAACAAAAATATCTTATTATTGATATTGTTGGTGTATAAAGATTTTATTACAAAAGTTCATTTTTGATTTTTTATTGGATGTCAAACGAGCTTGCACTTTTTTTGATGAAAACTTCCAGGAAAGGAAGGGGTTATTATTTAAAGTATTCAACCGTTTCAAAATTGATTTTCATTTCAGCTCTATCCTTTTTTATATCCAATAAAACATGACAAATATACATTTCAAAATACATATAATAGAAATTATAAAAAGAGAAATAAAACATAATTATTTTAAGCTTTTGTTGGAGCAAGATGTTCAGATCTCATTCTTTATCCTGTAAATGCCGTTGATCAAGCAGATCAATATCGATTTGATTACAGTGATGTAAGCTTTGGAAATACTCATAGTCAAGGAGCTACCGTTGCAATTACATGTACAACTGGTGGACAAGCTGCTACAGTAGAAGGCTATGATCAGGTAACATTTTTTTTACCAAAACAATTAAAATAGCTTATAATGTTTGTAACATTAACATTATGCTAATTTTAGCAAAGAGCATCAATAAGTGCTTCACCATCACTGATTGCATCATGTACAAATGTAGGAGGATCACAATACACTTGGACAATACTTGGTCGAATACTTCAATTTGTTGATTGCCGTTTTTGAATTTCTCTCATGTTTATTATTTGTCTTTGCCAAAATTTTTATTTTATACAACTGCCCTTTAAATATACCTTACTTTCATTAAATTTAATTAAAATTGGATTTGATCGCAATCTCTTTTTGTATCATAATTTTTATGTATAAGTCAACTATAAGTATCTGTATGCTATTAAAAAGTATTAATTTTTTAAATAAATATACGTAAATACTTTTATTCTTCTTTGGATAATTATAAAATCAAATTCCAATACCAAATCTATCAAAATGGCGGGTAATTAACGATAATCGAAAGCTTATTGTCCCCATTGCAATCGTTTGTAATTTCATTCTTTCTTCGGGAGATTCCAAAGCTGCAAGGGATCTCAGCTGTAATCCACCACCAACAAAGAATTGCATAATTTCATCTCTTGCTGAACCTTTTGGCCGCCAACATTGACAATCAATCTAAACTTATTTTCGCTGATTTATGATTTAATAATTCATTAAACTTACGACATGCTCTCCAGGGGATGTTGGAATAAATATTGTTCCGTATCCATAAATTTCTTGTCTTCCATACGTATCTTGATGCCAGACTTCAATATTTATTCTTGGCCATCCTTGTATAGTTTTTGTTGCTAAATGTATTTCAATTGGATGTGCAAAATATGCTGCATCAGTTGCTGGAATATCTGTTTGCGTTTGACCTTCATGCTCACCCTCAATAATTCTCCAACCACCACCTTAAAAATATTTTATTTAAAATTAAAAGCATCGTTTTAAATAATAGCTACCCATTTGTAGTGCCCATCGACAACATAAACTATTATCTGGAAAATTTTTACCACTTTCTATTTGTCCAATGATATGTAATTCTGCCATTTTAACATTAATAATATATAAAAATAATAATAAAGATATTTTAAGATATTTGTTTTATGATGTTTTATTTTTAGCAGACAAAAGAAAAGGAAAAGAAGCAGTTGTCAAGGAGACAACATGCAGCGTCCGTAACAACCGTGTTGGAAATAGAAAATTTTTTGAGCAAAAAAGAACTATTATATGTAAAATTAATAACTTTGCAACATGAAATAAAAAAAATGCAATTATTCAATCATCTAAGGCTTTAATTTCATCAGATTCCATTACGACCTTTGTTCTTTGTTGCCGAGGTGTACTTTCTTCTCCTCCTTCTGAATCTGAGTCATTTTTATTCCATTTTGGATTTAGCCGATGAGAAGTGCGATGTTGATAGTCTTGTTCCCAAGCAACCTAAAAAAGAAGTTCTTTTTTTGGACAGCATTAAAGCGAGAAAATATATATTTTTTACATTTAAAGTATGATGCGCAACAACGCAACTGCTTTCACTTATGTCATCCTGATTATTTTGTAATGAAGAAATATGCTTGTTTTTAGCTTGAGTATGTACGATAGAAATTGGTGGACAGGTTGTTTGTGGTGCTGTGGGTTTGGAATTGATGGTATTAGAGGTTGAGGCTTCACTAAAAAGGCAGTAAAACTTAGCATTTTATTTTAATAATTTAAATTTTTACTTTGAATACTCTTCTCTTGAAATGTGATTTACAATTTCCATTCTTGGTGTTTCAATAATTTTTTTCTTTCGAGTTCTTGGCTGTGCACTTTCTATTTCGGATCTTGGCTTTCCTGCTGATTTCTGTGGTCTCACATCTTTTATCTTAATAATGTCTTATAATAAACAGTTGTTAATTATTATCTCATATAACCTTACATCTTTAAACCGTTTTTGGTAATCTTCTGCGCCCCAATGTGGAGTTGAAGATAAATGAGAGGTTGATTGTCGAGCAGGTGGTATTAGAATAGTTCTATTTTTTCGTACAACAACAGAGCCCTTTTCACTACCTAAAATTATACTGTAATTTTCGTCATTTCTAAAAAAAATTCATACTATCTGTATCAGTTAAAATTGTACTTTCAGTGTGTTGACTTTCAACTTCATGGGGTGTTAATCTTTGTTCAATAAATTTAAAATCATCTTCTGTTGGTCTTGGCCGGCCATAAATAGAATTACTTTTAAGATAGCCAACCTTTAAAAAAAACACTAATTATCAACTTTAGAGTAACATTTAAAAAATCATACATGTATCAAATTAGCATCACTATTATGCCGAGCTCGTTTGTCTCTTATTAATCCCATAACAATACTTTTACCAAATTGCTGTTTTTCATCTCTTTCTAAATACCCTAAAAATGTGAATTAAATTGTATAATTTATAACATAACATAAATATAAAACCTAGTAATTACCTTTTAATGAAATATTATTTTTTGTACCTGTTATTATGATAGTATTTGGATGTTTACTTGAACGAGTTGCTGACATACTTGTTGCGCAGCCCATTAACTAATCATGGCATTTAAATGTGTTACTAAATACAACGCAAAAAACACACCACTAAAATAAAGCTTTTTTAGCCTTTTTTCCTCTTTTTAATTTTTTTCTTCTATTTGATAGGGCTTAAGTCAGCAAAAAAATGGCAGAAGGAAAAAGAAATACTTCTTACAAATCCATGTCTGCTTTTTCTTCGCCAAAGTAATAAGGTATTTTTCTTAATTCTTTAATGAAGAGTGCACCAGAATGCGTTGCTAGGTTTGTAATAATAATTTTAATGACATTGAAAAAACTTTTTAATTAAAAAAAATAATGTGCTTTTGTACTGCTATTACTTTTCAAAAAAATTAATTATTTTCTTTCTTCGAAATTTACATATGTACGTAGATGCTTTAGCAAAGCATCTCTGTTACCTGAACAATGCTTTTTGACTTTTTTACATATCCAATATCTTTGGTAAACTTAAATTAATGGTTTTATTTAGGTTTATTATTTTTTTCTTTACACGGCAAGATGTATATTGGCATTATTAAAAATACAGTAATAAATGAATAAAATTAAAAACAGCATTTACCTCTTAGAGAGAGATCGCTAGCAAAGAATGGAATAACAAAAAAAAGCATTGAAAAAATCATAAGCATAAAAAACTGAAAAAACAATTTTAAAAAGAATTTGTAGGCGGGTACCATATAATGACCGCAAAGAAAATTTTAAACCCTATATATGATATATATGTGTATATATATAAAGTCTCTATGTATAAACAAAAAAAATATAAATTTGTAAATGATTTTAATTAAGAAAGAATTTTTGAAACAAAAGTGGGCAAGTAAGTGAAAGTGGTAAAATTTTTTACATAACGATTAATCTGTTTGTTTTTTTTTTAAAATTTTGTCTAAAGTTTTTTTTGTCAACAATAAAAATAAAAAACAAGAAGCAATAACAATCTAAAATATTTGATATTTTGAATGATAATAGTATATTAAGACAACAATCTAGCCTGTTTATAACAAAAAGAAAGCATAACAATTTTCATATTTGCATTCTTTGTCTTTTTCTACTGTCCTATTTTAAAATATATCCTTTTTTAAATAGAATTCTTATTATAAGCGAAAGATAAGGATTTAAAGAGGTCCATGATTCATATTGAAAATATCTTGATTATGATCAAAAAGATTTTCAGGTGAAAAATCAGGATTATTGAAAGGTTCACCAAAAATACTTTCAAAGCTTTCAAGATTAACAACTTCTTGAAGCTCATCATTTTGTAAAATTTCAATAGAAGGAGATCGATTTCGGCCATGTTCACTAGATGACATACTACTTATTAATGATATTGATGAAAGAGAATTCATTGGTGATAAACAATTTTCAGGTTCTGTTTGCGTGCATACATCATTCCTTTCAACAGATGAAGTTTGAGGGCATTTTGAAGAAAAATTATCTTGAAAGAATGGTTGTAAATTAACCTCTGTTCCATCAAATAGTGGTGGAGACATTGTATCATTTTGCCCATTTTGATCATTTGGATCATCAAATAATTCTGTTAACAATGGCTCCAAATTAGATCTTTGACCAAAAACTTGACAAAATTGCATATTTTCGCACATCACTCCTGATAACGTCTAAAATGCAAGGGAAAAATTTAGGAGACGATGAGAAAGAGGTTAATGATATGAGAAATATGATGATGCAATTTTTGCAACTTACAGTTATAGTTGGAAGCAAAAGAAGTAAATTCCCAAAACGTGATGATGGATTATAAATAGGATGGTGCAATTCTTTAACAACTTGAAAAAGCATATCTTGAATTTTATTTCGAAGTTCAAAAACTTGTTCTTGAGCTTGCGGAGATAGTCCTTTTGCAGCTATAAATTTCAACAAAATTGTTATTTAATTTTTCATAATAATTACTATACTTACTATTATTTAAAATAATTATTGCCTTAAGGGGTACCACTTCTTCCTCTCGAAGATTTAGCTTTCTCAGAGGGGCAACAAGTTCATTCAAAGTTCGGTCAATGAGGTTATTAGACAAATGACTAAAAAATTCACCAAATTTAATCCGCTTTGTTTGCTTATGTTTTGCTTACTTTGTTCCATTAAATTCTGCTGGTAATTTTCTTGGCACATATGAATAGGAGCATAGACAAAGAATATCAGGATTTTTTGTATTTTGTGCAGTTCTAGCAGAAAAATTGAAAATCGTTAATGGTGCATAACACGCTTTAACAAGTGAAATTTTATCTTCTGTATCTGCGAAATCTCCAATTTCTGCTAAACTATCAACCCAATCCACAGCAGCAATTGCACCACGATGTGCAATTTTTGAAAGCTCTTCAGATCGAGCCATTCGATATGGTTCATATCGCATCTAAAAATTTGCAACTCATGCTTTAAGAACTGCCAATAAATAAATTAATAATGTACCTCAGTTCTTCGTCCACTAAGATTAGGCTTTTGTTCAAATAATTCGCGGAGTGAGATGTTTTTATTACTGACATTTTTATCTCCTTGTATACTATTATTTTGATCACCTTTTGACACTTTTGATTCAATGTTAAGCAATTGCATTAATAAAACTTTTGCATCAACAGGTATCTTTCTTGACCAATCGTCACCTTGAAGACGCATCTAAAAGTTTTTAAAAATATTTATCAAAAGAAGTGCTAATATAATTTTTTTTTATTGTTACCATATGATTGATTAATTCATCATCAATTGCTCGCTTTCTAACTCTTGGAACTTTTTGTTTGCCTGTCAAATCACGGTCTGGTCGAACTGCCTTAGGATCCATTCCAACTTCCAAACAACGATTAAATCGACAATATCGACAACTATTACGTTGAACTAAAACACAAAAAGAATGATATAAAAGGTTATAATAGTAATTAATCAAACATACATTTGTCAACAACACAATTATTTCCAAATCGACAAACATAACGATATTTTCCAGTAAGTGTTCTACGAAAAAATCCTTTACACCCTATAAAATATAATGGAATAATTATACAAAATCGGCAAAATATTTTTCTGTGGCATACCGTAACATGCTAAAACACCATAATGTAATTTAGCACATCCATCACCGCATACTGCGCAAGTAGCTTCTCCGGTGGGAGTAGAAGCAGATGTGCTACTTTGTGGAGGATTACTTGGACGTTCTCGGATTGTAAATGATGCAGTTGATGCACCATTTGACATCCTACAAAAAAGTTAATTCAATTACCTTTAATTGTAGTTATTTTTATTGATTGAATAATCAAGCAAAAGAGGCTAATCAGCATTTTTTTGTGATAAGGAAAAAAAACATAAAAATGTGAAATGCTTTTAATTTAAATTGGGGTTGATAAGTGCACTTATAAGTAATGCCAAATAAAACGAGACAAAAAACAATAAGAAATTCAGTTTAAGCCTAAATGTTACAAATTCAAATAAAAACGGTTTATTTCATTCACAATAAAAAGAACTGTCAAATAAAAACGAAAGTCTCATGAAATTTAATTGTAAATGATTTATGATTATGGTCAAACAAATAAATAGAATTTCCCTTTCACGCGTCCCCTATCATCTTAAAAAAGTGCAATCAATACTTCTTTTTTTCTATTTTGAACAGTTTTAAGGTTTACTTTGGAAAAAAGAAACTATAGGCGTGGTAAATCAATTGTAGAATTAAAAATGTATTAAAAATTGTAATTTTTGCGGTTATCACTTTTTAACGATGAACGGAAAGCTTGACCATATTCGACTTTTGATCTTTTTTATTTTGATACTAATACCCCAATGAATAAGTATCATTTCAAAAAAGGGGGAATTAACTTCTTAGAAAAAGAAACAAATAAAAACCTGTTTTTTTTTGAAAAAGACAAAAGAAAAGGTAGCAGACGGTTAAAAACAAAAATGTATTTTAAAGTCGAAAGAAAAAATACTTTTACAAAAGTTCTTTTTTAAAAAAAATTATTTACCTTCCAACTTTATAATATTTATGATGACCGTCAACAATCTGATGTTGAACGGGTTGTACAACAGTAATTTGCCCGGATGGTCGACTACGCGGTATACAATGTTCCTCTTCAATATCATAATCAGTCATAATAGTACCATTTAAACTACTATCAGAATATTCCATTTTATCATCCCAGTATTCATATTCTCCGGGTTGTTGCGAATCTAATTGATCTTCTGGTAATGATTGTGGCGAACTATCATGCGCCGAATAAGGTGAATAATAAAAAACTTGTTCAGGTCCATTTCCAACTGGAGTTGTTGAAGTCGTTGATGGAGCGGATGGTGGTTGAGATTGTGTAGAAATTTGTGACTGTTTAACAGAATGAATTTGTGAATTTTGTGAAAGTTGCTGCTGCTGTGGTTGTTGTTGAGGAGGTTGCTGTTGCTGTTGTTGAGATGTTTGTTGTGGTAATTGCATTCGACGAACAACACGCGGCTGTTGCGACGACGAGGCCGCCGGAACCAAGTAAAATGTGCGCGTCAGTTTGCCTGTAAATAAAAAAATATATTTTAGTGTTTTCCTCCTCTTTCTTCTTTTTTTTCATCTTGAACTGAGATTATGATCACAAAAAAAGAAGAAGATAAATATCAAGTATTATTTTTTTTTTAGAAAAACTTGATGTTTTAATGTCAAAAATAATTAGAATTGGATTCACGCCAATAAAAGTAACCCTCTTAAAGTAATACTGCAAAGGGCAAAAAAGGAAAAGCAATAAAAAAAATATTAAAAGAATTGAGAAATGAGTGATTGAAAATGAAGGATAATATAATAGTGATTGTTTTTACAATAATCGTATCGTATATATTTTTAGCATGCAAAAACAACAAAAAAATAATTTTAATTCAAACAAAGGATTATGGAATTGATCGTAGATGAGAAAAAACATCAAAGAAAGGAGGAGGACACGTATAAAATAGAGTTTAACTGATCGATAAAAAAAACTCTTAACTTGGTTCTTAATTACAACAAACTAAAAAAATTTCTCTTTTTGTTGCGCAAAGTAAATAATTTATGACAAATGGGTTAAAAAAAGAATATTGAGACCGCTATGTTTTTTTTGTATTAAACCTCCTAAATTGTCTATTATAATTCTCCACCCACAATCAATGTTTCAAATTTATGTCATTTTGAATCCAATTATTCTTCACTATTTTACTCTTGTCTTGAGGTTTTGAACAAAAATTTGCTTATCATATTAATTACCGGATGTCGTCACTATCAGCTCACATTCTTTCTCTTTCAACAACGGCCTCATAAGAAAATAAAGGAAGAAAAAAAGAAAAAAAAAAACGACAGTGAAATTTGTCTTTATCACTGTTAATTAGCTGTATCTATCTAAGTAATAGAACCGTGGACATGTGTAATCGTACTTTATGTACCCCTGGACCACATGCCTTTTTAAAGTGTTAAATCAAAGCATATCTTTTATATTGATAAGTAAAACTACAAATATAATTGAAATAAAAAACTTCTATGCAAAATGGCCGACCCCAATTATATTCTTAATTTGCAAAGGAATTGGTTAAAAGAAATTTGTTTTAAAAATATATCTATATCTCGTTTGTTTTTTGTGCAAATATAATGAGAAAAAATTACTAACAAGTTTGCACTAAAAAAACTTTTCGGTCAAAACACAGTTGTCACAAACATAAATGTATAAATAAAAAATGAAACAAAATTCTTTAAAAAAAGAATTCCTTGTTTAAAAATATAATTAGAAACAACACAAAAAAAGCGTTCCATCGAAAAATCCTTAAAAATCGATGAATGTGCTTTTAAACATAAAACATAAACATTACCCCCTTTTTATGATATGATTTTTTTGTAATGGTTTTTGAAGCATCATCACCTGAATTCAAGCCTGAACCTCTTCTTCCCTTTTTTCTATTATTTTTTCTTCCTCTTCTTGCTGTGTCTGACACAGAAAAGAATTTGCAATATAGAAAGTCAAGAAAAACAAAAAGAAAAATGATACACTCAACTTTTTTTTATTATTAAAAAAAGGACTTAAAACAATTAGAATTACAAGCAAATGATGACCTTTTTTCCTAACACGTTTTTGTGATGCCTCGTTGATAGTATTTGTTTTTTCATGGGACTGACAACATGAAACAAAAAAGTGAAAAAGTCCAAATAAAAAATATCAAATCAGCTGAGAAAAAGAGGAAAAAAGATGAAATCACTAAGCTAAAAGGGGGGTTTTATTATCATAAAAATAAATAAAGAAATTGTCAACAAGAGGAATAACCTAAAATAATATTTTCAGCTTCTTTATCTTTCTCTATTGTTATGTCAAATTTCAGAAGAGCAAAAAAATATATGACAAAGGTAATTCATTTGGCTTCTAAATTGGTAGCAACTATCTTTAAAATTATGCATTTTGATATATTTTTGGTTCAGCATTTTCTTAACGACGTCGTTTCTCAACTTTCTCCCTCAAAAAAGCTTCCTGTTAAAGGGCGTCTCATAATTATGTTATCAGTGTCGCCGTCGCCATGTTTTAAGATTGGAAAGAAGCAAAAAAAGGAAGAAGCCTGAAGTTCTATAACACCCTTAACTGTCTCATAATTAGACAATATGGGAAAAATGTCCAAACAAAAATACAATATAGAAAGCAAGGATCCTGTGACCAATTATTTTGATTAAAAAAATAGAATCTTTTTGTTTAAATAAATTTTTTTTCAATTAAATGAAAACAAAAAAAAACAAGCAAAAACTTTTTTCTTCTTTTGTTGAGCATTGCAAACTTTTAAGCTGTTTTTAATTTCATAATCAGATTTTTAAACAAAAATTCGTTTTTAGTATCAGAAAACAAAAGTTAATAAGCTAGGCGGCTGCTTTTCTGTAAACAATCATCATCATCATCGAAGATCACAAGAAGCTCAAAGCTTACATTTATAACTCCTCCGATAATCTTGTTGTTTTTTTTCAAGAAACATAGAGGAAAAAAGAATTAATAGTTTAAATTACAAAGGAAAGAACTTATTTCTCAAGCTCAAATAGAAACCATTGACAAATGTAATATTTAATAGAATAAATTGATGAGCACAAGGGCCATCCGTCTATAGTTTTTTTTGTATATTTCAAATAATGACAAAATCAAAGAAATAATAATATTTCTGCGGTAAAAAAGATGAGAGACGATGAGACATATAATAAAAATGTATACATTTTTTAATACATCAAAATTATTTTGCATAAGCTGATCGATCATCACGTACAATAGCAACAGCAGCAACAGCATAAAAATTCAAAAAGACAAAAAGAAAAACCAGATTTTTGCTAGAGACAACGAGAAAGTATTAAATTTTAAAATATTTCAAAAACGAAGAAGGTGAAAGTGATTTCTGATTTAAAAATTATTAAACATCCGTTCATACTAAAAACCCAGGTATAATAACAAAAATATAAAAAAAACATCAGACTACATGATTGATAATAAATTTGATAGGAAGTAATATTCTTTTTTGTATTTGCCACAAAAGAAGAAAAGAATATTATCAAAAAGAAAATTTAACAGAAAAAAAGGGAAAATTAGAACGGGAGTGTGTTTAACCTAGGTGGGTTTTAGTCAATCTTTTTGATGTCTCATCTCCTCTTATTTTTTTCTTCAAAATTTTTTTCTTTTTGTTGTCTCTTTTTTTTCTCGTTTATGATGATGATGATAATAATATTTGTGAATAATCGGCGTTAGAGCATTTATGATTAATGGTTCAACTAGTATGAATATGTTTCAAATTTTTTTCTTAATTGTGTAAATTGATCTTTTAAACAGAAGAAGAAAAAATAACAACAGGAAAAAAAGTTAAACTCAAAATTGTAAAAATTGATTAGACTTTTGTACCCATTTATAAAATAGTATTTATTTTTTGCAGATGGTGATACTTTTTTTTAAAGATTCTATGAAAGTTAAAAAGCAGTCTCTCACGGCTCTGTGACGCCAAAATTTTCATTCCCTATTTTTTGCAACATATAAATTTAATGATATTGTCAAAAATGAAAGATAGAATAATGAGAAGAGAACTAAAATATGGAAGTACAAAAGTGGAACGTGATCTAAATGCTATATTGACCAGACAAAAAAAATGTTTATGAATAAAGATGTTTCAACTCTTTTTTTTTATTGGTTTGGTTGGTTTCTATTTTAAACCCTAAAAAAGCTTAAAATAGCTGTGGAGCAAATGTTTGAAAGATCAAAAAAAGGGGAAAATATTTCTAACGATTAGCTGGGTATAAAGATTTAAATAACTGATAAAATATAACTTTTAAAGAGAAGCTTTCAAATGCACAAAAAATGTTGCATTCTTTTCCCTCATTCCTTTTTTTTTATTCAAGAACAACGAATTTAAAGGACCAATACTGATTGCCAAATTCTTAGTGATAACAAAGCGGATTGTAATCATTTTGGCAAAAAATAGCTTCTTGCATGTTTTTTGAGGATCCAAGTTTACAGACTGAAAAAACCCTGCAAAGTAAATTAAAATATTTTTGTGTTATCAGTTAATTCAAGTCCTGAACAATGATTGCGTAGTCTATACGTCGAATGTTAAAAAAAGAAGAAAAATGAGGCAACTAACTGATTATCAAGAGACGGCAGCAGCATATTTTTTGAACACAACCCTTGATCAAAAGAAAGTGTATTTTACATGTTGAAAAACTTATGAAAAAATGATTACTTTAAAATATCACAAAAAGACATCATTTTGAGTTTTTTCAGAAAGTTTAAAAAAGAGGGAATCATGTTTTGTTTCAATAATATATTTAGTTTAAAACTTGTAAAAATAAATAAACATATTTTTAAACCTGTACTGACTGAACTTGAATAATGACCTTTTTTGTCTATCAAATTTTATAAGAAAAAAGAACCTTGAATGAGTGAAAATAGAATTAAATTTAGCGACTACTACATGAAAAAGTATAGATGATAACGATTAACTAATTACAGTTTCCGGTGCTTAAATGAAAAAAAATATTGCACGAAAACAAAATAATGAGAAAATTCGAAAACAAATAAGATTGCAAAAAATGGATGAAGACACCCAAAAATGTTTATAGAGGAGCACACGAGCCTCAGTGATAAGATCAAAACTTCTCAGAATTTTTTTTCACTTTTTGTTTATATTTTGTTCATACATATATATAATATTCCAAAAACATATAGTTTAAAAAAACCGGAAATTGAAAATGTTTTGGAAAAACATGAAAAACGTAAAAAAGAAGAAAAAGGGTTTTGGATCAAGAAGGATTTAATGCTTGAACGAAATGGTTTTTATTGAAAAAAGAAGAAAAAAGACCGATTCTTACATAAATTTTTATATTTTTTATTTTAAATGCTTCAAAGAACCAATAAAAGGTCAAATAATGGGAGAGGCTTTCGTCATCAGATCTTTTTGGAATCAAAGTTGAATTTAGTGAACAAGTCTCATCCTTTTCGAGAAGAGAAAAAAATACGTTATCCAATTTTTTGAATAAAATCATAAGAAATTAGGGAATTTGCAGTGATTTTTAGTGTGAAAATGTAAAGTCATTTTCACATGGTCAAATAATGCTAATGATGACTAAATTTTATTGCTAATAATAGTAGTAGTAGTTAGTTGAAGTCTCACTGATTATAGCCTCTCTCACACTTTTCCTCCCTATCACCATAGCTCTTTTTTTTAAAACAACAATAAACACCTTCACTTTTTTTTGTGATTCATATTCGTCTAGTGCAATTTTTATACAAAATTTAACCGGAAAAAAGCATAAATATATTTTAGAATTATAACTTCCATACGATTTCACTTCCTCATAAACTAGCGTCGAAAAAGAGAATATCAAAAAAGTATTATTGTAGCAGTAGCACCCATCATCATCACTACCACCAAATAAATAGAAAACGAAAAGGGATAGAGAACAATGAAACCTTCCCCACCACCACCAACTTGTTTGTTGTTGTCCTCAACAGATGAAGATAATACCATATATCTCGCCAAAAAAGAAGAATATTTCAGTTAACAAAACTTTTATGACGACAATAAAGTTTTTTTTGTTATTATTACTCATCCAAATGAGCTCATTAAAAACCTTATGAAAACCTTATGTGATGATTATGTTCAAGCCAAATAAAAAGAATGAAAATAAACAATCAAAAAATAATATTAAAATCTTTTTGTTTTCATTTTTTTATTTCCCTTTTTTTCAAATAAATTGAAAAAAATGGTGAAAGTTTTTTAGGTGACAAAATTCATCGTAGTAATTTTTTTTACTGGAGATATCTCATTTCACTTCAAATTTTTTGGTTGTACTCAGTCATAAAAAATTGTGATAGTTATATGTTTTTCTCTCTCCAACTCTTCTTTTTTTTAATTCTGAGGACATTAGGGATCAATGACACAAAATGAAATTGCTCACCCAAATAACAATTATTATAAAAAAGAATTTTTTTATGTAACTGAGCCGGTATTATAAAAATGTAAAATTGTTGAAGCATATCACTTTCGATCTTCTTTTTTTAGGTACGAGGCAGACATGGTGGTCTTAGAGGGACCATTTTTTTGTTATTCATAATTGAGGAAACATATATTAAAAAATCCTTTATGATTATGAAATTTTTCAACAAGTTTTTCTCCGTTTGTATTTCGATATATTTATATAGTTGTGACCTTTGCTGTTAAATAAAAATACATTGTTTTGATCAGTTTTTAAATTTATCAACTTTAATCTAGGAGCGATATCACCTTGATTCATAATGAGCAATTGTTGCTCGGTCAAGTTACCATCACTAATTCGCCGACTCTTTTAATTCAAAACAAAATTAGTATGATAAAATTAAATTAAACTTAAAACATAGTCTTCACAGAAATCTTATTTTTTCCCACGTGTGAATAGGTGCAAGAAAGAAAAGATCAACGATTCAAACATTTTTTGTGATATGTCATTTCTTGCTGAAATAAAAAAGCAATTACAAAAATTAAAACTTAAAACAAGAATGATGAATGAAACAAAACATTTTTCGTGTCTTTTTGTCCTTTTGATCAAAGTTAACAAACAAAAAGGCTGCATTTTTGGCAATTTAAAACTTTTTTTATTGTTTTCATTTGTTTTGTTTTTTTTTGCTCTTTGTGTCACTTTTTTCATTAAAATTTATTTATTTATAAAAAGAATGATAATGAATAATGCATATAATTTATGACTGTGTGTACGTTTCAACAGTATTAGGATGTAATCCAGTAGTTCTAAAAAATGAATTTTTTCAATTACGTCATAACCTACGAATTAATAGGTTTAACTTACTCATGTTTATCTTCGGATGAAGCAGACTGTCGGGTACGAATTGATGATTGAATTCTTCGAAGGGCACCAGTTGCACGTTTTTGGCCTTGGCTAAAAAAGTACAAATTTCATTAATATTTTTTATAAATCTCCTTTTTTTACTTAAAATAAATTTTTATGCATATTTAACCATTTATAAAAAATAATTTATTATTTTTACCTGATTAATGCATAACTTCCTGTTGAAGAAAATTTTTGTACCCAAAGTGGTAAGCATCGCATGAATGTATGAAATATATCAGTAAATTCATGACGAAAGTTTGTGTTTAAAAATCCATATAAAAATGGATTTACGCATATCGAAAGGATTGAAATCAATTTGCAGGCTTGGTCAATACGTTCAATAAGCTCCGCTTTATTCTCCTAAACAAAGGGAAAGATTAGAAGTTGAACTCTTAAAGTAAAAGAAAAAACAAAATGAAGCACAAATTTTTTTGCAAAAAAAGCAGTTTTGTTTTAAAATGTTATTTCAAATTCTTTAATGCAATGTTCAAAAATGTGTTAACACAATTTGTTTAAAAATTTTAAAATCCCACGTACAGTCGGACACAAAATATATTTTGTGTTTCATTTAAATATGCAAAAATCAAAAAAAAAACAAACAAAAGGATCGTTGCAACCTTTGCTCAAAAGAATACAGTAATTTTTGCAAAAAAATCTTTTTTTAAAAACAAAAGATAAAAAAAGAAACTTACAGCATCCAAAATGTTGAGATCAATTAAAAATGAAACAAGTGTAAATGGTAACCATAGAACACCGTATGCCATGGCCATTGCAATAAGCAAAAATGTCGTTCGACTTCTTCGTCTTTCAGATGCACGCTCTGCAGGGCTTGCTTCTGTATTTTGTACGACAATATGACGAGGCTACAAATAGTGTAAACATATTTCATCTTTTTTCTTTCAAAAATAGATATTAAAAGAACATACAGATTTTGTTTCAGAATGTTCTGCCATAATATATGAATCGTTGACGGGAAGGGCAAATGACGTTCTTCGGACGGATAAAGATCCTGTTCCGCGGGCACGATTAACTTGTTTTGCATTTAACTTTAGAAATCTTGTCAATTTTACGTTAAATATAGATAAAACGATTAAAGGGATCACATATAGAAATAGCACTTGAAGAAATGACATTGCAAGCTAAACAATAATACGGTAATTGAGAAAAAAAGAGAGATTAAAAACAAATTTAATTATCCCCTTACTTGAATTGTACGCGTTTCATTAAATCCACCACCACCTCCATTATCCTCTGATTCATCCATATTCTTTGAGGGCTCTAGTCTGCATTGTCTCCAGCCATAACTTTTAAGACTAGTAATATTTTTTGTTTCGTCATAAACCCATACATCCTATAATTTTTAAATTGTTATGACCTTATAATACCTCTTTTATCTCTTTCTTTTTCACTTTGATGCATTTCCTGTCTTTTTTTATGGCTTACCTTAAATACATAAAGCATTGATGTATTATAATAGACAAGTAAAGGAAAGCTTAATAAAAATGATAAAATCCAGATTATTATTGAAATAATAATTGCACGAAGGCATTGCTTTCTGTCTGTTCCAATGCTCATGTTTTTGACAGAATAATATCTTAAAAGGCATTGAAACATTAGTCACTTGAATTAAAAGAAAAAAAAGAAATAGACTACAAAAATTTATTATTACCTGTCTATTGCCATAACAGATATTGTTAAAGTTGAACAATAAATATTACTACCTGGTAAGGCATTTGCAAATTTACAAAAGAAATTAGAATATGGAAAATCGAATGACATAGATGGTAACCACAAAAATGGTATTGTAGTTAATGCTAACATAAGATTTGATAATGCAAGATTTACAATTAATACGTTTCGATTTGTTCTCATATCTTTTTTTCTTATTACTGCAAGTATAACTACTCCATTTCCAACTAATGCAAAAATTGATATTATTGCATATATTGTAGTATATAATGTTGATTCCCATTCCGAAAATGGACGTAAATGTATATTCATTTCATTAAAAAAATTCTAAAAATAATTTATACAAATAAGAGAGAAAGAAAAAAATAAGTAAATGTGTGTTTTCTTTTGCTTAAATATTTAAGCGTATTTCTTAGAAATGATAAAAAAAGAATACATACTTGAAGACATTTATCGCTAAATGGTTCATTTTCCCAAGCTTCTTTAGTAATATTTGATTTAAGGCCACGTGAACATCGCTTATCAATTTCTTTCAAATCCATGAACATAACCTATAATTGTAAAACACTCATATCAGTTATTCATACATAACGTTCACAACATCAATTTATGGAAAAAAATGCTTCACTTTAAAATGGAACGACAAATGACGAAGTAATTATACACGAAATGAGAGGAGCTATTTGATGGATGAACTATTAAAGAAAAAAATTATTTGAAAATTAAAACCCAAGAGTAAAAAAAAGTACATGACTAAAACTTTTTATCCAATTTAATAAGGAAATAAACCATGACCTTTTTTTTGAAATGAGGCAAGCAAAATTGGTATCCATTTATTTTTAGGATATGAAATTTTTTTAAAACAAAAGATAACATAAACAAGTATGTTTTTAATACATTTTAGAGTAAGTGTTCTCAGCAGTTGTAGTAGTAGTACCAACCAACCACATTTCAATCGACGTAATAAAGTTCCTTAAATCCTTTTTTTGTTAACGACTTTATAATAAATACGAGAAAAAAACAACATATGATTCCTTTTTTTGCAGAGAGGTATTCCTTTTTTTTATTAAAAATTAAGTAAAATTTAAAAAAAGGGAAATATTTTTATTTGAAAAAGAACACATAATAGAATGAATGATTTTTAATGTACACAAATTTTTTTAGACACTTATGTTTAAACTATAATTGTTGGGTAGGAACAAAATTTTTTAAACTCTCAATATAACAAAAATGTTGCCATAATTTAAGGTTAAAATAGAGTGAGGCAAAAGAAAAAAAACGTGACGGAATGTCTTTAGACGTTGTTACTTCATTTTCATATTTTTCAATTGCAAAGAATTCAATGTTATAACAAATATCTCTCCCTTTCTAAACTCTTTTATTTTCAGATTAAAGTTTTTTTCGAATAATCTTTTTAAAACTATTTTCTTTTTGCACCCCCTCAGAGATCATAAATTAACACTTTGATTCCAGAAATCGAGAAGAATAAAAAAGTTTGCAAGCCTAAATAAGACATAGAAGAATAAAAAAAAGGATGAAAAAAGACACACTTTGAGAACAAGCTGTTTAGGAATACATCAGTGAGACAATGCAAAAGTAAATGTTGTCCTCTGGATTTAATAAAACAGCTTGACGGCACAATGTCAATGTTTTAACCGAAGAAAAAAATATTAACAGAAATATGTGTGTTTTAAAAGGAAAGTTTTCAAACGTAAATAAGTGTTTTTGTTTAAAAATATAAAAGAGTAAAATAAAATAAAAAAACAAGCTTTTTACAAACTTTATTTTTTTATCGTAAATGAGCATTAAAGGCGGTCCAGTTTATTTCGGTTATATGAGCACAAAACAAAATAAAATTCCTCTTTTTCGCCATGTTTTTTTTATCCTTGGAAGACAAAAATTAACTGAAAAACCAAAGGAAAGACTGAAAAAAAAGTTTTGTTTGGTTCTGAAGCGGAGGAAATTTGACACCATTTATCAGCTTCAAATAACTATTTAGTTTTGTGTTAAATCAAATAAATTCTTTTTTTAAAATTTTTGAATAATACTTTTCATACTTATTTTGTTCCCTTCATATCTTTCTTTTATTTTCCTTGAACACAAAAAAAAGTTTACATTTTCTTTAAAAAAAAGTACAAACAGGGTTTGGTACTTTTATATTTACATATTAATATTCTCATGAGATTTCTTGAGATAAAAAGTTAAACTTAAAACATGCAAAAAGACAAAAGTAAATTATAGTTATACATTGAATGACCTTTTTTTGTTAAAAAAAATAATCATACAGATGACAGGAATGTACATACATATACGAATTCAGGTGTAATAACAATAGTTTTTTTTTGGAGAAAAGATTTTTATTTGACAACTCAGGATGTTGGGGGAGGAATGAACATTATATGTCATGCTTGCGTTTAAAACTTAAAGGCACCTATCTGTGATTATCTTTTAAAATTATTTTTATGTATGCTTGTTTTTTCAGATCTTTTTTTTACTTTTTAATGTGTACATACACAAATTAGAAAAAGAGCAACAATTTTGTTGCAAAAAATGAAAGATATAATTTGATCAATGTTTCTTAATGCACATGGGATCAATTAAAAGCTGCAAAATTTAAAGTTCCTTAAAGTGTTAAATAAAATTTATGTTGAAAGAGCTTTCATAATTCTTAATAGTTGGCAAGTGTTTCATATAGAAAAGGAAAAACGAAAATGCTTTACGGTAATAGCTTTATAAAAATCAAGGATTATGGAATTTCATTGTCTGATGAACACTTATCATAACTATAGTACAGACAAAAAAAGCAAAGAACAAAAAAGTTAAAATCAAAAAACACTAAAATTTGCAGAGATCTTTTTAAATATTTTTCTTGATCTTTGCAAATCCAAAATTTTCAGTTGTAGTGTTTTTCACCCTCTTTTAAATAACTACAAACTTGATCTTTTTATGAAACGATTTATATTTTTTCATCATTACGTCACCAAAATTTTAAACCAAAATAAACAAAAAATAATGTCACATATTTTTTTATATTCTGGATAAAAAAGAACACAGTTTACGTTCAATGAAGCACAAAAAAAGAAAATGAAACGAAAGAGGGGCAAAAGTTAAATAGATGAAACATTTTGACAGTTAAATGCTTAGTTTTTATTTTATAAAAATAAAAACAAAGTTAAAATGAAGAAAATTTTCTTCTTTTTCTTGGCTTTTATATCATATATGAAGTTGAAAAGTCAAATATTTCAAAATTAATTAGAATGCAAAAAAAACGTAGAAACAGAAATAAAATGGTACGGGGGAATAGAAATGATTTTATGTATGTACGTTTTACACAGGTGGTTATATTGTATCATAAATTATTAAACAAATTTTTTACGTTCTTTTCTCCAAAAAATGTTAAAAATAGTTTTAGCTTTTCGTTTTAATTAAGAAAAGGTTGTGACTTGATACTTCAACGTGTTTTTTGTCCAAACTTTGTACCATTTTCTTTTTGGTAAAAACCATGAAATTACCTTCTTTTTCATTATGAGGAATAATCAAAGTCAAGGACAATTTACCACTTTATTGAGGCCTAAGATGAAAGGAGAATGAGAGAGAAACTTTTACGCTAAACAAGTCCTTAAAAGTTAAATTTGATTACATTTACTATACCCCTATGCAGAGTTGAAAAACAAAAACGATGACATGTCTGCTTCAAAAAAAAAGTGATGCAAAATAAAATAAAATAACCCTCTTTTTAGGGATAAGGAAATAAATCTTGGACTTTTATGGGAGAACATTATCTACGTTTAGTTTCCTCTCAAAAACAACTTAACTTGTCAAACTTTCTTTTTTCATATTTATGGTGTCTATTCTATAGTTACGGATGCCAGTTTTTAAAAGCATTCCGAAAAAAGAATGTGCTTTGAAAAAAAAGAATTTTTCCAGTTTTTTGTTAAAACAATGATTGCTTGGAATACAAAATTGAGTAGAAAGAAAAGTAAAACAAAAGCAAAATGGAGAAGAAACAACACACACACACACCAAAAAAAGTTGTAATTCTAACCTGGTCACTCACGGTGTTTGGTTCGTGGAACAATAACGATAACAACATCTTCATTTTCTATTCGCTTTTGTTTCCTGTTTCCTGAAAAAAAAAAGTAAAGTAAAAAAGTGAACATGAATTTTTTGTTGCACGGATATTTTAAGCTCAACAAAAAAAAGAAAAAGTCTTTTATTTTTACAGTTTTTTGGTTTTAACATTTTTTCTGCAAAATTTCTGGAAAAATACATAAATAACAAAAAAGATATGTCTTTTACCAAACAAAAATAATATTAAAAAAATAGGGAATAAGCTTAGAACTTTCGTAAGAAAGAAGAAAAACACACTGAAATGTATTTTTTTGTCTTCATTGGAAAAAAATTTGTAACAATGAAAAATAATATTAATAATTAAAAAAATTTCTCGTTATTCTTTACAACATTTTTTGAGATATCAAAGGTCTTAATGCTTTCTTGTTTTGAGCAAGTATCACTAGCAGGCAGCAGCATATGCAATAACAGAAGTAGCAGTAGCATAGATATTTTCTTTTATGGATAGGCGGTAAAGAAGTTAGTTGTTCGATTCCATCATACTTTTTTAACTTAATAAATATAATGAAGTTGAGATATAAGAAAAGGCTCATTTCATTCTTTCTTTTCTTCGAAGTTTAAAAAGGAAATAACACATTTTAGGTTTAAAGATTGTGTTTTCTCACACAATTTTGGAAACAATTATCTCACCACCGAAAAAGTATTAGTAAAGGTTTAAAAAACGAAGAAAAAGAAGTTAAAAGTTTTCTTTAAAACTTATTTCTGAAGGCGGAAACATGCCATATCTTACACAGAAAATGTAATAATGGTTTCATTACGAGAAAGCCACAAAAAAACCAATTAACTTGACTTTTGATAGGTCTTTCTTCTTCTTTTGCAACTAACTTAACGTAATTTACTTTTTCTTGTTCAGCTTTATTTTATGCAAAAAAGAGAAAAGAAAGATAAAATTTAAACTTTTTTAAAGGATGTCTTTTAGGGGCCACACAAAAGTTACTTTAAGTTTTAATAGCAAAAAAAGAAGAAAAAAAACTTGTTTAAAATTGCAAATAAGTTAAGTAAAAAACACTTGAGAAAAAAAATGCCTGGACAATTTAACAACAATTTTGTCCTTGAATTCTTGGAGTTATTCCTTCCGTTTTCCTTCTCTCCCTCCTGTTCATTTTCGTATTAAATTAAATTGCAATAAAGAGAAAATTGAATACAAATATATGCCCTTTTTTATGGGGTTGCGTTTTATGAACGTCGTTGTCATCTCCTTCTCAAATGCAAAGTTAATAATAAAATGTTCGATGGTGAAAAATTTGAAATGAAATTATTGTTTATTTGAGCCAAAAATAATATGCAAAAGAAATGCCTTCTTTTTTTGGCCGTTAATTAAGCTTTGACTTTTCTGTTTTCTTTTTTGCAAAGTTTACTTCCTGAAAAAGTAAATGGGTTACGGTATATCAAAATTGTTCGAGAAAAATAGCTTTTTGGTAATTTCTATCATATAAAAAAATACAAATAAACATCCCTTTTTATGAGACTTTCTTTTTTTAAACAGTTAGCATAAATTTGTATTGTGTTAAATCAGAAATAAATCTTAAACAAAAAACGAAGAAATCACATCATTCTTTTTTTTACTGATTTAACAGGACTACTGTGTGGAATGGGATAAGACAAAGCCCTACCGCCCCATAAGTTTTAATACATCACTTTTTTAAAGAACAGAAAAAGAAATAGGAGGAATAGAAAAAACGATAATACTAATTTCCTAAAATGTACAAGGGTATTAAATTCCGTATCGGCTTGAAGGGATCACAAAAGCAGCTTATCAAAGGCAGAGAAAGAAAAGGTGACGAAAATGGGTATAAGAAGTAAAAATTTTCTGTTTATACCTTTTACTTTAAAATATTCGAAAGAATAGATACGAGTGACTAAAGAAAGTCGGTCTCGTGAAAAAAAAGATATTCAAATTTTTATTTCAAAAGTTATGATTTTAACTGCTTTAATTTGTTCAATTCTTCTTATTCAATCTGTAACTGGTTGCTATCTTAATTCATGCCCCTATCGAAGATATGGAAGAAATGTTCGATGCGCTAAATGTGGTAAGCTAAATATTATTTTTAAAAACAACATAATGTTCAAAACGTTGTTGTCATTAGTAGTGACGTGATCACGTTCCCTTTTTTCCGTTTTAAATTAGCTAAATTAAAAAACGTTTACTATATTTGTTAGTTTTTTGATGCTATATTGCTTGACTGTTCTTTTTTTGCTCCATTTTTGGACTCTGAAGAAGCTTTTTTTAAACTTTTCATTTAAAACGTTTTTTCAACTTTTTCGCGTCAAATATAGCACGAATAAAAAACTACTCTTTTTTCGACGTCTTAGATGCTGTTTATCACGTTTACGTCGATTTTTGACATCTGAATAACCAAATTTCAAAAAAAGGTTTTCTGAACTCTACAAAAAAATAAAAATAACAATAATAACAAAAAATATACTAAGAAGTATTTATCTCTCAGTTTTTTTCAGGACCTAATGGAGAAGGTGTATGTGCAACTGATGGCGTTTGTTGTACATCAAAAGCATGTGTCAGCAGCCTTTCATGTGTTGGAACTCCAGCATGCGACATTTTCAAAAGATCCTGTGAAGTGGGGACTTCCACTGGATTTTGTGTTTCCCCAGTAATGTGCTGTTCACAAGGTATGTAAAATACAATATTTTTTTAATTAAAAAGAAAAATTTCTTCATATAACATAATGCTAAGCCTCTTTGATTTCAGAATTTTGCCAACAAAATATGAAATGTCTTATTGGATCAGCACCCGGAAGTATGCTCTAATATAATACATCTTTAAACAACCCTATATTTTCCCATTTTCATTCTTGAAGAAGCTCAAACATAAAACCAAAATGTGAAGCAACATTTTTTAAAAGAAAATTACTCCTCCTTCTTTTCTTTTTTCTTCTTTTAATTCTTTCTTTTTTTCTATTAAACAAAGAACAACTTTTTTATATTTAAAATTTTGTTTATTGTTTATTGAACCACTTTTGAGTTTTTTTATATGAACAAATGTGCGTTGTTTTCCCAGTTTTTAAAACATAACAAAAAATTAAGAATCAACACAACAAAAGGAAAGGAAAATGACCCGGAAAAGACAAAGCTGGCAATGATAAGTAGCTTCAAAGATAAAAATAAAAGCAAGTTTTAATTTTTTCTAGAATGAAGCTTAAGCGTAAATATAATTTTTAACAAGACAAAAAAGATAAAGAAAAACAACAATAGGTCTGAGAAAAATGAACACCAAATCTCTCGTTGCGCAAAAGTAAAAGAAAAACTGAGGTTTTGCATGGCAAATATTAAATCAGATAATAATAATAATAGAAAACAATACAAGAAAAAAATTGTTAAAAATTGAAACTTAATAACATATTAAGAAAAACACGCTCGTTTTTTTCATTTTTTGCCCGAAATATCAGATTGTTGAAGAACCCATTGATGAGTACGAAAATCTGATGGATTTGTCGTTGAAACAGGATGGGGAGGAGGTTGTGGATTTGTTGATGATGCTGGGCCACCAGAAGGAATAAGTGAGCGTCGACGTTTTTTATGTTGTTTACGAGGAGAAACAGCTGCATTAATTTCCGGTCCACTTGGAATAATTGAAACGGAATTCGTTGTTGCATTTACTCGTAAAGGGGAAGTACTAACAGCACGGCGTTTATGCCGTTTTTGTTGCTCTTTTGATGCTGTTTCATCAACTGATTTCTTTGGCAAGCTTGTATTTATTATTGGAGGAGGTCCAGATGGAATGGTAGAAGTTGGCGGTGGAATTGGATGTTGCTCAATCACGGTGGAACGTTGCTTCTTTTCAATGTTTTGAAGTCTTTGTCGTTCACGATTTTGACGACGTTTAAATTGTCGCTCTTCTCGATCAAGTAAATATTTTTGATAATCTATTTGACGGGCAAGTAAATGTGAAAGACATACAGAAAAACACTAAAATAATTTCTGCCATTGTTTTTTTTTTCAAAATAGTGTCTTACCACAGGTATAATAAAAACAGCAACAATTGCTCCAAGATGTACAGCATGACTTTCAAATAATGTTCGAACTGGTTGTAAACATCCTCGAACATAAATATCTGTTTCTAAATCTTGTGTTCGCTTTGTCTGAGCATTTTGCCAACATTGTAATGACCGCATTGCAGGAACAAGTGGATTTAATGATCCTGCGGCTTCTGATATAACTGATCTTCTGCAGCAGCTATACGGTACACCACATTTTTCTGGATATGGATTTGATGCATTACAGTTATATTGCTCATTTAATTGCCAATCTCGAAAACCTTGCGACATTGAGCTTACTCCGCAACATTCAAGCTAAAAAATACAATATAAAAATAAAAAACAATTCTGCAAAAAATATATTTACTTGTTCTTGCAAATAATCCACAAAATCAGCAAGATTTCTATTTGTATGATATTTCTTTATTGAATACAGTAATATACTATGAGCTGATATACCTTCCGATGTGTCGGAATAAAAAAGGATAAACAAGAAGAAAGTAGATAATACCAGTAAAATGTAAAAAAAGAAAACGCAAAGAGCAAACTATAATATTTTTAATCATGTTCTAAGATGGGTTATAGAAAAGTATTTTCTTACCATTTTTAGCAAATGAACATTATCTCGTAAGGCTCCAAATAATCCCATTAATGAGATAAAGCACACTGAAAGACCAATAATAATAAGCAATATTGCTGGATTGAGAATGAAATCTGCCCATTCTTGAATTGGACGAGGATCTTTCACGCATAAATAAATTCCCAATGCTAATGCTGTTACACCCGCAAGCTGAAAATGTTAAATTGTAAAATATTTTAATATTTTAACAAAGTGATAAATTAATCCAAATTTCTAAGCTCAAAGATTTTGCATGTCGTGTTTCTTTTTTTTAAAATCAATTGTCATTAAATTAATGATTTTTACAGTATCATTTTCATGCACAAACAGTTTAATGTTTTTCCCCGTTTTTTCACTTTTGTGCTTTCACCGCTGTTCTTTTTTTTTCACTCAAAACCATGAATCAATGAGAGAAAGGGATTTCCGATATGCGCCAATTACTGTTCAGTAAAACCATCAAGCTCTTCAAAAAATGGGTCGAGTTACGACGCCATCAGCCGGATTCCGACTCGTATGATTATTCGCTTCATTGCACATATAACGATCGACAAATAAAAAAGAATGCTTGATTAGCGCCATCTTCTTCTTTTTTATCTTTCATATTTCGAAAAAAAATTAAATTTGCAACATATTTTTAAATACAAATTTAAAACAAGAAAGATTTAAAAATGTGAATCTCTCAAAATTAACACAAAGAATTTTTAAAAACTTTTTCCTTAGCTTTTAATTTGATTGACCCTTTTTGAAAAATTAAAAACGAAAGAAACGAAATCGTTATTATTGAAAATTAAAAAGCATTTTTATTTATTTCTCGGGTTTATCGTCGTCGTCAAAACACCCCAAAACAATCATTGATGCAAATTTTTTGCAACTAAATGCCACTCAAAAAGAATTATTTTATAAAAAATGAAAAGCAAACGGTCGGTTATTATTCGTTGTTTCCTTTATTTCCTTCATCCGCTCGAGCGAAAAGCTAAAGCAAGCAAACGCACCTGATGGAACATTAGCGGCAGCTTTTTTAAGAATTTAAATTTTGACAAACAAATAATAATAAAAATAATAACTTTTTTGAACACCTTTTTTCAAATGCAGAGTTTTATTGCATCCTAATTATTTTAGATATATATATTATATATAAATGTTTACAAACTTGTTTGCACGTTTTTTTGTTGATTTTTTAAATAAAACAGAAAGCAGCAATAAAATCAAAAAATATTGACTATGACAATGATTGTTTTTTGTAAAAAAACTAGTTAGCCCTTGATGCTGTAGCGTCAATGCAAAAAAAAGAACTTTTGCTTTAAAAATTTAGTTGTCAGAATATCATTGACATATGACTGTGCAGTTTTATGACCTTTTTTAACCGAAGGCCATTTTTTGGTAATCATAAACAAGCTCAAAAAGTTTTTTAGAAATATTTTTTTTACAAAAGTGTTTCATTGTTTCTTCCGTTGAAGGACATCTTAAGAAAAAAAGAAACGCAACAGGAAATGAGAAGCCCGTTTTGATCATTAAATTTTTTTGTCATTTTTGGCCTTTTTCATTGCTTCTTCAAGAATAAATAAAAAAAAACTATGACCTCGATAGGAATTTTAGTGCCAGCTGGTTGCCAGCATCTGAATTTTCAAAGAAACTGATAGCATTGTTCTTTTTGCCGCTTTAGTCATTTATGTAACATGGGTGGTTAGTTTCATTGAAAAACTTAACTATCCATGAAGACAAAAGATATTTTTAAAAAGTTTCAAATTGTTCTTTGTGGGAATAAAAGTTAAAACTTACAAATACAACAAAATTAATAATAAAGCATAGCCATTTAAGTGGTGCACAAATTTCTTGTCTTGGCTTTTCAGGTTTTTTCTTATCATATCGAAATCTGGGTAATGTCATCGATTCAAATCGACCATATTCGATGCGTGCCATCCTCGGCAAAAGACGGCGCCGCTCGTGCCAGTCTGAATCGACAACGATGGCGCCAGTTTCTTGCCTATAAGTTCTGAAAAGTAGTTAACTATCTGAATAAGAATGATAAACAATTGATAACAAAATGTGGTTATTATGTTATAGCTGAAGAATAAAGATATAATAATTATGTGTAAAAATGGTTGTCAAAAACAAATGAATAAATCAAATGAAAACAATTATTTAAGAGACAAATAACAGTTATAAGACAAGGATTAAAAAAGAGTTTCTAAAAATCCTTTTTCATCGTTTTTCCCCAAGGACACGTTAAACGACGTCCTCTTCTTTTTCATTTTGATTTTTTCTTTGATTTGAGATTAACAAATTTGATGGTACTTTTTTCAAGCCCCTAAAATTAGCTGCAGAGCTGTTTTTGAACAAAAAAATGTATATTAAGCAAAAGAGAGACTCCCTTTATTGCAAGAGCAGCCATTTTTCGAGACTTGTCTCCGATCAATGTCCCTCAATTGCGCTTTCAGTCCTCACCATTGATTTGGCAGGTTGTTTTGTTGAGAATTTTAATGTTGACCACAATAATAAAAAGAAACAATTGAAAAGTCACGTCTATATATAAAAAATAGTGCTAAAAGCAGCAGCTAAATGCGCAAATGAAAAAGAAAGATAGTTTTTTCAAACTTTTTTTGCGATAAAAAATTAATTGAAGCTTTGTAATATGAGAAGGTAGAAGTTTTCACCATTTATCAGAAAAGATCAGATATCAAATAAAAAAGTGTTATCTTTAAGAAGAGTACCTACCGATTGGCCTCACTTAATATTGGCATCACTTTATGTAGTGCAAAAAATTTTTAACGGCACATTTGATCTTAATTTGAATAAAATAGTAAATATGTATAAAAATGCCAAATATTAAAATAGATTCTTAACAATCTTTTCTCTTCTTTGAAACAAATGTTCAAGATAAAATTTCAAAAAATGACCATAAAAATTTTTTTAAGTAACAATATAACCTGCCACACAACAGGAGGGTTTTTAGGTTTTTGTCAGCCGGTTGACTGCAATCTTTTTTCTTTTTTTAGTCCTCTCTATTCTTTTTTTGGCGAGACTCTTTTTTCCCTTTTGCGGCGCAGCTCTTACGGTCGCACAATAGATGGATTTTTAAAAAAAAATTTTGGAGAAAAGAAAAAAGATGGGGGGCTAAAGGTTTTTTATGCGCCAGTTAGTTACCATTCAAGACTAAATAACGAACCCCCCAATGTTTGTTGCTACAAAGTCAGTGGTCATTTTTTAGTGAATTGCAAGTATTGTTGTTACTGATGGTAAATGGAGAAGAAAAAAGCGTGTATAAAAAGTAAAAAAAATGTAACTAATCCTAGAAAAATTGAATAGGCAGATGAGTACCTTCTATTGAAAAATTTTTAAGTTGGAATTTTCTAACATTTCTTTGATCACTGACCAAGACCGGAAGAAGGCAAAAAAGAGGGAAAGGCTATTGTTTAGGTTGTGGACAATCAGGAACCGAAGACAAAAAGAAAAAAATAAATAAAACATGGGAACATTAATACGGAATCAAATTGCAATGGTATACATTGAAAATAACTAGTTAGGTATTAATTTTTTTTCTACCTGAGGCGACAAAAAGATTCGCACTTCAACAAAGGTGCAATTTTATCCTTGTTCACTTTTCATACCAGAAACCAGAACAATGAATAACATGGATAAATAAAAAAAAGTAGGATGTTATCTTCTCTGGGAAAAAAGAGAAACCTCAATGAGTGAAATTTTTAAACAGAAAAGGAGATAAAAAGTTTAAACGATTTGCTGAGTAAAGAAAAGTGCTCTTAAAGTGAAAACTGGAAACCCTTTAACCCTAAAAAACAATGCTCAACAAGCAGCCATAAAAATTTAGACCAAAATAATAAAATCATTTGGTGTTAAAGAGATAAAAGTAAAGTTTAAGGGGCAAAAGAAATAGGTCAAACTAAAAGAAAACCAAAGTGGATGGATAGTCGACAAAGTTTGACAATTAAAAAAAATTGGGAAAAAACACGCTCAAAAAATGAAACGAATAAAGACAATGAAATAGAAGGGTGGTAGAAGAAGGGGGAGAAAGGGAGGATAGAGCATGATCATCAAAATGATGCTCTCACTTAAACAATTCGGAGTCGTATGCAGTGGCGAAATGCCGGTTGCTGGTATTTTTTTTCGCCAGAGGCAAACTGTTATGACACCGATCTGGGCAGCAAAAAAAACGAATTGTTGTAAAATGGAACACGATAAATAACATAAATAAGAGAATCATTTGATTTCACTTAATTCTCATAAAAAACACATGTGATTCAACATGGCACCAGTTTTATTTCAAACTTTCAAAAATATATCACATTAGTCATTACCGTTTGTTTATTAATTATTAAGAATAAAGAGTTGATCATATTTGAGTTCATGAGAGTGATGCTTGCACTATGTTGTGACCAAAATGCAGTCAATAATAGCAGTCATAAATTTATAAAAAACCTCCTTTGCGCAAGAAGAAAAAAAGCTTGATGAAGAACCGTTCGAAAAGAAAGAAAGAGAGGAACATAGAGGAGCCTTTTGCTGGTGTCCTTGTAGCAATAGTAGTATTCGACAACACACCACACTAAATGACCAGCTGTAGATTTTTAAAAAATTGGCATAAATAATCTAGTATGTATGTATGAAAACAATTGATATTCCTGCTTTTTTTCTTCCTACAACCTATTAATTTCATGGATGTAAAAAATTAACCTGATAAATAATTTTCTGTTATAAATCTCTAATTCTAATGACCTTGGTTTAATTTTGTTTTTTTTATTTTATTGAAAATTTTTTTAAAAAAAAAAAAGATCTCTTAAAAAAACGAAAGATAATCATTTCATATCAAAAACGAAAATCGTTTTGAACAAAAAAAGTATTCGCGCATCTGCTACTATTAAAGTGCCCTAAAAATTGACAATAGGATTCAAAAAAAATTTAAAAGGAAAACAGCATCTGCGAAGCCACATTTTTTGGTTTTTGGAGTGGACATCCAAAGACAAGATAACACTTCTCCAAGGACGTGCGTATTCTCTCCCCCTTTCAATTCATTGACTAATAAAAAAATGAAAGAGAATCATTGTCGATTAAAGGTTTTTGTCAATCGGATTTTTTTTCTATGGTTTGATGAGCTTAAAAGACTCCCGATTCTATGTATTTATTTTATAAACAGCAAAAGAGATGAATATGTCGAATCGGAAGCGATCAGAAAAAGCTTAGCCTCAATGTTATCCCTAAAAAAATAAAAAGAAAGTGAAGAGAGAAAAGAAAGAAGAGACACAACAAAAGGTAAAAAAGAAGAAAAGGTATCGTTCCAATAATAATTATTTTGGTTAATGTATTGAAGCGATGCTTTTTAATATTGCTGCTGCTACTGCTACTCTTCCTCCCATATAAAAATGAGAGATGTTTTAGAAGTTGACCTCGACGAAGTTTCGTCTTCAATTTCGTCTTGTAATTGCCATCAATATGCGCAAATGCACAAAAAAAGTGCATTTTCTTCTTCTTCCTTCAGAAGAAGAATATTGTTGTTGCGCACCTTTTCATTTTCTAATATTATTCAATCAATTCAATTCTTCTTTTTTTGAAGTCAAACTTGTTACTTTTTGAGGAAAATAAGGAAGATTCATTCCGTCAAGAATTAAAAAAAACCTTGAAAGTGAAAAAAAGAACTATCAATGTTGAAGATTTCTTTTTTTCATAATAACAGGAGAAGAAAAAACTTTGGAAAAAAATATAAAAGGAAATGGCAATGAGCTTATTTAATGCGTTGAAGCGCAAAAATGCTCCTTTATTATATGGTAGCCGCAGCTTCTTCGTCACATCTGGCCTTTTTTCAGTTCCTTGCAAGTAGTAAGTCTAAGCTGAATTTGGCATTACTGACCATTCCCCGATAACAAAAAATGCCACACATAAAGTTGAAAAAAGGCTTTGAATAAATGAGAAAGAAAGAAAAAGAAGGAAAGGCAAGAAACTAAAAATGGCGTATTTTTGTTTGCTACCGAAAAAAAATGAAAAGATAGAAATGCCGTCTGCTCTCATTTCAGCAGACGCCCAAAGAAAATGAAAAACAATCAACATAACAGAAGTAGAAAAATAAAATAAATGTTTGACAAATGCTGCTTGAAACTCGTAGAATAGGCTATCATTCAAAAAAATGGGTTTTAACTAAAAATAGAGACCCAAACAAAAAATTGTAAAGTCTTCGTTCCAATACATGTATACTAAAATTTTAAAGAGTTTAAAGAAGAAAGAAACGGTATGGCAAAATTTATTAAAGTCATTTTTTTAACCTTGAAATCAAAAATGCTTCATTTTTTGACCTCAATAATCGCACAACAAAAGCTTTATAAAAATCATATATTGTTCAATAAAAATGAATTTTATTTTCAAAAAAAATTTTTAACTCAAACTGAAAAGAAAGCAACTAATTTTCATGACTATGCACGTTAGAAATTATGCGTTAAAGAAAACGGACAGCAGAAGATTGCATAAATAAGATTACGCACCAGTCCAGTATTCCAATAAAAAAAGATGGTCCAAATTTGACATGAAAGAAAGGAAAAGCGGAAAGTGTTGTGCATTTTGTAAAGGAAAAATTCGCGCAGCCGGAAAAATTTTTTTCTAAGCTTATTCAAATTTTTACTTTAATATATGTAGTTAAAAAAAGTTAAGGGAAGAAGATTGATAGGAGACCATTTTTGAAAAAACGGTAACAGGTTCTACTACTCATTTTTGTTAAATAATAAAAAAAAGTTTGACTATTTTTGATCATAAAAAAAGCAATGAAAGGTGAACTAAAAACATTGTAATTAACTTTTTCTATGATAGTTTAAGTAAAAAATGGAAGCAGAATTATTATTTTTTCTTTTGAAAGAGAATGATTTAATAGAGCAAACAAACAGGCTTTTATCATCCTTAATTTTTTTACGAAATACATTACTGCTGATGACTCCCGAATTCGTTAACCACATGTGTGCAGACGTTTTTATGCATTTAGTCATTAAAAAATGATAACAGGATTGCCGCAGGGATATTTAAAAAAAAATTAAGGTCTTTTTTATGCACATTTTATGGATTGAATGAAAGCGGGTACTGTAAGGTTGAAATTTTGGAATTCTTTGTATTTTATTTTAAAAATCTTATTTAAATATCAGTTTGTTCTAGAATCTAGACAAGCACTTTACAGAAAAAGATAATTTAAAAGTTATTCATGTTCCGGATGAATACATGAAATTTAAAGCACCGAATCGTAAATATTCAAAAAAAATGCTACCTTACATGTATTTGCGAACTCACGAGGCTGTATTCTTCTTATGCAATACTTGAACGACTTTTTAAAATATGAAATTATGCCAGCATGTAAACAATACTTCTTGAAGTGATTGGTCTCACGATTCATATATTTTTACAACCTTTGTATATTCAATAAGAGTCAAGGCGCGTTCACAAATAAAAAAAAATGTAAATGTTTCCTATTTAAAACGGACTGCCAGATGCAATTTATATGTACCAAAAAAACAAAAGCAATAATGTCTTTTAGAATTCTACCGTATCATTCAACCAAAAGCATAAAAAATGCAACATTAAATATAGACAATAAAATACGTAAAAAAACTTCTCAATTCCACAAAAAATATTTTAATGTTGACTTATGCTATTCTCCAAGGACAATGAAAAACCAATCACTTTGTTCAAAACGTGATTATGAAAAACGGTGCGTCGCGCTCAATTATTCAATAAACAAAACTTGTAATTTTTTTCTTCAAAAAAGATGATTTAATAGGCAAAGTTGCCTTTAGGCAATCTTCCATAAAAAACAATATAATTTTAAGTTCTTTTTCTTGCTGCAAAACTAGCAAATTTTTAAGTAGTAACAATTATGACAAGCGAACGCATTTTTGCATCCCGGTGTTTGCTTGCAAAAATTTGCAAGTCAACTGTCGGTCTCTTTCAAGGATTCATTTTGCACACGGTTTCAAATCCTTGCAGGTTTCTTTTTCATGTGCATGAAAACTGCAAGATTATTGCAAACGTTTGCAAGGATTTTGCAAGATTATTGCAGTTTGAAAGAATCCTGCAGGATTTTTGCAACACTTTTTTTACCTTGCAAAATTCTTTTTGCTGCAAGTTTCTTGCAGATTTCTGGCACTTGTCTGAAAGAGACCGATTTTTGCAAGGCACTTTTGCAAGCAAACATCGGGATGGAATCAGTGTTTACATTATTATCCTTTGTCGTATACAAATTGAACTTCAATATAATTTTTGACAATCAGACTAATAGTTTTATTTTTTTCCAAAAAAACAAATTTGTTTCCGTGAATATGCGAATTTGATAGTATCTATATAGGTATGAAAACCTCAGAAGTGGTTTTTGCCCGTTGCAAAACTTGTATACTTAATCAGCATGAATGTAATCACAATTGTGGCTGGTATATTTGTTTCGTCTTAAAACTGAAACAAAAAAGAACCTCTTTTTTTAAATTTAAAAACACTGTATATTTTCGGCAAACAAATAATAAACATCAGAGTAACAGTGCTAACCTTTTTTCCTTCTTTTTTCATAATGCTTTCCTTGTGATATGCTTTTAACAATGAAATATATTTTAAAACGTGCGAATGAATGCCTTATGGCTTCAAAAGTACGTTGAAGTTTAGGCGCATACCCCACGATGGTCCTTCTAAACAGGAGAGTAAAAACTGCTTCAATAGTCTCACAAATGTTTGATCGTTGAAAAACAACATTAAGGTTTGACTTTACGTTTGGACAATCCTGAATAGGGACAATTTTATAAGTTTCGTGAACTGAGAAGTTTCTTTTGCTTTGTTTCCTTACATTTGGAATTCAAGACATATTATATTTAGCAGACAAAATAATAAGATATCAGAGCTGTTTATTGCACCGTAACCGAAGTTATTTTTTGGCCATTTAGTTTAGCTTTGCGCTTTTTACAACTTATTGTGCTAAATTTATAGCAAATGTTAGAGTTGATTAATCTTTATACTTCAAAGATTATAAGAAGTCATAAAAACTATGGCTGCTAATGTTTCCCTAAATAAATGCTTTCCGTTTGTTAAAAAAGGAAAACAAAAAGCAGACAGAGATGCTGCAGCAATGACATAATTTTTTTTATCAGTTTTTTTCCTAAAATTGTCTTTTTGTCGTTTTTTAGTTGACCTTGAGTTTTTAAGAAGCTTTTTTTTCAAATTTCAACCGTCATAGTGATACATCAAATCGATTGATTTTTTGCGAGCAAACGGAAGAAAAAAAAGTTTTAAGATTATGTCGCTTGAATGTCGTCTAGCAATCGCACATGCAACGGTTAAAAGGTTCTACGTCTAAAGACAAATAATCTTAAAACACTACTGCTATTTTTTTTCCTTTCAAACAGTTGACTCGACTCTTTTGCTATTTCTCTATTGAAAAAAATCAAGCATCAGAGTAAAGTAACAGTGTTAACCTTTTTTTTCTTCTTTTTTCATTGCTTCCTTGGCAACGTAATTTTTTTCCTCTTCAGTTTTATGACTGCAGAAAACATGAAATGCATACACACATTATTGATTGCGTCACTGTCGTCAAAAAAACGATAAGAAAAAACAAAAAAGTATTTGCTCGTTTTCCCCTTTCTTCCTCTTCATTTTAACGCCAACTGTTGTAACTTTTGGTATGTTAAAGGGTTGGAAAAGATTTTCTGTTGATAAAAACATGCATTTCTGAAAGTTATCAAAATATATAATATTTAGCTTTATCGCGTCACAAACTATCACATACTACCACATCCCTCCAACAACATTATAATAATAATAAAAAAGAAAGATCCTATGAAAGAATACAGCGCACGTTGTGAGCATGCGCGCGATACAAAGAGAGAGAAAAAAGAAACAAGAAAACACAGGAAATACTCCTAATTGGAAACTGCCATACTACGAAAATTTATTAAATTCAAAGAGTGATCATAGCCGAAGATAACAATAAAAGATGACAAAATAATTGTTGGCTTAGAGGAATTTCTGGATTTCATCGTAAAGGGCGAGTACAAGAGCACCACCAGTACCACGAATAACATTGGATCCAGCACCTTTGAACATAGCTGACATGCCTTCATTTTTAATAATCTTGAGTGCACAATCAAGAGTATTCTTGTAAAGGATATCTTTACGTCCAGATTGCATCATCATACGACGACGAACGGTATCCCATGGATATGATAAGATACCTATAATTTACAAAAACTTTATATATCCATATAAAATTATGTTTCTTTACCTGAACCGATAGTGACAACTTGAGCAATACCCCATGCAGCGAAGAAGTTAAGTTTTTTGTCTTTAGCAAATACATGCTTGGCGGTATCGAACATACCAAAGTAAGCAGCACGGTAGATGATAATACCTTGAACAGATACAAAGAAACCACTAAAATTTCATATCTTAAAAAAGGCTCTTAAAGCTATTATATTTTGTACCGGTAAAGACCAATTGGACCATCAGATTTAGCAATCTTAACTAAACAATCAGCAAGACCTTTAAATTCACGAGTAGAACCTTTTCCAACATCTGCAGCAAGACGGGTACGAGCGAAATCAAGTGGGTAGACAAAGCAAAGTGATGTAGCACCAGCAGCACCACCGGAAGCCAAATTACCAGCAAAGAATCGCCAGAATTGTGTATTTTTGTCAACCCTATAAGAGAATTGTATAAAAAATTTTAAATTTGTTATAACTATTATCACATACTTATTCAAAAACAACTTTTTGTATGTATCTTTAAATGCAAAATTGAGAGCTTGAGTTGGGAAATATCGGATAACATTGGCTAAATTTCCTCGCCAGAAAGCTGCAAATCCTTGTTCTTTAGGAATACGAACAAGAACATCGATAATTCCTTTATAACGCTTATCTGCTGTAATTGTTTTTGAAGCATCTTGAACCTATAATTACAAAATATTATATATTTTTATTACTAATTCACATATGAGGAAACTCACTTGAAGTAAAAGTTTGACACGTTCAATTGGAGCAACGGCAGTTTTGGAAACTGCGGCGGCAGTGCCACCAGAAGCAAGATCAATAAGGAACTTTTTTGTATCAAAACCTTTTTTATCTCCCATTTTTTAGTTTTCTACCCGGTCAGGACCAGTGGCGCTCAGAAAGTAAATCTTTTGGCGCAAGAACAACAAGAGGTTAGGCAGCTGGGACCAAGATCTTTGTTCACAGTGAGCCATTCTCCTCCCCTTTCAACACGAACCTGCACATCAATGCATACGGTCGTTTTTAAAATAAGGACGGAAAAAAAGAAGAACAAGGAAGCACGCGTAACACAAAAAAAGGGAGAAAAAGGCTTTGAATGCGTTTGCTGAAAAGCAAAGACGATATTTTGCTTAGTTAGAAAAAAGCGTGGAAAAGCTTTTTCAGCTAGGAAAAGCTTAGGTTTTGAGGGGACAAAGTATTACATATTAACATCTTTTATTGTCTCTTAAGTCAATAAACACATTGTAAAAACAATGCATGATTGATTTTGAGTATCCATTGTTTTCAAAAATACTATGGGTAGTTCTTTAAAAATATATTTTTAAAATGGCACTTTCTAATTTTTTTGCTTTATTGATTTTCAGAGATAGAGAAATTAAAACACCCGTCGTTATAAATCAATAATTAATTTTTAATATTACGTATTTGAGTTGTCTTATATTTACATTTTATTTTAAAAATTAAATGATGATGTGTATTGATACGCAAACAGTTATTCAACTAAATTATTATGTGACATAATAAGTATGCAATAATGTAAACGATAATTAAAAAACGTATAGTATGCTGTGTTTTACAGTACGTAAATATCATATTTTTAAACTAAAAAGTAATGCTTTTTTGCCCGTTGTCCTTCCTTTTTGCTTTATGTGACGCAAAATATGCTAATAAACAACTTAAAGCAATAATTTTCTTATTTTTCAAACAAACAAAGAATTTAATTAATTTTTAAATTGTTTTATTTTATCACAAATCATCTTTAAAAGTTGATTTTTCGTTATACATATTTTTGCTACATCTGTACAGTATGCGGCACAGAAAAATATTCACTTTACCGTACTTAACAGTTACGGTATACATCCTGGTCTCAAATAAACATCCATATTTGATTCGATTGACACTAAATTTATTTTAAAGGAAACCTATAGCTTGGTTACGGTATGATAAGCTTTGTTTAACATAAAAATTCAGGATATCTGCGATTTGCAATATATTTTATACAGAATGAGAATAATTTGAGTTTTTTTTTGCTTTCATTTCTTGTTGTCACTATTGCTATGATAGTAACAAAACATTTTCGGTTTACTTTTAAAATGTCGTTATCAATGCAATAATAACACAAAAAAACAGAATTCAACGAGTTTGTGTTACGGTATACTACACATAAAGTGCTAAGTTCGCATTTCAAAAATTTCTTAGAAACTTGCAAGTATTTAGCAAACTCTTGTCCAATGCTGATCAGAATTGCACAACTCATTTTTTCAATTTCAAGCGATTTTCATATTTTCAATGAAATACACTTTGTCTAAATTATCTAAATAATTGCAATTATTTAAAATATATGGTGAATTCCAGTGGGAAGATATTGCATCGCTTTTATAATGGAGGTGAACTTGTACAAAAGAAAACTGCTGCAAAAGATTTATAACTTTTTCTTATTTTTTCGAGTTTTTTATTTCTCCTATCGTTTACACGATAAACAACCTATCACAAAAATAAAAAATATTATAGAGTTCGTAAGAATGTTGAATTAATCTTGCTCGTTGTGTTAAAAGCAAAATACATTTATCAATTATATTATTAAAGAGATCATTTAAAATTGAGTGAAAAGAAGAATCGGCTGCAGCGGGGTTAGTGTCATTTAATTAAAGTATCACAAAAGTTGTTAAATCCTATTGGTATTAAAACTTTGAAAAGAAAAAATCTAAAGATGGCTTAAAAGCTCTATAATTTAACAAAGCTAAATTTTTAAAGTATGCATTTAATAGTATAAACAGTGCTATAAAATTTCTGAAAAAATATACCAAGCCTTTTCCATTCCATAACAGATTCCAGGTGTTGTATTCCAGTAAAGTTATTATTTGTTGTCCCTTTATATCGTTTTTGAGTACATATACTTCTTGCATATTGTAATTTCTTTTATACTTATCTATTTCTATTCAGCTTTATATGAAAATAGATTTTTTGTCATATAAATTATATACCCTTTTATTAAAATATGACAGTATCAGATCCACTTTTAAAAACAACAAAGTTGTATTTCTGCTGTAAATCAGTTAACAACTTCAAAATTAAAGTTATATAATTGATTACATATAGCATGTTGAATCGTGGGTAAATTTTTGCTGATTTTTGCTAAATTAAAACCCAATGTTAATTAACAAAGCTTGCGCAAGCAATTGCTCACCTATTTTTAAAAAATATTTTTTCTTTCTACTTTTGGCTTTGTGTAACTACCGCCGCAAATCTTTCAACGAAAATTATAAGAGGTTGTCTAGCATTTTTAAAATTTTTGAGATTTCACCATTTCACTATTTGCTGCTGTTAAAAATTGTCTAGACAGTTTTTGTAACGTGTTTTTATAAAACTATTATGAGTCATGTTGTATAAATTAATTATTTAATTTTTAGGTAACAAACATGTCTGCTAAGCAAAAGCGGGCTGCAGCAAAGAAAGGCGCAACTAAAGGTGGAAAGAAACCTGCAACCTCAAAGCTTGAGGAAACAAATGGAACAGACATTGATCTTGAAATTGATGCTGCAGCCGCTGTTTTACAAAAGATCGAATTGGAAAATGCTCAAGCACGTTCAGTAGCAGCTGTATTAGCATCTCAGCCAAAATCAAGGGATTTGAAGGTTGAACAGCTAACTATTACTTTTCATGGCCGTGAAATTGTTACAGATACAACCCTTGAAATTAATCAAGGGCGTCGTTATGGACTGATTGGTCTTAATGGAAGTGGTAAATATTGAAAAAATTTCTTTCGGATTGTAATAGATTTTTTAGGGAAATCTACCTTATTGCAAGCAATATATAATCGTGAAATGCCTGTTCCGGAGCATTTTGATATGTTCTTAGTTTCTCGTGAAATGGCTGCAACTGAAATGTCGGCATTAAAAGCTGTTTACGACGTTGATAAAGAGAGGAAGCAACTTGAAGCACAAGCAGAAGAACTTGCATCTTGTGAAGATGATGGTTTGTTAAAATCGTAGCTAATAGTTAATGACTCATATATTTGTTTAGAGAGTCAAGCTCAGCTTATGGATATCTATGATCGTCTTGATGAAATGGAAGCTGATAAAGCTGAAGTTAAAGCCGCAGCACTGTTATACGGTTTAGGTTTTTCGCGTCAAATGATGCTTAAAAAATGCAAAGATTTCTCTGGTGGTTGGCGCATGCGCATTGCTCTTGCTCGAGCATTATATTTAAAGCCAACAATTTTGTTACTTGATGAACCTACTAATCATTTGGATCTTGATGCTTGTGTATGGCTTGAAACTGAACTTGCTCAATATAAACGTTGCTTGCTAATTGTTTCGCATTCTCAAGATTTTATGAATAATGTTTGTACCAATGTTATTCATCTTTTCCAAAAGAAGCTTGTTTATTACACTGTAAGATATTTTTTTAACAAAAATTTGCTATGATTTGTTTTAGGGTGGTTATGATACATTTGTTAAAACGCGTGAAGAACTCTTAGAGAATCAAGCAAAACGTTACAAATGGGAACAAGATCAGCTTGCTAATATGAAGGTTTGTTTAATTTGATTGTTACCTTTACCTTGCTAATTTTGTTATTTTTGTAGGATTATATTGCTCGTTTCGGTCATGGTAGTGCAAAACTTGCTCGTCAAGCTCAAAGTAAAGAAAAAACTATGGCAAAAATGATTGCTGGTGGTCTTACTGAAAGAGTTCAAACTGAAACAGTTAAACAATTTTATTTCTTTGATGCTGGTGATATTCCTCCTCCGGTTATAATGATTCAGCATGTTTCATTTAAATATAGTCAAGACGGGGTAAGGCAATACCACGTAGTAGTTACATGTTTTTTTAATATCATTGATTTCAGCCTTATATTTACAAAGATCTTGATTTTGGTATTGATCTTGATACTCGTGTTGCATTAGTTGGTCCAAATGGTGCTGGAAAATCCACATTGCTAAAACTTTTAGCTGGTGACTGTCAACCGACTGAAGGGATGATTCGTCGGCATGCACATTGTAAGCTTGGTCGGTATCATCAACATCTTCATGAAGAATTGCCCATTGAACTTTCTGCTCTTGAATTCATGATGAAATCTTATCCTGATGTTAAAGAAATTGAAGAAATGCGTAAAATTATTGGACGTTATGGTCTTAGTGGTCGTGAACAAGTATGATTACTGTAACAGCAATATAAAAAAATGTTTTAATTTTTTGTTTAGGTCTGTCCTATGAAGCAGCTTTCTGATGGTCAGCGATGTCGTGTTTCATTTGCTTGGCTCGCTTGGCAACAACCTCATTTGCTATTACTTGATGAACCTACCAATCATTTGGATATGGAAAGTATTGATGCTTTAGCTGAAGCAATTAATACCTTTAAAGGTGGTCTTATTCTTGTTTCTCACGATTTCCGTCTTGTTCAACAAGTAACAGAAGAAATTTGGATTTGTGATGAACAAAAAATTACTAAATGGCAAGGTGATATCTTTTCGTACAAAGAAATGCTTCGTGAAAAGATTGCAAGAAATATTAAACAAGCTATTGAACGCTAATATTTTATTTGTTCTTATATGTTGGTTTTAAAAGCTATTGTTGTAGTTTTTGGTGTCTGTTTTTTTCTTTGTTGGTGGACGAACTTTTGTTTTCGTGATCACCGTTGTTAAAGAATAAAAAAAACATTTATTGGAATGTTGGATTTTATAACGGGGAAAAATTATACATAGGCTTGGAAATATGGATGTCGCATTGCTGCTTCTGCACTGAGACGATTGACTGGATTACATACTATTAATTTCTTAAAAATAGTTGAGGTTAGGCTTTTTTTAATAATATTACGAATACCTGAATGAGATCACGACCATTAGCACATAGAGATGGGATTAATTGACGAAAGCTTGTAATAGGATTATAATATGGAAAAGGTTTGTAATCAGGAAGAGATGAAATCCCTGGCCATGTTTCATCTGATGGTGTTCCAAGGACTTTAAAAATTCTTTTTAATTGATCATCAACATCTGCACCAGGAAAAAGTGGTTTGCCAGAATTTGCAATTTCTATAATAATAAAAATTACTGTAGCTTTTAAAATTATTTTTATACCTCCAAAGATACAACCAGCTGACCACATATCAATTGCTGTATTGTAAAGCTTTGCTCCAAATAAGACATCTGGTGGCCGATACCATAATGTTACAACTTCAGCACTAAAATATCTTTTATTTAATATTACCAGCTTTTGCACTAAAAGTTCCTTACCTATAACATCGAACAGGAATTCCAAATGCCCGAGCTAATCCAAAATCTGCAAGTTTTAGCTGCGGAGCTGAATGACCATGAGTATTGATAAGAAGGTTTTGAGGTTTTAAATCTCGGTGCATGACATTATTTGCATGACAGTATGCAAGACCAGATAATAATTGATGCATTAAACTTCGAACGGTCATTCCATCAATTTCTCCTCCAACATTATCAAAGTATTTTTTTAAATCCAAGTCACAGTATTCAAATACAAGTACAAGAGATCCAGAGGAATGTACAACATCATACAGGGATACAACGTTAGGATGTTTTAATTGTTTTAGCAAAGAAATTTCACGTAATGCGGATGATGGAACACCCTAAAGTTTAACATATTAGAAAAACAGGATACAAAAAAAACTGCTTCTGTACTTCATCTTCATCATCTAATCGAACAAGCTTTAGAGCAATGGAATCCAATGAGTCTCTAATTACACCTCGATAAACAGTTCCATAAGTACCTGAAAAAAAGAAGAAATAGTTTTCAATAAATTTTTTTCAGCTGCTGCCAAGTACTCTGGCAAATGATACCGCACTCACCTTCACCAATTTTTCCTAATTTTTGATATTTTTCCATTCTGTTTATCACTTCATATGAATTCTGGATAATGGTATTAGTTATTGAGCTGCTTCTGCTTTTTCCTTTATTGGCTTTTTAAAGATTCGCTTTAAGATTTTTGCGCATTTTATTGTTTTTATCCTCGAGCAAAGTACAACTCTTGTCACCGTATCTTTTTTTTGCTTAATTTTGAATTTTAAAAATGCCATTTCAGATTTCTCGATTTAGAAAAATATCAAAAAAAGCAGGAAAACAAAAAACAGCAGATAATTTTTACCTCTTTTTTCTGCGGTGGATGTGACTCATCTTTTCTTTTCCAAAGACTAACGTCGCTGCCGACTGTTTTTTTACAAAGTTTTTTTTTCAACGCGGACAACGTTTTGCTGTTGCTCTGACCGCGCTAGAATCTGAGAAACGAAAAAGAAAGAGAAGAAGAAGAACGATCGTTTCAACCTTTTTTTATATGTGTTTGTGCTGGACATAAGTGAGTTGAATCAGAGCTTCATCAAATTTTTTCTTTATATTTTTTTTATTTTGTTGGTCAATTGAATGCTTTTTGGTTTTGTTATCAAAAATTTTTATTGGTGATTTGACATTTATTAAAAAAGGAAAAATATATATTTAAAAAATTATTATAAATGTCGAAAACTAAAGAAGTTTATGAAACATTAAAACGTCAAATTTCGGCAACCACCAATGGATTAATACCAAATAATTTACGAAAATCTTCAAGCACCCATTTAGCTTTAAAAGATCCGCAATCCCGATGGATTCATCCATCACGTTAGTTTTGTTTTTTTTTCGAAAAACATTTTTTAAGTTATTATTGCTTTTTTTAGCTGCTCTTACTCGTGGAAGCATCGAATATGGCGTTAAAATGTTGGGATATACCGAAGTTTCAGAAGCTAAAGGAGCTCATGTTATACGGGATGCAATTCATGCAATACGATTCCAACTTCAAGTTAGTGGAATGTCACAAACTGTTCCAAAAAAGCCTCATAAAGTTGAACTTCATATTAATACTCGTGGTGTTCAAATTATTGATGCTAAAACAAAAAAAGTTTTGCATGTTCATCCTTTACATAAAATTTCATTTTGTGCTGATGATAAACAAGTAGGTGATTAATGTTAAATATATGACTCATACAATTTTTTTACCTATAGGATAAAAGAGTTTTTGCTTATATTGCTAGTGATGACAAAAACAAGCATATTTGTTACTTATTTTTGAGTGATAAAAATGCTGAACAAATTACTTTAACCATTGGTGAAGCATTTGATCTTGCTTTTCAAGTTTGTTTTATTTTAAAGTTTTACCATCACAGACAAATTGAAAATAATTAATTTTTAGGAATATATTGAAAAAGAAACAACAAAAATTTTACCAGGAGATGATGTTACAAAATTAAAGCAACGAATTGATGAACTTGAAGCAGAAAATCATGCGTTAAAAATTGAAAATAGTTTTCTTAGAAAAAAGTATGAACCTACAAGTAGTGCAGCATCTTGCCCACGGGTACCTGAATCACCTGTTCCAAAACCTCCTCCTGGTTTTGATGCATCAGGTTCACCCTCCTTTCCCTTACAACATACAGTATCACCACTTTTACCACCACCTTCAACTGGGCGTCGTCATCATGTATCTCTTCCACATGATCCATCTAATCCTCTTTTGGGTCTTGATTTAAGTGGTCCCGAAGTTGGCCGAAAACTTGAGAACTTGCATATTGACAAAATGGATAACGTTTTTGATGATTCTTTTGATCCTCGTGCTGGTCAAAAGAATCGCATTGATAGTATGTTAAAAATTTGATCCTAATTTTCAGCTGTTGTTATTATTATCACTTTTAGGTCATGATACATTGAAAAAACAAGATAGTGACCCAAAGAATGAAGACGCTGATGACTTGCAAGCTATGCTTGAAAAATGTGATTCACGGTATGTTGATCATTTTGAAATGAATTTTATATTATGTCTGTTTAGAAGATTAGGTTGAAATAAGAATCTAAAACTCTGATTTTCTCTTGAGACTATTTTTTTAAACAACTTCTTGTTTTAAAAACCGAGTTTTTTTAAATTAGTCATAACTCAACATATAGTAAAGATTACGGTAGAAATCCTTTTTTGTATAAAACTGTCTTTCCTCAAACTGTGGAAAATAAATTTGATCATTAGTGTTTTTTAAATTTTTTTGTCATATTTTTGGTTTTTAAAACGCAAAAAACGCTGCAAGCACATATCTTTATTTATCTCATACAATCTTCGAAAAAATCCCTTTTACTCTTGAGCAAAACTAATTAATTACTTTTACCAAAATTTAATTGTCTTTTTCAAAACATTTTACCTATGACTTTTAAGGATTAATGAAATGGCAGGATTTGCAAATCCTCGGTTGGAATATGGAAATTCCAGTGACGCAAATGGTGATAAACATGAACATGAATATGTCATGCCATCAACCAGTCATAAACATGCAAATGGCAATAAATAAATTATTATATATTTTTTATTTCACTTCCTAATATATAAAACTTATTTTTGATATACATATTTGTATTACTGTATTTTTATGTTTTGTTATAAATCCAAAATGCCTTTTTTATAAATTTTATGAAGTTTTGAACGAATAAAATATTTTTTTACTTATGTTTTTGGGTTTAAAAATAAAAAACAAAATATATAAAACGATAATAACAATGAATTTTTGTAAATCGACGAATTATAAAAAAGAAAAAGTTTTGCTTTTGTGAAGGTTATCATGTCATACAATCTAGTAAGCAAAAAGGCAACAAGGTTATCTTAAAAAATGATTTTTAACTTGATAGTTTGAAACGCGCACAATTTAATTAGTTAAAATTAAAGAAGAAAGAAAGAAAAAAGTGAATGAAAGTAGGGTCGCGTTGATTTTTATTTGGCAAAAACGAAAGAGGGTGAAATATAACTTGATGCATTGACAAAATAGAAGTTTTATTTTTTCCTTTCATCTTTCTTTTTTTTTCTTGACAAACCTGTGTTCTTTCAATGTTCAAATTTCTTTTATTGTCCGTTTTCATAAAAACATATTTTTTGTTACTTTGATACTGTGTACATTTTGGAAAGTTTGTAATAACTTTTAAAATTACAGTTTTGCAGTGTTTAATTCCCATGAAAAATCAAAGTATCTTTTTGGTGTGGCTGATATCAAATCAATGAAAACTTTTTACTTTTTAACCTTTACTGTCAGAAAACAAAAAAAAGAAAAAGAAAAAACCGCCCAAAAATTAAAACTAAAAAACTCGTGTTTTATTTATCAATTCTTTGATCTTAACGTGTTTGAAAATTTGTTACTTTCAAGTTTTTTCTATAGTTTGTCTCATTTGAACGTTTTTCAAAGTTTACCATAAGGTGAACAGGGTTCAATTTTATATTGAAGTACACCTATTTTGATGTAATTAAAGAAAATGGACAGAATGCTTTCGCCACTTATCCCCCCGGATATGTTAACAGAGCCATCATTGCCCACTTTACCAACGCCTGTTGGCTCACCGTATATGAATCAAATGAATCACCAATTTTATGTTGACAGTCGTAATATTGATCCTTTAAAAGCTTTTGTACAATCAAATCAGGTTTGAATGTAATCCAAGCTTTCTTTTGAAACAAATCAGTTTTAGCAATGCAGTACAATTTTTAATCAATTGACGACAGCAAAACATGAAATTCCAGGGCGATGTGAAGAGCTTAAACAGCTTAATAAAAAATTTGAAGGTAAAATAAAATGCAAAATTTGCATAACTTAAAGTCTTATATATTTATAGAACGGGCCATTCGAGGTGCTATAATGACGCCAGAAGTTCAACAAATTCATGATTACGCTCAACAATTACAAAATTATGTTTTTGGTCTTGAAAGTAAAATTGGAAAGCTTAAATTGGTTAGCCTTCATAATTTTTTAATTTTTAATTCTTTTTGTTTTAATAAATTTTAGCAATTAATGTCACAAATTGAAACATCTCAAGGTTTGATGGGAAGAGCAATGCAAATTTTAGTGGCCGAAAAACTTGTTGATTGGCTTATCAAGCAAAAAGAAATAAGCTGTGGTCCTCGAGCTGCAATTAAAAAACATTACGATCTTCTTGACGAAATGGATCATGAATTTGAAGAATGTGGACAACAAATTTCACTTTTATTGAACATTGTTAGTCAACTTCACAGCATTATTGATAATACAACTCCTGATCTATTTGGAAGATTGCATAAATCTAGAAATGATTTAATTCAAAATACTCGGCAATTTGTTTGGCAATCATTGGTTATTGCAGTTCAGCCACCTGTTGTTCTTGTAAAGTGCCGTGGAAGTGATAGGTAAGCTTTGGTATCTCATTATAGTTATGCAACAAAGTTAAATCATTGCATTTCAAAATAATAAACTTTATAATTTAGTCATCGGAGTACAAGATTTCCGTGTAAAACAGAATTGCGACTACTTGGTGGTGAGGCACTTGGAATTCGACAACAATGCTCAAAAGTTCGAGTTGAAATTATCAATGAAGAAATGGCAAGAAAAATCCAACAAGATCCCTGCCAATCTGCTAGCATCGAACAATCCTTTCATTTAATCTATAATGAAGCAAAATTTCAAGTTGATTCTCCCAATGGCTTGCATTTATCGCCAGTTTGTAGAGCATCATTTGATCGAATTGTGAGTTTATCAGTAATATATATTAGTAATTCACATGTTTTAAGAGATTGGTTGAAAATGCTGTTGCCACCAAACGAGCAGCAACCGAAAATGGATATGAAGAGAAAAAGGGAACTCGTCGTTCTAAAGTTTCGTCACTTCGATATTACCTTGCATATCAAGTATGTGTAATTTGATGACATTTTACGTTACTGTACTTTTAAAAAATCAGAAACTAAATTTTATTTGGAATTATTTTTCTTTTATACGTCTGATGAATAGTTTTCGTATTTTAATTTTCTAGATACTAAATTTTTAACTATAATATTTAGATTGAATTGACAGGTCATCATTATATTGAAGTAAGCGGGTATAAACTTTCCCTTCCTGTTGCCGCTCTTGTTCATTCATCCCTTGAAGCTGAAGCATCATTGTTTTGGAATCGATCTTTTGCTGAAGGTGTAAGGAATATTTTTTCTGAGACATTTTTTTCATTTTCAATTGTTATTTACCCTATATATTTTTTCTTTTAGACTGGTATCCTTTCTGTTGTCCCTGACAACGTATCATGGGAAAGAGTACGTAATGCTCTTAATCTTAAATTTATGTCACTTATTCAAGAACCACAAGATGTTAAAGAGTTAACAGTTGATCCACCTGAACCTCGGGCCTTATCTGAAGAAAATCTTGAGCATCTTGCCCGTCGACTTTGTGTTGTTGATGGAATGGTACATAAAAGAAATTTTTTTAATAAAACAGTTGCACATAAAGAGAACAAAGTTCAAGATGGAAGCCCTGTTGCATGTGTATTTTATGAATGGTTTTATAAATGTGCATCAATGGTTAACAAATACATGCAAGAACAATGGAATGATGGGTAAAAAACACTAAACAAAAAGGGAGTAAAATACAATAAAAAAATGTTTTTATAGACTTATAACAGGTTTCTGTTCAAAAGAAGATTCTGAACGAAATTTACGATCAGTTGTTCAGCCAACAATGCTAATAAGATTTTCTGATATGGTTATTGGGTATCTTAAAATAAGCTGTAAATTACCTGATCACCGAGTTGTACATTATGAAACAGAAGCAGAAAAGATGCCTATTGGAACTTCAATAGCAGATGCAATTCGATGTAATCCAACATTTGCATTTATCCAAAATATATTTCCTAATAGGGTAAGAGCTTTTTTACCGTTTTTTATGGCTTGATAAAACAAAATGCAAAAATAAAAATATTTTGAAGGTCAGATCATATTTTAATACTTTTTTATGTAACCGCAAATGAACACACAAAATAGTTGTTTAAAAAAACAAAATTCATTATTTCAGCGTGTATCCCTTCTTTGGCAAGATCGTGAACGTGTTGAAGAAACTCGAGGTGAAATTTGGAATCAAGCAATGCCACCTGGATATTTTGATACTGTTTATTCTCTAGAAAGCAAACCTGTTGCCGCTATTGATTCCTCATAACACTCATGTCATAACTATGTGTTACTAACATCCCCATGTGCTCTTAAAACAAGATTTTTTCAGATTTGTCAAATTCATTTCTTCAATCATATTTTTGATAATAAGTTGTAAAAATTTTTTGTCTTTAATCAAATATTTTAACTTTTCCTTTTATTTCATAAAACCTCGAAACATAAAATTGCCAAATTTTTAAAAATGAAATTCTTATCAAAGCACTGCTTTTTTTGACAGTTACTTTTATTTTACACAGTAACTATCTACTTTTAATGACTGATAAAATTCAGACGAACAAACAATGGCAGATGTGAAATAAAGATGTAGAAGAAAAGAAAGAAGTTTTTGTTATTACGTCCAAAAAACATGAGAAAGAAAGGGAAAGAAAATGAAAGTAATGAAACGCTCAAAACAGCGCAAACACTGTTGCTATGCATTATTTAAAAAACGAATTCACATAAATACAATAAAAAAGTCCACAAGAAAAATTTACCGTTTACAAAGAAAACCATCCATTTGCAAAAAAAGAAATAAGGCACAGCTTATTAAAAAAAATTTACAATTGCTTTAAAATATATAAAAAGAATAAACCCCATCTTTGAGAGAAAAAAAAATCGGACGATAAAAGAAGCAAAACATACCAAGCAGTAAAAAACATAGTGAAATAAATTTTTTGCAACCATTAAATAGTCGCTATTATATTTTACAAGCAGTTATAAATAATTACCAGATAAACGAATAAGACACAAGCAAAATATTACAAAAATATGAAAAAAGAATTAATTACCAGAAGAAATAGTTTTGAAACAAGGCTCGTATATTTTTAGCTTTAGATTACTGTTTTTTTGATCACCAAAAAACAATAAAGATAATAAAAATAATAGTTAAACTCTTAAAATTATAAACAAATATAAAAATCAGCGGGAAAAAGAAAAATGTTAAACCCTTAGAAAAAATATAATTATTAAAATATTTGCAAAAAAATGTAGCAGGAAAAATTTAAGTGTAAAATCTGACAAACAGAAGAAAAATTAAAAAACAACCAAAAAAAGATAACTTAAAATTCAATTGAGCATTTCAGCAGATCAAGGCTGGTCGAAAACAAAAGTTAAAAATGAAGGTTTGCTTCAATAAAAAGAAAGTGGAGACTTTAGTTATGTACAGAAAATCAGAAAAATGTCATAGATTCTTTTGCGTATTTAAAAAAGAGAGAATTTAAAATACAAAAAACACAACGATTCTGAAAGTTAATAATAAGTGCCACAACAAAAACAATGAAAAAACAATGCACTTAAAAAGTATGAGAAGTATATTATTTAGTATCAGCAACACCATGTTGTTTATGATCAGTATCTTTTGTAGAATTTCCAGATGATGTGGTGGTACCAGGTGATGAAAAATTACCATCTTGTGCTTCATCATTTTGAATATTCGCTTCCTCGTTGACTTCTTGAACACCATCCATAGATTGCATATGATAAATTTGAGCTTGAGAAACATTTACAGGAATATAAGCAGGTTGTTGACCAGCATACATCTAATAAAGTAATATATTAAATACTTATCCCGAATGTACAAAATCTACAAACCTCTGAATTCATAAATTGTCCTTGAGAAACATAAGGATTGGAAATAAACTGACCATCCATTTGCTATAAAAAAGATTGTTTGTATGAAAAGTATTAAGAATTTCAAAAAAATGCTTACAGGAACGTATTGCTGAATATAATGGCCATATGGCATTGCAAAGGGTATTGGTTGTTGTCCATTATGTTGAATATTATTACCAGATTCTCCAGATGTTTGTAAATTATTTGTTGTTCCATTTGAAATGACAGGGTTAATAGTCATAGCATTTTGAAATTGTTGTTGCAGATTATTAATATCATTATTTTGATAATTAGGAGTTGAAGTCATTAATGGTGGAGGAGGGCCACTATGAATAAATTGTGGAAATTGAGCATTTATTGGAACATATGAAAGATGACCATTTAATGCATTAGGTGGAAATGCAAATAGATTTTGATTCAAATTTGTAGGGTCAAGTTGTCGATTACCATACTGTAAAAAACATTGTAAAAATGGCAAAAAACAAAAGTTATTACCTCATAATTTCGATGAATACTGTAATAACTTAATCCACTTCCTGTATTGTTTCTTGGTTTTGTTTTTCGTGCGCTATCTGCAAATTTAACCAAAAGGGGGTCAGTATTTTCTTCCAATTGTTTTCCATTGAATTTCTAAAAAAAATATTTTGTTTTATAGGTCGTTTATGTTTTTCATTTATTTGAACGAACCGCTATAATTTTATCGCAACATTCTTTGCTATCCATTCGAGCAAAACCAACACCACGACTTGATGAATCAGAATTCCTTAAAATTCGAGTACTAATAACATCACCTTCTGATTGAAGTAATTCTTCAAGCTTATTTTCATTATAGCTTAAGGGAAGATTTGCAATATACAAATTTGTAGGATCTTGTTCCTGTTGCTGAAATAACTTAAATTTACAATATAATAATATTCAAATACAATAAAAAAACACTAACTTTTGCCATTTGTGCTTGTATGCCTTTTTCCATTAAAGCTTTTACAGCTTTTTGTGCAGCATCAGCAGTTTCAAAATCAACAAATCCATATCCTTTACATTGATTTGTTGTTTTATCCATTATAGCTTTTGTTGAAACTATTTTACCATACGGTTCACATATTTCTCGTAATTGATCATCAGTCATTTCAGCATCAAGTCCACGAATATATAAATTAGTATCACTTAGTTGACTTGCATCATGTTTTGATGTTCGATCTGTATGATATGAGCTTACAGATCCACTGTAACTACTATGGCGGTCACCTCTTGGAGGCCGATCACTTCGAGATCCATAACTGTTCATACTATTATTCCCATATGAAGAGGAATAATTTGATGAACAACGTTGACGATGTCCATTAGAAGATATTGACTAAAATAACATAATTATTAAAAATGTTTTAAAAGTTAAAAAAACATACACTTGGTTGAGAAAAAATAGCTGTTTGATCAGAGCAACCGTTTTGTGGAATGTGCATAAATGTTGTTGATGATGTAGCTTGATTGTTGACACCGGGTGCAAAAGTTTCAGAAACTGCTGACTCAGCCATCGACATTGTACTGGTAGGTTTAATAAATCTTTTTTTGTAGAAGAATAAAGTAAATAAAAAAATTAATCAATTTTGATAAAAAAAAAACAGAGAAAGAAGTTTGAAGTTTAATCAATTTCTTTGCAATTTAAACATTAGAAGAATTTGATGTCCAAATCAAATAATATCAGCAATCAGTTGCTTTTGAAAACACCAAAATAAGGGTATTTTACAGAAAAGTAATTAGAGAATAATACAGTCAACGAGATGCTCGCGACAAACGTCGCTTACAATCACCAAGAAGCTCCAATTTTGGCTAACGCTAAAAAATGAACATTGATTTAAGAGGGCAAAAGAAGAATAAAAAATAAAAACACATGATTGGAGTTACGCGCTAAACAGCTGACATTTGAAAGTAACAAAACAAAAAAAAGCAACAAAAACAAAATGGACTTCGGCCAAATAAAAATAAAAAAGGTTTGAAAAATGTAAGGAGAAAAAAGAGAGGAATTAATTCAAAAAAAGCAAAATCACATATTAAAAACTATTGTATGGTACACCAAATGAAAAAAATAGCCAAAAAACAAATGTGTGTCGTTATATGACGGCCAAACGTTTGCAACGATTGATCTATTTCCTACGAGAAAAAGAGGTTCTTTTTATTTTTCTTTTGAACACAGCTGATGGATTCCGTAAAAGAGAAGGAGAGGCAAAAAACATTTAGACATATGATAGTTAGGCAAGAAAATGCCGAAAAAAAGTTTGCATTAAGGTCGCATTCCTTTTTTTTTATTATTTTTTACTAGATTTATTTAATAAATTGAAGGAAAAAATATATTATCACATACAAATATAACTCTACTACAATTAGCCCTTTCCCCATTTATTGGCACTGTCGAGGGTGTTTCTTTCTTCTTCGAAATTTGAATATCAAAGTTTCAACAGAAAGAACATAAAATTTCAAGTGAGGAAGGAAGTTTGAATTTCAAGTTCTCGCAAACTTTTTTTCGTTCTTGACATTTTGCCAACGCTCAACGTTGACTTGAGCTTCCCTTTTTCTAAACACCTCACTTTTCCCGAGCTTCTTAGTAATATCATACTGTAGCTCCAGAGAAAGACATGCATGCATTTGTGCATCCGATTTGATGTCTTTTGTTTAATATAAAAGCTGATACCGTTATCAGTTTACAATTTTTTAAAATCATGTTAGCTTCCATAAGCTGTTAAACAATTTGAATTTCATGATCACACGAGGATTTTTGAATTACGTTTAATAAATAGCTTGATGGACGCTTTTCGTGTTCGTGTAATTGGTCCATCATCGACTTTCTTGAATCTCGTTTTTTCATGTCTTTGCAACATTAACACATCTAAGACCTAAACAATGCTGAAAGCGCTATGTGAACTCACCAGAGGATTAACGCTGTAACACATCTAATTCAAGAGTCTTTTCGTATCAGATAGTATTATTTTCTTTGAACACTGTAAATGACTGTATGCCCCATTTGCTCCAAATGTTATCTTAGTCAATTTTGTTTTTGATATTTTTGCAAATGACAGTATTATTCTCTGGTACATGAGTAATAATTTGAAGAAAATAATAATATGAGGCAAATGCTACCTGGGTGGGAGCGATTTTAGATTGCCTGGGAGGGAGTAGAGTTATATTTGTATGTGATAATATATTTTTTCCTTCAATTTATTAAATAAATCTAGTAAAAAATAATAATTATCCCATACAAATATAACTCTACTACAATTAGCCCTGTTTGTCATTGAGTCTTAGCTTTGCCTCCCAAGAGGAACGACTCTAAATGAAGGCTGGACACTTTAATTGAACCACTTTTGTAACCGTTTGAATCAGCTATGGACATATTTTCAGAAAAACCATTGTCAATGCTTTAAATTGCAAACCAGAGTCCATTAAGTTGTTGTACAAATTGTTCTAGTTGAAAAGTGTTTGATTCATGATCAATTTAAAGATATTAGGATAAGGAATCTCAAATTTTATCCTTTCTTGAATAAGCAAATTCAATGCTTATATCATATCTAATCATCTTTGTATTTTACTGCCAAAGTAAAAGTCAGTTCAACTAGCAATGTTTCTACTGATCCAAAACCTTATTTTACGAATTAGGTTCACTTTCAAGGAAATATGTTATCGGCATCAATAATATTGTTGTCTTTTTCATTTCTTTAATCATTGAAGAAAAACGTAAAATTTCAACAGTATTCGGTAGTTATGTAGTTGAATTTTTGATTAAAGAATATTAGGTATAATGGAGAAAATAGATGAATCCCGTAGTATTTCTCCATAATAAAATCAACCACGAATTGGTAGTTTTATACTGTAATCAAGGTACATATTGTATTACTTTAACGATTACTGTAACTTCAAGGAATTTTTGAGTCCTATGATGAACAAAATCGTTTTTCTTGTTGTAGTGTAAATTCTTATGCACATTCCGGATATCAATGAAAACTTTAAATTTAAAGTATAACGAAGTATAGACTTTCAATGCAAAATAATAAATGTCCGTACATTAATTGCATTTACTTAATCAGATTTTAAAAGTTTTCTTAACGCAAGAATGTTGCCGATATACATTTAAACGAAAAAACATGTCCATCTATCCTTCTTAAAGGAGAAAATAAAAGAAACCACATGGCATTTCTCCATACTGACATTCAGAGTTCTATTAAAGAATCAAAAGATTGCAAACGAAAAGATGATTCATCTTTGAACTGAATGTTTGTGTACCGTAACACTACATTTGGTCCATTATCCATGAAGCTTATGTTGGTTTTCCTGCGAAATGACTTACACATTTTAGAGAATTTTTAACGTCCTTCGTTTAAAATATCTGCTGTATTTCAAATTTCAATCAAACAAAATAACAGTGAATGATTTGACAATGATAAATGTCATTGCAGTCAATTTCGCCCAAGCAAATGAGTGTCACCGCTTTTCGTTGGATTTATATGTGCTAATGGTATTAGTACACATCTCATAGCAAATATCAAAATTTTCTTTATCATAGTTGCGTTTCGAAGGACTATCACCAAAGCTATGTGTTCTGATAAATTATTACACAAATTTGTGAGTTCTTTGATTTTGTGTCCCGTAACACGCAAAGAACAACTAGTGTTAACGAACAATAGTGTTCCTATGTCTCCATTTCAAATGCAGGACATCAGGAAATATAAACACATGTTGGAATTAATCAACTTCTTATTTTTTTTACTTTCATTTGTAACAATGAACATGTGCACATCCTTTTTCCCAACAATAGACTGTTTGACGAACACCAGGTAACGATAAGCTTTGGACATAATAAATCAGATTTAAAAAAGCAACTTCCCGAGAAGTTAGGACAAAATAATAAGAAGAAAGCAACAAAATTGCATTAGTCGTGAGATTGCTGTTAATGCATTTAAAAGATCAATTTAGCAGACGTCATTACATGTTGCTTTAATTTTCTTCCATTAGTTCATATCCATTAGTTGATACTTCCATTAGTTCTTACATATCAGCAGGAGGAAAATATTTGATGTCTTGTGGCTTTATCGCCCGCCAATATACTAGTTACAGTAATCCAAAATTTTTGTAAACTTACTTCCATAGTTTACCGAATCACCCGTTTATTTAAAACATGTATTAAATTTCATTTCTGTTTTTGTCCTATCTGATTTGTAAAAAATTTAAAAAATTTAATGTGTTTTTGTCTGATGAGAATAAGCGATTTTACCAGACAGTTTACTTCCCGTGAAGTAAGGCACAACAAAAATATATCTTGAAGAACTTCAAGATCATTTCCATCAAATACGCCATTAGCTGTAAGATGCAATCGTATGCCAGCTGTAAGATGAGCAATGTCAAAGAAATTTGAAGAATCGGATAATGCATATCTGTTTGACAGTTTGCTCAATTAATATGTCAGGTTTTTTTAAGGAAGATGCTCGGCTTTTCTTTCGTTTTTTGTCCGAGAGCTTTGATAAAAAGCATTTTCGACTATTTACTCTTTCTTTAAGAGATTGATATTGCTCCGTAGCAAAGTCATTTTTAAAGCCAATTTTTATAAGCAATTCCATTAAAATTAAGACAGCCAAAACCTCCCAAGAAGTACGTTGCTGCTGTTGCCGTCGGTAGACAAATTACACATAGTAGAAAGTCCATACACGTATATCAATAAGTCATTAATGCCAGCAGAAGAGTAAATGTAATACCATAAGCAATGAAGCATAACTAAAGAAAAACGTTGCTTCTCGCCTATCAATTTATGTCAATGAAACGGCAGCATAGTTATAAACAAACGCAATACGGTAGGGTAAAGCAGCAACAATAACTTCAGGAATGCCTTAAAAGGATTTTACGTAATCAGCTTCCCGTGAAGTCTCTGTAAAATATATTCGCAAATTGTTGTGCGTTAAAAATACCGACTGATCTTTATGATAATGGATTACTGTAATTGTATTTTCATTATGATAAAGCTAAAGCGACAAACGAAAATGATAGCTTTCAATATTTAACATAGAAAGTAACCCCCGTGGGTTTGGAGACTGTATGTTGGGATAACAATTTTTTATTGTACTTCTGATCATACGGTTGAAAAAGATAGAAATTCGAACCACGTTGCTTTTACATCACTGCGGTGTAAGTTAACCACTGAGTCACATGACCGTGTTGTTCAATATTCTGACGCTCCACAATACTGCTTTCTAAAAATTAAAGCCGTCTCCAGTGTTGTTAAATGTGACAGTTATTTAGTGTTTCCTGTGAAACTATAACTACAATAAAAGTTTAAATCATCATCGCATATATAAATACAGCCCGAGCTGAACGATGGGATAAACAATATCGACTTTTGGACCTATAAAAGTTGAAGACAACATTCTTCATATATTCTAAAGATCAACCAATTCCATCATATGTGTTATATTCGATAAAGCAACATCCTAACAAAGAGGAAAATTTTAACGATAAAATATATAATCCATGTGTTAAAATGTTGAAGATACACTTGTGAACTTATATTGGTCAAATATTATCATTAAAGCGCTTCCCGTGAAGCTGATAATATGTTTTAAGATGTAAATGCTTCCCGCGAAGCTTAAAAAGGTCCATTCGATTTGTCAAAATCATGATGAATCTAAAATACCAGTCTGGCCCAAGAAGGCGCAGATTTATAGTAACAAATATCCCCAATAATACAACAAAATATTTAGTTAACCAGTAAACTTACTGTTATGGAGATATACAATAATAATAAAAAGATAATAGTCAATGAGAGAGAGAAAAAGTGATGACTATTTGACAGCTCGCTGCCGAGGGAAAAGTGAGGTGTTTAGAAAAAGGGAAGCTCAAGTCAACGTTGAGCGTTGGCAAAATGTCAAGAACGAAAAAAAGTTTGCGAGAACTTGAAATTCAAACTTCCTTCCTCACTTGAAATTTTATGTTCTTTCTGTTGAAACTTTGATATTCAAATTTCGAAGAAGAAAGAAACACCCTCGACAGTGCCAATAAATGGGGAAAGGGCTAATTGTAGTAGAGTTATATTTGTATGGGATAACTATTATTTCTTCGATCACATCGCGCGCTACCAAAACAAAAACTTGGGCAAGTACGTAGTTATTCAGCGCCGCGGCGTGTGTTAGGGGGCAAAATGCGATGCTGGTGGTACACCAGATGAAAAAAATAGCCAAAAAAAAACAGAAAGAAAACACACGAGGAAAAAATGAAGGAACAACGCGTTGCAAATGCGCGCAAAAATAACGCACGCCTTGTTTTTTTTTTTTTTTCAAAAATGTGAGCTTTTCGCTACCAACACCGACGTTGCTGTGAACTTAGATGACTGCTGCTACTCTGACTGCTAAATAATGTTTTTAAAAAAAGAGAGAGAAGAGAGAAAAAATTCTACAGATATTTTAAAGAAAGAAAATAAAAAAAGAGCTATCTCGTGAGCGCTAACAATAAATGATCGTCAGTTGAAAAAACACAAAAGCAAAATTTTGTTAACCAAATGACAGGAAGATGCGTGTTTTAAAAAATGTGTAAATGATTTTGAATAATTTGAGAAAAAATTCCTTTTCATGACTTTTAGTCGTTTCAAAATGATTAAAAGAAAATATCGTGTTTAAGAAGATTTAAAATGCAAAAATTCAGTTTTCTTTCATAAAACAAATGAAGTAATGTCATAAAGTTAATAAAACTTCCTTAAAGTAATTGCAAAAAAAAACTGTTACGAAATGAGCTTGAAGTGACAACAAGGTATCTCTAAGAAAGTCAAATCGCGACCGATAATACATAAAAAAAGAGCAATTATCTTTGTAAAAAAAGAAAAGAATGGAACGCCCTTTTACCAACAAGTTGAGCAAAAAGAAAAAAAAAGATTGACCGCTGCAAGTGCCTGGCTTTGTGCCAAGGTTGCAAAAACGGTGCACCTTTGTATCGCTCCACTGGCTTTATCATTTTTCTTTATGATAAGCTAACATGATGTGGTGATAATGATCTTTTCAAGTTGTTACTTAAACCGGATTTCGATAAAAACCTACTTTTGGAATGATGTTTAAGTAAAAAAAAGAAAAAAGCGCTAATAAGTACATTTGATAGTAAAAGCGAGCGTAAGTTAAAGAAAAATTACAAATAGTGAAGCTAAGCGTTTACAATAAAGAGTTTTTTCAAATCATTCAAAATTACAATAATTTGCACAATCAATGAAGCGGCATTTAAATGACATGTTTGCGTCATCAGGTTGATACTTACTTGAAAGCTCATGCATTCCGCTCCCCAAAATCGCTCAACAAAACAGGATACGATATGCGAAAAAAAGGAATAATTTTTTCGAAAAGGAATGTGATTTAAAAAATTACACCAAAAGTGTAAATTGCGCAAAAATAAAGTGAAAAATCGGAGTTTTTATTCGGATTAATCGATTTTAAAGGAAGAATAAAGGTGATCAACACATGACGCGCAATAAGAATACAAAGAATTTAGTGAAAAACTATTTTATTTCAAACAATAGTTTTTTTTATAAAATATCGCTGCTGCAAAACGTTTTCCTTTTGCAAAAATGATGGACGAAAAAAACACAAATTGAAAGAAAAATGACTTTTATTGCACGTGATTTCTTTTTTTCAATAAATTTTTTGGTTCTGTTTCAATAAAATGGAAGCAGAAAAAAAACATAAATTAAACTAAAACATATATAATTTCTGATAAAAGGATAGTGAGGTTTTTCTGGATTGGTTTTAAAGAATCATTTTGTAATAAATAATTTTTAAAAAAAGACTACATAAAACGTCGTGGCCTCATTGAGGGTGAAATTGGATAAGGGATCATAGATGGTGGAGGCGGAGCATGTGGATATCGTTGAGAATTATTAACAAAATATTGTCGCCATGGTGGAATTTCCATTTCTCCGCGATCATACCGAAAATATTCATCTCTTGCAAGGCCACGATGGTATGAAGGATACGATGGATTTGATAAATGATGATGATGATGACTATTATTGTGATGAGCATAATCTCGGATCGGAAGTGGCATTGGAGGTCGAGGAAGGGGTGTCTAAATGGAAATATGTATTTTTTTATGCTGACGATAATAAACTTTTAATACCGGTGATTCCGGCTCTTCGTAAATTTGTTCTTGTTCTGTAACATCTGAACCTCGGCGACGATTAAGTGTTCGACGATCATTTCGAGGAGTTTGATGTCTTGAAGACATTGCTGTGGAACGATTTCCTCCTCTTCTTGAATCAAGTGACTGTAAAGACATTTTTAACAGTTTTTTTGAAATTATTTGTAAAATCCTACTTTAATATCACAATTATTATCAAGTGATTCATTAATGACATAACGGTCAATACGATGTTGACTTCGTGAAAGTGTTGGAATTTCATGATGTGGTGCCATAATCATTCGTTGTGAATTCAGTGTATGTGTATATCCAATCGCTTTTGGGGATGAACTAATTCCAGATGGAATAAAGAAAATACTTTCAGCAGATTGATCTGTAATTGGGCAACTTGTTTCACCAAAATATTTTTTGCATACTGTATTGAAGAATGCAAAAATTGATGTTAATAAATGCATCACCCTAAAAAATGTAAATGCTGGATTTGATAAAAAAAATTTTTTTGAAATACCCGGGAAGGAAGATTAAAATATTAATAATTGTTGCTATAGCCACAAGACAAAAAATTTTGAATGTTTCTTTCAAAACTGGAACTTGTAACGCTAATAATGGAATAAACAAAGCAATTAATGCTACACATGCCCATAATGTTGGCATAAATGAACACTATAATTATGAAATTAAACTTATTCCAAGTAAATTAATACTTACTTGAAAAGCATACTGTACTCTAAGAGATTGCGTATTCTGTTTTGCACCAGCACTACAGTATGAATAAGAAAAGTGAATAGCAGCTGCAACAGTTAAAAAGTTTCCAGCTAATGCTGCTGTTAATGTTAAAATATTTAGTTTGATGCCCAAATATACGCATGCATCAAATACCATTAAATTTGCAACACCACTTGCAAAAAATTGAGTGCATGCAATTGCTGGATTGCTTGAAAAGATGATAATAATTAATGTTGCAGTAATCTCAAAAACAAAATATGCCGATAACACTTTGAAAAATGCCTAAATCATTTATATGTAAGTAGTAATTGTTAATGAACCCAGTTACCTCCATATCATGTTGAGTTGAAAACAAAAATGGTGCTTTTACAGTAACCCTTAAATTCATATCTTGCGCAATTTGAAGCAAACTCTTAATTAATTTTTTTCTAAAAAAATGATTATTAAAGTAAAGCTATCTTCTATTTCAGTTATTTAATACCTTTCCGTTATTCCTTTGTCATTTAATTCTAAATACATTCGTGATCGGATAATTTGTGAATGATATTTATCAAAATTGATATCACTGGAGTATTTTTTAAATTCATCTGTAGCCAAGAAAATGTATTTGATTACGGGAATTGCCGTTTGCTAAAAAATGTCAATGCTTAAAATTGGATTATCTATGTTTTAAAGCTTACAGGTGTAACATCATAAATGGTATTCTTTTGGAATCTATCATAGTCAGCTAACCAACTGATACTTCGAACAGCATATTTCTCATTTTTTGCCCATTCCATAAATTTTAAAATATCTGATCGCCGATGCTCATCATAATAATCCAGTGGTTCTTCAAAACGAATTTCAAGGTATTTTTCAGAATTTGGATACGCTTTGTGAAAAGTATTCATGTAAGCGTTTGAAGGACTGTTTGATGCAACAAAATCACTTTCAGTAATTGTAATGCTAAAGTACAAAAAAATTAATATTGATGCATAATATGATAAGAAAAGACTTACTTTGCTTGTGGATATGCTAAAGCTGTTAGAATAACACAAAATATAAAAATTGCACTGCTAAAGCTTGAAATTCCTGATCGTGAAAGGAAGGCTCCAAGTTTTCGAACAAATTGCGGCTTCAAATCTGTCAACTTTTCATGTAAAATTTCAGCAGCAGTTTCTTCAAAATCCGGAACTGTTTTATCTAAAACGAAAATTATAAAATTTAAATTTAAGGGGAAAAACAAACTTGTAAAAGTTTTATCGCCATCTCGACAACATTGATACCATTTTAAGCCTTCTGCCTCTTTTCTACCTGATCGATAAATGGCAACAGTGAAATACAATGCACCAAAAATGAGTAAAGTTGTAAAAGCTGCGGAACAAATTAGTATGGTATAAGTGATATATGAGTTATCGCAGATAACTGCTGAGGTTACTGTAATAGAAAGATAATGTAGACGATAGATTTTCTTAAAAAGAAACTTACATGTTGCAGCAATCAATGAAACAAAACTGGTAATAAGGCAAGGTCCATCCCAACTTGCAATAAATGCAACTTTTTCAATCGGATGAAGAGCAGTCATTGAATATCGGGACCATGAAGCTTGATAGCCGTAAAAGAATAAAACTCCAATGGCTGAAATAACAAAAACAACGGGAAAAGCGGCAGAATTAAAATCCGTATAACCGATGAATAAAATTGAATATCCAGAAAGAATAGCAAGACCACAAATAAATGAAATTTCAATACCAATAAGTGGTCGACTCTAAAATATTAAAAATGAGGCTCTACCTTAAAATTCGCATCCCTAAAGTGTCGTGTCTTTAACTTTTTTACCATTGAAATGTTACATGCAAAGAATTTATGGACGCGAATAAAGCTTTAAAAGCAGATTTGGAAAAGACAAGAATGATATGACTGCTGCACTTACTTGATAACTATCACATTTTGAACAAATAAAAAGACACAAGAACACAAAAATTGATGCAGAAAAAGCAAGAGCAAAATGTGTTTCAGTTAATGCAGAAACAGTATCATCTTCAAATTGTTGCAAACTCCAAAAATGAATCATAATTTCTGTACCCGCAGGAGATGCAGTAATATTACTTATCTAAAATTTAAAAAAGATTTTTTGCTGAACAATTTTTTTAAAAAAACTAATTACCATATTCCTCAGTTGTCTTTCATAATCTTCATAAATCTTTTTTCCAAAATTTTTCTTTAGTTTGATTTTTCCTATAATACTTCCAGCTTTATGCACAATATTATCAGCATCCAAAACACAATCTCCCAATAAATTTCCCAAATAAAATCTTGAAGTATTATATTTTTCTACTGCCTCCTCATTTTTTACAATTGCTTCAGGATATTTTAAAATCAAGTCATCACTTTGTAAAAATTCTACAGCCATTTTTGGTTCATCACAAACTTCTCGACATGCTTGCTTCCATTTGAGAGGGGTTGGCAATGCCTTTTTAGCTTCTTCAAATATTGCATGATAAATATTTAAAATTTCATCATCCAAAACATTGTCATAATTACTCCTACAAAATGAGATTGTTTCAGAAATTGTTACATAAAGAGAAAAAAGGGGTATAATCCCTTTTATCGTTATGTCTAAGAAAAATAACCTTGGAGAAATGATAAAAGCAAATTCCGTTTGTGATGACCTTTCTAACGCGTCATAGATAGGATTTGATGAATTAAAAATAGCCGAGCTCATTAATGATCGTAAACCAATAGGAGATTTCGAAGTTGTTGGAAGATTTAAAGGTGCTGTAAAAGATGTAAAGGGTGAAGTAATTTCAAATTTATCACGAAATAAAAAGCATGTTGATAATGAAATTGCAACCAATATAAATGGAACTGCCTATATTAATTAAGAGAATTACTTAAAACTATTTAAAAAAGGAATTTGTTTTACCATATACAACATTCCATTATCTTCAGCTGTTTTTCCAATATGAAAAAGTACACGTTTAATTCCAATTTCCAAAAAGCGAAAAGTTCCAACTTTGTAAATTTGATTCTTTTTTATAGCTAAAATGTGCAAATTACCTCGTGTTTATATGCTTATTTTACTACTGTCACAAACCTTTATTCCGTCTCAAAAAGCTATCTGTTGTATAAAGAACGGGTGATACTTTATTATCACTTCCAGTAACATAGTGACAAACTTTTAAATTTTTATTTCTATCAATTGTTCCTCCTGCAACAATTTTATCCTTGTCATCCAATGTATATCCATCAGAATTCTCTGCAGGATCATCTGGTTCAATTTTTTCTTGCTTTTTTTCATCCTAAAATACTTTTATTTATGAAAAGCGATAAAACTCTGGAAATAAACTAACGCCATTAAGTTTATCTATTGATTTATATTTTACAGAAGTTGTTCCTTCTGGAGATGATTGATTCTAAAATTCTTTTTTAGGTCTATTACGTCTATGAAATTTAGCATACGTTATTGTCGTTAGAAACAGAATCATCAGGCTGGGGATCTGGAACTTCTACTGTTGAGGTCATAATTTCTACCCCTTAAATTTAATTTGATATTAAAAAAACAATCAACTGAGATAAAAACGTTTAAAAAAACGTTATCGCAAAAAAACCGGATTTAGTTTTTGTTTTAATTAACAAAAAAAACTTTAGTGGTCATTTATCTTTATCATTTTGAAGAATGAAAAATAAAAAAAATTATTTTTAAACTTATTTAGTATCAACTGAATTCAAAAAGTATCAACAAAAATAATAATAATAAATAATAATATATCTATATTGTTTTTGAAACCGCAAAGAAAAATGTGCGAAATTTTCTTTTTTTTTATTCAAAATTTTTTTTGTTTGTGACAATCACATATTAAGGCATTCCGATGGTCTTGAAAAAAGTTAAGGTCTCGATGATGAAAATTGACAGACGGTCGAACAATCACGGCGGCCGCGCCGTTCCATTTCGTGACCTGATTATCTTTTTTCTTCTCCTGTTTTAACCCAATGTCTTAGAGATTCTTTAAAAAAACTTTTCCCCCGTCTCTTTCTCCTTTTCTGCGTGAACATTAAAAACAACAAAAAAAATATAAAATTTTGGCAACATTTTTTATTAACTTTATACATTTAATAAATTTAGGATTTATATTATTTTTCAATGTTCAAACAAAATAGTACTGTTTTAAAAATCATAAGAGTTGTTTTTACTTTAAATTTAATAAAGAAAAATATAAAGTAATGATCAATTATTCAAATTGTTCGGTTGTGTATACAAGCCAGTAAACGATGTTAAAGATCGCAAATAAGAGAGGAAACATGAATCCTGGAAAAAAGCTTGTTATTAAGTTATTTTAATTTGCTAAAATTTTACTTGAAACTCTGTCAACAACACGGGCATCTCTTCGAATGGCATTACCGATATGCTCAATGATTAAAATTCGATTTGATGGGACATGAATTTTTTCATCATTTCCATTATCGCGCTAAATTTGTATTTTTAATTTTTAAAAATAAATGCATAGTTTAAAAAAAATCACTAATAATTGTTGACGTTCAGGTGATTTCGATTTATTTTTAGCTAATTGATTGGTGTACAAATATGTTACAATTGCAAATTCAATTAAAGATGCCAAAATGAATGTTGCACATCCTAAAATCAATAAATAAAAATCGCTACTGTCGAAAATGTTTTTACCAAAAATCCAGACATCAATAGCTTTAACATAAGAAACTGGAGGCAAAATAGAATTTACACCTGAAAAAATTAATAATATTATCTATGAAAAACAGTCCAAACTCACCAGAAGACAGAGCATGAAAGGTGAGAAGAACTGTGACACCTAAAAAGTTCTTTTTATTACTTTTACATGAAACGAATTAAAACGTTACGTACCAAGGGTAACTCTTCCAGGAACGCTGGTAGGATCGATAAAGAATGAAACCCAGCTAACCATAACTAAAGCCATTGATGGAATAAAAAGATGAAGTAAGAAAAATCCAAATTCTCGATTAAGTTCAAGTCCAAGGGCAAGACATGCATAAGTTCCTGTGGAAGTTGTACTGCTGCATTCATGAGTTGAATAGTTAGTAACTTGAAATTGTGGTAAAGAATTGAGTAGGCCAGGTTTGATTTGAACGGGATTATTATCATTCCATTTGTAAACTAAAAATTTGAATAAATTTTTTCTACTAAAATTAAATGAAAGTTACTAATGTCATCTGTTGTATAAGCATATGAAGCAAATCTAAGTTCACATTCCTAAAGATGTTTTCATTAAATTTTATTACGAGGATATTGCTACCTGAACATCCATGGGATAATACTTAAAATTCATTGGACAAGATAGTGTCATCGTTAATCGAACACTGTAAAGTACGAAGCCATCATGATGAACACGAACCATAACATTTGGTTTATCAATGTTATGTCGATGCGCATTTTTTTCATTCTTAAAAACTTAGGAAAACTTTAAAAGATTATTACATATTAACTGCAACTTATATTATGGAAAAATCTTAATACAGCTTTCTTCTTATCTACTGCAATAACCCTAAAATATTTATTTACCTGAAAAAAAGTATCAGGAATCCAAATTTTTTGATCCGAATTTAAGATGACATATGGGTGATGATATTCATCTGTAAGATTACCCCACGCTAATCTTGAATCTCTCCATGTTTGACGGTAAGTAATTTGAAGTTGATATTCCATATTCACTTCACTAACATGTGAAATTGATCGCAAATAAATATTAACATCAACTTCAACGGGCTTTGCTTTACCTAAAAATTAAACAAATTTTGTTGTGAAATTTAAGTCGTTTCATTACCATTTTCATCGAATTCAACTGGACGAAAGCGATGAATGTTTTCATTCGAATTTAAAATTTTAAGCAAGCGTAAATCTCCACTTCTAAAGATATTCTAATTATTTTAAAAAAGGATTTTAAGATTCTCACTGAAAGCGTTCAAGATTGTCACTTGCAAAAGAGCCGGCAATTAATAAGCTAAAAATGAAAAACTTTGTGGTTAAATAAAAGAATAAATTTATACCCTAAAACAAAAATCACCATTTTCTAACAATTATTTTACAATAAACTGGTTCTTTAACTTATTCTTTCTTCATTTTTCCATGCCCCAATAAGATTTGATTCTAACAAATAATGAAAAATTAGTTCCCGAGTTTAAAAAAATCACATGCGACAATGAACGTATCATTACTACAGATCGTACACAAGTAATGTAAGTTTGTAAAATAGTTTTTTGTGAAAATATAACAGATGTTGTTTTTTTCAACCAGAGATAAAAAAAGCAAACTTTATGTAACCACGGTTTAAAACACACATTCAAAAAGCGTAAAAAAGCACCACCAAAAAAACATTTTCATATCTGAATTCTATTAAAGAAAATTATTAAATATTCATTCACATTTTCATGCATTATTGTTTTTTAGCTGCAAAAGACTTTCTCTAAATTTCAATTTAGTCCCAAAACAAAGCTTTTTCAACGATGATCTATAACCCTCAAATGTAGCCACATGTTTATGAAAAAAAAAACGTTTCTGATGCTCTTATTTGTTTATTTTTCCTATATTGCTTTTGAACCTAAATATAACCTCTGACCCCATATGGAAGTCAAATAACACCCCAAACCTCGCAAAATGGAAAAATGTTTAAAAAATTCGTGGAAAATTAGCACGATTTTTTACGGTTTTTCACGATTTTCCACGAATTTTTTAAATTGTTTTCTATTTTTGTTTGTCATTTTTCAAGGTTTGAGGTATTATTTGGGCTCCAAAAAGGATCCAAAACTGAACTCAAGGTTATAAAGCCGCGAACTTTTGAAAGCTCGCGGAAATGGATAAAAAGCACGCGGAAATTCCGCGAGCTTTAAAACGTTTAGCATAATGAGACCACAAATTAGTTAGAGGCATCAGGGATGACTTTCATGACCCCCAATGGGTCCCAAAATATCCCAGCCACGAGGTCTGATATGATTTGACCTCATTTTCATATCTATTCCGCGAGCTTTTTATCCATTTCCGCGAGCTTTCAAAAGTTCGCGGCTTTATAACCTTGAGTTCTGATATAAATCTGTTTCCCCTGTTCTAAAAGTTTCATGTAAGTTGGTCTTCTAGAAGTTGTTTAAAAAATGGAGAAAAATGGAAAAAACGGGATCAACATTTTTGTCACCCATTGTAAATGCGTCTAAGCAATTGCGCCATGTTGGGTATTAATAGAAAAATAATGAACAATAAAGAATGAAAATATTCTTATGTCACACAAGCAGGTGAGAACCTCAACGCGGCTCTCCTAAGGGACTTATCTCAGTAAAACTATTTGTTACAAGGAAGTTTTATCAAAGATTTTTTTATAGCGGAAATAAAAAAAATTAGCTTTATGTTTTGGCTTAATCAAAGATAAATATAAAAAGAATTTTTAGATTAACAGTTGATATTTGCGATCGTAAAATAAAAAATTGTAGTTTTTATGTCCTATTTTCATCATTTTTATTTTAGAAAAAAAACAAAACAATATACTGCCATACTTCACCTCACTTGAAGAACGATTAAAGTCAGTTGCTTACAAGGGTTTTATGGCAAAAAAAAAGAACAATAAAAGCTATATTTAAATAGAAAAAGTTAATTACGGAAAACTGCTGACATTATTATTACGTTTTAACACATGATAAAACCTAATTATATTTATAATACAGAAATTTTAAACAATGATATTTATATACATATTTTGGGATATAATTATTATCTTTATATAAATGAACTAAACTAAAAGTTTAGAAAATGTGAAATCTACAAAAAATGAAACAATGTAAAATGATGTTCTTAAAGTGTTTTTTGAATGTGTCCTTAGAGAACAATGTTTAAATAAAGTATCGCATTTTTGCGAATCGGTTTTTTAAAACTTTTATTTTTGGTTGTTTAAGATTTTTAATATATCAATGAAAATGTAAACATGCATTCAGGACATAAGTTTTGTATTTTTTCAAGCTCAACAAAATAATTTAGAGTTTGAATGGCGTCAAGCTGCAACGATTCCACAATACTTTTGGATGTCACTGAAAATGCTTCCGCATTTTCAGTGACATCCAAAATAGGATTTGCTAAAATATTAGTAAAAACAAATATGCAAGAAATTTCACCCAATAATTTAAAAATTAATCTCACACACTGCTCGAAATTACAGTAACTTTTGTTTACATGCACAAATTGAAATCATATAATTTTTAATTTTAAATGTCATTTTTCCCTACATTGCTGGTTTCTAAAATCTTTCATGGATGCTTTTTAAATAAATATTGGGATGCGTAAAAATTGTTCGTTAATTAGGTGAAGGTCATGTTTTAAGACGATACATTCGAGAGCGGGAAAAATTTGGGAAAAAAGGAGGAAGGTAAAGATTGATTCCGTTTAACTGGTAAAAAAGGTATGCCTTTTGTTTATCGACTTTGATTTTTTTATGTTCTTTTTTGAAAACGTGAATCTCTTTTTTTTGTAAAAATACAAAATTTTTTCAGTAAAAACTTAAATCTTTTTATTTCTATCTTCAGCTGCTTTCAGGGAGGCTCAAACATGAAAGAGGATGAAAGCTACAAATTTCTAGAAAATCTTGCAGACTTGAAGTAAGATTTTTTTTAAATTACTTGTTTTAATATTTTTTCTTTAGGAATGGAAATGCAATATTAGAAGCTGTTGAAGGGCGCTACAACAACAACAAAATTTATGTAAGCCGTATATTTGCTTTTTTTGTTCTGCATTGAGTAATAATAATTTAGACATTTGTTGGAAGTACGTTGCTTGCATTGAATCCAAATCGACAATTTAATATTTACGATTATCCAATTGTTGAACAATATCTTAAAAATGGGCCATTTGCAAATGAAACTCATATTTTTTCGGTTCCAAATCAAGCTCTTCGAAATATTAACAATGGTTCTTCACAAGAAACATTACTTTTTAGGTTTTCTTTGTTTTGTCTTTTTAATGCCCTGTTAAAATTAATTATTTTTTAGTGGAAGCTCTGGATCTGGCAAAACAACAAATGCATTTCATACAATGCAATTTTTAGCAGCCGCTTCAAATAAGAAAAAAGTTACATGTGATCATGTATTGTTTTAAATTTAGTAGCGTATTTTTTCTATCCAATCATTTTGATTTCAGATTAATGCTCTTCAAATTATTCTTGATCGAATTGGAAGCGCTAAAACACTAAAAAATGCTTCTGCCACGCGAGTTGGATATAGCTTTGATTTTCTTTATCAAAAGTAATTGTTTATATTCATTCTTATTTTAAATTTATAATTATTTAGGAAAGAATTACAAGGCTTAAAAATTACACAGCTTTTTCCACTTGAACTTAGTAGATTAGTTCTTCAAAAGAAAGGAGAACATTCATTTGCAGCTCTTTATCAATTATGTGCAGGTTTAGATTTTATTCAAAAAGAAAAATACGGTATTAAATCTGTTAGAGATTATTTTTATCTTAATCAAGTTTGTGATTAGTTATTTTTACTGGATTCTTATTTCTTTTTTTACAGGGAAGAAATCGGAGCAATGAGGAAGCAGATAAGCAAGCGTTTAATACTTTTCAATCAGCATTAAAAATTATTGGGTTTTCTGAAAATCAACGGGAACTGATTTTTAAGATTTTATCAGTAATTTTGCATGTTGGAAATTTGTTTTTCCAAAATCAAATTGTAAGGCTTTTATTTCTACACATGTCTTTCTAGATTTGTTACAAACCTTTTTTTCCATTTAATTAGTTTTAAACAAATATTTTTAGACTTCCGATGGCATTGAAATTGTTGAAATTGCAAATGAAAGTGAACTCAAATGGATTTCACATTTACTTGAAATTGATTTGAAAGATTTGAAAAAAGTTTTTTTAACAGTTTCTCTGCCATCCAAAACCGATATCAATGACCTTGAAGGAAAACCATCATTAACCTTTCAAGCAGTAACATCTATTGAAAAAGCACTTGACATTCGGTTTGTAATTAATTTTTAAAGTAATTAATTTCTCCAAATAATTATATTGATTATTTTAGTGATTCATTTGCAAAAACACTTTACAATGAACTTTTTAAATGGATTTTAAATCACATTTCATTATTTTTTCAATGCTCCAATGCTGATGCAAAGATATCAGTTATTGATTTATTTGGATTTGAGGTGATTGCAGAAATCTAAAGAAGAAAAAATAAGCATTAAAACGATTTAAAATTTTAGAAATATAACAACAATACATTTGAAGAATTTTGTATTAATTCAATCAATGAAAAACTTGAAAACTTTTTCATCCAAAAAAATTTTAAAAATTTTCAAACAGATTATGAAGATGAAGGAATTGCATGTGAATATCGTATGCCAACAAGTATGGACAATGAAAGAGTTGTAAATATGATTTTTAATCGTCCATTTGGAATTTTACCATTATTAATGGATGAAAGCCGATTTCCTAAAGGCTCTGATGATGCATTTTTTCAACGCTCTAATATTAATCACTTGGATAAAAGTATTTATTGTAAGCCAAGAACAAAAGAAAAATTTGAATTTGGTATCCGACATTTTGCTGGTATTACTTATTACAGCGTCGAAGGATTTTTGGCCAGTAATCGATGGACGGAATTATCTACAATATTTGATTTGTTGAGTACATCTGAAAATCCATCATTAGCATATATGGTCCCAAAATCTAGTAATATCAGAAAAAATCGAACAATTTTTGTTGCAGATGAATATTCAAAAGCTATTTCACAGGTTTATGATAGACTTAATAAGTACGTTCTCAAACATATGTATCTAAAAATATTAAAATTTGCATTTAATTGTTTTAAAGTTATGCAAAAAAAAATCATAGCTGCAAATTAGCTTAAACAATTATCGGAAAAATAAACCATCTTATTTAATATGTATATTTTAGAGAAAATGTTCATTTCATTCGATGTATTAGAGTAAATTCAGATCGGACGAGTATAAAATTTGATGCAGAAGTAATTGGACGTCAAATGAAAGCACTTTCAATTCAAGAAATTTATCGTATGAGTGTTCTTGGATATCCACATAAAATTAATATGACAACATTTATCAAAAATTTCCGATGCTTACTTCCCATTGAAGTTATTACACATGAAGGACTTGAACAAATTGCAGAAGATATACTGAATGCCCAAGGAACAAAATATTTTGGAGATTATGCTATTGGCAGTCATAGTGTATTTCTTAAAGATCGACTTTTAAAGCAACTTGAAGATTTAAAACATGCTTTAAGAGATTCATCGGCAATAATAATTCAAAGAAATATTCGAAAATATTTTGGAGAAAAAGCTTTTGAAAAGAAAAAGCAATCGGCTGTTAAAATTCAATCAGCTTTTAGAGGTTGGAATGCAAGGTATCGATGAAGTTTTAAAAGAGGATTAAAATAGATTGCTAAATTTAGAAAAAAAGCTGTAACCATAAAAGAAGAAGAACTTCGACACGTTGAACACACAGAAAGTCCAATTTTGCATGAACCTGTAAATGCAGCAGCAAATAAAATTGATGAAAAATATATTGTTGAAAAAGTTGCACCTTCTGCACCTGTTCAATGGTATGAATTGCCAGAAGAAATTAATATAGTTCTTAATCAAGAAGCAATAAATCTTCCAAAAGTTAAAACAACAACTAATTACTTGCCTTTGAAATTACAAGCTGATATTCCAATGGTTGAAGCTTTAACAATAGAAGAATTTGCTGAACTCAATCTAAAAGTATATAAATATAATCGAAAAACTTTTTAAAATATTTATGATAATTTTTAGAATCACATTCTTGAATCTCGTCGAGAGCCAATCTTAACACCATTTTTACCAAAAGAAGAAGAAAAAGATTTTAAGCTTTCTTGTGAAATTTTTAAATTAATTTTGCGATACATGAATGATACAACAATGACAGCCGGGCAACGCTCAATCTTAGCAAAATACATTATTCAACAAGGTATTGAAGTTCCAACACAAAGAGATGAAATTTTTATGCAGCTTTGTAATCAAACATATAATAATCGTAATCCAGAAAATTCAAAGACAGCTTGGAATTTAATTTTAATGGCTGTGAATAGTTTTCCACCTGGAATCTTAATTTTTCCTATGATTAAAGAGTACGTATTATTAGATGAGGACCGATTGAAATGTAATTCACAGTCATATTTTGTGTAATTTTTTAACCATTCAGTTTTATTCTTGTCAATTTATAGCCGCCGTAATTCAGAAATGTCATTTCCATATAATGTTAGCAGTACACGAAATCGTTTAATTGTAAAAGTTCCTAATTTTTAAGTTTTGTAGAATTCTACTGATTGAAAATTTGGGTTTGGTGCTAATCATAGGTATGCAAAAATACTTAAAAATAAGGAGGTATTTATATGTGAATAGTTATCGTATGCTACTCCTCACTTTGTACGAAAATGGCATTAATGGATAAAGTGGCATAAATAATATTGAATGGTTGAGAAATCACATGAAAAATTTCTGGAGTCAAACTGCGTATTACACTTTTATCACTACCTTCTTTAGTTGTTACTTTCATAACAACAGTTTTCAGTTATTTTGAACGACAACCTCAACCTTTAAGCACTCATCTCTTAAATGGGCTTTTCCGTTCGCTTCGACATAATGATAGCAATCGAAAACGTACTTTTGCATCAACAACTCTAGAACAACAAGCATATCATCGACGTCAAACTCCTGTAGTTCAAATAATCCTTCCTGACGGTGATTCTATTGATGTAGAAGTTGATGCATGGAGTACCATTGAAGAAATTGTTGAGCGTGTCCTTCGCTTGCGTGGCCTCATGGATTCTGAAGGATGGGGCTTAACAATCGATAATGGGGAAATTAATAGTGTTGTACATGGACAAAGCTTTTTATTTGATGCAATTTCACAATTTGAAATTCCATCTGTACCACCTGAAGATTCACCATTTTTAAATTTCCGAACAATTTCAAAATCAAAATCTCATTATAAGAGTAGGTCAACACCGGAAGAAGAAACAAATAGTAAGTTAATGATCTTCACACTTCATACTTTTTGGATAAAGCTTGAATAAAATCCAGTTATTCCTCTCTTTTGCTTTTTTTCATGTTTAATCGAAATCAATTGGCTTTGTCTATTTTTTTTTCTTCCTTACTTAAGTGGTTTTCGCACACTACTAAATTCAATAAGACAAAAAAAAGTGGTCTTGCGGAGTTTTTTTTATTTTCGGAAGCAAATGAGGCTTAATGATAGCATATTTTAGTGAGAAACGCTCAGAACGTTATGGAATCTCCTAGCCCTAAACCCAGTAATGGCATTTTGGTAAGTTTATTTTTTTAAATAGCTGTAATAGTAAAACTGTATTACTGTCATTTTAGAAATCTAATAGCCGACAACGATTAACACCAGAAGAATATGCAAATATGAGTGTTGCAAGTAGAATTCGAAATATGAAGATCCCAGGAAATAATGGTGATGTCAATAAATTTTTGGATGAAGTTTTTGATCAAGTAAAATTTCTATAAATTTGGGGGAATTATGATTACAAATAAAATTTAGGTTTTACCTTCAAATGAAGATAATTCAACAAATTTAATCGCTGCAAGTATTAAAGGTGGCGCTGCCCCAGATCGTTATTCTCAAAGCCGACCAACAGAGATATATCGACGAGCTCCTGCATCTCCCAGATATAACGGTGCAGCATCAGATGTTTCAGGTAACACTGTTAACCGCGTAAATTGCTGCAAGCTATTTTTTAGATAGAAGACATGTTCCCTCTGGTTTATCGTCTAGTATTAATCTTTCAGCAGATGATGGTCGAGATTCACGATTTTCAGGATCTTTACCTCCATCTCGTCAATTATTTTCACCTCCTCGAGTGAGTAAAGTAAAAAATGAATAATACAACAAAAAATATTTGTTTAAGGGCAATAACATGTATCTTCCTGAAACACCTTCACCTCCTCCAACAGATGAACGAATTTCAAGGTAAATGTTATAATCTTTTTTTGATAACAACTTTTTTGTCACTCTATCGCATTTTAAGCTGAACAAAAAACAACAGTTCTCTTGTTTAAAAGAAATAAAACTTTTTTTGATAAATCTTGACTAGCTTTATAATAAAAAAGTTAACATTTAAAAACTTTTTTAGGACATTAATGAATGACGATCGAATTTCAAAAGAAAATCAAGAGGTATTTCGTTTTTGTATTTGTTACAAAAAAAATTTCAATCATTCTTTTTTTAGGACATTTATCTTTCAAGGCCTTCAACCACCATGCAAATCGTAAAACATTTGTATAATTTTTTTCTTGTTTATTTATTTTATTTTAGCGTACAAATGATCGCGCTCGCACTCCAACAAATATGATGGAAAATTCACGTCTTGGACAAATACAGCCAACATCACAACATGCTCGATTTGTTGGAAATGGTAATAATGGTGTTACAACAATTAATAGTAATAATAATCGACAAAATGGACAATCAGGGGGACGTCGAAGATTTGAATCCCCTGCCGCAGAAAGACGTGCTCGGGCATTAAATAGCCGATCAAAAAGTACTCCCCGTGGATTTACAAATGGTGATTATCATCCTGCACCAATTCTTCCTCCACCCGATTATGATCAAAATGATACATCATATACGATTAAAAGAGCACCTCGACAATTTTCAAATACTAATTATTATCCTCGATCCGTTTCATCAACACCAAGAGCAACAAGAAATGGAGGATTTATAAGAGCCGCAGAGGAATCACCAAGATTTGCTCGACAACAATCGTATGAATTGGGTTCCCCTCATTACATGACTGGTGATACAAGAAGAAGTCCATCAAAACAAGGGGCAGCAATACTAAATTCACCACGGTTTTCGGATAATATTGATCTTCAACCTCGAAGTCCAATTTATTCTTACAGAAATGATACATTCAATCGTAACCGTGCATCTGCAGAACCGATTTATTTTGAAAATCGAACTTTATCTCGATATGGTGGTGCAAATGGCACAATGCAAAGAAAAACTCCTGATTCCATTGCATCTAACGGGCATTTGCCTGAAACAAATGGAATTTATTCCCGTGAAATGAATAAAAGTTATCATGAGCCATCTATTTCTGGACCACCAAAATCAGCCATGTCATTGATCAGTGCAAAAAGTCAAAGTAGTTCAAATGTTCCTGCAACATGTTTTATCAGTGAACCATGGAAGCTTATTATTCGTCGGGAAATTTTTTTCCCGGGTGAAACTTTGGATGATATTGATTCGATTGACCTTGTGTTTTCACAAATTATTTCTGATTGCCGGAAAAATAAGCCACATAGAATTCGTCATTTTGAGCGTGATCGAATCAATTCTATTTTAAGTTAGTTTTATGCAACTTTAGGATTTTCAGTTATCAGCTAACACGATAATTTCTAGATAAATATCGTGTACCTGTTGAATCTCTGGATAAACCAAATGAAGTATCCATTGAAGTAAAACAAGATATTATAAATGAAGCACGAAAATGGCCCTTATATTTTTGTCGAATGTATCCAGTTATTGAAGAAAGAAATAATGAAAGAGTTTTTATGATTTTGGGTATTAGTGAAAATGGTATTAGACTTATGACACGAAATGTTGAAAATGTTAATGATCCCATGGTTCCACAAGCACATTTTGAGTATAGTCTTTTTTTTATCTTTGACTTGCATATTGACAAAATAATTTTAGTTTTATCGATATTTTTGATATCCATTTTGAACATCCAACGACTATCAAAATCCTTACAAAACAAAAAGGTGTTACAATTTTGACATGTAACATTGCCCGACAAACTGTTGAATTTATTCATCGTTTTTTGGATGCAACTCCTAAGGTTTGATTTTTTTCTATTACATAAAGCTGCTTACGTGTTTCAATTAATTTTTTTTAGCAAAAAACTTTTGTTATTTCAATTGCTGATTATCGAATTAATGAAAGCAATCATTTAAGTTTCCATAATGGCGATATCATTCAAGTTATTAAAATTCCAAATAATGAAACCCCACCAGGAGCAGGAAATTGGCTTTATGGAAAAATTGGAAATCGTTTTGGATGGTTTCCTGCTGAGTATGTGCAACCAACTTCAATGGAAAACGATGTACGTAAAATTGATACACCAATTTTTTTTCTTATTCATCTTAACAAAAACAATATTTTAGTATGGCTCAGATATTTATGCTCCTCCTTCAGCTATAAACAACAGTACAAATTTTGTAATGTCACAATCTCAGCCAATGCATTATCGAAACAATAGTGCAATAATTTATGGTTCCTTGAAAGGAGGACCAGAAAATGTTGGTTTACTTTTTTCTTGCTAAAAATTTCATTTAAAAAAAATTGCAAAAGAATTTTAAAAATTTTTATATAGTTTTATTCTTTTGATAACGCCTTCATAAAAGTAGTGTAATTAAACGGTCAACAATGAGGTGAAATTAATGATACACATTTGCGCCTTTTTCCTTTTACTTTCGTCTTCTGCCGATTTGCAATGAATCTGATACATGTGCATCAGAAGTTATATTTAAAATTTGTCCGTATTATATTATTATAGGTGAAAGATAGAAAAAAAAAGAGTAGAAAAAGTGATGCTGATTATGATGCACCACCCGTTTAGATTCTGACAGATGTATATTACTTTCGTATAACGGACTCTAGAAATGGAAGAAGAAGACGACAAAAAAGAAGGACGAAGAAGAGAGAGTGTACAAAGCTGTTATTGAATGTCAACAATGAGGCCACAATCAGACATTTATTCGTTTCTTCTTCTTTTTTCGTTTAGTATTCTTACAAACTTCTTCCATCAAACCTGTTTCTAACAAGGCCGATCAGTGTTGTTGTCTTCTTTCGGCAAAAAAAAGAAACCAAAATCAGCTCTCTCTTTCTCATTTTTTAAACAACTTTTTTCCTTCGTAATACTATCGAGCGCTCCTTCTTTTTTGCAAATGGCTACTGCCTTTTTAGAATAAGAAAATGAAAGCAGTGTTTGCCGCACAAATTTTATTTGATTGGAATTCCATTTCCTAGAGTAATAACATTTTTGATTTCTTGTTTTCCCTTCCACTCGCTCACTTTTGTTTACAATTTCTTAGGGTTAAATGAAAACCCTTTTCTCTTTTTTCAATAATTTAATATCGCGTCTTTGTTCTACTTCAATCTATTTGTTGCAATTATTACTACTTTTACACCTATTTTAGTTTGTTCATTTTTGTTAAACTTTTTCAAAGAAATTTGTCTTTGATTTTTGGTGTTTTTGTGGTCATTCGGCTACTATGGATTCATCATATCGTCGATCACGTTCACAATCGCGTTTTCCACCTATTGATGAACATCCTAGTGCTTATCCAACTGGACAACCATTAGATAATTCGCATCGTTCTAAATCATTAGATAATCGACGAGATTTTGTACCAGAAGATGATTATGATCCGTATCGATCAATTGAAAGAAATTCAACTTTTCATGCATCTCTAGGTGGCCATCGACAACCCCGCCGTGAACAATATGATACTCAAAACCAACGTGGAGGTGGTGGTGGCGGAGACTTTTTTAATGAAACAATTACGATTCCATCAGCACATACAAAATCCAATTCTAAATTTGATAGTCGTCATGAAGGAGCAGATGATGATTGGACAAGTTATGATCGACAAGTTCGTTATCATACTGAACGAACCGCATATCCAAGCAGAGCTCCACCTCCATTGTATTATGATAATTATGGCTATCGTAATCAAATTCAAGCACCTCCACCACCTTTAGAACTTTCACCACGTTCTGCAATTTCAAGGTATCCAGAATCGGATTTATATGACAAAAGATATGAGAGAAATTATCATCAGCAACAACAAGATTACCGCAATGAAAATGATGGACGAATTCGTACACATGGACATTTTTCTGCTGAAGGATATGGTGATGAAGATGAATATTTAGCAAAAGAAAGACAAAGTAATATTGGCGGAATTAATAGAGGAGTTATTAATGAAAGCGCAGGAGCAACTGGAGCAATCAGTGGAACTCGAAGTGCTGCTATGGCTGGTGGCGGCGGTGGTGGAGGTGGTGGCCATTATCGTCATCATCATGAATCATATTCTTATGGAGGTGGCGGAGGCGGTGGAGCTAGTGGTGGAAAAGCACATTACGGCCAAACAAATGGATATTCACAAAATGCTTTTTCACAATATCGTGAAAAACGTTCCGGTGGAGGTTTCTTTAGCGGTAGTCGTTCAAGAAAAGGTGCAAGTGGTGCAGGTGGAATGGAACCCAGGGAAAGAGTTTATCATCGAATTCATTGTTGTTGTTTTTCATTTAAATGGCCACCATTTGCATATGAAGAATGTGAACCCCCTCGTCCAATGTATTTGAGCCAGCCACAAAAAGGTTCACCCATGCCCTCTCGTCATACTCTTCCTCCACCTCCTCCTCCACAATATTAAAATTTTATCAAAATATAAATATTACAGCTTTCAATCATCAGCTTGCTCAAGAACATTACAAATCTATTTTTTTTGCTAGTTTTATTACATCTTTTTTGTTAAAGCACTTTTAAAAATCTTTTTTCTCTTATTGATTGTAATTTTGTATATGATTATCAAAAATTAAATATAAAATTAATGAAATATAAAAATGACAAATATGAAAATTTCTTTTTTTTTATATTTAAGCAAATACCTTCAGGTTTATTCAAATTGGGAAGATCAAAGCATGTATGGTGGTGGCTTAAATAATGAAAGGCTTACAATGACGGAATTTGCAATGAGATATTTTCGACAGCCCAAAAGTTCTGATTTTGGTTCGCTAACTTTGAATCGCAAGCGTAAAGAATGGACATGGCAAGAACTGACTGACAAAGTTAAATACACAAATAAGCCAATTCCTCATTCATTAATTCGGCTTGACAATAACGAAATTGATAAATTAGCGGTTGATATGTTTGCTTGTAAGAGTTTGATTAAGTTTCGTGAGATGAGACAAAATTCATTATTTCAGCTGTCATGAGGTACATGGGTGATTTATCATTAAAGCGTGGACAAACAATGACAGATTGTGTTTATGAAATTTTATCAGCTTGTCATAATAATCCTGCATTAATTGATGAAATTTATTGTCAAGTTATTAAACAAACAACAACAAATAAAAGTTCTAAAGCAGATAGTTTATTGCTTGGATGGCGGCTTTTTACAATTTTAACAGCATACTTTGCATCATCTCCAACATTACAACCATATTTAATTAAATATTTAAATGAAATTGCAAACGATCCACGTCGACCATTCAATGGAACAGCAAGCCTTTGTTTACTTAATTATCAACAAACACTGAAATATGGAGGACGAAAATTCATTTTAACCGCAGCTGAAGTTGAAGCAATTACGGTAGACACGTTATTAAAAATAAAAACGTTTTTTAAACAAAAAAATTTTAGAGTGGTAAAAATGTTAAGCGCCAAGCTTTTGAACTTCCTGGTGGACAAAAACGGTTTATTAGTACCAAAACAATTACGGTAGCTGAGGAAGTTATAAAAGAATTGTGCACAGAAATGAATGTTTGGAGTGATGCAGAACAGCATGAATTTGCATTATGCTATATTTTAGAAAAAGGTATACGAATTATTTGAATAATAATTGTCATTAAAGCTTTGCTTGCAGATAGCACTCTTCGAGTCCTTAGCAATGATGAATATATTCTTGACATTACTTCTGAATTAGAAACTCGTAATGAAAAGTTTATTCTTATTTTGACAAGAACTGTTTGGATTCATCCCATGCGTGAAGATAATGATCTTTATATCGATGTCTTATTCTTCCAAGTTGTTCCAAATTATATGGCAGGATTATTAACTATTATGCCTATGAATAATAGTAATCAATTATCTGCTAAAATTTTGGTATGAGACTTTTATTATACCGCAGCCGTTTGTAAAAATGTTTTATATAGGATGATGCTGCTACTTTAGCTGCATTACTTTTTATGGCAAGTACAAATGATCCTGAAAGCTTCAATGAAACAGGGGTACCAACAATTGTTCCACGAACTGTTCTTGAAAGAGCAAATTTATCTGCTTTAAATTGGTTTGACAGAATTAAACAAAAATTAGCAGTTTTTCCCAAAAACTATTATGGAAACATTGCACGATTAGAATTTTTGAGTAATTTCTTAACTAAATTTATTCATAAATATATTTAACAAATTTAGAATTTGTCGAAAAATGGTCACTATATGGCTCATCATTCTATTTTGTAAACAAATGCAAATTTGCTGAGAAAACCTTCAAGAATCCTGTTGTTGCTGTAAACAAAGATGGTGTAAAAATTTTAGCCTCTACAACAATGGAAACTATTTGGAGTTGCAAATTAAATGACGTCTGCTAATAATTTTGCAGTAATTGTTTTAATAATCACAAATTTTTAGATTCGTTCATCTCGAAAGCATACTATCAACGGCAATGGAATTTTAGATATTAATCTTGTCCAAGAATACAACAAGAAAAGCCCTGAATCAAAATTAATCATTGATACAGATTCGGTTTGTTTTGAATTTTTCTTTTCAAAAAAACAAACAAAAAAAAATTTCAGGGATCTGAAATTGCTCGAGTAATTGGGCAATATGTTTATTTGAATAATCAAAAAGCACAGTATATTGTAAATTCTCGAAATTCGAAACAAGCATAACTACTATTTTTTTTCAAATGCATTTAAATTTTTATGTAATTGATTAACATTCCTTTTTTTACCACAGAGTATTTGTCCTTTTTTATATTAATAATTTAAAAGAAAGAGTATTAATAAATTATTAACTAAGATCCCCGAAATGCAGGTGAAACATTCGAACATATGTTTTTTTACAATCATTGTCTTTAGACGAAAATATATCATAGCAACAACTACGCCCAGTTGAAAGTTTTTTACTAAAAAAGTTAACAATTTTTAGTAACTTTTTTTATAATTTTTCTTTTTTGTAAATTAAAAGTTCTCCAAGAATGAGCAGTAGTAATACACAGAAGCGATTAATTGTTGCTAGACATGGTGAAAGAGTTGATTTTTGTTTCAATGATCATTCACATTGGACGACAAAAGTGGTTGATTCAAATGGAAGATATCGTCCGTTCAATTTAAATATACCAAGAAATTTACCAAAGCGTGCAAATGGTGTTGCTGGATTTAGAACTGATACCCCATTAACAGAAATCGGATATTTGCAATCTAAATTAATTGGTGAGTGACTGATTGTTATACTTTTTATAGTACATTTTTTTCTCAATTTTTACAGGTCGAGCATTTCGGGATAAAAATATTAAATTTGATGTTGTATTTGTTTCACCTGCATTGCGATGTATTCAAACAGCAATTGGAATTTTAAAAGGTAAATAACGTTGAATCATTCTTTCCCTTTCATTACTGTTACGTTTTATAGGAATGAATGCAGGAAATTTGAAATTAAATATTGAACCAGGCTTATTTGAATGGTTACAACTCTGCCGAAATGTACTTCCAACTTGGATGACAATTGACGAACTTATTGAAGCAGGATATCCAATTTCATTAGATTATAATCCAGTTTATAAAATTCCTGATTTAAATTTATCTGAAACTTTAAATGAATATTATGAAAGATCATTCAAAATAACTAAAACATTATTTGAAAAATCTCGTTATCGTATGTTTTCTATTTATTCTTAAAATAATTATTCATAAATCTTGCAGAAACAATTTTATTCGTTGGACATGGATCTTCATTGGATGCTTGTACAAGATTGATTACGGGTGGACAAAGTCGTAATACAAATGATTTTTATGATATCCTTCAAAGAACTCCTTATCTTTCTACAATTCAATTAAATGATAATGAAAAGAAATATGAAATTGCTGGTTCACCAATACCGCCTTTGAAACATTCTGTAAATAATGAATATGATTTTAAAATTGTGCACAAATATGCATAATGAATGATGAAAAGAAGATAGTTGCTGTAGTAGCTGGAGAAGAGAAACATATGGATATTCTTTCATTTTTTTACGGTTTATATTTTTTTTAATAACACTTACAAACAGTATTCATATATGCAAAAAAATTGTTTGTGCTTTCTGAGATTGTTTAAATTTGATATACAAAAATGATATAAATAACTTTTACTATAAATTCTGTACAATGTTTTTATATGTAACAAAAATGAAATTTTGTGATTTTTATTGTAGCTTCATGAGTATGAGTTTTTTCAAAAACAACAAAAGCAAAGAAAAATTAAATAATTTAATTTGGATTTCGATTGGGAGTTGAGACAAGAACAACCGAATCACCACGAATAAAAAGGAGTGGAATTTCTCGAGTGGTAGTTTTGACGATTTCTTCTGTGCTATCTGGATCTGTTTCAGTTGTAGTAATTGTTTCAACGACATCACTTAAAACCATATTTAAATGTTGATCAAAACTTTGAAGGATTCCAGTTAAATGGCGATCGGTACGCATTTTAATCATAACATGTTCATTCAAAGCAAAGCGAATAAAATCAATTGGTTCTTCGATATTGGTAGACTAAAATTTTATATTTTGTTTCAATTTTTTTACATTTATTAGTTTTTACCAAATCTCCAAGAGCTTCACCATTATCATAACTCATTTTGCGAAACAAACAATTATCTAAAATTTTAAGTAGAAATACAGTAATCCAAAAAGAAAGTAAAGAATTAAAAAGGATTTAAAAAGCCTTTTAATCTTGAAAAAAGAGATAAACAAAGTTGTAGCTTTATTAGGAGAATACAAAAGTAAAAATGAAACAAGCTAAAATCCCATATTTGTAAGCTCTTGATAAAGCTTTGGATCCAATTCCTCTTCACCAAAATCCTTCTTCGGAAGACGCATTGAAATGTCAGTTATTGTTTTCGGATTATTCCTTGAATATTTAATATTCGAATTTTGTTGATTTATATCATTTTGTACATTAACTAAGTTGGCTTTTCTAAGCCGTTCAATATCATCCTTTGGCATTGGTCTCTTATCAATAGCTGGCACCAATTTTTCTGTATATAATTCAGAATCTTTGCATGGAAAATATTTAAAACGAAGTCTTCGGAAATCTGCAGCAGATAAAGGTATACCATTTTCTTCGGAATTTTTAATCATATTTTGTAACTCAGTAATGTATTTTACAGTAAGCAACGGTGAAGTATAATGTCCGCCACGTTGAGCGTTATTAACAGCATTTCGACGAATTTTTCTCAAAATTTGTTCATTCCGTGAAATAGGTTTTCTTACAACTTTTCGAACAATTCTTGTTTGCTGTGATGCATTTGTGGGAATCATCTTCAAACCATCCTTTCTTGCTTTTTCGTCTTCAAAGAACTTAAAGATATTCATTCTTTCTGTTGGTTCAGCCTTCTTCTTCTCATCTGCTTTTTTCTTTTCTTCTTTTTTCCGTTTTTCTTGTCGAACTTGAATTTTTGCTAGCCTTTTCAAAGCTTTCCGTAGCTTATGTTGTTGAGATAATTTTTTACTTGGTTTTGTTGCTTTTGGAGCATTTACATTCTTTTTAGCTTGATCGGATTTATCTGCTTTTTTACTTTTCTGCTTCTTATACATTTGCCTTAGATCTTTCCATGTTGCTGGTTTACTATCTTCGACTTTTTCAACTTTTTCAACCTTTTCTACTTCTTTATCCTTTTCTTGGGCTTCTTTATTTTGAATTTCTTTTTCTTCAACAGCTTCTTCCTTTGGCTTTTCTACAACACCTTCTGGCTTTTTCAGTGCAGATTTTAATGGCTCTTCTGGATTTTTTTGCTGCTCCTTTTTCTCCTTTGGTTTTGATCTACCAAATGTTACTACTGATTTTATTGGTGATTCTGGTTTACGTAGTTTTTTGCCAGGGAGGGGCATAATTTTAACAATTGGAGGAGATGGTGGCTCTGTTGGTTTGTTAATTTTAACTTCTTCTGCAGGTTTTGCTTCATTGTTTGACGGCAGTTTTTCGTCAGTTTTTGCTTCTTTCTTATCACCTTCTTTTAACTGTATATCTTTTGGTGGTTGATTTTGTGCAGGTTTATCTTTTGTAGATTTTTCCTTTTGTGATAGGCCTTTTGAGGATTGATCTTTTGGTTGTGAGGTTTGCTGGATTTCAGGTTGTGAAGGTTTTGTAGACTTTTTCGAAGGCTTTTCTTGTTGTGGTTTAACACTTTTTTGTTTTTCTTTTACTTCTGATTTTGATGAAGGTTTCGGAATAGCAGCTGCGTTTTTGAGTTTAGATAAAACATCAGGAATAATCTTTGCAACTGCATTTTTGACATCTACTCGTTTTCGTTTATCTTCAGCTATTTTTTCTTTTAATTTTTTAATTTTGGCTGGATCAACAAGTCGCTTTTCAATTGGAGGCTTCTTTTTTGATTTTGGGATAGGAATGTTTTCAGCGATTTTCGGTTTCTGCTTCTTTGGTATCGTTTCTTTAGCATCTTTTTGTGGTTTTGTTGGAAGCTTGGGTTCTACAGATTTTTCAGGTTTTTCTGCCGTCTTCGTTTTCTTCTTCTTTTTATCTTTTCCTTTATTTTTGGCTTTATCCTTTGATTTACCTTTCGAATTAGCTTTTTGCTTAGCTTTAGACTTGTTCTTCTTTTCCTTTTTCTTCTTTTGTGTATCCTTCGACTTTTCTTCTGATTTCTGTATAGGTTTTTCGATGGCAGTGGATGTATCTTCTGCTAAATTTTTTATATTAAAATTTTAAATTTTATATCTGCTGCACTTACGTTCAATTTTAATTAAACTTGGTCCCATTAATTTATCCATGAATTCATCTTTCATTTGAATTTGTTTTAACAATTCTGCAATCCGCTGCTGTTGTTCATTACGAATATCATTAATTTTTGGTAATTTTTTAAATTCTGTTTTAAAGCCTTTTAATGTAGTTTTTAATTCTTTAATAGTTTCAATTATTTCGCCATTAGCGCTGTCTTCAGAACATCTAAAAGAAAATATGTAAAATTTTTGTTAGAATAGACCCGTTGTCTTACGTCTGCAACAAATTTTGTACATTTTTCCGTAATTTTAGAAACTGTAAAGCAATTGGTTTTAGCGAAACCTCTTTTAATGGTGCCGGTGGTGGTTTTTTATCAGGTGGTGGAGCCCGAAATCCAAATTGTGTTCTATTTTCAGGTCGTGGTATTGATGGTGGAGGTGGCGTTGGTGCCACTAATGGCATCTCAACGTCTGTTGCCATATTTAAATAAAATAATAATCAATTTATACAACAAAATATCTTTAACTGCACAAAAAAAATAATACATCAAAATTTTCAGTTGAGTTTGCTTTGCTTCATTTTGGCATTCTATGACATTTTATTTTTTTTTATCACCTATTATGCTATTTGGCAATGAAACTTTATTACTGGACCTGTTTTTTTTGCTGGCATGTTTGGTATCAATGGATAGAGCATGAAAAATTGAGCATGAAAAAATGTTAAATGAGTGCCGGAGGTGGTCATCTGAAGGAGTTGAGCGTATGGCGCAGTGGTGTGTGCTGAGGGATGACGTGCAATAGGTTGTGGGTTCGATGCCCAGCTTGGGCAAATGTTTGTAAGTGCATTGTAATAATGTTATATGAGCATGGGAGTATGAGAAATGGCATGAAAAAAATTTGGCATGCAGATTTGGATGAATGGCGCATGTAGTATGGGATGAGAAAAATGAAAATGCAGGAAATGCATGCAATAATGTTTTTTATTGATGCAAATGTGGTTTGAGAATGCTTATTAAGGATGAAAAATGTTAAAATTAATTTTTATGGTAAATGCTAAATACAGTATGCATGCATATATGCAGGTAATACAGTTTGAAAAATGGTATAATGTAAATGCATGTTTTGAAGTTTTTAATGAAAACGGACTTTTTATGTGGTTTTTGAGGATGAAAAATGAATGAATAGTCGTTGGTTCCGCAGGAACCAACGACTCCTTTTTGAGGTGCTATAAGGTTGATGAGATTCTGATTGGTTTCTATGAAAAAAAGCATGAAATGAGGTATGCCAAAAAGTGGGGGGTAAATTCGTTGTAGTGATTGTCGCAAGATTGGTATGAAATGAAAGGGGATAAAAACCTAACAATGAAAAAAACAACTGTGAAACCATCATTATGCCACACTAAAGTATGTGAGAGCCGCAACGCGGCTCTCCTAAGAGACTTGTTCATAAAGTTAATTGGTCTTCTGCAAGAGGAGTACAGTATACCATACAATTATACTGAGTATAGCTAGGGACCGGCAGCTCACACTTTTTCCTGTCTTTCCTTTGACTTTTTTTTCGTTACCGTAAGCTAAATACTAATTTAGCGGCACTTTTTTTACAACTTAACTATCCAACCTTCTAGACGTAATTTTTTACGCTGATTCCAAAAATGCCATTTTTGGAAAAGTTTTCTTTGGCACAAAGTGCCGAAAATGGCTTTTTTTTGTGTTTTTTAGGCAAAAGACCTTCACTTCATTGCGCTTCAAAAACAAATTTAGTATCATCAGATAGCCCATCGAAAATTACATCTACAGTAAAAAAATCATATGCGCACCGATTAGCACAGGCACTTTTTTAGACCAAAAACAACATTTTTCAGCTTAAAAAAGTTCAAAAAGTATGTCAAAAAAGACAAAGAAAGAAATTTGGTAGCTAGTGCGTCTCTTCTTTTCTTTTGAACCGGCTGCGAGGAAAAAAAGAGAAGGAGCACACACAAAAAAAGAATGTTCTCTTTGACTTTTTTTGACGACGAAGAAAATTTGTTCTGCCAGATTTTCAAATGGCAATTTCGGCATTTTAAATTAATTTTTTTGGCAAAACATTAATTGTTACCTATAAAACCCTGACTTTTTACCTATAATTTTTTCAGTGCCTATAAAACCCTGACTTTTTACCTATAATTTTTTCAGTGCCTATAAAACCCTGACTTTTTACCTATAAAACCCTGACTTCTTACCTATAACTTTTTTTGTGGAATAGCTCACAAATTAATTAATAAAAAACATATATACCAAATCAAATATGGAGAATCTGATTTTTCGGTTATTCTGGCGCCTTCAGGATCCTCGGATTCAGATGCCTAAAAATTTTGTCATTGTTTTTTCATGACTGTAATACATATTATAGGGTAATCGAATATGGAGAATTCGAAATAAATATTTTCAGATTCCTAAAACTTCAGATTCCAAGGATTCAGAAGCCCAAATTTTTTTTCCTTAATTTTTATGTATGAATATATTTTACATATCAAATATTTATGACAAATTTGAAACACTTGCTTTTAAAATTCCATCGGCATCACAATCCGAGATTCAGAAGCCTTGACTTCTTTCACACTTTTTTTGTACCATTATTGTTAAATCTCAGGTTCGATTTCTATGCCTACGAAGATGTTAGAGACTGATAAAGATATTTTATTAAAGCTCGACAAATCCACCAAAAAAGCAGAAAGATAAAATGAAACGAAAACTTTTTGTTTCTAAGAGAAAAGTAATTCTTTTTACATTGTTTTTTTTCCGGAAGCACATGATTGGGATAAGGAGGAGCATGAAAGATGTTTGATAGCTTTTTGTGATTTGCAGTTTGAACGAAAAGCAGGATGAGTGATGTGGCAAGATATGTATGATGATGAATCCTTATCATCATACATAACAATTATATCGGGAACAAATTCGTCGTCGACGTCAACGTAATCGTGAATGTGATTATTCTACTGCAGCACCTTTAGTCCAAAAGAATATATATCACCAGTTTTTGCAAGTACAACACTATGAAGTCCACTTGCAGCAATATCATTAATACCTGAAGGTGCTTGCTCATGAAGGATATCAATTTCAAGAAAACCATTTTCAAATTTTTTAATATCTGGTCCAAGTCCTAGTTTCCCATGTCTAAAATAATATTTATAATATTTTTGATTCTATTCGATATACTTCATATACACTATCATGTCCGAAATCAAGACAATTAAGCTTTCGCTCATTATCATGATAAATTTCAAAGAGATATTTTAACGTTGAACCATATGGTAATAATGGATTACAGTCATCTACTATCAATGTTGGTGATGATGATAGTGTTTCCACCTTTAAACGCTTTGGTGGAGGTGATGATGGAATCGTGGCGGTGATATTGTTGTTGGTATTATTATAACAAAACGATTAATAAAAGAACAACTATATTCTTTGATAGCATTTTTATTAAACTTTTTTTTTGATTCTCGGATTGTGATGCCGATGGAATTTTAAAAGCAAGTGTTTCAAATTTGTCATAAATATTTGATATGTAAAATATATTCATACATAAAAATTAAGGAAAAAAAATTTGGGCTTCTGAATCCTTGGAATCTGAAGTTTTAGGAATCTGAAAATATTTATTTCGAATTCTCCATATTCGATTACCCTATAATATGTATTACAGTCATGAAAAAACAATGACAAAATTTTTAGGCATCTGAATCCGAGGATCCTGAAGGCGCCAGAATAACCGAAAAATCAGATTCTCCATATTTGATTTGGTATATATGTTTTTTATTAATTAATTTGTGAGCTATTCCACAAAAAAAGTTATAGGTAAGAAGTCAGGGTTTTATAGGTAAAAAGTCAGGGTTTTATAGGCACTGAAAAAATTATAGGTAAAAAGTCAGGGTTTTATAGGCACTGAAAAAATTATAGGTAAAAAGTCAGGGTTTTATAGGCACTGAAAAAATTATAGGTAAAAAGTCAGGGTTTTATAGGCACTGAAAAAATTATAGGTAAAAAGTCAGGGTTTTATAGGTAACAATTAATGGTATGCCAATTTTTTTAAATTTTTGTTTTTGTTTTTATTTTATTCTTATTCAAGGTCGAAAATACTATAATCTAACAAGAAAATTGTTATATGTAAGATATAACTTAATAATAATATTTATTCACGAATAAAGTTCTTCAAATAAAATACGAATAAAATATAATGATAAAATAAGACGAGCGAGATAAATCCGATAAAATGGGAAAAGCTTAAAAATAAAGACTGACTGAAAAAACTGAACAAAAAGGAAGAGAAGCTCATGGCTTAAAAAGACTTTTAATAAAAACAATAAAGAAAAGAGAAAGGCGGGATTTAAAAAAAATGATTTCTTTTTCTTGATCAAACAATATCTTTTATTGTTTGATCACCAACCGGAGCATCCCTCCCCCCGATGAGGCATCTGAGAGGAAAGGCCATGATCATTTTGACAATTCTTTGAACCATTGGTTGAAGTGTTTCTATTGGGTGGGTCAGTTTTGTGTTCGGGATCAGATGGAACATTTAAATGTTGTTGATCATATGCAAATTCATTTGAATGGGTTTCAGCTTCTTGTGAAACAAGTGCGATCATTGTTTGTTTTTCTTTTACCAGAGGCTGATCAAGTTTGAAACAATGGCTTGAAAGTTTAGCTTTGTGAGGCCATAATTTGATTGAATCACGTCCAAGGATTATATCGAAACTGGTATCGATTTTTTTGGTTTCAATTGAAATTAATTCTACGATCCTGGGTTCACCATGTAAATCAAGTAGAAAGAACGAAATGTTTTCAAGGAATTCTTCAGGGCTTGTAAGTTCTCGAAAAATGGTCTTATCATTATCACTAATTTCGTCAAAGGCATTGATTCGTTGCAAAAAAGTTGTTGTAACAAATGATTTTGGAATGAATTTATCCAGTAAAATTACTGCTTGAATACCTCGAATTTGTCCATGAACAAAATTTTTGAGACGAGTTTGAGTTAGCAAATTAGGAGGTGGACGGTATTCATGTTGATTATGAAGATTACTGTTACGGTAATACTGCAAATATTTGAACAATTCATGTGAAATTTGTTCCAAAAAGATATCATTAATTTGCAAAACCGCTTCAAAATAATTAAAATCAACTTCAGTAGCATGAGTTTCAGAAATGTTTGATGGAGAATTTGGAGTTTCATGCCAATCAAGATCATCTTCACTTTTTTTATAGCATCTGTCAAAGAAATTATGGTCTTGACAATCATTATCATCTTGTTTTGGCAAAGAATTGGAAGTTACCAATTGTGGTTGACGGGCATGTCCACTAACAGGTGGTTGTTTTTCAAGTGCTAATACGTGAGTGTGTGGTGGAGGTACTGTAGGTTGTTGTTTTGAAGCAGGAGTTTTCGAAGATTCTTCTGCTCGTTGAATTGATGTAGCATGTGATTGAGGTTGTGGAACAACTTGTGGAGCAAGTTCAACAAAAATTTGTCCAGGTGGTTGTGGTGGAAAGTGATGTTGTTGTTCAATTAATGGGTCTGGGGCAGATGGTGATGGAACAGTTTCAAATTCATAAGCCAATTTTGGATGAAGTATTCCAATTTCAAAACTAAAGAAATCAACTTCAAAATTGCCTTCTGGTTCAGCAAAATTGTTATCAGCATATTTGGTATTATTATTACGGTAGTTTGGAGGTGAATAAGTATGTTTATGATAACGTTGATAAGGTTGATGATTTTGGGAATTTTGTTGTCGATGATGTGCATAACTATCATGATATATGTTACGATGACTGCTACTATGATAACTTTGAAATTCAGTGGACCTTTGTCGGCGACTTGAAGGGCAATCGCGAGCAAAATGTCCTTGTTTGTGGCAAATATAACATTGATTGCCTTTCTTTTCAGCAAAATTTGCATCAACTTTGGAATTTTTGGAGGCATATTGAGCTTTTTGGTTTATCCGATTTTCTCGATCCCTTGCTTTCCGCAATGCTTCTTCATAGGAGGAACAGTCGTGGAAATCAACTTTTGCTTTTATGTCATCACGAAGCTTCTGTTGCAGTTGTAAAGTTAATACCATTTTTATTGTTGTAGGGGGAATTCCATCCAAAGCAGTACGAACAAGCTCAGTCAATCGTGTTGCAAAATCATGGACTGATTCTTTATCTTTTTGGTAACAAGAGGTTAAAGCTGACATTGCAGTACGTTTAGCAACATCATTTGTGAAAGATTTCTTTAATTCGGCAATCAAAAGATCATAATTCGTTTTTATGTCATCAGCATATTCTTGATAAGCCAATTTGGCGGCTCCACGAAGTTGTGATAAAAGTCGAGCGAGCTTTTGTGGATCCGATGGAGGAATTTGAACAAAAGCAAGTGAATATTCAAACTTTGTTAACCAACTTTGGAACGAAATTGCAGGATTGCCTGTAAAAGGCTCTAGGACATATTCATTTGTAAACGTTTCAGCAATTAAAATTTCACGGGCTTCTGATTTTTTGCATGCAGCATCCGGAGGTTTAAGTTGTTGCAAAATGTGGAACAATGCACTTACAGTATTCGAATCATCTCCAATATCTTTATTTTCACGAACAATTATGGACGGGTCAGCAGTTTTGGGTAATTGGGTATTTTGAATTCCAAATTCTGACCAAGGTGGTGCAGTTTTGGCTACGATAGGAGCAAGAGATACCTTCTGTGGACCCCTAATATCACTACCAACAGCGTAAATAAAGAGCTTACGTTCACGGAAATCCAAAATTTTATCAGCAATCACGATGTCTTCTCCGCTTTCTTTAACAACTTTTTCAGCTTCAACAAAATCAGCATCTTGTTTCCCAAATTTTAATTCATTTTCACGTTCAGTAGCTGCAAAGTTACCATTTTTGTGGTGAATTTTTGCAGTTTTGCTAGCGCAAATCACAGGAATTTCAGAAAGAATTTTCCTGGATTCAACATAAGCATCTTCAGAATCAGCAGCAGATTCATCTTCAACTTTTCCCGCAACAACTTCATCAATTTCAGGCTGGCAGGAAACTTTTGCCATTTCCATTTCCAGCCATTTTGCTTGTACCGCTTTTAAAATTTTAAGCTTTGTTAACATTTTTTCCATCATTTCTTCTGTTTCAATATCCGAAGCAAAATTTTTGATTTCATCTTTCAAATCATCCTTCATTTTCTCCAACTTCATTTGGTATGCATTTTCCAACGAAATTTCCAACATTTTCAAATTTCTTCAATACTTCAACGGCCTACTTTAACTTCAACAAAATCTGATCCAAATGATCATCAACTACTGCTTCTGCAGCGACTCCACGGGATTAGCACAATGCCCGGAACACTCCACCTCTATGTGCTTAGAGGGACTCGGCCTTCTTCAATAACTTTCGTGGAAATTCGGATTCACCAAATCACCAAGTTCTTTGGGATCTGTGGTCTATTTTGGCTATCAAAAGATTCTCGAGCTCACCAAATTAATAGGGATCTAAGGTTCCTTCTACCGAAAGATCCTCAAGTTCACCAGATTAATAGGGATCTAAGATTCCTTCTTTTTTTTTGCTATCGAAAAAAAAATCCTCAAGTTCACCAAATTAATGGGATCTAAGGTTTCTTAATCAATGGTAAAATGAGCCGACGAGATCACCAATGTTATATGTAAGATATAACTTAATAATAATATTTATTCACGAATAAAGTTCTTCAAATAAAATACGAATAAAATATAATGATAAAATAAGACGAGCGAGATAAATCCGATAAAATGGGAAAAGCTTAAAAATAAAGACTGACTGAAAAAACTGAACAAAAAGGAAGAGAAGCTCATGGCTTAAAAAGACTTTTAATAAAAACAATAAAGAAAAGAGAAAGGCGGGATTTAAAAAAAATGATTTCTTTTTCTTGATCAAACAATATCTTTTATTGTTTGATCACCAACCGGAGCAAAAATAATTATTTCCAAAAACTTTTTTTTGACCTGCCGGTCCCTAAGTATAGCAACCAATAATGCCGAAACTCAATTTTTACAAAACTATATTTATAGAAAGCTCAAAAGATAGCTTAGGCAGGAGAAAAATTATGAAACACTGTTGTTTTTAAAAATAGTGCAAAGGATTAAATAAGAAAATAGGTAAAATTAGAAATGTTAGTTCGGAACGAGTCAAATTATGGAGTTGATACATTTTATTATAGATCAAGAAATTTTTTATAAGTAAATTTTACAAAAGCAAATTGACTAATTAAAAGATGTTGTCTTTTTGCATTAACACATTAGCATCGGGGTTTGTCTCGTTAGTTTGAGATCTGCCAAAGCTATTATCTTTCAAAGTTTCATTACAGCAATAATTTTTTAATAATGCACATTTTTGAAAACCAAACACATCATCTAAAAAAGAAATGAAAAGAATTGTAAAATAAGCTGTATAATTTTAACGTTTTTGTTGCAGTAAAAAAGTTTTTGAGATATGGCATACTGTAGAACTTTTTATATCTATTTCATAATCTGTATAATTTTTATTTTCAGCAAGCATAACATATCAGTAAAAATTACCCCGTTCTAAAAAAAGCAAAATGTTAAGCATAAATAAAATCAAATCAAAAACAAAACAAAATATATAAATTATGGAGCAATTCTTCGACGTCGATGATGTCCACCATAAGCGCCAGTAGGATCATAATCTCTTGCTTTTTCAATTGCAGTATCAAAAAATTTTGTTATTGTCATTCGTTCAGTTGATCCAGCTAATAGATTTTGTCGACAATCCAGATTAATAATAAAAGTTCTCATTTGATTCTTTAATTTTGTAAGTTTTGTATCATTTCGAGCACGATTGTGATGACTGTCGTAATGACTACCTTAAAAATAATATTTTGATAATACTGTAAAACGATTTTATAACATACCAACAATAAGAGTAGGAAGTTGTTGATTCTGTTCATAATCTGGTATAAACGTCATTGGTTGAGTTGGACATGATATTTTTCTTTTTGCATATGAATCATCATAAAATAAATTAACCCATTGCATTAAATTTTCTTCACTTTTAGAATTCGATAAATCATGTACAAGAATTAATCCAATGGCATCATCCATAAATATTTCACGAGCGGTTCGACGATGTATTGATGCCCCGCCGACGTCCCAAAGTTCAATAATTTCTGTGCATTCATTTGGTGTACCAGCAGCAAAAGTATAACTAAATAATTCAATATTACATCCAATCGTACTTTTATTTGGATGACCAGAATTTCCACAAAGCGTTGAAACAAAGGTTGATTTTCCAACACCCGTATCACCAAGCACAAGAATTTTATTTGAAGAATTCATTATTCTTTTATCACCTAAAAATAAACTTTAAAATATACTATGCATCTGTGAAAGCTTACATACCTTAAGTTTAACAGAACAGCTCAAACAATCAAATAGACCAAAATCAACAATAAGATTTAAATCTTCTAATTCAATAATATAATTATCACCACAACACCGACAATTTGGAATATTTTCTAAAGCTTCTTCAGCTTTTGGACACGTGTTCAAGCACCAACAAAATTCGTCGATAATTCCAAATGCGTCGTTAGCTCTTAAATTTTGTTCTTTTAACCACAAATCGTAGATTTTCTTCTGATTAGGATCTCTGAAAATAAAACTACTTTTTTTAAAAGACGTGGCAGAATAAAGAGTAAAATTTGTTGCTACCGTAAGACTTCGTATGCTTTTTGAAGAAGATTAAATTTTTCAAGATCTTTTGCACCTTTATCAGGATGATGGATTCGTAAAGATGCAAAATACGCTTGTTTCAGTTCTTCACTAGATGCTGTTGTTGAAGCGTTTAGTAAATCGTAATAAGTTTTCATTCGATCATCAACTCTTAACATATACAAATATATATACAGTATCACAAAAAATAAAAAAGTACAAATGCGGTAATCCAATAACTTTACATATATACAACTGACATTTCAAAATAAATAATATGTTTTATTCAAAAAATATTGTATTAAAGCAAAATATGATAAAGTTTTTTAATTTAGAGAATTAAGTTAATCTGGAGCTTCAATTGAACATAGATGAGAAGATGAAACTTTTTTACATGTTACAATTGTACGGTCATTTGTGTGTAACATATAAACTTGTTCAGAAGTTGATGACGGTGATGGTGATTGATTTACAAGAGAAGCATTCGTTTGACCAGATAATCGGGGACGAGGTGGAGGAACATTAGAATCAGTAGCATCTTCACCAAATTTATAACTAATATTTGCATATTGTTGTAAGCAAGTAAATGATTCAAATATATAATTACAAAATGGCTTTCGCATACCGTACCACCAGTAATTTCCTGATCTACTTCCAAATGATAATAAAAGGGAAAAGAAGAGAGATACAAATAATGGAGAAAAAACAACAATAAATGGAGCTTGTTCTTCAGGATAATCATCAATAAGCTCAATGGCATCAAGCTTATTGGCCAACATTACAAAAAATATTAATAGAGGTGCTGTTAATACAAAATGGGAAAGAGCATTAAACAGATGGGAACGCCGCTGGGTATTAAGAAATTGAGAATTACGTCCAAGAAATATTGCCAAAATGAGAGAATAAAATGTTCCAATAAAGCATAAAGTAAATAGAACCCAACTAGGAACAAAAACTATTGTCCAACTCCAATTGAGAGCGCTATCAAGTTTAAATGATACAAAAACAAATTGAATAATATTAATTGAAAATAATAATTCAAACTAAAAGTTTTATGCTTAAATGTACATTGATAAGAGAAGGATAAAAAATTATTACCTCAAATGTTTTATCGTGTCGAATTGACCAAACTGATATCACCATTGAAACAAAGCTTAAAATAAATAGGGGAGTAAATACCACAAACCAAGATAACTGTTTGCCTTCAAAAGAATCACCCAAATCGAGCTTATATGAACATAATAATAAAAAGCCGGTTAATATACAATGCTCCATGAAAGAAAATACCATTGCAAAAAAGTCATTTCGTGATGTAAAATCTGTTCTAGGAGGAGGTCGAATGATAAAGCTTAAAAATCCAATAAAAAATCCACAAAAAACTATAAGCTCGCAAATCCATAATGGAACAAATGTAATAAAAAATGAAAAATTGACTAGATAATCTAACCGAAATGCTAAACAAACAGTAAATGACAATAAACTGGCATATAATACAAATTTCCTAAAAGATTAATTGTACTCAAAAAATATTAATGGAGTAATACATACGAAGCATTGAACTCGCTTAAACACGAGCGGCAATTAATCTCAATCATAAATCAGGCATTTATATTATCTAAATCAAAATTATACTAAACACTCATTTTATAAATCAGTAAAATATTTCAGGGATATCCCCTATCAAGATTATTATGTTATCCAGAAAAAAAACTCGTATGACTTTATATAATAATTTATACCAGTACAATTATACAAGAGATCATTGCAAAAATATTACAAACTTTAAAAGTAACAACATAATCAAAGTTCATCATCGTCAAGTTGAATTCTCATAAATATTTCACTGAATTTTCTCATAACCCATGGAAAGGCAATATCTGCATACACCAAAATAGCAACAATACCAAGAGACATGAATGTAATAAACTAAAAAATAATTGTGAAAAAGTATAGATACAAATTTAAAAAACTTACTTTAATAGAATATGTTATAAATGAGATGAAAGTCCATACAGTAGGAGTTAAAATTAAAAGGGATCGAAAAAATCCCAAGATTCCAAACGCAGGAAAAAGAGCAATCAAAATAACAGAAAATATTAAAGAAATTGCCAGCTTTGGTGGAAATAATCGAGGAAGGAATGCCATTTTCTTGATGTGTTAGTACTAAATAATATATGATTAAAAAAGATAAAAAAGCAATGCACAAGAATTTAAACATAAGCATATACAAAAGCGCAGAACAAACTTGCAATAAAAAATAAAAACAAAAACAGCTGTTTTAACTAATACATGCATACCAGATTATGTCGAAGACGATTTTAAAATCTGACATTTATGGAAACGGACATTAACGTATTTATTTTTATTTGTCAATAAGCGTTCAAAATATAGGTGTTGCATTGTTTTGGAAAAAAAGATATAACAAAAATATGCGTGTGCTTTTCTCTCTCTCAGTTTTTGAACGCAATGTAAAAAGCAAATAAAGCTTTCGTGTTCGGACTTTTTTTGTATAAATCTTTTTCATAATTATTGAAGTACAGTATCCTGTTTTTAATACACAACTTTCCTTTAACTTTATCAGCTACAAAGCTGTTAAATATTAAGAAATTTTTTTTAATGACAGCTAAAGTACTGTAATATTTTTTGATGTGCTAAAATTTCTGAGACCTGCCGCCACAATCAGTGTTGATCTTATGCTATTTTTTATATGTACTTAACAAACACGTTTGCATCTTTTATATGTATGTATTAACCAGCAAAAATTAAGGAATAAAAATTAAATATAAAAGGTGTTAAGATCTAAGTTACGGTAGTTAGAATTTTGCAAAAAAAGATTTTTGATAACAAATTTTTCTAGAAATCGAAATTTTTTTAATTTAACAAAATCAAAAAATTTTTATAAATTAATCCGAAAATTAAGAAAAACAAATTATTAAAAGTTAAATCAAAAACCATTGAATGCAACAACACACGAAAGTACAAATATTAGTGTGACAAAAGCAGCTGTGTTTTGAAACTCCCCGCGAGTGCACCAAATGATAGTGACGTTATATATGCACGAATTTCATCATAATAGGTGAAACAAAAAGAGGAAGAGAAAAAAAAGTGATGGGCTTGAGTTACTTCAAACTTGACATAATTTTTAGACTTTCGGCATTAGTCGTTAGATAAAAAAGTTTTTGTTTGTAAACTTTTCCATTTTTCTTTTTTTTTGCATGAAAATTAAAATCATGGCTAGGCTTCTTTTTAAGACCAAATTCGGCCCGGCAACAACATCTTTGTTTTGCATTCAGCGCGTGCTGAAAATTTTGTGCCATCTTTTTTTTGTACATTAAATTATTGAATATTTGTAGAAAGTTGTCAATGGAATCTTTGATTCCAATTATTAGTAAGCTTCAGGATGTTTTTGCAACAATTGGATATCGTGAAAATGAAGTACAACTTCCTCAAATTGTTGTTGTAGGCTCTCAAGTAAGATCTTTTATTATTGTTGTTATAGCATCTAATTACAACATGCCTTATTTAGTCTGCTGGTAAAAGTTCAGTTATTGAAGGAATAGTTGGAAGAGATTTTTTGCCACGAGGAACTGGAATTGTTACTCGTCGGCCTCTTTTACTTCATTTGATTCATATGCCAATGGATGATTCAAAACGACGCCAAGATTCCAGTATGTTTAATTATAATCTTATTAGTAATTATTGATAATTTAAGGATTTGCAAATGGTGACTGGGCAACGTTTGAACATTTGCCTGATGAAGTATTTACCGATTTTGAAAAAGTACGAGAAGAAATTGAAAAAGAAACCAATCGGTTATCTGGAACAAACAAAGTAAAACTTTAACTTACATTTATCTCTTATAAATTACTCTTTTACAGGGCATTTCTGTTATTCCTATTAATCTTAAAATATATTCTGCAAAGGTTGTAAATTTATCATTAATCGATCTTCCTGGTATAACAAAGGTTCCTGTTGGCGATCAACCACCAGATATTGAAGTTTGTGCTAAATTTTACTTTTTGCATACTTAATGATATCTTTAGGTTCTTATTCGGGATATGGTTATGTCATACATTTCAAATCCAAATTCTCTTATTCTTGCTGTTACACCAGCAAATCAAGATTTTGCTACATCTGAACCTTTGAAGCTTGCTCGAGATGTTGACAAAGATGGCAATAGAACTTTATGCGTCTTAACAAAACTTGATTTAATGGATCATGGTACAGATGCAATGGATGTTTTAATGGGCAAATTGGTTCCTGTAAAACTTGGTATTATTGGTGTTGTCAATCGCTCACAAGCTGATATAAAGAGCAAAAAACCAATTGAAGAATGCTTAAAAGATGAAGTTACATTTTTGCATAAAAAATATCCTACATTGGCTTCCAAAAATGGTATTCAATTTTTAGCAAAAACATTAAATAGAGTAAGATTTTTTTGATAATTGACGAATACAAACAGTACATTTTTTTAGCTTCTTATGCATCATATTCGAGAATGCTTACCTCAATTAAAACTTCGTGTTGCTACTATGACAGCTCAATGTCAGTCATTATTGTATTCATATGGTGAACCTATTAGTGATAAAAATAAAACCCTTTTACAAATTATAACTCACTTTTCAACTGCTTATACTTCAACAATTGATGGAAATGCAAAAAATATTGAAACTTCTGAATTGTATGTCTTTCCTTTTTCTTGTTAAGTTTTTAATACCTTTTTATAGATGTGGTGGTGCTCGTATTGGTTATATCTTTCATGACACTTTTCGTAATACTGTAGAAAAAATTGATCCAATGGGAGGATTAACGCCAATTGAAATTCTTACTGCCATTCGAAATGCTACGGTATGTTTATACATAGCGTCGAATGTCATTTTTTAGATATTTTTTTAGGGTCCAAGACCAGCTTTATTTGTGCCAGAAGTTAGCTTCGAACTCCTTGTTAAAAGACAAATACGTCGTTTGGAAGAACCTAGCTTAAATTGTGTTGATTTAGTTTATGAAGAACTTTTACGAATTGTTCAACATTGTGGCTTTGAAATTCAACAAGAAATGCAACGTTTCCCTCGTCTTTATGAACGTATTAATGAAGTAGTTTCTGCTCTTTTAAGTTCTCGAATTACTCCTACAAAAGATTTTGTTGGAAATCTTGTTGGAATCCAACTTGCTTACATTAATACTAAACATCCTGAATTCACTGATTCTGCCCTTGTTAATATGTTCAAAGAAGTAGATTTTCCTGCAGAAGAAAGAAAAAGAGCTTCATCATTTAAATCTCAATTATTAAAAGATGGTTCAACTCAAAATTCTGTATCTTCTTCAACTGCAGCTGGGGATGCTTCAAAAGAAAGTAATGGATGGTTAGGTTTTGGAAAGGCGAGAGAAGTACCTCATGTTGAAACTGATCCAGTTGATACACCTGGGGCTGTTACCACAGAAGCTGTTCAACAATTTCGCCATAGAGAATTAACTTTTCGTGAAAAACGTGATTCAGGGATTGTTGGTAAGCCATTTTTTCTCTCTTTAGATTACTGTAATTTTGAAATTTAATTTTTTAGAGCGTTTAATTCGGGGATATTTTCTTATTGTTCGCAAATCAATTCAAGATATGGTTCCTAAAGCTGTTATGAAATTCCTCGTTAATAATGTTCGTGATAATCTTCAAAGTGAACTTGTTCGGGTTCTTTATAATTCTGAAAATATTGATGAATTACTTGTTGAAAGTGATATGATGGCACAACGTCGAAAAGATGCTTCAGAAATGTTAGATGCACTTAATAAAGCTAATAATGTTATAAGTGAAATTCGTGAAACTCACATTTGGTAATTGTTAACAATGTTTTTATTCTTTTTTCTAGTCTTAGCTGAACTATTTTGTTTATTTAAAATGCTTTTCTATACTGCTGTTTTATTTTTAAAATGATTTTTTCTTTTATGTTTCGTATGGTCTCAATAGTATTTCTAGTAAAAACCCATTACTGTATTTTATGCAATGTTTATTAATTGATACAAATATGACTAGAAAAATGAATGAATGGAATGTCTGGTAATACAAGTGAAAAACAAGCAGATTTTCAAAATATGTTTTACAATTTTGATTGCTCCAAAGCATAATTAGCATTTTAAAAAACAGTAGCTGATTAGAGATCAACTAATAAAAGTTCAGCTTCGGCTGACCGAAATTGTTGAAGCATTTCAGGTTCTATTTCAACTCCTTTTTGTTTTACTTCTGATGATTCGGCTGTACTCTGTGTTAGCCATTCAGATGGAATTAATTCATTTGACAAATCTGATTCTTCCTTTTCATTGCTCCAATTAATTGGCCATAAGGGTTCAGCAATTGCGCATGCTTCATCAAAATCAAGATCTACTAAAGTTCCTTCAACAATTTTTGTTTCCTGATTAGATATTTTATCATCATCATGATTATCTTCGTTTTCATTATCTTCAATATCTAATGCATCCATTCCGATTTCATCTGGTGGCCATGTTGCACGAATCCGATTATCTTTCCAATAATTTATATTTAATGCTTTTTTCTTTTTCTTTTTTTCTTCTGCATTCGATGCTTCCTGATCATCTGCCGCTTCAATCTGTACAACTTCTTCTTCGTTTGCTAACATTGGCCTCTTATCAGCATCTATTCCAAGATGTCGCATAATTCCATAAATTTCATTATCAATTTTTGTTTTATCCACTTCAATTTCATAATCAAAAGCACTTCGTAAAACATTGCGACACTGATTACTGACATCCTTCATTGCACCAATAATATTTCTCATTTGTTGTGGTAAATCATTAACTGAAAAAAGTGTTTTCATTTATTTCGAAAATAAGAAATGTCATGACTAAATTTGCTGTGTTTTATTTCTATTTCTTTAGAACAAGGAATTTTGTATGTTTGTCGTCCTTATTCCGCAAAACAATTGGCTTCACTCAGTCCTACTGTAGCGTACACAAAAAACAATTTTAGCACATCCCAAATCATGATTACTCATGACATTTCATAATCTATTACCTTGTTTTTCATCAAGCATTTGAATTTTAATTTGTACATGATTTCTCATGTCAATAAATTTTGTTCTACTTGTTTCACGGCATTTAAGCATCACTCGATACTCATAATTTCCAGTTTCCATTCTAACCGGATATTCATCATATTCAGCCATTTCAACTTCTTCATCTTCGAGCTCTTTAATTTTTAAACAATACGATAAATATTCAAATTTGGCATTCATATATTTGCTTAATGAAAATCGAACATCAGGAATGGCATTTTTTACATGACTTTGGATACTGTCAATTAATTTTTCAATCTAATTAATTTGAGATTTATTTTTTTGAAGTTAATAATAAAAGCTTACATTTGATACAAATTGATTGTTTTCTTTATGCAAAGAACTTTGAATGTCGGCGTATTGCGTAAATATATTTACACAAGTTGGTGAAAGTTCACGAACTGCTATTTGGCCCATTAAAGAACCAATTTCTAAAATTATAAACATAAAAAGTTTTGTTTTGTTTTTAGGCATCACACTGAAATAGGCAAGTGTTACCGTAATCCTATAGACGCTTACCATTATGAATAGAACTTGTTGCAGCATGACATCTCAAAAGTCTTAACAATTTTAAATGTAGCTGTTTATAAAATTTTTCATTAGAATCTAATCTTTCAAGTAATTTTTGTAGCATATCATTACATAATACAGCTCTTGAAAGGCCCAACGCATCAGCTGTTTTAGGTTCAATTGATTCAACGACCCAATGCTTAATTTTTTTAAATAAAATATCTAAAGTTTTTCCACGTTCTGGATCAACTTGAATTCGATTAAATGAAATACGAATAGGACCTAAATCATTTTATTAAAAATAATTAAATCTTGTTTTAATTTTTATACTTTCTGATTTTCGAATCAATTCGGCTACTGTAGCTTTTTCTAAACCTCGAACGTTGACACCATTTACTGCTACAATTTCATCGCCAACCCCTATTTTTCCATCTGTAGCACATGGAGAATTTTCAAAGACTTGAACGACGTATATCGTTGTACACGACCCTCCACCTGAAAACAAATAAATTATTTGAAGCTCAATTCGCTATGGCATATACCGCCAATTGCTATTCCAACTTTATTGCCATCTTTTTGAAGCTCAGTTGAATCTGGAATAAGGCGGACACCTTCCAAGGCATTCATTATTTTGTTTTTTCTGAAAATTTTTATTGCATTTTTCAAAACAAAAGAAAAAGCGTTTTTACGAAATCGATTATCGTACGTATCGTACTATACATGGCATTTATAATTAAATGCAAAAAAGTAGGAAAAGAAAAGGGCAAGATCACTAGTATATCATTATTAAAGACAAAATATCGTTAAAAAGTTAATTTGAAAAAAATAGCTAATATTGAAAAATTTCGATAACCTTTTTTGGCATTGCTATTAGCATTTCAGAAATATGCCATAGGCGTTAGCATTTTTCGCTATGAGACAAATTAAAGCATGTTAAACAAAAAAATTTTTACTTCAATTACAACAATATTTTTATTCGATGTAAAATTTGGCGTGTTCATCATTTTTAAAAACATAATATTTTATAGCAATGAGTATAACACAAATTCAACGTAATATTAAAAGGTTTTTTGAATCACCACCAAGAAATATTAATCGAAGAGTTTTACTTGCTCTTGTTGTTGTTATAATATTTATTTTATATATCTTTTTGGCATCACTTTCAACTCCTCCATCAACTCCAACTGAAGTATGCGTTATTGATCATTTTGATAAACATGTTGGAAAGCAAGTTGATCCAACTAAGAATATAGTCTCATTTATTGGGAATGGATATATTGGAATGGATGTATCCGCTAAGAGCGAATTAATGCTTATATCGAATGATACAATGTTTCAACCATTGAAAGGATTAAAACCTTTGGTAAAGTTAACGCTTCCATTTGATAAAGATGCTGTATTACATTTTGAACCTGATCCAGTTGATGGAATGTCTAAAGCTGTACATTGTTCAATTGTGGTAATCTTATAATACTTCTAGTTTCTTTTGTTTATCATAACCTATTTATTTTAGGAAGGAAAATGTGTTTGTGTTTATGAATATGTATATGCTCATCGAACGAGATCAAATCTACTGGTTCAAGATATTAAAATTACCAATCCTTCTGTATGCATTATATAATAATTGTTGAATTTAAAAAATTGTACAATTTCAGCTATCTGCTTTGAGTATAAAATTTGATCGAAGTATTTCTGAAGAATGGGAAAAACAAGAGCTGTAAGTACAACCTTTTTCTTTCTCACAAATATTCATTTTTTTATCCATTTAGCTCTACCGTACCCGTATATTACCGTACACTTGATATTCAGAATCAAAAAATTGGGATTGCTGTTATTTGTTCCTCACTTCCTAAGGATATTGTTGTTCATCAAAAGCGGTAAATTTTTATTCAGAGCTTATCTGTGTATCATTTTAAAGTATTTTAGTGAAGAGAGCTTTCGCTTTATGTGTATTGTGGAGCAAGGTGTTATATCTGTTGATTCATTTACTACAAAACGGCAACTATCTGCTAAAGCAATACAAGAATTTACTGAAATTAATGCTCTTCATTCAAATCAAGCTGACACAGAACATAAAGATGCATGGAAAGATGTAAGTATTACCTTTAACTATTTCCAGTGCTAATATAATTTATTATTATCGTTTTTAGCTAAATCGTGCTTCATTCAATATTTCTTATTCAAAAGCTCCAAATGCGCTTAACGCCGATATTATTGGACTTACTAAATTTGCATTATTGAGTTCTGTTCGTGCACCATTGCTCGAAAAAATGACTACTCAAAATACCAAAGATGTTAGTTTAATTTATTACATGTAGCGACTTTTATCAGTCTTATTTTTTTTAGCATTATAAGGAATTAATGTCAAAAAATGAGCTTTGTTATCAAGGACATTCAACATTGCTTACTCCATCAAAATTATGGCAACAATGGACATCGTTAGAAGATGTTCAGAATACTATTAAAATTTGGATGCTTACTTTGAAACATCGTGGTTGTATGCATCTCGTTGAAAGTGGTGCACATGGAATCGTTCAAGCATTTTTACTTTCACTATCTGCAGCAACATTTACACATCATCATCTTGAGTTTTCTCTGGATCCTGCAGATGATCTTCATCGGGAGCTACATGTTGATGGACTTGAATTTTCTCCTAATTCATTCGTTAATATTACTTTTGATATGGATACTGATTATCGTCCATTAGTTCGACTTTCAAGTTCTTCTGCTTCTATACTGTATGCATGCTCTGGTGGCTGTTTAGATGGACCAAAAAAGCTTACTTCAGCTCCTATCGAATTCCCTCTTAAAATTACAAAACCACCATCTCCAATTTTATTTATTTCTGATGACAGCCAAAAACTTGATCATATCAAAGATACTTTACATGTTATTGATGTTGCTGATGCGCCAAAGCATTTACCCGAAAGAATTGCCCTTCATAAACATGGTGAAAATACTGGATTACCGACAGTTTTTTGGGTGGTACTTATATTATTATTAGTTAGTTTTCACTTGTTTTTGGTTAAATTACTTTATTCTGAATGGAAAAACAGTAGCTCTGTGCCTTATTCAAAATTTTCCAAAAAGATTTTGCTTCGACAGTAATTTATTATTATTATTCTGTTAACTTGTGCGGGTGCTTTTATTGTTATTATGCTTATTATGGTATGAAGTTACTTTTTGAAGCGCCTTAGCAATAGCATCTTTTTATTATTTATTGTTGATATACTAATACGATTCTGGATTACGTGTAAATTTAATGTATAATTTTTATATTTTTTGTTAATATACATTAATGATGTTTTTTTCTTTTTTATTCGATAAAAATGCAATCTTTTCTTAAAAAGCTCGTTTTTTGATATGAATATTTTCAAACAGGATGAGTCAGATATATAGATAGATATCCCATTCATGGAAACATTGTTATTTTTTTTGACCGATCGATAGCATCGGAGATGACCACGGACAAAAAATGAGGCCGCCTTCAGTGTCGCAAAAAAAGGGGAAAAAGGGATGTCAGAAGAAGAAAAAAAGAAAATCTGCTCTTCGAAGTAATCAATTGAATATTTTTGCGCGAATGTTAAAATGAAAAACAAATTTCACGTTATTTTGTATAATCTTTTTTATCTTTCGTTTTTTGTACAAATTTGTTATAGCGCTTTCAGTCCATGTAGTGGTAAGGAAATTTTTACAGTAATCTTTCAAACAAATGATTTGCTTAATTTAAAGGTAAAGCAAAATTAAATGAAGAATGTGATCGTGATAGTGATTGTGAGAATAAAGGATCTATTTGTTTAAGAGGAGCATGTCATTGTCACCCGTTTTATGTAAAGATGTCTTCCGAAAAAGGTGGCCTTCCGCGATGTATACGGTGTAAGTAATTTCAAGTTCTTCTTTTTGTTATTAGAAAAAAACTTGTTGATAGAAAAAAGCCGTTTTTTTTAAAACAATTTACTATTCTTGGCAAATTATTTAAATAAAACATTTTCACGCGTAATTAATTTTTGAATCTTTAATTACAGTACCTGCTAAAATTGGAGCAGATTGCTCAACGAAATGTCGTGAACCACTTTTCTGTCGGAATGGTAAATGTCAATGTGTTCAACGCGGATCTACTTCAATTTTAAATGGAGAATGTGTATCAAGTAATTTTTAGTCATAAAATTTAAAATACTTTTTTGTGAAATTACAGTATCCAAAGTCGGCGATCGCTGTTCTCGACATTATGATTGTACTTCACCCTTTTCTGCATGTGTTGCGCATACATGTGTTTGTATTTCTGGTACTGTACAACAAGGTTCAAAATGTGTTGCAACTTCTAATTGTCCATTTGGTGGTCAACCCACAAGCACATGTATCCGACGAGCTTTAATGTCTCATATCCCAAATTTTGTTGAACACGCTGATAATTGTCCAGAGGGATCCATGTGTATTACAACACCTGATTCTCCAATTGGTCATTGTTGCCCAAAAGTATGCCCTCTTGGTACAGTAATTGATAACAATTATACGTGTATGCCTGGTAGTACACATGCATCTGGCAGTTCTATTGGAAATCTTACAAGACTTGGTCTTCTTCGTCGATGCCCCTCTGATACACATTTTTGTCATTATCTTTCAGGTGATAGTTTTGCACAGGTATACAAATTTTTGAAATCAAAACATTATATAAAATGATAATTTATAAGGCAGCATGTTGCAAGCGGCCTTGCAATGCTATGGCACCTGAAGCTCTTTATTTAAATGGTGAATGTGTTGCTCGAGGACAATTAGGTGCAGAATGTCATAAACATGAACAATGCGGAGCAGCCGAAGGAATGGAATGTCATAAAAATGTTTGTCGATGTGCAGCTGGATTTAAGCCTGAAACTGATGAAACAACTAATCCAATGACAAATCCTAGTCAAAAATGCGTAAGAAGTTGTGAAGCTGGAAGTTTTACACGGGATACAACATGCTTAGTTAAAAGCGTTCTTGGTGGGCCATGCTTTGTTCAAGCTCAATGTCCTGAAAATGCTGGATGTTATCGAGGAAGATGTTTATGCAAATGTGATCATAAAAAAACTTCCAACAATAAATGTATTAAAGTTGAAGTTCCAACTACTCCTTCACCGCCACCAGGGCCAAGTAATCTTTTTTAATTTCTGTTTTCACCTTCTTAACTTGTACATTTTAGTTCCTGTTGTACCTGGGATCGGAAATTCACAAGGACAAGATTTTTTTAATATTATTGGTAATATTGGAAATTTATTTGGAGCTAATAGGGCCCCTCCTCTACCAATTATTATTCAACAATAGTTTTAATAAAATTTTAAATAAATAATTGTTCTTCACACAAATTTTTTGAAAAATACACATCCAAAACATAAATTTTTTAAATGTTGTTTTGTACAATCTGCCACATTTGATTGTTTACAAATATAATATACTGAATTGAAGAAAAATATCGATTATTGTAACTTCAAATGCCGCGTAGCGATTACTGAAACGAATTTTACTTCATTATCATGAATGAATGATGAATAGTCTTGTACTCCCATTTAATGGGTTCTTATTTCTTTGAAAACTTTTTGTAATTTACAGTAGAGTCTTTTTTTCATTGAGTGTTTTCCAATCAATACATTTTTTAATAATACACAAATCCTTTCATCCGTTAATCAATGATTCTCCACAACACTTCTACCTTTTGAAACTTCCTTGCATTAATTACAGAACGCAGGCATACAACCAGAATTTTATAAATTATTGATTTTGCAGATCAAAACCAGCTTCTACTTACGATACGTTTTTTTTCCAACAAAAAAGCCCTTGTTTTGGTATTTCTTTTAAACATTGTAACAATTTGAGCTTCTACAGATATAATAATAATATTTTTAATAATTTAAAACAATAAAAAACAATCTTTTGAAAGACAAAAAATACGGAAACAACGTTCAAATACCATAATAGAAAATATTAACGTGGACCACGATAATTAGTACCACGATTTGCATAAGAAGAATTTCCATCAGCATTGGTAGAATAAGAGCGATCATTTGAATAATCAACTCGACCAAAGTTTGAATCACGAACAGAAGGATTGCGACGATTTTGACCATGAAAAGTATCATAACCACCACGATATGCATTTCGGATTTCATTTTCTAAATGATCATGTTGCAAAGGGAAAAGCTGGCTAATTTGTTCATTGGCTTTGGAATAATTAATGCCAACAATTTTTCGCTTTTTGTAAAGGAAAAAAAGATATTCCATTATATCTAGATCATCATATGTCATTCCATAGATACAGAAAGCATCCTTTTGAATAATATCAAGAGCATAACAGATTGACATTAATGTTTTATCATCAATGAATGCATCACGATCTCTTCGCCTAAATTTCAAATAAAATAGTATTCGAAGAAAAATAATTCAAAATTACCATGGTGGCCAAGAATTAAAATGTTTATCACGAAATTCATTGAATTTATCTGTAACAACATTAACAAGAAGACGGAAAATATCTTGAAAATAATATCCAAGTTCCTTGAATACAACTCGTTTTTGTCTGCCCAGTTCACTTTCAATCATACGACGAAGAACACGACCAATAATAAAAACATGCTGACATTCAAAAACAACTTAAAATATTTCAATTAAGACGTTTTTTCCTGAATGCATTACTTACATTGAGAATCAATTTCCATAAAGCTACTCATTGAATCCAAAAAGCTTTTATCCATCCAAGCACAAATTTCCATGACCATATTTCTAAAATTGCGACCAATGTGAATTGCTTGATTAACTTTCAAATTATTTATTGCAGTTACAACGCATCTTGCTACTGTATCAATAGCACTTGGAGGTTGTGGATAAGCTTGCCAAACATCTACAAAAGTATGAAACATAAAGAAGTAATTTTAAAAAAGAGAAAAACACAAACATTTATAAAGTTCAGTAGAAATATTAGAGCCAATTGTAAAAAACAATTCAAAAATACTGATAAGAGCTTGATCCAATGATTCTTCAGTATTTTCTAAAGCTGTATATTTTTCAAGAGAATTTGGTGGTAAAGCTTTAAACAATGCTGCTGGAATAGTATGCTTGAAATCTCGGATTTCCGCTTCATTCGTAATGAAATAAGCAGTTAACCAATCCATATCATTGACATCATCAAAATTAGAAAGACGAATTGGAACACGGTAAGCTAAAAATTAGATTTTAAAAAATTAATAACTAGTACAATAATGTTGAAACAAGCAAATGAATAACAAAACGTTACAATTCTATTACCTTTATAAAAATTATAACTTACCACTAACTGACTTCTTAAAATTTCGAAGAATATCATAAAGATTTTCCTTAATTTCTGCAGAATTTTCATGTTTTAAGCATTGAACAAATCCCCGTAAAAATACTCCAGGATTATCAAAACCAATCGTATCATCTTTCCATTTAATAACACATGAAAATTGCTCAAGTGGATAGAATAATTCCTTTAACGCTTTAAACCAAAATAAGAAAAATTGATCCCTTTTAACGAGATTTGCCATTACTTCATTTAAAATAATATTAGGGCTAATTAAAGACCAAGAATGTAAGCCTAAAAGTAGTGGTTATGGGTTTAACGCCAAGATCTTAAAGCTAACTACGTGGAGACCATGCAACGCTGACCAATAAAGAAAGTGAAATTTCATAAAGACGTTGATTAGCTTGAATGCCTGGGTCATTGAGAAGATTACGAATGTAATAAAGAAAGATAGGAGTATCTTTGCCATCAATATCAATCATAAATTCACCAAGACATGAAAGACGTCGTAAAATCTATATATGAAAAATTTTAAGAGAAAGCATTTAAACAATGACAATGTTCCATCTTTAATCTGTGACAAATAAACAAACTTACACAAAAATGAAATACAATATAAGATGATTCATATACACATACTTGTAAAATGGATTTCATTGTAGCATCAAGATCAAGCAACAAAGACCAAGCAAGCTTAAAAATTAGATTCAAATCTTTCATAAGTGATTCTAATTTACGAAACTTACTTCAGTTGTTTTTTCGCTAAGAAGCGGCGGAGCATTATGATCAGATTTTACACCAATGTAATTAAATTTTGATTGTCCACCAGTAAATGAATAACCAATTGGTCCAATTCCATGACTTTTGAGTTCCTTCCAATATCGTACTAAGAATGAATTAATATCCATTCCTTCAAAGATTTTGTTCAAAAACGATAAACTATCATTGTAGATAGCTCGATTTTCGATGGTTTTAATTTTGTAAAGAGCTTCAAAGATACTAGAAAAGAAAAAGAAATCATAAAATGAAGAAATTCAGAAAAGCATACAGAGGAAATTGAGATGGAAGAGGACGATAATTTCTTGGAGTTTTTGCTGTAAAGCTTCTAATTTCATATGAATCCAAATCTTTAGCATCTTTTTCAAGAAAATTTTTTAAAAAATCTTCAAAATTTTCATCCAATCGTCTACCTGATGAAGCAGTATTATTGATGCTAGTTGTTGTTGGTGGAGTAGCACTAGAAGATGGACGTCCAGAATTTTGATGAACAATATTATTGCTACTAATTGGTCGAGTAGTATTATGTATTTGTGGTGGAGTAACAGATAAACGATCACAAATGATTTCACCAGAGCTATGAAAATCATCAATTATGCGGATCCCTGAAATACCCATATTATTAAGTTCTTCATCAAGTGGTTGAGCTGTAGATGTTTGACGATTTAAACGATGTTCAACATCATTTATACTCCCACCAATTTCTTCATGTTTATCATTGTCATGAGATTCTTCTTGAAATTCTCCAATTAGCATTTGTTGATTATTTCTTGAATTTTCAACAATTTCATACACATCAGTTATTGCACGAGGTTCAACCCTTTGATGAATTTCATTAGATGGTGAACGTGTTTCAGTAAACCGTTCTTCATTGTCTCCATTCTTTGCAGATAAATTGTCACCACTTTTAGGTGGATCCATCTAAAAATTAGGGTATTTAAAGTAAACCTTAATGAGATATGTGAAATACAAAACAATAATCGCGTACGGTTTAAAAAGTAGAGGAAAGGGGTTAACTGTAGCTGTATCATTTATTAAACCATTGAAAGAAATTACATATTCGCGAATAAAAATTTATCAAAGCGGAACATGTCGCAATGAGCTATGTAGAGAAAAAACATCCAAGGGAACAAAAACAGCAAAATGCGGACAAAGATGACAAAAAACAGCATGATTCACAAAAAAATAATTGATTGAAAGTTGAAAGTAAGTAAAATATCTTTTTAAGAACAACATAATGAATATCCAAGGACTATAAGAAATTATTATAAAAAGCAAAAACGTCTTTAAAAAGCAAAAAATAGGAGGGTTAAATAATCAACGAAAAGTCGTACTTCAACCTATGGTTTCTTAACACACGTTCACGAGAAAAGGATAATAGTGGATATGCTTGAATGAGGGATAATAAAAGGGTAGTAATCTAGTAAAAAAGGCGGCACTTCTTTAGTTTGTCCCCCCACCTTTTCAATGTAATTATGATGATAGTTTAAATCTTGAAAAAAAACTATTTTGATCTGTTTGGTAGAAAAAAGAAAAGGGAATTTGAAAATCGTACAAAAGTTATTCATAGCTGTTCCTGATAAATATTGAAGCAAAAAGTCTTAAAAATGCAAGAAATATAGCTTGTTTCCACAAACTTTATCTTACAATTAAATGTTTTAATTGAGATTTACTAAAGATTAGCAGAACAATTGTGGTCAGCATTTACAAAATATTAATTAATCATCATCTGTTTGCTTTTTTTTATTTTGTTTTCAAATAGGTGTTGTTCACTTATTGCCAAAAAAGTCGTCTATCAAGAAAGATTTGAAAATGCAAAAAAAAGTCGACAAAACATACAATGAGCAATCCAATTCGTGGTTTTATTTCAAATATTGAATCATAGCTTGTACAATAATCATAAAAACAATACTGATGATTGATTAAAAGAAAAGATAACAAGAGTAAAAAAACAACACAACATTTGCATGATAAGATCGAAATTAATATTATAAAATTTAGTTTCAATTCCATTCATATTCTTTCCACTTTCGTCTTTGATAATTTTCAATCCATGATAGAGGATTAAAGCCAACAAAAGATCAACAGATGGTTTTTTCATCATCTCCAGTCATCAAAGTTTCATTTTTTAAATTAGAAATCCCCATATTGGGTTCATCATATAAAAACTCGAAACAAAACAAAGATCTAAAAATCATTAAGACTGTTAATAACATCGCTTTTTTCTTCCTTTATTATTGTGATTTTATACGGTGAAAATTGATAAACGAGGTAATTCTTTTCGCCAATAAGATTTGCAACAAGAAAGAAAACAATGAATATGGTAGATGTAAAATGTATTGATTTTAGTGATCATTCATGTATTCATCTTTGTTAATTACAGTACCCTTTTTAAAAGTATAATCAGTTATGATAAATGTGAAAAAAAATTTTATTAAAACAATTTCGCTGTCCAATAAACGAACCATGTATTTAAAATCACATAAATATTTACATATTTAAGAAAAAAATATTACTATTGTTTGTCTTTTAAACTAATTGTAACATGCTGTTCCAAGACGTAACTGATTGAAAAGAAGGGAGAAAACAACTGTTGACAAAGTAAATTTACACATTTATTTTGCTCCTTCCATTCTAAAATTTAAGTAATTTTTTTTTCACAAAGGTAACCCGAAATTCATTGATTAATGGGCAACCTGCTTCTTTTGCTTTTGATCTAATTGTATGGTAGTTCAGAAAACTCATTTTTAACTAATAGACGCCGTTCTTAAGAAATGTTATCGATCAAAGGTGCCTAAATTTGAAACACAAAAAAAGTTAAATTCTTTTTAGCTCTTAAGAATTAAAATTATGTAAGCATAAGAAGATTTTTCATTTTATTCAAATCTCTTTTTTAAAGTTAATCTTTTTCCCCTATCAATCAATTTCATGTCATTAACTTGCACAAATAATTGTAAATTTTTAAGGGCTAAAGAAGAAAAATTGCGACATTTGTTAGCCACGAATGAAATCTTCTTATTTTTGAACGAACAAAAAAGATGATTCAAAAAAAAGAAAAAGTCCAAAAACATCAGAAGCATTGTTGTTTATCTTTTGAATTTTTTTTTAAAAAGCTGTGCCATTGCAGATTGCATTGTAACGATAAACACTGCTTGTCTTGTTTTCTCTCGTTTCTCACCGAAAAAAAAAACTAAAATAAGCATGTTTTTGCATCAAAAAATAAAACATATCTTTTTTTACAGTAGATTCAAAAAACTTGCAAAAATTTGATCAAAGATTGTCACTAAAATGTGGCTTTGTATTGCACTTTATTATATAGAAAATATGAATAAAATAGGAATTTTATTAATTGATTTCAATGATTAATGACGACAAATGGTTTACGAACTTCCACTTTTTTAAGACAGCCGCATTATTTCCTTTTAAAATTCTTTTTTATAAAAATAGAAAGCTGATCTTTTTTTCTGTCTTTTCTCTTATTTTTTTAAGTTTTAGTGTCATTTTGCACCTTTACAATGATAAATGGGATTTCGTTTCTTTTTATTCTTCTCAAAAAAATGAAAAAAAGGCATGTTTAACTGAAAACAAAGAATAAGCTTTTTTTGATTTTTTGCCATAACAATCTAAAAAAATGACCAGCACAAAAATTTTCTTTTATTTTTTTGTTTTAGCTCTTAGCTCGTTGTTATCCAAGTTTAGTTATTGGTTGATCTCGCAATTTGCAATAAAAAATATTGCACGTAAGACAGCTGTTGAAAAGGCGTTGATTCTTTCTTCTCAATCTCAACAACATATGCCAAAGAAAGAAAAATAAGGAAGGATAGAAATAAGCATTTATATTGCGGCTGTCTTTAATGCTACTTAGGAATGCATAAATCAAGAGCAAAAAAAAGTTTGAAATAAGACAAACAAGGAGGAGAAAGTGTAGAGAAAGCACGAAAAAAAAGAACTTATATGAAGTAGGGTTGGGCGTGTTATGTGAAGGGAAGAATAGGAAGGCATTCCGAGGTGTTTGGTGATCGCTTGTGGCGTGTCGGCATTCATTTTCTTTACTTACAAGCTGCTAAAGCAACCAGACAATTTCTCTTTATTTATTGAGAAATTTTAGTTTGGTGTAAAAATGAAGATCATTCCTATTGTACTTTGTCTTTGCTTAATTTTTGCAGTTTCGTTTGCAGCTAAAAAGGTATGTGATTACTGTAAAAATTTTAAATAAATAAAAAAGGGGGTATACTGTAGAAGGAAAAGAAAGTTGAAAAAGACAATTGGGATGAACTTGAAAGCATTCTTGATGATATTGATGATTCCAAGAAAGAACGTGATGTCTCTGAATCCACTGATAAATCTGACAAGAAAGATGTTGTAAAAACTCGTAAGAATCTTTTTAATTTTGTTGTTTTTATACTGTACCATGTAAAGCTTTAGCTGAAGAAAATCCATGCAAAGATCTTGTTTGTGGATGGGGTAAAGAATGTGTTATTGACAAAAAAGGTCGTCCAACTTGTGAATGTACAAGCAAATGCCCAGAAGTCGATGATCCAATGGACAAAGTAAAGCTTGCTAACCAACGGTTCTTTAAGTTTTTCATTCTTTAGGTTTGTGGAAGCAACAATGCAACTTTCCCATCCCTTTGTGAACTCTACCGTCAACGTTGCGTTTGCAAAAGACGTGGAAAGGAATGCCAAAATAATCAATTTGCAAAAGTTCATCTTGAATATCTTGGTGAATGTAAAAAGCTTGATGAATGCACGGATGAACTCATGTCACAATTCCCTGAACGTATGTCAGATTGGCTTTTCCAAGTTATGAAAGAACTTAAAAAGCGTCGTGAACTTCGTGATCTTGATTGGGAAGAACTTGTTGCTGAAGCAGAAAATGATGATGAAAAGAAGCATGTTTATCCAGTTATCTGGAAATTCTGTGATCTTGATATTAAACCCCATGATAAATCTGTTTCCCATCATGAACTTATCCCAATTACTGCTCCCGTTATTCCAATGGAATCATGCATTAAGCCATTCCTTGAACAATGTGATGCTAACAAAGATGGCTCTATTACCATCAAAGAATGGGGAAAATGTCTTGGTCTTAAAGAAGGTAACATTTTGTATACACTTTCTACACCAATAATAATAAATAAAATAATTTATAGGAGAAATCCAAGAACGTTGTTAAATTAAATCTCATTAATCTCTTTTACCACATGAGCATTTTCGTCAAACGACATTTGCTACTACAGAATGCCTTGATCCAGTAAATTACTTAATTTTCTTCCTTTTATCTTTTAAATTTTTTTCTTTAATTATTTGTTTTATTTCTCTTTTTTAATAGCTCAGAATTACATCACATTTATACTGCCTATTTTTATTAAAATAAAATTTATTTTTATTGTAACCAATATTAAATCTTTATATGAGTTTATATTTTATTAAATAAAATATTTGTTATTGCATTTTCCCCTCAGCATTGAGTTGAAGTATACTGTAGCAACTGATTGACACAAAAGTTAAAAAAATATTTTTAAAAAACATATGCAACAATTGCTATTTGAGATCTATGACAACCATTAATAAATTTTAATGTATCAAACAATAACGTCATTTTTACACCTTTACTTAACAGATTTTAAGTAAATTGCTGCTACAAAACGCTTTCTCTTCTACGTTTTGTACTTCGATAAAACAAACGGAAATAATCACAGGTTAAAAATCATTATACAAATTTAAATTGGCGCGCAGACATTATTATTTTTTTTAATGTTGGTAACATTAGAAAAGATTTTGCTGCAAAATGTTGTGCGTTTACGGCTTTTAATAAAGCGATTCTTTTATTTTTATTGTTGGTAAAAGTTACTACAGACTTATTTATTATCCTGTTTTGTATTTTATCATTGCTTTATTTACCACGTAATTTGCTAATATTATCGTACGAGCCTCATGTATAATTGTATTTTTGTAACTCTCAATTTAAGAAGAGTCTTAAACATATTTAATAACCTCTCGTTGTTTTTTTTTCTTATTTGCGAGTTACATGGTTGAGACTACGGACTTTGAACTATGTAGCAGCAAGTGGAATTCGTTCTTTTAAATTTTTGCGTTTGTGCTTTTTTATTTTTTGCTGCTTTTAAATTTTGTTTTAACACTTAATTTTATTTCAGGACTTTGCCTTCTTTGTTGTATATATCAAAGTCACTTAGCTGTAATGTCCAATACCAATTTTATTGAAAACTTTATTGCGGGTGGAGTAGGAGGATGTTGTACTGTTGTAAGCTTTTCAAAAAATTAATTTTAATAAGCATGTGTCTACCAAAATATCTTTTAGGCAGTTGGTCATCCATTTGATACTGTTAAAGTCCGTCTTCAGACAATGCCTAAACCACCACCTGGGGAAAAGCCTTTATTCACTGGTGCTTTAGATTGTTTTCAACAAACAATAAAACGTGAAGGATTCTTTGTAAGTTTCTTATTTAATGGCGGATGTATTCAAATATATAAACTTGTTAGGCTTTATACAAAGGAATGGCTGCTCCTATTGTGGGTGTTACTCCACTTTTTGCTATATTCTTTGGTGGATGTGCTGTTGGTCGTTGGCTTCAACAAAAAGAACCTGGTCAAGAACTTACATTTATTCAAAATTTTAATGCTGGTGCACTTGCTGGTGTTTTTACAACAATTGTTATGGTACCTGGTGAACGTATTAAATGTATTTTACAAGTTCAATCAATGGGAAATTCTGCTGTCAAATATAATGGACCATTAGATCTTGTTAAAAAGCTTTACAAAGAAGGTGGAATTCGTAGTATTTATCGTGGAACAGCAGCTACCCTTATCCGAGGTATGAATGATGTTACAAATTTTAAAAATAATTTAAAATTTACTTGTGTTTAGATATTCCTGCCAGTGGTGCTTACCTTTCTGTTTATGAATTTTTAAAAAAGAAATTTGCTGGTGAAAATAAAGAAAGAACTTTATCTCCTTTAGCCACATTGGCAGCTGGTGGATTTGCAGGTATTGCAAATTGGTCCGTTTGTATTCCAGCAGATGTTGTTAAATCTCGTCTTCAAACTGCTCCAGAAGGTAAATATCCTGATGGAATGCGTGGTGTTGCTCGTGAAATTCTTCAACATGAAGGACCTGCTGGTTTCTTCCGTGGCTTTGTTCCAGTTATGTTACGTGCTTTTCCTGCCAATGCTGCATGCTTCTTTGGTGTTGAACTTACACTTAGCCTTATTCGTCAGTTGCGTAGTTAATTTTATTTTACCACAATCCTCTGTGATGAATGTTATGGAAATTATTCTAATAGCATGTTTTCGGGGATCTTTTTTTTATTAAAATTTACTAACAGGTTTTGAAAAATAGCTCAGATTTTTATTATCTTTATATGGCGACTAATTTATTTTTCATATTATGTAATTTAATTTCCTAATTGTGGAAAGTAACTTTCAATTTATTGTACGTTTTGGACAACAAAACTAACAATGTAAGATGTATTACAATAAAGAAGACATTTTTTTGCTTATTTGTGACAGAGAGATCGAACATTGACAATGTTGGTTTGCTTTTTTTTGGTTGAATTGTTATTAGTTTGCTTTGTTGACGACTTCGTCATAGACAGTCAACTAAAAATAGTTAATTATTGCTTACGAAAAAAGAAGAATAATAAACAAACCAAAGCTTTAAGCTGTTCATTTTGTTCAATTGCAGATTCTTTGTATGGATTGATATTACAAATTGTTACTGATGGGAATACCATTTCATCCAAATCCATCTATAAATTTTTAAAGGGTTTAAGTTGCAATAATTGTTTTTAAATTCAGGCATCTATTACTTACTTGTAATTCTACCAATTTTTCGAATGACAAAAATTGTACAAGTGTATCAATAAAAAGGTATAAGAAAATTGAAAAGCAAACAACTAAAATGAATATCCATACAATTACAGCCAAGCATGAATGAGCTTGTGCCATATGGGGTATACCATGACAACTTGAAATTGAACCCCATTCAATTAAAGTTTCTTTAATACGACGCCATTTTGTTTTGCTTTCCATTTCTTTACGCTTTTTAGCTTCTTCTTCAGCATCTCTGATTGCTTGTTGAACATCGTTATCATCTTGCAATAAATCACTGGGATTTTTTGTCTTAGGTGGAAGAGTTTGAGTCTAAAATATACGGTAATCCATTTAAGAAATAAAGAATATCTTGTAAGATTGCTAATTCTTAAAAAAGTGTCTATTTTTTTCCTTGACCTTTTTTATGCTGACGTGGATCTTTATTTTATTTGACCGTCTTTTTCTTCTACAACAACAAAAACTAATGTCGGCACGCAAACGTAAGATTCAGATTGTTTTTCGCGCACTTCCTTTTTTTGAAAAAGAGAGGAAAAACTGGTTTTGCAATGCGTGAGGAATCTTTCTTTGGTCACAGATGTAGCAACAATTTGATAAAATTGCACGCAAAAGACTTTTCTAGAAGTCATAGAAATTTTGCTATATAAAAAGTTGAAGCAAATCTTCTCCGTTCATTCGCTTTTTCTAGAAATCTGATCAAAAATCAGATTCTTTTGATTTCTTACACGTTAATTGATGGTTTAAAAGAAGAAAAAACGAAAAAGCTAAAATTACTTACCTCTGACATTCTTCTTTTTTGTGTTTTTTAAACAATAATGAATATTTTTTCCTTGTAACAGAAAAAAAGCTGTCAAAGGTTTTTCAAGTTTTTTACAAATTTCAAAATTGCTTAGCAACATATTTCTTTTGTATGTTCTTTTTTTCTGAATGCTTTTTGAATATTTAATAAAGCCGTTATGATGCTTCCCACTTGACCTCATAGTGTACTGTAAAACAATAAACAAAAAAATTCATCAATAGGATCTCAATGAAAAATAATCGTTCAAAAATTCAATGAACGTGTACTTCTTTAAATTTTTTTAAGGAATAAAATGAGAAACATTTGGGTCAAGAGAGATTGCTGATCTTCCAATAGCTCTTTTTTCTCTCTTTCGCATCTATACGATAAAAAACAATTGAGAGAGTATAAAAACTTTTTTCAAACCTATTTTTATTTTATTTTAAAAACGGCTGTCTTGCTTGCAAGGTGTTTTCTTTATTTTTTTAAAAAAAGATTCTTTTCTTATTGCTGTTTTAAGTGACTCAAAAAATTAAACGCATTTGTGGCAACAACATCATTGAAAATGTTATTCTATTTTCAAATTTTTCAAGGTTTTTTTTTGGTTGTTTTTCGATGACGACAATTAATGATTACACAAAGAATGGGAGAAAGAAGGAAACCTGAACTTGAACTGCGCAACATCTTTTCGGACATTGATTCTTAGAGACAATTTGACCTAAATCATTTATTCATCTTATACTTTTTTCCATTATTTGAGTAAAATAAGTTTTTTATCGTTTTCACGTAATTTTTCATCTTTTTTTCTCTAATTCTCAAATGTTCCAAATTTGGTAAGCACAAAAAACTATTTCGTTCCAGTGTCCGATCATCATCCATTTTTTTCCATTGTTTTTAGACTCAATTCCATTTTTTTCGTTTGAATAAACAATTAAGTTGTTCTCCATTTTTTGCCGGAAGTCAAAATTTGAAAACTAAAAAACCTTGAATGACTTTAAAATTCTTGAAAAATCCAGAATATCGGATATTTAGTCTGACAGTACTATAATTTTTTTCTAAATTTTTCTAAAACTTTTTACGTGGTCGGCGGCGAGTCTTCTTTTCTTCCAAAATTCTTTTAAATAAGATCGCCATTAAAAAAAAAGAAGATGAAACGTGCAAAATTTTCGTTTGCGCGAAAAATGCAAATCTTTTTTTTGAAAAAAAGGAGGAGAAAATAAATTATTTTTTGTTTAAAATGATCAGCTTCTTGTCATCACAAATCTTAAATGAAAAATATTATTTAACTTTTCGAGGAAATATTGTTGCAAATCACCAACCACAATCAAAGGTTAAAGTGATTAATTGCATCCTTTTATTTTTATTCTGTTAAGAAAGGGATAGCCACTTAAACTTAAAGGATAAAAATTTAAGTTTAAGCTTTCGTTAAAATTTTCATGCTTTTTTTTGGGAAAACACAGCCGCGTTTTTGACCGTTTAAAATTAAAGGCTGCATAACGTTGTTTCTTTTGACAGATGATCGCAAACATTTGGTCTAGACCCGGTTTTAAATGCGTTAAATGTTATTATTATTTTTTCGAATTAAAAACTTAATAATAAAGTTTCAATCAATTTTAGAACCAAAAATGAAGTTACTAATACTGGTGCCACTAATATTTATTTTTGGATTGGCAAATGCCGATGTTTTTACTGCTATGGTGGATTTAGAAAATCTGCTGGTTAGTGAATCAGATGTGACGTCAACTGTTATTGATAGCTATATTACAGCTGAAAAGAATCGACTTAACAGATTACAAAAGTAATAACCATTTTTAGTGAAAAAATTGCATAATTTTGTGTTTTTTTTTTCAGATTTGCTGATGAATATTTTTCACGTAATTCAGAGTCCTTTGATAATGAAGTAAATTATGTCTCCAATCCTGTAAATGCATATCTTCTTATTAAACGTTTAACCTCGGATTGGAAATACATTACACATTTAATGCGATCCAATACAGCTGATTATTTTATTCAAAATGTTACAGAAGGGCGTGTAAATAATGGCGTAAAATATCCAGATGACGAAGATTTGGATGGAGCTGCAAATGCCCTTCTTCGGTTACAAGATACTTATAAACTTTCAACAAAAGAATTATCTGAGGGCATTGTTGCTGGTGATAGTGTTGGAAAGCCATTAACAGCTCAAGATTGCTTTGAAGTTGGCCGAGCTGCTTATAATGGAAAAGATTATTATCATACTCTTCAATGGATGGAAGAAGCATTAGAAAAACTTAAAACTGAAAATCCACCAACAAAACATGAAAGTGATATTCTGGAATATTATGCATATGCATTGTATAAACAAGGGAATGTTAAGCATGCTTTGCAACTTACCAAAAAATTAGCGAAACTTGATCCAAAGCATCCCCGTGCAGCCGGAAATGTAAAATGGTATGAAGATATGCTTGATGAAGAAGCTCGTAAAAATTTGGATGATTTACCTCCAGTTAAGAATGATAGAGATTTAAAATATGATATTACTGAACGTGAAGTGTATGAAAAACTTTGCCGGGCAGAATTCACACCTAATATTACAATGGAATCTGAAACATATTGTTACCTCAAGAAAGATCGACCATTCTTGAAATTAGCTCCAATTAAAGTTGAAATTCTTCGATTTGAACCACTGGTAGTTCTTTTCCATGAAGTTATTTCAGATTATGAAATTTCTGTTGTTAAAGAATTGGCAACTCCTCGAGTATGTTTAAACACAAATGTTCTTTAATCCCATAAAAGCTTTTTTTTTAAGTTAAAACGTGCTACAGTACAGAATGCAAAAACTGGTGAACTTGAAACTGCAAATTATCGTATCAGCAAGAGTGCATGGCTTAAAGGCCATGAACATCCTGTCATTGATCGTATTAATAATCGGATTGATCTCATGACAAATTTAAATCAAGACACCTCTGAAGATTTACAGGGTAAATTTAAAAGTTCTCAAATAAAAAAACATAATTTGTTTTATATTTTAGTAGCTAATTATGGACTTGGAGGTCATTATGATCCTCATTTTGATTTTGCCAGGGTTTGTAAACTTTTATAATTATTGTTGGCGATTTTAGGTTGCAAATTACGGTATTGCGGGGCATTATGAGCCACATTATGACATGTCTTTAGTTAGTTTTAATCATTTTTAAAGATATATAGTTATAATTGTTTATTTATTTCAGAGAGGCGAAGTCGATCCATATGCTGATGGCACAGGCACGTGTTACCTGTTATTACCCCATTTGTTTGTTTTCAACGATTTAAAAGGCTTTTTTTTCTAATTCTATTTTTCTAATTTTAAATTATTTTAAAGCCTTTTAAAAAGTTGAAAAACAAACAAAGTTAACACCGTAAATTTCCAGGAAACAGAATCGCCACAATTTTATTTTATGTAAGTATAATAATAATAATTTCGTTAAAATTTATAGAAAGAAGAAAAGAATGCTTTCAAAAAGCTCGGCACTGGTAATCGCATTGCAACTGTTTTGTTTTATGTATGGTTTTAATTAATGTTTTTTAAAAGTTTTTGTTTGCCGTTTTGAGTTGATTGTTGCGTTTATGTCTTTTAAGACAATTTTCTTAACCCCAGTCTTTTCACTTTTTAAATAACAACAACACTTTTAGTGCATTTAGAGTGTTCACAAAAGATTTTCTTAAATTTTGATTTTTTGAACTAATTGTTGTTTTAATGGTTACTGTACAAAGTTTTTTTTGTTCTTGTCCAAAGCAATGCTAAAAAAGTTATCAAAATTTGCGCGGCGCACGATTGACTCAAAATAACGCTCAAAGACAGTGATATTATCTATTAGAAGAATTTGATCAGTTCATTTTAGATGTCACAGCCAGAAAAAGGTGGTGCTACAGTATACACTGAACTTGGTACCGGTACATTCCCTAAACTTCACAGCGCACTTTTCTGGTACAATTTGAAAAGAGATGGTGAAGGTGATATTCGAACACGGCATGCAGCTTGTCCAGTTTTAACAGGAGTTAAATGGGTATCAAATAAATGGATTCATGAACGGGGTCAAGAATTTCGGCGCCCATGTGCGTTGAAACAAGATGTCAATGAACGATTTGTTGGGGATCTTCGTCCATTTTAAATTTAATAGTGCTTTCAACTATATCCTTGAATATTCATATAGTAGCGGGTTATGAGCGTCTGTTGATTTTGTATTAATCAAAATTTTGTTAAAAGATTGGCGTGATTTCTTTGATCATTTTTTGTATATACATTTTGACACGACGTTTCTTCTTTTCTCTTTATGGTTAATTATTTGGTTTTTAAAAAATAAAGCTTTTCTTTTCTTCTTTTAGTTACACAAAAAACGAAACTTTAAGTTTCTAGTCTCAAAAAAATTGTTTATAAAAACATAAACAATTTTGAACGGCAAAAATCAAGAAGATGAAGAAAAAATGTCTAAAAGAAAAATAAAGATGTCACGTTACATATTTCCGTCTTCTTCTTTTTTCTTCATCATTCAACATCAAAGGATTATTGCCGACATTTCAACAGTAATTTTTAAGGCTGGCACTGCTACCCCTTAAGCGATGAAAATAAAAGTGTTTGGCAAGATAAGCTACCATTGGCAGAAAAAAATGGAGTGAAGAAGAAGGGAGAAAAATATAGAAAACGATAATCCCCGTCACTCATATTTCGTCAAAACTGAAGAACAAAAAAGCAACAGTTGGTGTTCGTCGTCAACTTTTCCCTCTTCTTATTCTTCATCTTCACGAGGTTATGTTTTAAGCATCCGCCTTTTTTGTGTCAAATATCTGCCAATGTTTAAGTGAATCTGAGACATCAGCAGTAGTTGCTTTTTTCTTTTTCAAAAATTTTTTATTGATCTTTAACTAATTTAAAAAACTATAAAAATTATTAGATGAAGCAGATAATATTATTATCATATTTTGTTTTCTTATCAATAAATTACTGTATAGCTTTTAAACAACCAGCATATGTTAGTGATGCCTGGTCGATGCTAAGTTCAGATAATTCTGCAGCAAATAAATGTGTTGATATTCCTAAAAATTTTCCGTTGTGTTACGGTATTCAGGTAGTTTGTTGGTGTAAAAATGTTTGTTATTCAAATTTTTGTTACAGTATAGCTCTATGAGATTACCAAATTTACTTGATCATGAAACTCTTGATGAAATAATTGAACAATCAACAGCTTGGCAAAGTTTAGTACAGCTTCATTGTAACCCCAATACCCAAGTATGAAATTCGATTTACTGTTTTTAGCACATAAAAAAAATCAATTTTAGCTTTTTCTTTGTTCTGTTTTTGCTCCTGTTTGTCTTCCAAATTTGGATAAGCCAATTAAACCATGTAAATCTCTATGTGAAGAAGTACAGAATAGCTGTGAAAGTAGAATGCAGCAATATGGATTTCCATGGCCTGAAATGTTAAAATGTGATAGATTTGAGGACAATGATATGTGTATTAAACCTCACAATGCTGCATCTGCAAGTAATGGTTCTCAAAACTTTGCTTTAAATTTAAAAGCACAAGTTTTAGGACTTAATCCTGTATGCAAATCTTGTTCACAGGTTTCAACATTTGAAAATATTCTCGATAATTTTTGTCGTGCATCTGTTGGTAAGTTTTAATTTCATTTTCTCTTTAAATTATTTTTATCTCTTTTGTCAAACGATTTATTTTTGAGAAACTATTAAATGTTTCAAAGAAAGATATCAAATTGCTTTTTCTTGCAAGAAAAAAGTTGTTTTTAAAAACTATAAACAATAAATTTTTGTTTCAGTTTTAAGAGCTCGTGTTCGTCCTCTCAATGAAACACATATTATTATTAGAAAGGGCAGATCATTCAAGGGTCCATCGTTTGATAGAAAAAGAACACCCGCTCATGAAAGACTTGTTAAACTTTCTGATGTCAATGAAGGAGCACATTGTCCATGTCCAATTACAAAAGGGAATTTTTTGTTAATGGCAAATGAAACTGATAATGGACAATTTATTGCAAAATTAATACTACCATGGAAACAAGATAAAGTAAAATATAATTTGATAAATCAAAAAAGCCTTTAAAAAATATATTTTAGAATTTTAAAAGTGCCATTCGAAGATTTCGTGCTGTTGATTGTACAACACTGGGGCGGGAAATACGTGAATCTGTTTTAAGGCAAAGTTATAAAAGAAAAGTTCCACATCATTATTAGATGTCTTATTTTATTCTTTTTTTAATGTTACAAAAAATTACGCGGTGTAACGCTTATTAATATTTTTAATATTGTCGTTTCTTTCTTTTTAAATTAATAAAAAAATTATTTAACAATTGCAAGTGTTGAAAATGGTGAGATAAACAATGTAGAAATTAACGATGTTATTAATATGTCTCATCGTGGCAGCGATATTCATTCAGCATCCTCATATTATGAATTTCTTCTTTAGAAGGATGACAAGAGTTTTAAATTTTTTCACTGCAAAAATTTATTTTCATTATTGATCATTAAAAAGTTGCTACAAGCTATTAAAACATAAATGATAAAAACTTTATTTATTTTTTATATTTTCAACAGAAAAAAACAAAAACATTAGAATTGCATAATAAAATATATTTTTGGCACTTGAATGATAATAGGAGATGTGTTTTTGAGACATGCATCAATAATTAATTTCATGCTAGTAATCGATCCATTGGTTCATATTCTAGACCTGGATCAAATTGTTCTAACACATAAACCTAGAATGATTTTATTTGATAAGATAAACTAGTAATAAATTACGTCAACACTTACATTATCGCTTGAAAGTAATCTTAATTCTGCAGGTGGATTAGTGATAACATATCTTTTATTTGATTCTGGCGATGCTTGATCATGTAAACGATAAAGCCCAATACAAAGTTGCCCATACTTTTTAAGGGCAATACTAAACATGTCACCATATGTTGATTGATTCTAAAACGTTATATTTTATAGCAACATTTGGAGGAGATGTTACTAACCCCAATGCCATCATATGGCTGATCTTGAAGAGAAATTTGTGAGATACGACAGCGATCTCGATTACCCAATGTTTCCCGAGTACTGTAACCTCCTCGTAAGCCAGCTCCTTCTGCAAGAATTAATTCAAGTTCTGGTGTTGCACCACCCGTAACAAGAGTTCGAATTAAAGTTAGAGCAGAATCATTAAAGTATGTCTGAAATATAAGTAGCTATAATTACCCTTAACTGGTTTTTTATACTTACAGTACTCATAAGAGAATCTAATACCGATATAGCAAAGGCTGTACCACATGCAAAAGGTTGTGTTAGATATAATTCTGTATCTGGATCATCGTCATCATCCTGATCCAAGAATTGCACATTTGAGTCATTTACTGTAATAATTTACTTTTTATGTCTGAATAAAAGGAATTGCAAAATCTCACCTAATTCAGTTATCATTGGAACATTTGTGCCACTTCTTGCTCCACGTTTTTGCATAGGGCTTCCTAATGGAGAAATACCACCCATATTGGATTTACTTAAACCAAATCCAAGTGTATCATCAAACTAAATTTAATTATAAATTTAATTTTAGTTAGTAAAACAAATTTTTATTTTGATGTACCTGCATTGCTTTAATATTTAATGAAGCCAAAATCGCTTCTTTATCTGCTAATGTGGGATCTTCATTTGGATTTGGAATTCTTGCAGAAACAATAACACACATGTCACATAAATTGATATTGACAGCTCTTAAGTCAGCTCGTGACAGTGGATTACCCTAAAAACACAAAATTTCCATATAAATTGCTATCAATTAAAAAATTACATTTAAAATTGAAATTTTTGGCAAGTTATGCAATGTTTTCCATTCCCGTTTTAGATAATCCACATCTCCAACAATTACAACATGCTTAAGTTCATGGTAATGAAAATTAGAAGCCCGTAACGGCATAATAAAGTTTCGTAATCCAATAAGTGGGCTATCTTTATCTGCAAATAGACATACAACAACATGCCCATTTAGAACGGTCATTGCAGCTTGAGATCGATCAAGAATACATTCTTCAATACTTCGACTTGGACACCAATGAAACATCCCTGTACTATCATATTTCATATCCTGTTGTTCAAATTCACGTGACAAATCAACACTTCGAGGATCAAAATTAATAATTGTTGCATTTTTGTTTGGAATATTGCTAAAGTTATGGATTTATAAAGTTTTATTCGATATTTTTTCCTTACATAATATCTGGATCATTTCTTCCTGGGAATCCATTATTGGTGGGAAGGTTTATTAAAGAAGCTTTTTGTCCAATTGAGCTTTGTAAAGCTGCTGCACTTCGCTTTAGTAGTTGAACTTGTTTTCCACCCTTTCGGAATAATGAAAGGTTTTTGCATTTACATTTTTTAATCAATGAAACATCAACAATATCTTCATGACAATGTTTACACCAATAAAATGCGCTTAAATTCAATTATTGCAGGATAGTCAATTTTCAAGGCTCAGAAATATTTACCGTTTTACTTCATCTGCAGATTGGGCGATAAAGAATCCCTGCGTTTGTGGTTGAATAATTGTATTTGGTCCAGGATTGATTGCAACATTGCATTCTTTCTTTTGTTCATCTTTTAATTCAATTGCTAGCAGTAATAAACCCAAACGAGTAAACAATAACCTAAAAATGTAAAAAAAATTTCAAACACACTGTTTACTCCAAACTGTTTTTATTATTATTCAATTTTAACTCTGCAGTGTTATTGTTTGTTTAGCGTTAAAAAAAGGCAGTAAAAAAGTAAGTTATATATTTTGTTAGCAGCAAAAGAAAATAGTGTTATTGTTTTGGTTTTGCATGGCACACTATCTTACTGGCAAGCTTGTGGAAACGCCATTCCTACAAAACTATGTGATAATGTGTCCGTGTACATTTCCATTCCTGCTCCGCAAAGATATAAACTTAACCAATCTGGAGTGTGCTTTGACTAAAAAATTTTAAAATGCTTTTGTGTTTTTTTTCATTTTTAAACATAAATTTTTGTTTTCACATTTTATGGACGCCACAAAAAACAAATAGTATACACGTAGAATTTTGAAACTTACTCAGATGCTTCAGGAAAAGTTAAGCCTACACAAGATTGCGATAATGTTTCAGTATACATTTCCATTCCAGCTCCACGAAGATATTCATTTAACCAGTCAGGTGTATGCGGGGCCTACAAAAGTAAACAAAAAAATGTGTACACGTTTAGAACAGACAAAAATAGACATGGACAAGAAACTTCCGGACAAAACGTTTTTTTTGAAATGTTAAAATTTGAAAAAGTTTCAAAATTACCGTTTTAAAAGATCTCATTGCAAAAAGATTTGCCATCATTGTAGAAAAGCCAGGTGCCAAACAACTTTGCGCAATAAAACCAAGCTTTAATTCTGCTAAACAAATAACATCATCACCTCGTCTCCAATCCCAACTTGGAATATTTAAAAGATATGCTTTGTTGTGGTATTGCATCAATTGAACAATAACACGAATATCAGATGAATAATTTTTAATTGATATAACTCGCATAATATTTGCTGCATCTTCTGCATCTGGATCACTACTATATTTATTTGCTAATACAAGGCAAGCATCAGCTTCATCAACTTTTACACGTGAAAGATCAATACTATCCATGACAGTTCCAGTAAAGAATTCAACTTTTGTAAAATGTCTTTTAAAAAGACCTTCAAGTTCAAGATCCGGAACAACTCTGTATGATATTTATATAGTATTGCAGGATGGATTCTCTAAATATTACCTGTGGAGAAAAACAACTTCAACATCAACATCTTCACGATCTTCATGTAAAAAGTCTTGCAAGAAATGACTAACTGATTCATATGTAATATATCCACATACAACAATATGCCTTTTACCATGTTCACCTTTATATTCTCCACCATATTTTTGCCGATTTCCAATTAAATCTGCAATTTCTGGGACATAACTGGCAAACATTGCCTAAATAAATTTATTTCATTATATTATTCTTAACAGAAAAAAACTGTACCAAGCCACCAAGAATGAAAAATACCATAAACCCTTTACCCAATACCGTTGTACAGTATATATCTCCATATCCTACAGTCGACATTGTAACCAGTAAAAAATATACACAATCAGGATATGATATTCGATGACTATTCATAAAATCTTTCCATGGATCTCCACTATTTTCTAATAAATGTATTACACCAGCACCCGCTAAACAGGTTGAAATAAATATTGATAATAATTGTGTTAAACGAATCGAAGATGAAGTTTTTAAAATATTTAGATATTGTAAGATATCAGGCACGGTCATAAGGCGTAATGCACGAAGAAAACGTAATCCAATCCAATTTCTTTCGAGATAAATTGCAACAAAACTTGGTGGAATTGTAAAATAATCAACAAATGAATATCGATCAAGTAGAAACCATACTTTGTCGGATGCCGCAATAAACTAAAATATTTATTTGAGTTACAGTATCCCATAAGTAACATCTTAATCGAAATTCAAAGATTCAAAAAACTGTGACATAGAAAACCTAATAGAAAACCTACTCTGATGAAAAAATAAATAAGAAAAAATATATTGAATCCCAAGTCAATTTGTTGTGTTGGACTTTCTGACCATGGAATGCAAGTTTCAACTTGAAAGCTGTCTTTGTATGTATCAATGAAATATATAATCAATGATCCAATTGATAAAAGAAAAACAAGTACAACCAAAATTCTTCCTGTCATACTCTGTCCAGAAATTAATTCACCTGCCCAATCTTTGGCTTCTGTCATCCATCCAATTTGTACTTGCTCTTCTTTAACATTTAACCGATTTATGTCTGTTTTATTAACGGTTGTACCAATTATTGTTGGAGATGTACTACCAGGTAATGCTTTAAAATTTATATGATCAACTTCTGGTGGAATTATTTCCCTTTCTGTTCTTTGACAACATAAATGTGCAATTATCCTCCAAACAACTACCAATAACATTGATACACAAAATGTCACAATGCTAAAATTATTTTTAATATATTTTTTGATTAGTTTCTTTTTGTATCTTGCAGAAAAATAATGACATTTTTAACAGAAAAGTTTTTTTTTGTTTTCCTCCATTGTCCTCAATTCTTTTTTTTGTTCCTATTGCATAATTCATGCTTAAGTTGGCGTCATTTTTTACGCATTTAAAATGGCTGCTTTTTTTCTTCTCCAAAGAAGCGTTAAAAAGATGAAGAAGGAAAAAAATTCATAAAATACAAGCCAAAACAGACATGCTTTATCTGCGGTTGCTATGAAGAAGATGAAAAAGGAACGAACACTTCTTAGTAAAAATGCATTTCTTCTAAAAACTGCTACAACCAATTAGCATTTTTTTCTTCTTTTACGATCTTAAGCTCATCAATTCTTGTCATCCTTCTTTCTTTCCTTCTTTTTCTTTCTTTTTACTGCTCAATAAAAGAGGAATAATGCCTTTGAAGCTTGTTAGTAAAAATAAGGAAAATTAAGAAATTGCATTCATTCAATTTCATGCATTTTTCTGTCATCTTAGTTCTTGTTTTTACATATTATTTTTTTTTAAAAAGCCTTAGCAAATCTCCCAGATTACATTCCAAACATTATGCTCTTTTTTTGAAATCTGATGCTCAACACATTTTTTTAACCAAAAGCCATAAAAGCAATTTTTCTTCTTTCTTTTTTTTAAAAAAATAAAGTATGGCAATAAAACAACAGAAGCAAATAATTGTTAAAAAAAGGCATTTATATTCGTTTCTAATGTAGTACTTTTCTTAAACGCATTGTAAAAATAAAACTTGAGGGTGTTTTTAGGGAAAAAAGATAAAGCATCTGTCATTGAATAACTACTACAGCTTTGCCAAAATAACAGCAAGTTAAAAATAAAATGAAATGATTCAACAAAAAGAAAGAGGAAGAGGAGAAAAAAGTTTAGCTTTAGAAGGAAAAAATATCACCAACCTTGAAAGTAAAAAGCACCAATATTTACGTTCTTCAAGACATTTTCGTTCTACATCAGTTAAATCAATATAAGCCAAAGACATATTACATACATGCATATTTGCATATGGATATGCACTACCACCTCCAGAAAATCCTTTGCCTTGTGGCAATGAATTTGAATGATAACGGTCTGCCATTGCTTCTTTTTTGTTTTAAATAATTGCTTTATTTATGTATTCTTTATTTAAAATATATGCGGTGTTTTGGTAATATCCGCGCACCTGGCGGCCGTTGCTGCTTTACCAGCCGCCAGAGCGTAGACGACGTTGGCCGCCACCACAAAGTTGAATTTACGTTTTTGTGCCACTGTTGATTTTGCAAAAAAAATAAAAATAAATATAAAGGTTTCTATTTTTGTCCTTTAATTTTGTTGATATAATTTTCCAAATGTTGTAATTTTAAATAATGGTGAGTTAAAGCTTTTTAAGCTAAAAAAATGTAGTAGTAAAGAAGTGAATTTTTAAAATAAAGCATGTATTTTAAATAGTCTTAAATGTAATTATCATGTTTTATAAACCACATGCGCAAGTTTAAATGAATAAATATGCACATAAACACGAATGGATAAATAAAAAAAACGACTTAAAAAGCTAAAAGGGCAAAAAAGAAAAAGCAAAAAAAATATGGTCTATGTGCTGATGCCTTTTCTACTCATGCAGTTGAAAGCGGTACTTTAGAATAGCCAAATAAGGATGCCCTTCGGCATTTACTGAAATGGTCATTTAGTGCCGCCTTAATAATACTGGACTTTGTTTGTCCGTGTCAAAAATGAGGGAAAAAAATTTAAAAGCTATTTTATTCAACCCGCCGGTGCGACTGTCAATAAGGAAAGTTATGCTACGGCAGAAAAAAATATATACGAGATCGATAGGCTTTGGCAAAAAAAAGAAAGAAAAAAGCAGGGAGGAGGGCGGAAAAGACAAGACGGCAACAAGACTGGACTTTTGAAGACGGCGGTGGTGCTTTTTACTCGCTTGAAGGAAGGAAAAAAAATTTCAAGGGGGACCCTCCCCAGTTACACCAAAAAAAATCCACAAGCCTAATTCCTTGGTCTTGAAGTAAAACGAACTAACTAAACGAGTGGTGGTTTTGCCCTCTCCTATATTACAACATTTTTTTTCGGTTGCCAGCATCCAAGGAGAGCAAGTTGTGTCACAACAACATACAAGTCAAAATGCGGAAACGCGTCACTATAGCTTTTGGAACAGACTTAGCGCTTATACATATAAATATATTTTTTTTGCTTTTTTTCACATAAAATTATTGACTATCAGCTTTCTTTGTTAAATTTTTGGATATTCAATTATCATCATTTTGTGTAAGTCTAAATGACGCTATGTCTTCAACGCTTGAAAAAGGATCAACCTGTCATTTTGTGGCTATTCCGAAGCACCAAATAATTATTCAAACCTACAGCTTTAAAACCTTTTTTTTTCCACTTTATTTTTGAAAGCTTTCGTTATGTTGGAACTGACGCCAGCTAACTGTCAAATTGTTGCACACTATTTAAATTCATCAATCTTTTTTTTCTGACACCTGCAAATTTCTTTTTATTTTTGAGAAAAGAGGGCAAAAATAAGAAAGTGTTCATCATCTAAGAAAAACAAAAAAAAGCTGAACGATGCATCACTTATTATAAATTTATTATCCTAGAGCAAAGGATTTATAAATGCACAAAGTTTTTTTATATAAATGTACTGTATAGCCCGAAGCAGCAAGGAATAAAAAAATAATGTAAATAAAGTGTTTGACAAACCAAGCAAAAAATTTAAATTTGTTAGCCAAGCGAAATCTGATAATAGCAATGAAATGAATGTAAAATGAAATGTGGCATAAATTGTGTATTTTCATAAAAATATTTATTTCACAAAAGGCGGCAAATCATAAAAGGCGTGCCACCTCCAAAACAATTTAGCACAATTCTCAAATCATACTACTTTGTTTGTTTAAAACATCTTGTAGAAAACATATACAGCATTTTCAAACAGAATCATTTATTATTAACAGCGTATCGTACCAATGTACAAATTTGAAATAAAATAAAATAATTAAAAATAAACTTAACAAGACGCTTTAAATCATTTTGCTAATAACTTGTGCAGTGATAGGATGCATGAAAGGAACATTTTCTTGAAATTTAGCAATAGCAAGCTCACGCATTTCATCCCATTTGAAAAGTTTGCTAAAATAGTGAAAGAAAAAGATTATTCATTTACATCAAGAAAACAAATAAACTTACTTAAAGATAGGTTTAACATATTTAAGACGCCCTTGGCGAGTAACAAAGTCAATCATAAAAGGAACCAATGGCTTGTATTTTGCTCTTAAAGCAATAAGAGAGAAGGAGAAAATAACTTCACAATTTCCACAATTTTCTAAATCATATTTCTTGAAAAGTTGAAGGAAGCGTTCGCCAGTAATTTCCTTTCCAGAAGTTTCAATACAGTCAAGAACTTTAACTTTCATATCGGATGATAACTCTTTGAATGCTTTAGGATCAAGGTTTTCGATTTCTTCATCAGTTCCTTCTGTCCAAACTTTAGCAAGATGACGACAATCTTTCAATGCTTCATCATCAAACTCAGGAGTATTTGGTGGAACGCCAGCTTGTAACAACCATCCTTTCCAATTAATGCTATCCAAAATAGCTTTTTTATCTGCATATTTTGCATATAAAAATTGTTTCCAATCATCAGTGACAACAGATTGACCAGCAAATTTATCAATGTAATCACGAAGAAATTGTTCAAACCGAGCAGAATCACCAAGTTTTTGTTCCAAAACTAAAAGTAAAGCTGAGCCTTTTTCATATGGAATTGTTGAATAAGCATCATCAGGATCAATACCATCTAAGCATGGACAAAGTTTTGTGAATTCATGAGTTGGATTGAAAGTTTCATTGATGACAGGTAACATACGATCTTCCCATCCACAAATATTTTCAAATTGACGAACACCTTCACCATAAATGCGACCCATGATTTTACGTTCACAAAATACAGTAAAGCCTTCATTGAGCCAAAAATGTTCCCAATTTGCATTGGTAACAAGATTGCCGGTCCAGCTGTGAGCAATTTCATGTGCAATAACATTTGTTAATGAACGATCACCAGCAATAATTGTAGGAGTAACAAAAGTTAAGCAAGGATTTTCCATACCACCAAATGGGAAAAATGGAGGAAGAACAATCAAGTCATATCTGAAGAAAAAATAGTAAACGCCTCAAACACTTTTAAGCTTACCGTCCCCAACGATATTCACCAAGCAATTCTTCAGCTGTCTTAAGCATGATTTCAGTATCTTCAAATTCCCATCGAGCTTTATCAACCATTGAAGGTTCAGCCCAAACAGCACATCTATCGCTGATATCACGCTTTTCAAGTTCACCAGCAACAATAGCAAAGAGATAACTAGGCATACGTTGAGGTTGTTTAAACAAAAAGGCATCAAAATCATTATAAAAAATGTAATCAAGACCATCTTTGTAGCTATCACCAACATGCCATTCTTTAACCTTATTATTTTCAAGGTTATCTATTCCATATCCGATAGCACTCATTAAGCAAGTGATACCTTTAGGAACTTGAACCTAAAAAAGAATTATTTTTCATAGTATGTAAATAATCAAACTACATACTCGTGCATTATAAGTTTGTTTGATAGCAGGAGTGTCCATACAAGGAATAATAGAACGTGCATGAATAGCTTGGCATTGACTAAAAGATGATCATTAATGCGTAATATGATAAGTCAAACTAATCACCTGTATAAAAATGGTTGCTTTTTGTCAGCAGTAAGCTCTTTGTCAACGAATTGAAGAGCAGATGCAGTTGGGCTTGTACAATAGTAAACGACGAGGTCACTGAAATGGACATTGTGAGATAAGGAATGCAACAATTAAAATGCAAACAAAAAGAATAGCATCAACAATAAACTAAATTCTTTTAAAACACATCAAAAATTAAAACTCACAATTCTTTACCACTTTTAGTTTCAGGAATATCAATATTAAGAGCTTGACCCAAAACGCCATGATCAACTGCTTTGTAAGGAACACTTCCACCATTAAGTTGAATATCTTTAATGCTCAAATCACGAGAATCAAGGATAACTTTGTTGGTAGGCTTATGACATTTCATACGAAGAACAGCATAACCATCAATGATCTTTTGCTCAAAGTCAACTTTCAAATCAAGATCAATATGATAAATTGAAACTTCATCGAAGTTAGCAAATGAAGCAGCATCCTTGTGGATACCCATCTATAACATAAAATAATAAGTGGAAAACAAAAAAAAATTTCACAAGTAAAAAGGAAAGGTTAAATCACGAAAAAATACCCGAATAACTGCCACGCATTGTCTGAAATGCAGCTCGTTGATGACAATGAAAGTAACATTAAGCTTACTTCCGTCTATCAAACATTTCACAAAATTATCACCAAAAAGATAAAAATGAAGCAAGTCACGTCCCAGTTAAGCCTCTAAATATCAATTTTGAGAGGAAAAATTGTTAAGAAGACAGGCAAAAAAGAAGAGGAACAGTCAAGTGATGTCTTTTTTTGTGCTTAGTATTGTAGAGAAGCTTATGCTTCTTAGACAACGAAAAGAAATTCCATAGAAAAGTAATGACAGAGTACAAAAATCAGTTTTTATAAAACTTTAATGAAAGCAAAAAAACAATCGCAATTAATTTGAGCTCAGAGTAAAACGAAAAGGCACAACAATTCAAAGAGAATCAAAAAAAAGTTCAATCGACCAATTTTGGAAGCAAAGAGTCAAATGCTTAACATTTCGCGTTTAGAGTTTTTTTTGCTAGCTCTTTTTTTTAAATTTTCAAAAAAAAGACGAGGACTTCAAAAAAGCTCAATGCATATCTGGTTGGTTTTACTTCACTTTTCAGCATTAAAATTACAAATTATTATTAGAATATAAAAATCAATGTTGCTGTAATTAATGAATCACAAATAATAGAAAAAAAGATCAAAAAAGAGAAAAAGTAATAAATAAATAAAGCAAAAGAGTTTAAAAACGATAGCGGTTAAATTTATGTGCAATTTTAACGACCTTGAAAGTGGACATCTTTAACAGTTCTATCAACTTTTATTAAAAAGGTTTATTTTTAAAAAGTATAGGCAAAAAACAAATTTAAAAAAATAATTGAAGAAAACACGAGCAACTTTTTTAATAAAAAAAATGATGACAAAGCCTTTTTTGACAAAGAGATGCGAGAAGAAAATAATCACAGCTGCCGAATCGCGAACATTCTTTGGCAGCGAGCAAAAAAGACGTTGCGCATCACCTTTTTTGGGCTGCAAATGAAACTGTCGTTTAATAAAAAAGCAATGAATTACTTCAAAGCCTAAGATTTATTCACTTTTACAATTTACTAAAAACAAAAATAATTAAATTCTTTACCAATCATTCAAAAGGGGCATTAACCGCCAGTTCAACGGCTACGCTACCATATCTATAACACCTTAATTTGTTGTATGTGAACAATCGCTGTGGATAAAATCTTTTTTATGTGCAGGCCCTAGTATAATAGATTTTAACAATTTAATTAACGTTAAATCATTTTTTGTAAATAACTTCTTTTGATTGCTTTTTTGTTGCATACTGTATTTTCCCCTCACTCTTGCAGTGAGATATTCGTTTCGAATAAATATATAAAAAAAAGGTATATGCCCTTCTCTATGGTACATAAACAAGCTCTGATAATAGCATTGTCTACTGTCAGCCATCATTTGTTGAAAATGGATGTGTTTATGAACGCCATGTTTTTCCTGTAACCGATCCAAGGCACGTTCTAAAATTTCTTTTTCTACCAAAGTGACTAATCTACTGCAAAACAGAATTTTCAACAATTATTGCAACAATATCCCCCAAATAATTACAAAATATTTTTATAATATCTTTATTTTTATATCCTAATTTAAGTATTAAAATAGTTTACATACAAGTGACGGTAGGTTGACTATTGGTTAGTTAAATATGTTAGTAATAAATAAAATAAAACAAGATAAAAAATCTTATACAAGGGGATACCCTACTTCAGCTGATACAGTTTCAATAATCTTCTTGCCCGATGAATATTTTAAAAGAGCTTGAGCATTGATACAAATTCGTTGAGTTAAAAGTTCAAACCATTTAGCCTTTGCTTGACGTTTACCATGACGAATTTGAATAGCCATACTAAGAAGCCGTTGAATAACATAATTACCATATTGATCAAATAACATTTGATCTAATGAATCACGTCCATTCCTTTAAAAAATATAGAGATAAAAACAAAGTAATAGAAAAAGCAATGATGTAATCACTTACTTTGGATTAACTTTACCATGAAAAACTTCTTTAATCATTTCTGGTAAAAGATTATCTGGAGCACATTCAAACGCTTGCTCAACCACATGTGAAGAATACTTTGATTGAGAAAGTGAAAGAATATTACCAAGAAGGGCTGATTTGATAATACGATCACGATAAACAGGAAGATCACTATGTTTGATAACATATTGGACAATATAATTAGCAAATTCATCTTGAGAATAACGAAAAGCTTTTCTTGAAATCTTATCCATAAGTGAACGAACAAGTGCTGCTTCAACGCAACTAAAACAAAACGAATCAAGATAAAGATAAAACGAAAGATAAACGTACTCATCTTTCATCAAATCACCATTATTATTATTATTATTATTGCAACCTTTTGTAAGCTTTTCAAGGCAAAATTGGACAACACGACATCCAAATTTATTGCAAATCATTCTATCCATATTTCCAGAAAGGCACATTTCTTCAACAATAAAGCGATAATCCTTTGCTGGAACAGTATCAATGATTTTTTGAAGGACATGATTAGCACTTTGATCAGTTCCCATAGCTAAAACATAGCCACGAAAAGCTTGAAGCATTGGTTCAAGCATATCAGCAGGGAAAGAATCAATTGCTTTTTGAATGACACGACAAGAAAAACGATTGAATGCCATATCTGGTGCTTGAAGAGCCAAAAGATTAAGCATTTTTTGACCATACTCATCACCAGCTTCAGTGATCATTTTCTATAAATACAGAATAGGTTAAACAATAAAAAAACAAAAAAATGGACAAACTTGAATAACAAAATTTCCAAACATATCCATGGCAAGATTATAGATTGATTGAGAATCAAACAGCATAGTATAAAGTTTGCGACGAAGTTGACAATCATCTGCAGGGAAATTATCTTGAATAAATCTGAAAAGATAAAGCTGGACAAAAGGATAACAAGGGGAAGACCTTACTGGCTGCCTTTTTTGTCACGAACACAAATAAAAAAGAGATCAAGTTCAACAATATCTTGGAGAGTAACAGTGAAATTTCCCTCTTCATCAAAGAGCCATTCAGGCATTTGTCCACGACCTGTTCCAGATAATGTTAAACGATTCATTTGAGCCATAAGAGAATTATATTCAAAATCTGATAACATTCCAGCATGATGCGTAGGTTGTAAAACAGGATGATGAATAGTTGGTGGATATGATGCTGATAAAGCATAGTATTCATGATGGCCGTATTCATGACCATTCTGAAGAAAGATGTAAAATAAATGAAGATAAAAAAAAGAGGAAAAAAACTTGCAGGAGCACCAGATACAAAAGCTCCAACAGGGATAGTAGCAGTCATGCCATTTGTTGGAATAAGCATACTTCTTTCAGGGCAATAATAGATGGCGCTCATGATTATTATTGTTGTAGTTAAATAAAGCCGTTAGTAGAGGTAATAAATAGTCAACGAACCGTCACTAAATTAAGTTAAACTAAAGCACATGCAACCAAAATGCTCACAATATTAAAATAGGAAGTGAGTCAGTGATTTGGGTGACAAATGTGGAAAATGAAAATCAACGCTTCCATTTTATTAGTCAAACAATGCCAAATGAAGTATCTCTCTCTCTCTCGCTTTAGTGCGAGTGCAAATTTTTCTCTGAAAGAATATTTTGCAAATTTTTCTCTCTCGCGTTTGAACTTTTTTTCTTCTACTTGATTGTTTTTTAACTTTTTTTGCGTAAAAAAATTTTTATGTTTTTACCTGAAAATCATTAAATCAAATGTAGATGAATGAATTGTTTACATTTTTATTAGCCTATCTATATTATTGCCCTTCTCCAACTTTTTATGATTTTTATTTTTTACTTTGTTCAAAATAATTATCAACAAAAAAGTCTTCAAAAATAAATTAGAAGCAGCCATCTTAGACATTCAAGAAATCAATTCTCAACACATTTACTGGAACAAAATCATCTGCTTTTTTTTTAATTTTCTGTCAGTAGTTGAGCTTCTACTTTCAAACATGACTTTTTTAAAAATTATAACTTTATTGTAAACCTTTTCATGTCATTTTTTACAAAGATTAAAATTCTGCAAAAAGTTAAATTAAAAATACATTTTTTATAAAAAGGAAAATAGGGAAAACTCGTAAAAAGTTAATGGCACACAAATATATTTTTATTTTTAAGATTTTGAAGGCATTTTTGATTTTTCGGCTTTTTTGGCTTCTTTCTTGTGAATTTTTTCCCATTTTGCTGTCATTTTTGATGCATGATCAGCTGCAACTTGAATTTCTTCTTTTTCTTCCTCTGCTTTTTCTGTTGATTCTTCTTCTGCTTTAAGTTCTTGTTGCATCTTTTCACGTTCTTCTAAAATATTTTTTTTCAAAAAAGTTCCGGATATCTATTATCTAGTTTTGACCTACCTTTAAGGCGTTTAAATTCTTCTGCAAGCTGTTTACGCTTTTCTTCACTTTGTTCTGCATCTTCAAGTTTATTTTTTTCTTCAAATTGTTTTCTGAGATTTTTTGCTTGTTGTCGGAGCATTTCTAATTCATCAATATTAGTCTTTTCTTGTTTTCCACCTTCTGTAGTTTGAATATTTTTAAATTTATTCATTAAATTTTTTACATCAAATGCACTTTCATCTTCTTCCTCTGATGAACTTTCTTCAACAGCTCGTCGATTAACAACTTCTGCAGATGCTTCCTTTTTGGTATCCCATTTACTTGGTTTTGATTGCGTTGTTTGTTTTGGAAGTGGAACAGAATTTGGATTTTGTGATTCAATATTTTTGAATTTTTCACGAGCTTTTCCTGCCATTTTTATTTCAACATCAAGATGGGGCTTTTCATCATGCTCTACAGGTTCTTCTTCTCCTTGTTCTTCTTTAGCTTTTTTAGCTTGAATTTTTCGTGCCAGTTTGTAACGAAGAAATTCAGCTTCTATTTCTTTCTTTTTACGTTCTGCTCGTTCTTCTGGTGTCATATCTTCTTCATCAGCAGTGCCCTAGATTTTATTTATGGGTAATTTAAAAGAGTGTTTAAAAAAATTTTCCAACCTTTTGAATTGCTTCTTTGATGCTATTAAGTTGAATATCGAGATCAAGGATTTGTTTTTCACGCCGATCAAGTTCTTCTTCACCCTTTTCAAATTTATCTTTAAACGCGGTGAGTCCTATAAAAAATAAACGATAAACATGAGATTGAGAAAAAAAATCGAAGTTTTGCAAGCGGATAGCATTTACGAAAAAGAAAAGCAATAACAGCTGCTAACTTTTATTTTGTTGATGCATAAATTCTTTCTTTGTGTTTTTTTTTTCAAGACTTAAGCTTGCAATCCGCCCACCGAAATCGTTCATCTTGCTTATTCATAGCAACAAAAAGGTTTTTGGGATTGGGAAATAGAACAAGAACACCTACCAGTAAATTTGATATCTTGTAAATCGTTTGCTGTTTTTTCAACTGGACCTGATTGGTATGCAAGACCTTCAAGGAAAGATTTACGAGCTTCTGCTGCGCCTGTAAATTTTATGATAGTTATTATATGGGTCACAATATTAAAAAACTGCTACATACTCGATGTGTCAAGTTCATTACGGTCATAGGATTTAGAAACGGGTTCACCAGCGGCAGGTTCAAGGCGTTCATTAAAGCGTTCTCGAACTTTAATACCACCTTTTCGAAGCTCTTCAAGTTCTGATTTAGCTTCAGCATCACGAGTTTCAGCTTTTTCAACTTCACCAGTTTTCCATTTATTTTTAATGTCACCAACTTGAGCTTTAATAGCTTCAAGGTCTTTTGTTTTGTCATCGGAACTTTCTTCCTCTTCATCATCTTTTTCTCCGCCAGCAATAATTCTAAATATTATTATTGTGAATTATCCTTATCAAACAGGAAAGGGCTTTACTTACTTGCTCATACGTTCTTTAACCTTTCCTGACATCTCTTCCAAAACTTCATCATTCCTTTTTTCAACATTTTCATGTGACTTCAAAGAGCTTTGCCAGCTTTCTTTTTTCTCTTTAAGGCTACGAATTTGTTGTAATTCATCGCCAATATTTGTTCCCGCTGAAAAATAATAACGTAATAATTTTTCAATGATTTTTGTTAAAACAAAAGCATCCTCTTAAATTAAACATACGCTTCACAACCATATTTTGAAGTGTTATTAAGTTAAATGAATTATAATAAAACTGCGCAAAAATATTCGTAAAACAAAAAGCGGCTCTTTAATAATTTTTGTCTCCCAAAAATGTGACTGTTTATTGAAGAGGAAAATACAACGGGGTGGAGCGCAAAAAAGAAGAAAAATGAACGGCGAACATTAAAGTTTTATACGCCAAAAAATTCAACAGTTAGGGTCAATGGCGAGCAATTTTCGTCGCATTATCCCGCACTTTTGCCAGTTGCGAAAATAACAGAAAAAAAGATATAGAAAATGTGTATATTTTAATGTAGAACAGAAACAAAAATGCATCAAAATTTTCTTTTGCTTCTTTTTAACTATGCATTGCCTAAAGGAAGAAAGAAAAATAAAAGACGAAGAAAAGATATTGACCGTTGGTCATTTCATTAAAGGTTTAAATCTATAAAGAATTATGCGCAAAATGTATGCATCTATCTTTTTTTCAAAACAAGAGCAAACTGTCAATAATAATTTAAAATTATGTCAATTTATCTTTAAATGGATTAATTAAAGATCTCATGATTATTGTTGAATAACAAACCTCTAACAATATCGGATGAAAGTTGTTTTGGTTTAGAAACAGTTGCAAATTCATCATCTTCTTCATCAACGGAACCAGCATCACCTGTATCATCTAAATATCAAAAATTAAAGTTTAAAGATGTCGAACATGGAATTAATAAACCTGCAGCAACAGCATGTGTTCGATCAGGATGAAGAACTTCTTGATAATGTTGTTTACAGTATAATAATCCTTCATGGATATTATATTGTGTTGCACTAAAAAAATAGACATAAAGGTTTAAGGATATTTAAATAAACCTTAATTTTTTATTGCAAGTTTTGCAGCGGAAGCAGTCATTATGATACAATTTTTTGTTTGCAAATAAACGTTCAACGGGATAAACAGTTTTTCCACAAAGTGCACAATCTTTTGGAATATCATCTTCACTTTTTGGCTTAAAAGTGGAAAACATTGTAAAAGATAAGAATAAAAAAGAAATAATTACCCCAATAAATGCGGCCATAATTCGACGTTTATCAGATTCTGAGCAATCAAAATCAACACCTTTTCCATCTCTGACATCTTCAAGTGAAAGTTCACCTTTTTGAATTTTTTCAAATGTTTCTTTCATATGTGACATATTTTCTTTGCCAACACCTTCAAGTGCGATTGTCTTCAATCTGTCATCAAGAGATTCACCCTCTCCTTCATTTTGATGGAATTTTTCAAATTTCGATTTAAATGCAGAAAGAGTTTGCTAAAATTTAATTCAGTTTTCAATTGTTTATCCTGAAAAGGCTACAGTAATACCTTATCCAAGCCAGAAGGCTTTTCTTTATCTTCTGCTTTTGCTGGTTCATCTTCGTCGGTATGCTTATGAATTTTTCCAGTTTCAAAGTCTTTTTTCATTTGTTCCATTTCTGCAGCTTTTGCTTTTCTAAGTTCTTCAATTTCTTCTAATCTTTTTTCATCTTTAACGGTTTCATGCTTTTCAGTCTTTTCTGTAATAGCGGCTTTCTAAAATTAGTTAGGTTCAAATAAAAACATTTTTTAAAAAATGATGACATTGTTGAAAAATCGAAGAAAACGAGCAAATAAAAGTCAGCTGTTTGGTTAGCAATGTTAAAAACGATTTCTTTAAAGTATTAACTTACCAAATCCTTAATACCTCCAGTTCGACCTTCAATATTAATTTTTGGTGGTGGCTTTTTGAGTTGCTCTTCATCTTCAGAATCTGAGCTAACTGCATATGGATCTTCTGTATCAGACATAATTTCTGATTAATTTGATTTAAAGCTAGATAAGAATTTAATTAAAAAAAACAATCTCAAGATTTTTTCAAAAAATTAAGTATAATTATGAAAAAGAATAAGTATATTCAATCCGGAAGCTCGTGCACGCAGAAGTAGCCAGACAACCGATCCAATCGGAAGACAAAAAAAGAATAACGCCCACGAAAAAAAACAACAGAAAAGAAACAAAACAAAACTGGTATTCAAGCTTTAAGGTAGTAGCAATAGAAGCAGTAGTAGTTCGTCCCAAGGAGCTTACTGCTATCCCTCATCACTGCTTGATCCACCCTTTTTTCATCTTTTTTTTGTGCAATAGCTTTGAGGGAGAGAGATGTTTGTCGATCTCGCTTTCACTTTTACTTTTGTCTTGAAACTTGTCGTTCAACTGCACTTAAAATAAAGCATAGAATCAAAAAAGAAAGAAGTCAAGGAACGTCGTTTGTCCTAATATCATCATCTTTTAACGTTACTAATTATGCTTTATTTTTTCCTTCATCTTTTTACTCACCTCCTGGCGATGACTTAAAAAAATAAAGCGTGGGGGTTGACAAAAAAAGATATAAGCGAAAAAATCTATGAATGACTCAGGGGGAAAAGTTAGCTGATCTTGATCGGGTGAAAAGGAAAAAAAAGAGAAAAGGAAAATAGAGAGAGAAAAGCTGTTTTCACACATCTCGGGATGTGAGAGACAATGTCGACTATATTTTTAACGATTGGCAATTGGGAGATTTATATGCCTGTGGCAGCTTTACACCGACGAACACTTTTCTTTGCATTTTACAGCTGCTTATTTTAAATCAAATCATTATCGGCATTTTTATAAGTTGCTTGTGGTCAGAGCTTAATGACCATTAACCACATTTTTTTACCTCATTTTTGAGTAAAATTTTGTTGTTGTGAAATTGGATAAAATTTTTACTAATCGTTTTTATTTGGCGAAAGAAAAATATACATAAGTAAGAGTTGATTTTAAACCCGTTTTTATATGCTACTAGAAAGTATGAAAAGCAAAAAGGCTATGTTTTTAAACATAATGTTTTGTATCAGTTATGGTTGCCAATGGAGCTCGATTTTGTTCTGGTCCTCTTGAATGCCGATGTTCTCGATCTCGTGATTGTGACCGCCGCCTTAAAACATGCCCTTCTGCAGATGATTCTCGAACAAGTGATGATCGTTTCTTTTGATCTTTATACGATAAAGCTTGAGAATTTTGCCATTCAATAAATCGATTCCATAACGATTCGGTTATCCTTGAACAAATAATGTTTCCTGCATGAACTGAAACCATTTTAAGCAAAAAGACTCCATCAGGACGTAAAAATTGTTCTACAAATGGTGCCAATTCTGAGGATGGCTCAATTGATAATTCAAGATATTTTTCAACAAATGCTTGTCTGCATGATGGAACTGACAAAGTAAAAAGCCATATAGTTAAATTCACAATTGAAAGAATAATAAGAAAAACCATCCAAAGCCATAAAAATATAAATATTTTTTCCATAAACATATTTATTACAAGAACGCATTGTACTGTATGTCTATAAAGAATAATTTAAGTAAAAGAAACATATCCGTGAAAAAATACCTATGAATATTACCAAGTACTCGAATTTCAAAATCACAAAGTGTAACTCTAGGAAATTTTCCTGAATCAGGCCATTCTCTGTCCTGAAATCAAATTTTACAGTATTTATAAACATTCCTTTTGCATCGGGATCACCTGCAATAAATCATATAAAACGTGCCCACCAAAAAGTGGGTAATCAGCTGTCTCAAGAAAGACATTTAAAAAATAAAATTGCAAAATAACATTTGAAAGATGTAGCAATTTTACAAACATATAAATTACGGTAACATAAGAGCCATAAACTTTTCCAATTCGAAGCAAAGAAAACAAGAAAACACTTTTTCGTTTTTGTCCAAATTCTCTTTGGTACTGTAATACATCATCAATATGCCGAGAAAGAATATCTACAGTAGTATCCCGAACATTTGGATCAATATTTTGTTCTTGACATGCTGTTTGAAGAACCAAACTAACATTCAGGCCTATAAAATTTATTGCTTCTTTTCAAAAATGACAGATATTAATTAAATTATGGCATTAAAACCTGATTGATTTGAAAGCATCCTCCAAACAGATGCAGGAAGGTGAAACATTAAAGCAGAAATAGCTAAACCAAATGGAATCCATTGATAATATCCTATTTGTTTTCGTTCACGATCATCGAGTCGATGTGGAATATGATCTTGAAATGGAATCCAATACGTCCTATCAACATAGCAATAACTTTCTGTATATTGTTCCATTGCGCGTGTAAATTGTGCTGGGACAAAACATTCTATTGGATGGCCTACTAGAAAACAATAATACATAATTACATCAAAGAATTTTAAAATTTAAAAACCAAAATTTGATGTGAATAATCATAAATATAAATCGTAAAAAGAAGAAAGACAAAATACCTACCGTATTGCTTTGCTGAAACTAACAAAGCAAACATGAGCAACAAAATTGAAGTATACAAATAGTGTAATCTATCAATAAAATCATCATCTGCACGAGGTTCAAGCAAACGTAAGGCTGATGTAAGAAAATGTAGACCAACTCTTGAACCGGCTACCATAATATTTTAAATTTTTAATGTTTATTAATAATGAATCTTTCAAAAATAAAACTAAGGAGACGTTTTTCAACTGTTTTATAAATTATTTATTATATAATAACACAAATATGTAATACGGCAGTTAGAAAAAAAAGAAGTGAAATTAGTATACGATGGACAAGACAGAAGGAGTTGTTGTCCCCTCTTGGTCGTATATAGTTTTGCCGTGCTTTCAAGCATTTCTTGCTGTTGCCATCCTTGACGCTGCTTCTTAAGCAACTGTTATCGGCGATTTTCGATAATAAGTGAAGCTGGGAAAATGTGAAAAAAAGGAAGATGAGCCGTTTTTGCTTTTGCTTTCCTTGCTTGCTTGATTTTGCCCGCTGGCAATACGACGTTCCAAAGCAACAATTGTTGCCTCTAAATAAAAATGTTGTTGCGTGTGCTTCAAAAAAGGAATTGTTTTTTCTTTCTTTTTTTTGAAAAAAGGGAAGAATTCGAAAAAAATTACTTTAATCACACAATTTGATATATCGTTTTTTTTATGTTTTTTACACTAATCATCATGCATTCTAAACGATTAATTGATGTATAAAAAGGAAACTTTTAACATAAAGGGAACTAGAATCAAAAAAAAGCAAGCCCGCCCTTTAAAAGAACGAAAACCGAGTCAACAATTTATTTTTTTCTTCAACACCACAATTTTTTGCTATTGTGGCGTTTTGCTTTGTTGTTTGTTATTTTTTTGCTGTTATTAAAATAGTAAAAGTAATATCAGGTGATTAAATGGTATGGAATCAAATAATCTTCTACCTTCATCCAAAAATCAAATAGAAGAAAAACCGAAAGTTGATACTACACAAAATGTATCAAATATCGATGTTATTCATGGTACAACTCAACCACCAGAACAAGTTGAAGCTGCAATTAAAGCATTAGAAGATGGAGTACATGTTCGAAGAATTAAACGTACAAAAATTCATCGACCAATGCCAATATTGCTTCATGATAGAAAATGGCTAAAATATCCAACATGGCCAACAGCATGCATAAAAATGTGTAAACCAACTAAAGAGCTTAAAGAAGGTTTGTGTACTTTTCTTTAAAATTTATTTTATAACTTTTTCGTTAGAACTGAGTCATTTTTTATTGTTTTGCATTTAAAAAATCAATGCAGTAACTTTTTTCTTTAACTCCCGCTGTTTGTTGAACATTTTATAAATGAAGCAAACTTTGATTCTTTTATTGCCTTTTCACATTTTTAATTTATTTACTTTTTTTGGAGACAAAATGAGTTAAGAAAATTAAAACAACTACTTGTGAGAAAATTAATTCGGAAATAAAATTGTAAAAAAAAGTTAACCTTGAAATTAATAGCAATTAATCAGTTGAAAATAATTTATAACACCTCTTTTTTAGTTGATATTGATGAACTGATTGAAGTACGACAGGGATACGGTACAGATGGACTTCATCGAGCATCAAAGAAATTTAAATTTCAAGTTGCTGCACCTGTAAGATTTGCCTACGAATGTATGGATTTAATTTAACCTAATTGTTTTAGGAATCACGATGCTTTTCTATCGTATATCGACATCCAAGATATGTGTGTAAATCAGTTGATTTTGTTGCAGAAAGTGAAGAACAAAAGGAATATTGTGTTAAACTTTTACATCAACTTATTAGCACACGAAAGCATACAATGAGTTTTGATGAAAAGCAATGGCTAATGCGAAATTTTCGTAAAGCTGATTTGGATAGAAATGGTTAGGGATAATATGCTTCTAAAAAGTGCTACGGTTTTTAAAAATTATTTTTAAGGACAAATTGCATTTGGTGAATTATGGAAACTTTTAAAGAAATTGAATTTACAAATGTCTGTGGACTACGTAAAAAAACTTTATGATGTAAGATTGTTGAAACTTGCTTTGAAAATTATTATAAAAGATATATTTGCAGCTGGCATTACGAGAAAGCGAAGCACAAACTGGAAAATCAAGACATGCATTAAATGCAGAAGAATTTATGAAATTATTTCAAATATTAAGTGATCTACCAGAATACCGTAATGCTTTGATAATTGCAAATGGAAATAGTGAAGAACATTTAAATGCACAACAGCTTTTAAAATTCCTTACTGAAGAACAAAAGTTTGATGGTATTGATGTTAAAAAAGCAGAATCAATCATAGCATTTTGTGAACCAGCAAGCGATTCTGCGAAAGGAACATTAACAATTAATGGTATAGTAGTTTTTTGATTGCATTTGTTACTGAATTATATATTATAGGTTTTCGTCGTTTGCTTCAATCTCGATGGGGAAATATTTTAAAGCAAAATCATGAAAATATATTTATGGATATGACAAAACCTTTATATGATTATTATATCAATTCCAGTCATAACACATACCTTACTGGTAGATCACTTAATATTTGAAATAATTTCATAAATTCTTCTGCATTTAGGACTTCAAGTACGAGGCGAAGCAACAGTTGAAGGATATATCAGTGCATTAAGAAAAGGTGCAAGACTTTTGGAATGTAAGTATACTGTAACTATTTGATATATTGTTTAAAATAAATTTTTAGTGGATGTTTTTGATGGAGAATCAGAGCCAGTTATTACTCATAAAGTAACGTTTTGTTATTATTGGATACTGTAGTTTTTATACTTTACTTTTTAGCGAACATTTATCTCTGCAATTACTCTTCGAAATGCTCTTCGATGTATTTCTAAATATGCCTTTCAAACAAGCCCTTTCCCCGTTATTTTAACAATTGAGAATCATGTTGGTTTTGTTCAACAAAAAATTATGGCAGAAATTTTTGAAGAAGTGAGACATATGCATTACTTGAATTAAGTTTATATTATCCGTTTCAGATTCTTGGTGATCAACTTTATCATCCACCTGATAATGCAGCAACAACACCACTTGCAAGTCCTGCTGAATTAAAACATAAAATTCTACTTCGTGGAAAAAATAGTGGAATTAATGATACACCAGTTGATGAAGATATGGAAAGTCCATCTGGTCCAAGTGATGCACAAAGTCCAACATCGAATCGATCACCCATTGATCCAGCATTTGGACGCCTCATTGCTTTACCATCTGTAAAAGTTGGTGCAAATATTTATCAAGATATTCAAGATCATCCTATGAATGGTTCTGCTTCATTATCGGAAAGTAAAGTAAACACCTATTTGCAAGCCAATGTTCCAATAGCTGCTTATACTTCATCTCGATTAATAAAAAGTTATCCACGTGGTATTCGACAAGATTCAAGTAATATGAATCCTATTCCCTCATGGATATGTGGAATTCAATGTGTTGCAATGAACACCCAAACACCGGGTGAAGATATGGACATTAATAATGGAATGTTTGCAATTAATGGTCAATGTGGTTATGTATTAAAGCCTAAAGTATTAAGAGATGGTCTTGGTAAGTTTAAAAAAATTTATTAAAGCTTTAATATTATTATTCGCATCATTTCTTAGATCCTCGACAATGTTCTGATGTGAAAGTAAATCTTCATATTGCTGTAATATGTGGACAATATCTACCAAAAGCAAATCCTCAAGGAAATGATATAATTGATCCATATGTTACTTTAGAATTATTTGGAATTCCATCTGATTTGAGCAAATCTCGTACACGTGCTATTAAAAATAATGGTTTCAATCCGGTATGGAATGAAAATTTCACTTTTCCTTTACGGTGTCCTGAAGTTGCTATTCTTCGTTTTTGCGTTAAAGATTTTGATTCAACTTCTTCAAATGATTTTATTGGTGAATATACTGTACCAGTTCCAAGTATTCGACCTGGTTACTCACATATTCGTTTAAATACTGGTTTTGATCACAGTCCCGATGATGCAGCTTCTTTGTTTGTGCGTGTTTCAGTTGATGAAACAAGTTAATTATAAAAAATTATGTATTGTTAGCATTTAACACTTCAATGTAAAAAAGAGAATAAAAAAGGGATAATTTAATTTTTTATCATTAATTGCAGAAGGCTAACATCAGATCATCAAATAGAAACACAGGGTTAAAAGAGAAAAAAGATAAAAGTTCGCTATACTTTTATTTCCTAATAATATTATATAAGGATAAAACGAAGTATCAGGTTCACATTGAGTATTCCAAACCTACAATAATTAATAAATAAAAAGTGTGTTAAAAAATAAAGCTTTATATCCCTTACCTAATCCAAATTTGTTATTAGCAGTTTCAATTCCGCCAAGAAGAGAGAATGATGAAGTGAAAGTAAGTTTAACACCATTGGTAAGATCATGGGTAGCAGCAACAGCAACATTAGATTTGTTATCAACTTTTGCACGAAGAATAAGATCTTTGCTAACATTGTATTTGGTAGCAAGGCCAAAGCGAGTGCCTGGATCACCAACAACCCATCCAACTTGTGCTCCAACTTCAAAGTTACGATGAACCTTATGGAAAAGACTTGCACCAAATTCACGTCCATCATTGGTATAAGAATGAAGAGCATATTCAGGAGTAACACGACCAAATGCAACACTGCTACCTTTAAGTTCATTGCTAGCAACATCAAACTTAGTTTGAACACCAAGAAGCCAATCTTGACGAATAGCAACACCAGAAAGTTGAAGAAGAGGACCACCTTGCAATGTCATATTTGCATTAACCTAAAATATAAGCAATGATAATAATCCTTTTAATAAGACAAGTTTTACTTTAAAAAGATCATTTGCCCATTCAGTCTTAATAACGCCATCACGTTTAGCATTATGAGGAGTATAGCTGGAGTCAACGGTAACTTTAAGACCACGAGCAAACTGATCATTAATTTCAAGAACAGTTCCAAGAACATTTTCAGTATTCCATTTTTCAGTAAGAACAAGACCATATTCAGGGACTTTGTATTGAACTTCCAAATTACCACCAAGTTTTTGAGAAGTAAGATTATGAGCAGCTCCAGTTTTAAATTGAAGTTCACCCTTTTGCCCAGAGACAGTGGTTGAATCAAATTTCAAAAAACCATGATCTGTAAAAGAGGGACAATCATGTATGTTAGTTATTCAATGAACTAAGAATGTCGAACCAGATTTTTTCTTTATTGGCTTTCGCCAATATGCAACTTTATACTTCTTTTGAGAAGGTCGCATATTTTTAATATCTTCAACAAAGCTATACAAAGGGATTAATAACAAAGTAAAACTTACTATATCCTTTATTAAAAAGGTCACGAGCTTGTTTGCCAAGATCTGCAAATGATGGAGGAGCCATTGCTGAGAAATGTAGCGATTACTCTAAAAAATTAACAAGGGGATTACTAGTTACACAATAATTAATTACATTCACAATTTAATAAAATTCACGTAAAACAAGAGTTAAAACCAAAAGTCGAGGAGGGAACGAAAAAAATTGAAACATGCAAAGGAAAGAAAAAAAAGAGAGAGAAAAAAGAGTGCAATGTCAACGTCCTTTGCTGAATGGAATGAGCGACACCACAAAAAGTAACGTAAGCAAAATTCGAGAAGCGCGCCAATTTAAAAAAGTTGGCAAAGAGAATAAAATTTTTTTTATGCTGCGGTTTTTTTTCTTTCTCGTTTTCAAACAGGTGTTAAAAAAATTTTTACAAATGAAAGCACAAGCTTAAAATAACAAAATGTTTAATTACATTCACAAAAAAGCTTATTTCGAATAATTTTATTTATAAAGTAAAATAATTATTTCGTTTAGATATTTTTTAAGGTTGTTTTATAAATGTTTTTTAAAACAATGTTTATAAGAACATATTACTTAGAAAACCAAATTTATTAATCAAAATGTATTTTAAGACCACGGTGGTTAAGACAGCAGCTAAAAATTGTAGAAAAATGTTTCTTAAAAAACTGATTCCCGTACTAAAAAATGGGATTACCGTGTATCCATGGAAAAATGATTTAAAGGCCTATGAATAAGACGTAAAAAAAACTGTGTAACAAAAACCCAGAAAATCTATATTTAGAATCCTATTTAATTTTTACACGATGAGTCGAAGCGTCCCGCGAACATTTTTTTGATCGTCTGCTATTTTCCCTTTTTTCAATGCAAAATTCAACCCAGAATCCTGAGAGAACAAAGCTATTTAAACAAATTCTGTAAACACAGAAAAAAAGCTGATGATCGAATTAGTATAATTTTGCAGGGATATCAAAAAATATGGATTCTGAATCCGACGGATTCATAATCCATATACATTCAACGCGTCTCGGCGAGCTGATTACAATGATAAATTTATGCTTAAAAAAGATAAGCAAAATAAAAAATGGTTACATTTCGCTAGTTTTTTAATGAATGTTATTAATTTTAGGGGTGATGGAAGTTACTGTATATTGAAGAGGGAAACGTAATAAAAATACTTTTTAGTAAATATTTTTAGTTTATTTTTTTCTTTAACGCTAAATTATTCATGCTTGAGATACCGTATACTATTTTAATTCATCATTTCTACCACCTAATTGTTATAGCAGTGATCACTGCAGTGAGCCTTCAATATATAAAATTCGACTTTCTACAAACATAGATGTTGTCTAATTTATCAAAACACGCAGAATTCACTTTAATGTTTAATTTTTATTTCCCTGATTTATAAAAGTAACAAAATAAAAAAATCAACGAGTTTATAACACAGTAACCCTTTTAAGTATTAATATCATCCGTTTAGTAAACCTGGTTGAAGAGTAAAAAACACCTTTTTTTCATATTTTCTTAATATCTTAAGCATATTTTCGGCAGTCATCCAAGCAGTTTTCTTTGTAACAAAAGGACTAAAAATGCAGTGTAGTTCAAAGCTTTCGGTAACCTAAAATAGCAGAATAGAAAAGTAAAACAATCTTAAAATATTTACCCAAGAAAATAAGGAAAATGTTTCCAGTTGATAGAAAAACATTTTCACCCGATTGTTCACTCTTCTGGCCATATCAGAAAACTTGAAATATCCTCGAAATATGTATTCCAATTCTTCTACCGTAATATAAGGCTTTTCTGGAGATGAACAACAAATTTGTGATAATTGTACATTTTTATACATAAAATGCCATAATTCATTGCAAGCCATCTAAAATTTTTGAAAAACTGGACTTTGGTTACCGTAATCTTATATTGCAAACCTGTTTTATAAAGAAAGGATCAGGCTGTGTAAGAGAGTTTTTTAATTGAGCATAGCGCTTGTATAGAAGCATTTTATCTTCAATATCTTTTCGAATTTTCGATAAATCATAAAATGCTTGAGGTGAACTCGAGAGTAAAAGGAGACAAGGACCCGCACCTTCCCATAGATACGATATGTAAGCATGAAGATAACCACTAAAAAGAATAAAGTTGTGGTGAAGCAAGATAAAAAAAACTGAATTACTTTTGATTAAAATTTGGTAAACAAATAGGCACAAATCTTTCACCATCTCTCAATGAGCTATGTGTTTCTATAAGATTAACTACAATATTGAAATCAGATGCTGTTAAATTACACTTTTTCATTCGAACAATAGCAATAAGTTGTCGATGTGCAACCAGTATCGCAAATGCAACATTCTGAAATATTTTGTTTGTTATAAAAACAAAGAGTAAGAGACGTACATTAAGATTAGCTTCGTTGATAGATGATGCCATTAAGTTGACAATAAATTCTCGATCACTGCAATTTAGAGGTAAAATGCGAAACCCAGATGAAAATACAACAGGATCTTCATTAAAACCTTTCACACAAGCATTTACACGTTTATCCACTCCATCAAGCCATCGACGAAGATCAAAATGATCACCTTTCTTTTCATATACATCTTTGAGAGATTTTCTGGAAAGCATTGATAAAATTTGATTAAATACAATATCCAGCTGTAATCCAAGATTGAAAGGATGTCGTGAAACAATGCATAGAATTAATGGAACTCGAAATGATATCTCTATATGAAGTCCAGAGGTTTGAATACTTTTTAATCCATTTTCCCATGTTTCATATCGTTTAACAAGAACTTGAATTAAAGCAAAAAAGGAGGACATTTCATCTTCACGACCACAGCTGGAATATTATCTATTATATATTAAGCATTGTTCAAAAAATCAAAAAAATATTTAACCTCGAAAAAATTGGTTTTCCATATTCAGATAATATCCAAATTTGATATGGTAATGCAGCTAAAAGTTCACGTTGATCTTCTTCACTGTCTTCATCTGGTATTACAGTAGACATTACAGTTTTATTTGAAATATGCAATTTTTTCTGCATTCATTTGTTTATATTTTTTTGAAATTTAAGCCTTCGAGTTTTTTCTATTTGCAAAAGTTTAAAAAAAGTTGCAAAAATTTAAATTTCAAAAAAATCTCGAAGTGAAATCCGTTGGCAACTTTTTACATTGTCAACTACGGGAAAAAAGACAAAAAAAACGAAAGCATCAAAAAAAGCGTTGGTTCTTTTTTCCCCTTTTATTTTTCTTTGCTGTGTTTGTCCGGTTTGAATTGTGCGGCCTATTCCGTTCAAAGTCACATGCCTGAGGTGCACAGAGTTCGACCGGCTGACTTGAGCATTCATTCCTTTCTTTTTGCTCGACCTTGTTGTTTTTAAGTATATACGGCATAAAGGGTTATTGGTTCTCTCAGCTGTTTGTATTGTTATTATTGCAAGTGTAAAAGCGTTTTATCTTTTAATTAACAGTTTATAAATAGTAACTTTTGAAAAAAAACATCAAATAATTTTAACATTTTTTGAATTAGATTTTGTAATTTATACCGGTGTAAAACTCATTCAATATGTCATCCCCAAATGCGGGAAAGCGACGTATGGATTCTGATGTTATTAAATTGTAAGTCTTATTATGTGTGTTAAAGACTTTAGACGTTTCGAGTTTTTAGAATTGAAAGTAAACACGAAGTCACAATTACCGGTGGCCTTAATGAATTTTCTGTAAAATTTTACGGTCCAAAAGGAAGTAAGAATTAAAGAAAAGTTGTTTTATATAAAGTATTCTAAAAATTTTCTAGCTGCATATGAAGGCGGTATATGGAAAGTTCGAGTTGATCTCCCCGATAAATATCCTTTTAAATCTCCCTCTATTGGCTTTATGAATAGAATATTTCATCCAAATATTGATGAAGCTTCTGGAACAGTTTGTTTAGATGTCATTAATCAAGCATGGACAGCTTTATACGGTAACTAACACAATTTTAATCAAAATGTCATCAACAAAATTTAAGATTTGACAAATATTTTCGAATCTTTTCTTCCTCAACTTTTAACATATCCTAATCCTACTGATCCTCTTAATGGTGAAGCTGCTGCATTATTCCTTCACAAACCAGAAGAGTTTAAAATTAAATGTACAGGTAATAAAAACAGAGATGCGTCAGAAATTTATAAACTAATATATTTCCTGGTTATTTCAGATTATGTAAAAAAGTTTGCTAGTGAAGCTGCAGTTGCACAACTTGGATCTACCAAGACTCCTAATGAAGAAGATGAAAATGATAATGAATCATCTGATTCAACAATTTCAGATTTTTCAGAAGATGAAACACAAGGAATGGAATTGTAATTTAAATGTTTACTTCTCTAAAAATCCACAAAAGTCACTCAAATCATTTTTAATCTTTGGTCAAAGGGTTTAACATGTTTCTTTAAATATTGTAAATTTTCAGATAGCAGATTATACATACTTTTAAAGAATTAGCTTTTAAATTAATTATACGCTTTTATTATCCTTTTGTACATACATAAATGCTTGAAATATAAACATTTTACATGAATAAAGACAAACAACTTGTATCAATTATCATGCTTTTTATCATTGACAATAGCAGCTTTCTTCAACCGTTTAAAAAGTCCTGTCGATGCAAATTCATCTTTTTTCTTTTTTTGATTCGCAGATTTAGAGCTTTCTGATTGTGGTTTTTTTATTGAAAGAGATTTTTTCAATTCTAAATATTCGTTACCGTAATCATGCTTCCATTTTTTGAGTTCTGCTTTTCGTAACAAAAGTTTTTGTGCATATCGTTCTTTATATTGTTGTTTTTCTTCATCAGAAAGTTTTTGATATACTTTGCTAGCATTTGTTGAAGCTTCAATTCTCTTCTTATTTTCTTTTGCAGCAATATCGCTGAGAAACATAGACCAAACATTTGGTGGACGAAGAGGATAATTTGTTTCTTGACGAAATTTTTTCAAACCAAGTCTGCGATGCTTTTTTTGACGTTCTAATTGCTTTTCTTTATATTCCAGAACCATTCGATCTTTAGCTATTGACGAAAAATTATTGAATGCTTCGAGAGTTTGTGTTCTCATTTTTTTAGATTCTTCCCTGTATTTCTAAAACCTAGTGTTAGTTAAACCTTTGATTCAAAACGGTACCTCTTTTTCATCATCGGATAAATTTTTCCAATTTACAGCAAGTAATTTAAGTCGTTCTTTAGGAAGAATATTTGGAATATTTTTGATATTTTCTTTTACATATAAATTGAAGGCATTAGGTGTCTTTTGATCATTTGGAAGTCGCACCTTTTTTGATGTAACAATAATTGAAGAAAACAATCGTGGAGATCTAAAAGAATACTGTAACTTAAAGCAGGACTGGAAATTGGGAAAAGTAAGAGGTGATAATTGCTTAAAAGAAATCTTTTTTTACCTCGTATAAATTCAATTTTTCACGCTGAATTATCGCCAAAGGGATAAAAATTCTTGCAATCGGCCTTTACTTAAAACATTATAAAAGAAAAAAAACTTACACAGCATTAGAAAAAGAGGGTAAACAAGTTTGAAGTTTATAAACATTAAGCAAAATACTACAATAATTAACCATTGAAGAACAGTGATATTTTTTTGATAAATAATGAAGTTCCAAATATAATAAAACATTAGAAATTTATTTGATGGATGGATGTTTGAATAAAAATATATGTTTCCATTGTACATATTCTTTGCAGGACTTTTTCTACGTTTTGACGTAAATTTTTCTCAGAAGGTTCAAACGAAGTTAAAATTACTCATGAATAACATTCAAAAAGTTTTTTAAATTTTTGATGTTGTTTTTCTATTACTGTATTTCTGTTTTATGCAATTATACAAAACTATTAAAAACAAAACAGATTAAAATTTTTATATTATTGGTCATTATAAAATTCTGTTTCACAAATGATATCTTTTTTCTCACAGTTTTGATTCTGTAGCAAATTATTATTCAACCTAGTTTACATATTTATTTGCAATGGTTTCTAGCTACTTTTTTACTGCTTCATTGCTTCACCTTGTGTTTTTTCCCTTTTTTTTTCAATTAAGGCCTTTTCATCTCAAAAAAAAGAGTCCAAATTGGCATGCGCTTCAATTGCCTTTTTTCTTTCTTCATGTTTAATGTTGAGTGTGCCACTATACAATCGATAGACTTATCTTTAAACGTGAACGTATGAAGGTCACATTTTGTTCTCTAAAATTTAAATAAAAGATTAATATAGATTTTTTTACAGTGTTATCTCAATTATGGCAGATGTTAACATTTTTCTTTTCATCCCAAACCTTATTGGATATGCAAGAATAATTTTGGCTCTTATATCTTTTCTGTTAATGCCATCACGTCCTATGGGTGCCTCAATATGCTACTTTCTGAGCGCATTTTTGGATGCTTTTGATGGATATGCTGCAAGATTGTATAATCAAGGTTTCAATCGTCTTTCAATAATTGCTTTTGAATTATCATTTAATTTTCAGGAACACGATTTGGAGCAATGCTTGATCAATTAACTGATCGTTTAGCATTTGTTGCATTACTAATGACCCTTTGTACATTTTATCCTCGATGCATATTCCTTTTTCAACTTGTTGTTATCATCGATATTGCATCGCATTGGTTACATCTTCATGCTACCGATTTAACTGGTAAAGATACTCATAAAGAATCTAAAAATCCAATTCTTCATTACTATTACACTTCTCGGTATGATACCGTATACTTTTTTTTACTAAAAATTACACCCACTTTCAGGCCATTCTTATTCTTCATGTGTTTTGGTAATGAAGCCTTCTTTTCACTTTTATATATCAATGCATTCTGGTCTGGACCATCACTTCTTGGAATTCACTTCATTCCATTCCTTGCTTTCATCTTTTTTTGGGTTGCTTTTGTTAAGCAGTTAATAAGCATTGTTCACTTAGTTGTTGCAAGTCAAACTATTGCAGAGTTTGATGTAGCTCGTCACAGCAAAAAACAATAAGCTTTCAATTAACTTTTCCATTTTTTGATCTCTAACTTTAAATGTTGTGCAGCTAATTTTGTTTAACACTCGGTAAATAATTAATAAATTTTTTATAAACTTTTTTTTACATTAGAGATAATATTACAAAAAATGTTAACTTCACACATAATTAATACATAAAAAACGAGAAAAAAAGCTAACATTTAAAAAAATCCGTTTTTAATAATAAAAAAAATATTATCACCCATTGACTTAGTCATCCTTTTTATCAGTTGGTGCACCAATTTTAGCATGAAGTTCATCACTAACACGATTGTATTCTTTCTGCAAATTTTCAGCTTGTTCTTTCATTGCATCGCGATCAGTTTCAGCAGTCTTCAATTTCTTTTGAAGATCTTCCATTTGTGTTGTAAGTTCACCAACAATGGTATCGGGTCCTTCAGCTTCCATAAGACGTTTGGCAGTCTTTGTTGCATTTTCGGCTTGACGAAGTGAAGCTTCAGCAGATGCAGCAAGATGTGCGCTACGAAGGATTAAACGAACAATACGAGCGATAACAAGGAAGAGAAGAAGAGTAAATCCACTGATGTAAAGATTTCGTTGAGCACGGAAAAGACGCATATGAACAGTGGCATCAGTTTCAGCAACACGACGAATTTCCATACTGGTATCAATATCAGAGTATTTACGAACTTCTCGGATGGCATCTAAAAAAATAAGCAAGTTATCAAACGTAGAATACGAAAAAAGTACTTACCAATGAAAAGAAGGAGGAGAACAACAATTGTAGAATACTGCGCAACATTTGTAAAATGATTGAGTGACTGTACCAGACGACTGTTAAAAATACGACGCCATCTAAAAATAATAAGAAAATTAGAATCCTTTAGCATAAACAACGATTAAACTTACACTCCCGGACGAATCCATGGCAATAACAAAAGAAGAGTTATAATAATTTCTCCATAAAGGATAAATGCGACGACGGTCCATTGAAGAGTCATTTTTCCTGTCTTAAAAGGGTCCATATCGTTAAAAAAAATTTGTACTGAATGAAAAGAAATTAAAATCAAACACCAAAACTAATTTTTCTACACGCTTCCATAAAAGAAAAAAACAACAACGCGGATGATGAAATAAAGTATGCGATAAACAACCCATAGAGAGTAACAAACAACCAACAACACATCAATAAAGGGGCTGCAATTTTTTGTTTTTTTTTCTGGTGGGCATGACCAATAAACAACGACTGAGTGCAACGTATGACAACCAAACAACTTTCTATTCTACCTTTTTGCATTTTCTTAAAAAGCTTGAGAAGCATCAAAAAATGTAATATTGATTGCAAAAACAATGATAAACAATTTTTTTTGTTGCGAAAAGAGAAAGCAAAAAGAGTTGAAAATAACAAAATTGAAAAAAAAAAAACAACAACCACTTGTTTGCAACGCGGCAACCTTGCTCTCAGTATCATGTTTTCCCCTTAAAACCCTCTTTTTGCCAAGACAATCTATCACCCTTTTTTCGAAAAAGTTACAGGTAAAACTCTGTTTTTAAAAAAAAGAAAGAGCTTTTACACGCCAACCATTCACAAAGCTCATGGCACAAATACACTAATTTTTTAAATAAAAAAAGCTTTAGCTCCCTCCTTTTTATCTGCACAAACCGCAAACAAGGCTTCAAAAACCTTTTCATTTGTTAGAAAAACAACAAATGCACTGCAACGCACTCACTAAATACAACTTGTGTTGAAAAAAAATAAAATAATTGTGTGTCATATAACACCACCATACGATAACCGTTCAAAAAACAAATCACATTTTTTTATACTTAAACCTTAAAATACATAACAAGTAAATATACTATTAATCTATCTAATAATAAAATTAATAAACAAAACGTTTATCAAAAAAGTTTATATGAGAAATTTTCCATATATCAAGAGGATTGAGATGACGGCAAACTCTATAAAACGTCATCATTAAAAGTCTTACATCTTACAATTTCAATATTGCTTACGTCACATTACAGAAGAGCGTGTCATCATTTGCATTATTTAAAGCTTTATTAAGGCTAACTTCTTGAGTTGAATTTGGATCAATTACAGCAATAACTTTACCATAAAAAGATAAAGCTTCTGGATCAACTGAAAATACGAATAATACATACAATTACAGTAACCTGTTAAAGAAAAACATACGATTGAATGCTTCTTTAGGTGCCGTAACAAGGGAATGAATAAAAGCATGTATAATATTATCTTGAGTAAATGATAATTGTTTTTGAAGAATATCTTGAGGAATTATGGACATTTTTTCACGGAGTTCATTTGAAAATTGTTTTACTGTAAGTTCATTTATTGCTTCAATGTCATGTTCTCTAATTGCTTTTGCCATTTGTGCAATAGCCTGAAAATAAAGTTTATTATCGTAATCCGAAAAAAAAATGAAGCTTACCAGTTTTGCACCATTTATAAATTTTTTATCTGAATATTCTCTTTCATAATAATAATATGTCATTTTATTCATAGCATTTGAAACAGTTCTAGTTAATTCAAATGCTGGAGTTATATCTGTTGGAACTGGAAAGAGATAAAAAGGCTTTTTATCACTATGAAATTTTAATGTAGAAGCATTTTCCTGAAATGTAAGATAACTGAAACAACATAAAAAAAATATTACACTTACTTGTGATACTGTTGACATTGTTCTAATAAATATATTATTTACATGCTTTAAAGGCAACCTAGATTTTATGGTAGACATTGTTATAAAAGATGATTGTGAGCGATGAAAAAAAAGTTGCTTTTTTAAATGAGTTAGAAAAGGAACACTCTGTCATTGTTGCATAATTCAAAAACACAAATATATTCCCTTTTTGAGTTCTTTTTTAACGATGATCTCGTTTTAAATGTATGTATCCATTTATTTTTTTAAATATGCTTAAAAAGAAACGTATTAAATTTATTGTTCAAGTGATTGCAGTTGTAATATTAAGTTATGGAGTTTTGTATTACTTCTTAAGTCCAAAACAACGAGTTATTGAGAAGCAAAGAGTTAAAGCTCGAAACTTTTCATTATATGAATGTCCAAGTAATGAAAATTTTAATAGAATTACTGATAGAAATTATGCTTATAATTTACAATGGCAAAATGAAACTAATTTACGGGTATTACTTATTATAAGGCAGGAATCAATTTATGCTAAAACGCTCGCAACCTTTGTACATTATTTAAAAATTCCTGTTCGAACTGAAGTATTTGATGGAGGAGAATTGCTATTAGAATTAAAAAGAGGCAGATTTTCAATAATAATTTTTGAAGATTACAATATTTATTTAACTCTTGATCCCAAAAATAAGCAAATTTTGTTGGATTACTGTAGAAAAAATAAAGTTGGAATTATTTCTTTTATTGGATTTGGAGGTGATAACTTAGCATTTGAAAAAGAAACTGGAGCAGAGATTGTATCTAATGAAATCATCAATAATTTACATTTCACAAATGATTCCCAAATTCCATTTGTTGCAAAAAAGAATCGCAAACTTTCATTATCTGAAAAGGATGGGAGTGGCTGGACAGTATTTTATCCTCAAACATCTTCTCATTTCGAACCTTATATAGCTTGTGAAGATTCTGGAGGACTTGATGCAGCTGTTGCAATTCACGATAATGGATCAGTTTCAAATGTAGAACACATAATTTTCGGTCAAAATTTACAACATTTTTTTATAAAAATTGCATTTTGGGATTCATTGTTGTACATGACAAGAGGATCATTTATTTGGTCATTGGATACTTATATTCAGATTGATATTGATGATGTATTTGTTGGTCAAGTTGGAACAAGATTAGTTATAGACGATGTATCAGCATTGATTGATTCACAAAATTTTTTACGAAATCATATTGAAGGATTTAATTATACCCTTGGATTTTCTGGTCATTTTTTTAGAAGAGGAGATAAAGCTGAGAATGAAGCCGATGAAGTTTTAGTTGGTTCGGTTCTTCAGTTTTTAAAGCCTTTTAATGCTTTACTAAATTTTTTAGCTCAAGCTCATAACTTTTTATGGTTTCCGCATATGTGGCATCATAATCATCCTCAGGAATATGAATTGACTTATCTGACAGCATTGATGACACAAAACAAACTTTTTGCTGAGGTTTTTTTCTTTTACAGTTTTTAAGATAATTTAATTTGTTTCATTTAAGAATGTGCACCTTCGAACCATATTATCATATGCCGTTTCACCACAACATTCAGGAGTTTTTCCAATTCATGAACCATTATATGAAGCATGGAAAACCATTTGGAAAATTCATTTTTCATCAACCGAAGAATATCCACATTTACGACCTGCTTGGGATAGGCGAGCATTTATTCATAATAATATTACAGTATTACCTCGACAAACTTGTGGCCTCTTTACTCATACTCATTTCTTTCATGCTTATCCAGAAGGAATTGAGAATTTAAAAAAGAATATTTTTGGTGGAGATTTGTTTTCAACAATTCTATTAAATCAAGTAAGTTCATTTCATACTGTAAAGAACTGGACGGAAATATAATGCTTACAGTTTCTCATATTTATGACACATCAACAAAATTACGGACATGACCGATTAGCACATTACACTTTTCATAATGAAGCCCTTTTCCTCGAATGTTGGACAAATCTTAAATTAAAATGGGTAGAACCAGAAAAATTATCCCAGCTATATTTTAATCGCTTTCCACAAGAACAAAATATTATACATTTAAATCGATGTGCAGATGATCGACATCGAAAAATGTTATCCATTAATGATACATGTGATAATATACGACTTCCAAATGTTATTATTGTTGGACCACAAAAAACTGGAACATCTGCATTACTATCTTTTCTAAAGTTACATCCAAATGTTACTTCAAATATAAATGTTGAAGGTTCATTCGAAGAGATGCAATTTTTTGGTGGTTCAAATTATGAGAAAGGATTTGATTGGTATCAAAGTAAATTTCAAGCAACAAATGATCATCAAATTATTGTTGAAAAAACTGCAAATTATTTTGATAATCCTGTAACACCGCATTTACTTTCAAGCATGTTAAATCCTGATGCAAAAAATCATGACACAAAGATAATTGTAATGATTACAGATCCAGTTGATAGAGCTTATTCATGGTATCAAGTACGTTACTCATTATTATTTTAATTACAGTATACCTACTGTAATAACTTTTTTTAGCATATGCGTTCCCATAATGATTCAATTGCTACAAAATATTCACCGGAAAAATTATTTTCTATGACACCGGATGATGCAGAATATGAAGCAACAAATCGTTTACGTCAAAGATGCTTAAAACCAGGGCTTTATGCTGAACATTTGGATCGATGGCTTGATTATTTCCCACCATCTCAAATAATTCTTATCGATGCAAAAGCATTTCGACTTGATCCGACGCAAATTATGGATCAGTTACTAGTAGATCTGAATCTTCCAACATCTGATTTTAGTTATACTTCAAATCTCAAATATGTACCAGAAAAAGGTTTTCATTGTACTTTAATTAAGGGTAAAACAAAGTGCCTTGGAGCCAGTAAAGGAAGAAAATATCTTCCTCTTTCGGATTCTTTACGACGACAATTAAATTCTTATTATGCGGGCCATAACAGAGCATTAATAAAGCTACTAATTCGTTACAAATTTAATGTTCCCGGGTGGTTATTAAATTTTTAAAGTCTCTCTCTTTTTCACTCTCTTTCGTTTCTTTTTTGTCGGTCTACTGTATGCATTTATATCTTGTTATTTATATTTGCAAATATGTGTTGTAAAAATTGTACGAACAAATAAATGTAATAAAATTTTAAATATTATATACAAATAATCATACTTTATATAATTATTTTTTTGAACTCTTTTCTTTTTTTAATGCATCTATACATCTTGTACAATACCATTGATCTTCTTGTGGTTCAGATAAAATTCCAACACAACTCCTACAAATAAATTTTTTAATTTCATCTATAATGTTTTTTCTCTCTTACCAATGATACCAGTAATGACATCTTTCACAATAGACCATATTGTCACCATCAACATATCGAAATCCACAATTCGGACACCATGAATATTTATCATCTTCTTCGTCGTTTGAAGGTTGAGCATTTTCAGGAATAGGTGCAGCCAGTTCTAATTTTGGAGGTGATTCATTTGATGCTACTGGAAGTGGTGGAGGTAGTTGTGATGGCAAAGACGGGGGTTGATGAGCGGTGGAAAGACTAAGATTTCCATTTTTATTTTTATTTTCTCCTTGTAGTTTATCTTTTTCTGGTCTCTTCTTTTTAGCAATTCTTTGTTCAGAGCTATAACGATCAGATCGAGAGGAACTTGATGATGATGGAGGAATTAAATTTGCTGTTTCCATGGATTCTTTTAAAGCTTTGGACATTTGCTGTCGTTCACTCATTATCTTTGGTGCATTTAAAGCACTGTCACTAATACTGCTTCTATAACTAAAAAGATATTTATTACCGTTATACTTTAAAAAATTCTTGGAGTTCCAGACCGCTTCTTACTTAATAAAATTTTTCAGTTTCGAAGCACGGAAACTTTAAAAAGGGTTTTGCGTTTCCTAACTTCTCTTACAAAAAGCGGGTTACTGTAAAGGCATCATACCATTGATGGTTGACGCATTTACATAAATGTAATTGCTAGTTGTTTTAGTGATTTTGAATTTTTTTCAAAGAACTTACGTTTCATCCCTATCTTTTTTAGATGTGTGATGTCGAGAAGATGATGATTTGCTACTTGTTGAAGTCCGTTTACCCGATGACGGTTTTGAACTTGAAGATATTTTGGGAGCAAAAGTTGAAGGAGGTAATTTTGGTGGATTGATGGGAGGATTTTGCTTTGCGACAGATTGAGTAATAGAAGGTTTAGATACAGTATCAACTTTGCTTTGTAAAGGTAACAACGATACTGTCGGGGCTAAAACTGGTGGAGGAGCTGGTGCTGGGGTAGTAGCAGCAGCCGGAGTTCTGTTGCCTAATGAGATCTTTAATTTTATTGGTTTATTTTCTGGAGGAGGTGGCGGTACAGGTTCTGAGATCTTTTGTTTCTTTTGTTCTGGTTCACCCGAAATACTATCATTTGACGATTGCTCCAGTTTACGTTTTCGTTCTTCTTTTTCACGTTTCTTTTTCTGTTTTTTAAGCCGTTTTCTTTCTTCACGTTCTTGAGGAGTTTCATTGCTTCTATCTTTTTCCTTCTTTTCCTTATCATGTTTCTTTTCTTTATCATGTCTCGGCATTTTACGCTCTTTTTCACCATCATTTGTACTGGATTCTTTAATATTCGGTGTGATTATCAATGCTGGTACATCTTTATGCTTCCTTTTTAAAGATTTATCCTTCTCTTTATCCCTTTCCTTTTCACGTTCTTTTTCTCTCTCTCTTTCTTTATCCTTCGGCTTTTTATGCGGACGACTTTCATTGGATCCAGATTTGTAAGAGCTTTGTTCCTTTGCAGATTCCTTGGAAGATGAGCTTGATCCGGAAAGATTTACAGTATTTGGAGGAATAAAAGCCGATGATTCAACAGGTGCTGAAGTACCAGATGTTTGTGATTGTGGCATACGAAATTTGAGTGATGATGGAGGTTTTAATTTTTGCAAAGGTAATATTTCAGGTTCTTTTAATGGACGCAAATCTTTTACTTTTTTTGCTTTCTTTTTCTGTTCTTTTTCTGATTTCTTTGAGCTAATTTGTGAAGGTTTATTTACAGGTTCTGGAGCACTTTGATTTACTGAAGCACTTGTAGCCATTTTCGATAAACCAAGAGGTGCTGGTGGTTGTAGCTTTGGAGGTTGGAGTGGCAAAAGAAGAGGTGGTGACTCTGAATACGCATTCAATTAAAAAAAAACTGAAAGAAAATTCTTAAGCTTACTTTCTTTTGTTTTTTCACGATGCTTTTCTTTATCCTTTTCTCTATCTTTATCTTTTTTCTTCTCTTTCTTCTTTTCCTTATGCTTATCTTTCTTAATTTTCTTTTCTTCTTGATTCTGCCGTTCTTCATCTTTTTTCTTATCTTTTTCACGCCTCTTTTCTTTATGATGTTTATGCTTCTTTTTGTGTTTCTCTTTTTCAACATTTTTAATTTCATTATTTTGGTTGAGATCATTTACTAAAGTTGGTTGTACGGTAACAGGAGGTTGGGATTCAGAAACGACTGGACTAGGAATTGGTTTAAGTGGTGGAGGCTCTTGTGAATAACTATAAAAATATCCATTATTAATTGTGTATTTAACGAAAATAGTTTTGTACCTGGGCTTTATTTCAGGAGGTGGTGAAGGGCTTGGACTAACATACAAATCTTCTGCTAACGTATCCATCATAGGACTTTCTATTCTTGAAAATTCTTCTTTTTGAATTTGTTGTTTTGGCTCTTCGGGAATAAATTCTTTTGAAAAGTCAACCATTTTTTGCTGTCGTTCCTTTAATTATGTGTTTGAAGCAAATTGCTAAAATTTTAAAACTTACATCCTCGAAATCAATCATCGGTTCTTCGGGTTGTTGATAATATTGTGGCTGTTGATATTGTAATTTTTCTTGTTCTAAAATTTTTTGTCTATGTGCTTCTTCTTCAAGTCGTATTTTTTCATTAACTGCAGCTAGTGCAGCAGCAGCTTCTTGAGCAGCTAATGAATTTCCAAGAAAATCTATTTCATGCTCATATTTCGATGAATAATGATCAAAATTAGGAAGACATTCCGATAGCGTAAGACTCAGCTTATCAAATTCATCAACATTTTTAGCAGCATGTGTAATAGGTTTGCTAAAAGCTTTTAATAATTAATTTTTATAATAATATTTTTTTTAAATTTACATGGAAGAACATATCCTCATTGCAGCTAATGTTAATTCATCAATATTTTCTTCCTCCTCATCCTCTTCTTCTTCAACAGGTTCTTCAGGTGGCTTTTTAACTTTTGGCTTAAATCTTATTGATGGAGCAAATTTTGGAATTTCCTTTTCTTCTCGCTCTTTCATTTCTGCATCTGAGATTGGACTTTCTGAACGCTCTTTAACTGCAACAGGATATTGTGGAAGCTAAAAAAACAGAATGTTTTTAAGCAATCTTTTAACAAATATCTTATTATTTATTACTCACTTCTGTCGATGTTTTAAGTGGTTCATTCCAAATCATATACTGATTAAGACTTTCTATATCAAGTCTATTCTTTTTAGTTGCTATTATAACATCTGAACTACATGCTGCAGATCTTCCAGCTAAATGGATTAATTATTTATGTTTATTACATTTGTAAACTAAAAATATATACCAAGTTCTGCTGAAAGTTTTGTATCTGTCGATACTTGTTGCATATAATGAAAGACAGCAGATGTTAAGCATTCTATTGCAGATGTATCACTATGAGTAAAACCATAATTTTTAGCTAAATCTAGCATGGAACGTTGAACTGTTGCATATGTAAAAGTGTCTGCAGGTATCATTAGCATAAAATTTTACTAAAATTTAATAATGTTGATTCGAGATTGCTTTGCGTTATAAAACAAATGTGAGGGGAAAGTTATATTAACTATTATTTAATAATAAAAAAAGTATATAAGTTTATACGGGCTTGGAAATAAAATTATAAAAAATAAGTAAAAAAGAAACCAGAAAAAAAGAAGAATTAAATTTGAAAGCCTCCCTGATGTTCAGGCTGGTATTGCTGCCAAATGGAAAAAAAGAGCGGGACTCCTTTTCTATTCTTCGTTATATATTTTTCTTTTGCCCGTTTTTGCGCTCTGGTGTCATTCTTATTTAAAACGCACAACAACAAGACTTATTCGTAGCTTTATCTGACATTTATAAATAGCAAAAGAAGCACTGATGCTTGCTTTAATAGTCGATTAAAATTTGTGCATTATTTTTCAGATAAAAATAATTTATTGATGAAGAAAAAAAATATGATAAACCTTTTTCTTTTGTGCCCCCCTCTTCCTTTCTCTGACCCGATTTACATTTTTCTTTATAAAAAATTTTTTTGCTCGCAAAATGTATACTTTTTGGATAAAAAGTAACAACAAAGTTATTTTTTGTGTTAATTTTAGGTAATGGATCAAGCTGATTTACGAAGAAAAGTTAAACGACGATTTGATTTAAGAAATATTACTTTAGGAGGGTATGTTTTGTAGTAGTAGTACTTTTTTATAATTTTATACTTTTATTTTTTAGTGATGCTTTAACTCATATTGCACAAAATGTAAAGAATAAAAACGACCATGAAATTGATGCTTACGTTAGCAAGCTTGTTGACATTTTTGAAAAAGAACAAAGTTTGTTTGTTATTGGTATTAAAATTTCATGACTTAAAATAAATTTTTTTTCAGTCGAAGATCAAATTATTACTCAAGAAATGCTACTCAAATGCTTACGTGTAACGTTTGGAAAGGATACAGAAAAGTAATAAATTTTTGTTACCCATTTTTTCTCTCTCATTACTATTATCATTTTTTTCAGAGATAAAAGGTTTAAATTGATTAATGCTAATGAATGGAAAAAGAAAGTCTATGACCCTTTAACAAAAATTTATAAAGAAGTTGAAAATTTTGATGAACAGGCTGAAAATGCTCGCTATGATCTCATACGTGATCATGTTACAAATCACTCTTTACTTCGCATTGAATTACTTTATTCTCGTTCAAATGAAGCTGTAAATGTTTTGGGTATGCTTCGTCGACACAAAGGAAATATATATGCAATTGAAGACCCAACTGGTTATGTTAAATTATCATTCAATGATGTTGTATTTGATGATGGATTATTTTTTGAGGGTGGAATTTATGAATTTTCTGGTATTTATAAAAATCATACTTTAATTGTGGATAAAATAAAATTGCCACAAGTAAAAACAGAACCACCAACTGCAAAGCAACGTAATCCATGGTCATCACGAGAAAGCATTATTATTCTTTCCGATGTTTGGCTTGATGATCCAAATGTTCTGCTAAAGCTTGATACAGTTTTGGATGGAATGTCCGATGTATATGCTGTGATATTATGTGGTAATTTTTTATCTCCAAATGTTCAAGATTCTCTAACTCAAACTCTTTCAAATGGTTTTCGACATTTAAACAACATTGTTCAAAGATTTGGTGATAAATTTGATCAAACTCGATTCATTATTGTTCCATCGTTTGATGATTTTCCTAATATGCTAGTTTCACCACGGTAATTTACTTAGTTTTCTTACATAAAAAATTGATAAGTTTGCCATTTTTAGTCCACCAGTAGCGCCCTCTGTTGTAAAAGAAATGAAAAACTTTTATTTTGCTTCAAATCCATGCAAACTAGAATGTCGTGATCAAACATTGATTATTTATCGTGATAATATTATTCAAAAAGCTTGTCGTAATGCTATTAAAGTACCCTCAGATGTTACAAATATTCATACAAGATTTTGTGAAACAATTATTAGTCAAAAACATTATTCTCCTTTACCTCTATACGTCTCACCTGTAATTCCTAAAATGGATCATATATTTAATCTTACTCCAACTCCTGATCTCTTAATTCTTGCCGATAATTATACTCAATATCACTTTAAAGAGAATGGTCGCAATTCCAATTTTGTAAATCCTGGTTCATTTGTTAAAAGCGGGTTTGATTTTGCGTTGTATTATCCTGCCAGTCGTAACATTGATTTATGTAAATGTTGATTGAATAAAGTATAAAAATATATTTTGTATTATTGATTTTTTAGTTTTCGAGGGTTAAAAATTCCCTTTATTATCTTTTTTCCTTGACTCTTTTAATTAGCTTTTACCAGTATTATATTTTAAAGTAATGAAATTTTGAACTAACTATGGCTGTTAATAAGAGCAGCTCAACGGCTGCAGCTACGACTTCTGCAAAACAAGAAAATGGCCCAATACTAATATTAACCCCATGTCATAATTCTCATGAATTTATTGAAAGGAGAATCGTTGTACCAAAAAATGAAGAGAATGCAATTAAAATTGGTCGCGCAGTTGGAAGAGTTCTTGCTGCACCAAATAATGCAATATTTGATTGCAAGGTTAGTTGTTAATCAGACTTAAAAAATGAAGTATATTGTCATAATTATAGGTTTTATCTCGGAATCACGCCGTAGTGTGGTTAGAAGATGACTCTTTTTTTATTAAAGACACTAAAAGTAGTAATGGTACTTTTATAAATAATTCAAGACTTTCTAACAGTGGTGATGAATCAGCTCCAGCTCCACTTGCTTCTGGTGATATATTACAATTAGGCGTTGAAATCGTTGATAATGCAAAAAAGGGTATACAGTTAATTAACATAAATATATGATATATATGCTAATTAATTTAGTTGCAAGTGGATGTATCATTGCAATGGTTCGATTCATTAATAGTCAAGGCATTGAAATCGCAACACGTCGTTCAGCAACTTCTACAATTTCAAACGACCAAATGATTACTGAACGTGTTCCTAAACATTGTTTGGTTGTACCTGAAGAGCAAATGTATCAGATGCAGCAGTATATATATGAAGCAAAGCATCGTGAAGCGGTAAGTTTGTTTGCAAAAGCTTTAAGAATTTACAGTAACTTTTTTATACAGGCACTTGGACAAAAATTAAATATTTTACAAGAAGCTTTAAAAGAGGCACATGAAGCTTCTGAAACAAATTGGCAAGCTATGATTAATGAAGAGCGATTACTTTCTCGAATTGAAATTTTGGAATCTCAGCTTTCACTTCTTTCTACAAAAAATCTTAATAATAGTGATTTACAACGCAAAATTGAAGAATTTTATGCTGAAAAGGAACGAGTAGAAACATATACAAAAGATGTCTTACGGTATCAGCATTTATAAATCTTCATTTATTTTATTTTTATTACATTTTAGAAAATCTACTGAAGAAGCAAGTGAAGCAAGATTAAGACTACAAGAAGTTGAACTTGCATTAATGAATGTTGAAGAACAAAATAATTTTATTCGTGAAAAACTTAATGAAGCTGAAAAAGAAATTGAATCACAAAAATATGGATATGAAAAGCTACATAGTAATTATGAAGTTGTTTGCCAAGAATTAGAGATAGCTCGTGCTGCAAATCAACATTTAATTTTAACTGCAAAAAAAGAGAAAGAAGCTGCTGTAGTTGCATCACAAAATGAAATGGATAAGTTAGATGATAAAAGTGAATTGATGAATGGTGATGCTGATGCTAAATCTGATCTTGAAACGGTTATGGATGATGTAATACCACCTGCTCCTGCACCTCCTGCAAAACAATATGCTGATGTAAGCGTTCAAGTTGAAACTAAAGAATTAGATCCTCAGTTACCTGTTAAAAGTAAGTCTTCTTTATCATACCGTAATCAGTTTGCTTACTTTTTTTTCAGAAGATCTAATAAATTTGGATGAACTTTTATCAGATAAAATTGACAATAGTGTTATTGAAGCGAATAAAGAAAATCTTCAATTTTTAAGTGAAACATTAAATTCAATAATAGATGATCCAAAATCTTCTGTTGTTAATCCATTAACTTTACAACAAGCTGTTACAAAAACTATTATATCTGTGGCAAAGAAAACTCATGAAATGGTTGAAACAGAACAAAAAATGTTGAGCGAAGAAAAGATTGCTGAATTAACAAAATCGCTTTCAAGTCATGAACAAACTTCTGATAAATCCCAAACTTCTAGTTCTAATCATAATTCCGTTACGTCTTCTGAATCTGGTTCATCGAGTTCATCAGAGGTATGTTCTTTTTATATTTTTAATAATGCTTTTATTGTTTCTATTTTAGGACATAATTTCTGTATTTCCATTATTTTCAATATTTGTATTATTCTTGTATAAATTAATGCAAATTTCAACAAATGTTTGCAAAAGAGCAATTGGTGATCCAAATGTTGATCAAAGCACAAAAACGGGTGAAAAAGAAAAGGATGTTGATGGATGAAAGGAGAAATCCAAACAAATTCTTTAAGTAATTTATTTTTTTTGCACCATTTTGCATTGCCTTTTTTTATTAGCTGTATTTGAAAAGTCGTAATAAAAAAATTTTAAAAACTTTATTCTGTTATAAATTATACATACATTCATAAAGCATACATACAACCCGCATTAAATTTTGATCTTGTAGACATAAGTTTCTCATTGATAGCGAACAACCCAATCCTTTACGCGCAATTCTCGAACTTCAGGTGAAGGATATTCTGATGGAGACATAATCGGTAGGCGATTAACGCTGCAACTTTTGAAATGAATGCATGCAAACATCTTTGGTTCAGAAGTAAAAGACGAATAACCCCATCCATGATGACGACCACAGTCACAAAGAAGATAACCCCAATTATAACTTAAAAAGTACTGTATTAGTTAAGCAAGATATACTTAAAAGAAAATGTTACATACTTTGGATACCATGTATTTTCACTGGTTCCTAAGGCAAGATGATTACTTTTGACAGTTACACATGTAAAATAAAATCCTGCTGGGTTAACAAATAACTGGCAAAGACCTGCATGGGAAACAAAAACAAAATCCCCATTTTTTGCGAGAAGACAATTATAGCGGTTACATGTCATACCTGTAAAAAAGGTTTTTTAAATATCTTTGTTGTTTCTTTTTTTTTGAATCGTACTAATAAATCTTGCAACCAAATCTTCCAGGCAATAAATAATCCTTGATTCCACACTTTTTAAATACAGAGCCTTTTTTTCTTCAAATGTCATAGGAATATTGGAAATTAAATAGTATGAAATGATAGCTGGATCCTTAAATAATCAGTGCGTAAAAATAAATTGAATGAAAAACGACCAACTTCTTCCAATTTTTGTTTTGCAAAAATTTCATCCATTCCAATAGAAACATAATAACGTAAGATTTTTGCTTTTAATGTATCCTACGGTAAAAAAAGATTAAAGAAAAAATGGTGCGTATACTGTACATACCCAATTATGATTACTTAAAAACCGAATCATATTTCGAGGAGTTTCAAAAGTTTGACTTTGCTGGTAAAGCCATTTTGGATCACATGCATTAAGTGTTAAATTGCTTAAGCCTTCTTTTACAGCTTCACCAGTAACTTTTAAATTAAAAACAAAAACTTCAATACCGTATTGCTGAAGACGAACTCCATGTGGAAAATGAAATAATTGAAGAGCTGTAAGTTTTGCAATAACAGATACTTCATCAGTTCTGTAATGAGTTAATTGAAGAAGAACACCATATTGATTTGGGTCATCATGAGAATCACGGCCAAGATGAAAGCAATAACCATACTGAGAAGTTCGAACACGTTCTAAGACATTTATAGTATCCCCGTCATCAGTGATAATAGGTAAAATTTCGCCTGGATATAAACAGAATTTTGATGCAAGAAGAGGACATTCAATTTTTGTTCCACTTGATAATACAGTATACGACGGAAAATTTAATGCGTGTTGATCTGTTAAGCCGAGATAAGAATGACTGCCAGTCAAGCTACCGTCATACTAAAAATTTTAAGAATATGATTAGAGTTTCTGAACATGAAAAACCTTACGGGTAATTGAGATTCGTCATTCGACATTAATCTAAAAAAATATTTTTTAAAAAATAATAAATAAAATTAGTTTAAGCGTTACAAAAAAATAAAAATCATTTTTAAGAATCAAACTATTTTCAACAAAATCGATACAAAAAAGATCGCTTCTTTAATGTTAAACTTTAAAAAACACTGAATTTTTTTATATCACTTTTTTTGTTAAGCCCCTCGGCGGTCATTATTGAAAACATATGAGTGTGAAAAAAACAATAAACAAAAAAAGAGAAAAAAAAGGTTTTTACAGCGAAAATCTTTTGACCCGTGCTCGTGCTATGATTGTCCGTCTTTTCGCCAACAACATACTCAGTTTTCCGGCATTACGGGTTTGCCTTTTTTCATTGATCATATTTATTTTTTTGATGAGTATTAATTTTAAGAAATTTTACAAAACTGAAAAAAAAAAGATTGCGCATATATTTCCTTGAAAATCAGCAGTCACATTTTTCTCTCTTTGTATTCCATTAAATGATTGGTTTTTTAATCATGTGAATTCCTTGTGCGTCATATAATTTGACTATAAATCATATCTGTACCAAAACATATGTTTATGATAATTTGGAAAGAACTTTTCCTTTGCCTCCCCTGTTTAGAAAAATTCTAAATTTTTTTGATGGAAGGGAAATAACTCACAACAGCGTTAATATAGCTCCTTTTAATTTATGCTTATATTGAAAAGAAAAATGGTATATAGATTGACGTCTTGTAATTTTTTTTTGCTGTGAACGCTTGTTTTTTTTACTATTTTACGAAATGCGCACAAATGATTTTGTTGCGTTTGAGGAAAAGGATGATGATGGTGGTGGTTGTTGCCATTTTTTTTATTTCTTTCTCATGCGTGGTTTTTTTCATTAAAATACTTTTTTGGGATTATTATTTTTTAAACATTTTAAACTCTTTTAGTAATACGTTGTTAAATGCGGGGAGAAACTGTGGCACCTGTAACGTCAACAACGTTCTTGGTAAGCTTTTGTCAAATCATCCATGATTCATACAACAAAACCATGTATCATACAATTTTTTAATTTTAGGTGCCAGAATGTCAAAACTTTATTGAAAAATGTTGTCGTGCAAAATCTGATAAAGAATTTTGTGATTTGTTAGATTCAGTAAAAGTTTGGTTTCATTCAACTCGCACCGAGCTTGTAAAATGGACAGATATTATCACAAGATGTGATAAAATTTTGGCTCATTGTAGTTTTCGCTTAACCTTAAAAGATCCGATGAGAGTAGATTATGATAGAGAATATGCATTACATGTTGGTTCAGTGTTAAGATTTTCAAGTTTATTATTTGAAAATACATTTTCTCGATCAATATTCCCTTCAACTGAGGTAAGTCATCATCATATATAACAATGATGAATAATAATGATTTTGTAAAAAAAAGATTTGATCAAAGATTACTTTAAAAACATTTTTTTTATAGAAAGTGTTGCGATTGCTTGAAACAACAAATCTTGATGTATTATTTTATGTTCTACGATTTTTATTTGTTGTATCAAAGCATTCGGATTTTCTTGACCGATATTCTCGCAAATATGATATAAGCCCTTTACGTGTATATATTAAATCAATTGTTGAAGCATGGGATTCATTTGATATGGCTGCTTCATTTCATCTCCTTTGCTTAGATTGTACTCTTCCAGCTCCTGATAGCTTTGTAACATATTTGGGCTCTGACAGAATTTCTGTATCAGTTGATCGTTCAAAGGTTTGATTATGACTTTATGTACATCATTCCCTCAATGAACTCCTTTGCAGCCACTGGAAGATTCATTGGATAAAGTACTTGGAGATATACGTGGCTGGAGTACCAAATATGCAAAATATGTTACAGAATATGCAATTGCAAAATCTAAAGCTTTATTGATTCACAGATTACAAGATAAAACAAATCGACTTAAATGTGTATTAATTCGGATTCTTGTAATTTCAATTGCAAATTATGCAAAATCATTGGCTCTGGATTCAGATATTATTGCATATGAATCAAAAGTGTTGTGTGAAATTGTAAAATATGATAAAAATGGACCAGACTTTTTATGCTTAAAAGCTGAAGCCTTGAGATCTCTTGCAAGCATTTTCTTCCTTAAACAAATTGATTTGTAAGCTCCTTTTATTTAAAATATTAAAAAAAGGATTATTCTTACATCTTGTTTATAGGATAAAGATTATTTCTGCTGAGCTGTCATTAGCTAATGCATATGGTACAATTTCAACAATTATGAATACAGCGCATAATCTTTTTGTTTCTGAAAATACTCCTGAATTATCTTTTGAAGAAACAGATTTTTATTCAGCATTATTTTCCTTTGTTTATCATGCAGGTGGAAATGCTCGAGGTTTGAAAAGCATTTTTTGTTTGTATACTGTAATATTAAATTTTAAAATTTTAAGAAATTGATTCTGACGATAGCAAAATATTTGATATTTTGGTGGATATTGTTGCAAATTGTAGATCTGATGAATCTTTAATAACATTTATAACTCGTTCAGTTAGAATTATTGATAACTTGGTATCATTTAATACATCTTTGCTGACAAATACTCGGATGGAACTTATTGCCGCAAGATTTCCAGTACGCTTAAGACCTTTTTTCTCAGCATTTTTAAAACATTTGACCCTATTTTTAGACAGAAATTCAGAACGCTAAAGTATCTTTAGAAAACGGCACTGCTGTTTATCCATTACAAAATATGGCATTAATAAAATCACTGTTGAATTTTATGAGAAGAGCTATCATGGATATGCATCTTGGAAGTAAGAAATTTCTTTTAGATAAAAAGGTTTTTACACAAAACTATTTAAAAAACTATTTACAGCTGTTACAATGAAACAACCAACAATTGAAGCATTACTGTATGTTTTTGAAAATGCTCAACATTTTGGTCCATCACTGTTTCATCCATGTTATCATTTAATCATATCATTTATTTCACAAGAAACAAATCAAATTAATATGATACATGAGACAGGATTATCACAATCAATCTTGAATTGTCTTATGGCAAATGATGTAAGCAAAATATTTTAAATATAAAAAATGAAATTTTAAAACTGTTTTCCCATTTAGTTAATGGTTTCTCGTGAAATTATTCAAGGCCTTCCAAATCTTATCTCTGCTTTATCATTGAATAACCGAGGATTAGAACTTATTCAAACTTTAAAACCTATGGAAAGAATTATTAGATTAATATTTTCTGCAAAATTTTTAGTTACAACTTCAAAGAAAAGGGAAGAAATGGGTAATATTATAAATACATAATAATTTAAATACAATTTATACCTATTATTTTTTACAGAAAAAGCAGTGCTTGTAATTACTGGAGGATTAAATGATCTTATTGAACATCAACCATCATTAGCAAGAGAAATTTTCACACATATATATCAAATTCTCGGTGATCTTTTAAAAGCTCTTGAAGAGCCCGATATTCAATACTATGATGCTAATAAGCGTAAAAGTGCAATGAATTTTCCATATCGCTTTTTGAATGAAGATGAAGAAATGGAAGATATTGATAGTCCACAAGGCGCAAGTAATGATGCAACACCTGATTATCAAGAAGAATTAAATCAAAGTCTTGCAGCAGATTTTGAAATGGAAAGTGAACCATCTAAAGAAAATGAATATCGAACATATTATTCATTTGGTGGTGTAAAAATTTTGCCACTTTATGAAAATTTATATCTTGTGGTTAAAATTATTAATGTCGCAACGAAGCGTAACAACAAACAATTGATAAATTTAATGGAAGAGATTGGAATTTTTGAACGACTTGTTGAATTTTTGACTACAAAATTTCATCCATTTGGTGTTAAAAATGCACAATTTCCCAAAGCTTTGGCGGAACTCTTTAAAAGAGTTAGTTCAACAACGAAGGGTCCAAAGACATTAGCAATTGAAGTAATGCTTAAAGCGTGCACAGAATTTATTAGAATACCAACAATTGGTCATCACATGTCACCACAAATGAATGCCCATTTACAAAGGGATGAAATTCATGCAATTTCAAGACTTACAGAATTATTCGAATTTGCATCTGAACTTTTTACACCTAAAACAAATGAAACTTTTTCAAATCGTGATGATTTACTTGAAAAATTGCTACAAGATAAGCCAACAACTGAAGCATTTGTAAATTCTCTGCTTAATGTACATCGAATATTTATTTCAATTAAACTTACGATGGATTTAAGAAAAACTCCATCCAGTGCATCTTTGTATAATATGGATTTATCATTATGTCAAACATCAAAAGAAGATTTCACTGAATTAATTTCATCTGCAGGTGTGTCATGTGAAAATATCATTACTGCTTTAATGAGTACCCATTTTACATTTATCATCCAAGTAATTCGTTCTGTTGCAAATATTGCAAGTAAAAAAGAGTATATTTCAAATTGTGTAAATTTTGGGTCAATTGTTTTTGAACAAATATGTCAATCAATTTCGCCTGATCGACTTAATAAAGAAATAAGCCCCTTTAAGTAAGTTATACTCTCTGTAGATATGTATTTAATAATTCAAAATGACATTTAAGAAGTCAATATTTGGCACAAATGACAAAACTTGTTGATAAAATTTTATCTGCTTGTAAAACACCATATCGTTCATATCTTCCACATGCAATTGTTGGAACGAATTTAGTTGAAAATTTAACAGAAGGAATTCGACATATCGGTGAAGATACATGTGAAGCAAGTAAGGTTTCGGGATAAAAAAATTATACATTTAAAAATACAAATCATTGCCTAGTAATATATAATTTTTAGGTGTCTCGGCATGGGGACAAGTAATGAAAAAGATTTGTTATTTGGATGATTTTCCACTGCCTCGAGATCCAATGGTTGATAAACTTCGGGTTGAAATGTTTAATGCAATTAAAGCCCAAATAATATCATTTAAAGACAAAGAAAGGAGCAAAGCCATTCCACATCCACAAATCTTTATTCCTGATTTTATCAGTGTTTTCATTGAAATTTTACGTGCTTCAAAGAGAAAGGAATTTGATATGACTTCATCAATTGATGACCATCTTTTAAGTTCTAAAGATACAATTCAGCCAATGGAAATTGATCAATCAGATTCTCATGTACAAATGGATGAAAAAGATCTACCATTAAAAGATACATCTGTTGTTAATGGAATAATTGATGTTATGGGCAGCATTATGTGTTGGACTACAACCAATGACAAAGTTACACTGGAAGCTGCAAAACTTTTTATACAATTTATTAATACAGATCCTGGTGATCAGTATATTAAAATAAAACTTGTACACAAGAAATTCTTTCAAGATATTCCACGTCTTTGCAAAGATGTTCTTCGTCCAAATCGTGTGACTGATCAATTAATGCTTAAAGGAAACTTGCATTTAATGGCTTTATTGATGATGGAAATGCCCACATCAATTATGATGTTAAAAGATACCGAACCACTAGCATTATCAATTTGTTCACTTTTGAATCATATCGTGGAAAAGGGTGATTGGTATGTACCATATTTACCATATGTGTTATTTTGGATTGAAACATGGCTTAAAAAGAATCGACTTGAAACTCGTCGGGCATTATTTAATCGTCATGCTGATACACTGGAATGGTCGTTCCGACCTGTTCGAGCAACACAATATCAAGTATTTTCTGACAGTAATCAAGAATTATTAACTAAAGCATTCAAAGATGGAAAAACAAGTCTTGCTTTAACTGAAAGAAAAAATTTACGAATGATGGTTGATTTAACGAAAATGGTTTATCGAACTTTGGATCGTGTAAATGAATTTCATTCAATTAAAATTAAAGCTAAAATTAAAGAAGGAATTACTCCATCATCTGTTATCAAATTAGATGATAGTTTGATAAAGCCAAATCATTTTGAAGAAGGAAAAGTCATTGAAGCATTAGTTAAAATTATGAAAGCAAATACCCAATTTGCTAAAATTTCATCCAACGATGCTGCTCAATCTCGTGAATATGAAAATTATGCAGTAGATTTATTTGATGAAGGTGAAGATGGCTTTAAATTAGAACGAACTCCGTTACCATATGAACTCGTTTATTCAACATTTTCATTATTGATTCAAGTATTTGAAATTCGAAATACAAGAAAAAGCTTTATTGAACTTGGTGGAGTTCATGCAATATTGCATCAAGAACTAGAAAAATTTACTCCTGAAATTACTCTCGTTGCTTTTGTTGCATTTACTCGTTCAATGGATATTGGAATTCAATCTGAAAAAGAAATTGAAGCAGCCATTCAAGCAGCATTAAGAGAACATCGATATAACAATTGTATTCCGCATAAACTTACACAACAAAATGATCCATTTGATAAGAGTAATTTCTTTTATCGTATGACACCACTTTTTACACATCCACAATTTTTTGATATTTATACAAAAAATACAAAAGCTAGTCGAGCAAACACCATTGAAATGGCGACAAAAGGCATGCCAGCTGATTTTGTAAACATAAAAGTTGAAAATTATAAAGAAAAACTTTTTGAAGAGGTAAGTACCTTTAGAAGGTGAAAGTATACTGTAACGTGATTTTAGCTTATTCCTGAACTTTGTGCACAAGCGAAACGTCCTGCAGAAGTTTTTCGAACAAATTTAATTGGTAAATGGACAGCTGTTTATTATTTAACATTTTTAACATGGAATTATCGAAGTTCAATCAAATATATTTTGAATGAAAAAAATCGTGATGTTGTTGGACATCTTATTGAATCATTCATTAAACGAACACTTCCATTCAAACTTTATAAATTTGTTTTATCATTTTTAAGTTCATTAGTTATCTGTGATGAACATGAAGATGCTGCAAATCTTGTAATGTCAGAAATTCGAAATGTTCTGCAAAAATGTATTAAAAATTGGTCCCAACCTGACTTTACAGCAAAAGTTTCATCACTTGCAAATTTAGTTTTACAATTAAAAGATGTTATGAGAGTATGTTTTTAACATTATACAAAAAGCAAAATACAAAACATTTTTTAGTGCAAACGTATCCTTCCTGGACGGCCCGTTAGTATGACTGGAATAAAAGCTTTCATCCGTGAACAAATGCTACACGCTTTTACACAAGCATTAGCATATATTTCACAAAAAGATTCACAAGCTAAAGGTGTCAATGATGTAATTCTTTTACTTCGAGAAATTACAGAAGTTGTAAATACAATTTCACCAAATAACCCTCAAGATTTGGGCTTACCTGGACATGCTTCTACAGCACGAACCACCCCACAAGCTCCACAACATCAACGTAGGTTTAAGTATTATTTCTATAATTATCTTAACAAATATTTTTAGAAATGGTACGTCCATATTATGAACGACCAAGAATAAGAACATATACACATGGACGGTATGTTGAACATTTTCTTGAACCTGATTGGATGCAACAGGGAAGAGATGAAGATCGTACAACAAGTGAAGAAGGAAGTGCAGAAGAAACAACCATTGAAAATGCTACTGCTTTTGATCAAGTTGTATGTGATTTTTCTTTTACTGAGAAAATTTGCTAAAAATTAAATTATAGAATGAAGCAGCTGATGAAGCAAATGAAATTCCAATTGAATTTTCTTCTGAAGCACAATCATTTGAAATTCAGCATCGATTTTTGGTGAATCCATACATGAATCAATGGCATCCCCTTCATTTACCACCAACTGATTTAACCGATTATACAACAACCATTCCAGTGGAATTACGGGAAACAAATGAAAATCCAAGAAGATTGCCATTATCAATGGCACGTGAATATCCATTAGAAATTCCATCACTGGCACCAGAAATGCGCATGAGCCATTCAACAAATGAACCCCCACCTCGAATAGAGCCACCACATGGCTTCTCTCGTAGAAAACTTGTGAGAAAATAAAACAATTAGATTGAATAATGTTATTGCGTAAATAATTTTTTTAGGACGTCGAAGAGTATCAAGCATTGAGGATGATTGTTGATAAAATTCCATTTTATTATGATATGTCAAATTGGGCTCTTGATTTTGTTGGTCGACATTCATATCAATATATTTATGGACTTTTACATGCATTAGTTTTACAAAAATATGAGGAAAAGAAAAATGAACGAAATCGAGCTCCTGTTGCTGCGCCACCAAGAGAAGTTTTTGATAATGATGCCGCTGTCGTTGATTTTCATGATTCACCACAGCAAATGGAAATTCAGCATCAAGGTGGTAATGATGATGAGAGTTCTGCTCCAGATCAGATACCGAATAATGATGGAAACCGTCTTATGGGAGCATTCCGAAATCGCGTTGGAACAGATGTAGATCGAGTACCTCCAGAATTACCACCACCTCGATATTTGGATCGTCGTGAACCAGAATCAACCACACCTCCACCCATACCTCCACGGCCCCCAACAATTGCTGGCATAGAACCTGAGGCAGAAGAAGAGGATGACGAAATGGACGATGATGAAGACGATGAAGATGATGAACGAGACGATGAAAACGATGAAGATGATACTGAAGCTGAAGATGCCAACGAAGGACACAATGATATTTCATTCTTTTCAGGTGGTCCACCAGCAATGGCAGAAGGAAGAATGCAAGAATATGCAAATGCACATATTCCATATTTTAGAAATGAAATCTTTTCTGGTTTAACTTCTCGCTTTAACACTGAAGATATCAATAGTATTGCTCGACAACTTGTATCTATGCGATTTCCTGATTTCTTAGATGCTGATAATATTTATCCAATGAGATCACATGTTGGAAATCCTAAAAAGAATGCTCTTCAACGTGCAAATGAATTATTGCGAAGACAAGTAGATTATCGAGAAATTGAAGAAATTCGAAAGGCAATTAGTCGTGAAGCAAGCTATGAAGAAGCTATTGCAAATTTAAATGAACCAGTTAAAACTGAAAAGAAGAGCGCTGAAGAAATGGTTTTGCATTCACTTCGTAGTGCTCGACAACTTATCATTGATAATGAAAAAACAAAGCGTGCAACGCAACCACCAGAGCCACGATATCAAGAATTAGATGAAAATATTCGCTTTATTGTTGGAGAAAGTAAGCTAAATGATTTCTTTGTTTTTATCCAACACATAATTTTAGATCTTCGAATTCCTGAAGGACTTGATCCATATATTATTGCTGAACTTCCAGCCGAAATTCGTGAACAAGCTATTGAACAACATTTAGTATCAAATCCTCCAATTGCACAAGTTGATACTGCTCAAGAAACTCCAATGCCTTCAGACCCCACAAATCTCAATATCGATTTTCTCAATACATTACCATCTGAAATGAGAAATTTCCTTATCAATGAAGTCGAATTTGAATTGTTGGAATTGGAAGATTCTGTTTTAATGGGTGAATCTCCACTGAATTTCCGACAACAAATTTTCAAAGCTTTGGGTGATCGAGAAATTCGAAGCTTACCAAAAGAAATTATTGCAGAAGTTTTGAAAAGCAAGCGAGAAGTAATGAATGCTGGAACAACTCAAAATTATCCAAAAAATCCTGTTTTTGAACAACAATTTGAAACTCGCGTTAAAACTGCACAAATTTTTGATCGAAAATCTATTGATATTCTTCTTGCATTATTACTTTATCGGGTACCTGGCTTAACAAATGAACTTGAACATCTTTTTATTGAAATTTCACAAGATATTGGAAGTTGTGATTATATCATTTGGGCATTAATTTCAATGGTTCAAACAGTTGTTCAAGATGTTGCATCAGAAGAGGTTGATGAAGCTGCACCAACTGGAACATGGCTTGATTCATTTACTGATTATACAGGACATGTATTACGGTTTACGCGAACAAATAAAACTGCATTTACTGAAATTTCAAGATTTGATATTATTTATAGCTGTATTCAAATTCTTTCCGGTATTGCACATCGATATCCAATTAATTTCCAAACCATGGGTATTTACTACAAACATTTGATCTCAAAATTCACAAAAGATAAAGTTACACCTGATAATTTTTGGGAAAATATTAAAAGGTAATTTGTTTAAATTTACATTGAATATAAGTTTATCCTAATATTTTTAGTACTGTAAATCTTGTGCCACAGAATGGCGATGTGGATCTCTCTCCTCGACAACTTGCTCCCATGCAAATTATTGCAGTTGATGACATTGAAGAATCAGCGCTTTTTGCATTTTTACAACTTTTAAATACAAAATCAGTTCAAATGCAACCACGACTTCAAAAGAAGATCATTCAAGCTCTTGGAAAACAAAGTGCTGATCTTCCATCACATATTCTTTATCATTGTAAAAAGGATCAAAATCAAATTCAGAATATTTGTGAATTATTTGAGCCTGCATTCCGATTGTGCCTTGTTCAACCAAAAAAGAATAATGATAACTGGGAACAAAAATTCATGATAAATGTTTTAAATTCATTTTATGAAGGAAGAGAATATTTATTAAATTTAATGCAAAAACTTATAGTTGAAAGAGGTAACATTTCACTTTAAAAAATTCACATTTAAACTATAAGTATTTAGGCATTAATCTTGTAAAACTTATTCAAAATACTGTAACTCAAATTAGTGAACAAGGTTTTAATCTTGTTAAACATGGAAAATTGTTAATGCTTTTATCATCATCAAATGGTGATGTAAAAAATTTTGCGCAAGCTCTTCAAACAATGCATTATGTTCGAAGTAAAATGGTTCTGGAAGATTACAAACAAGAAATGGTTACAGACAAAGCACAAAAGGAAGGACTTGAAAAAGTACAACATGATCCAAATATTACTGCTGCATATTTGTTCCATGAAAAAGAATTGGATAAAAAAATGCTTAAAGATTTACGACCATTATGGGAATCAATGAATAATTTATTGGAAGTGATGATGGATCAAGCTGAAAATGATATTATTCGAACAATGCAATATTCTGCTGAAGCATTATATACAGCTCATATGTTTTGTGTAAATCGACATGTTATGAAACGGCTATTTACTGGTGATACAAATGAAGATTTAGAAGATGCTAAAATTCAAGTACAAACAATTTTACATTTTTCTGGTAATTACAAAATTTTTAAAATTTTCGTGCAGAAAATTACCGTAGTACTTTTTTAGAACGTTATCGTGAGCTTTTGAATTATATTTTAAGAAAAACTAAAAATGCACAAATCGATGAACTTGCAAATGTTTTTCTTTATTTCTTTCCCAAATTACTGGATTTTGATGTTCGTCGTCGATATTTCAATGCTGAAGTTTATAATATGCGTTCATCAATGGGAAATGGAGGAGATATTCATCTCAAAGTTCGTCGACAGCATGTCTTCAGTGATAGTTATCAATCACTTCATCGCCATCCAGCAGCTGATTGGTTTCAACGATTTTCAATTACATTTAAAGGTGAACAAGGTCAAGATGCTGGTGGATTATTACGTGAATGGTATACAATAATTACTCGTGAAATCTTTAATCCTAATTATGCATTATTTATTACTGCACCAGGTGATCGAGTTGCATATATGATTAATAAAATGAGTCATGTAAATCAAGAACATCTATCTTATTTTACGGTAATTTAAAAACATTTTAAAGTTATAAAAAATGATGTTTTAAATACTTTTTAGTTTATTGGTCATTTTATTGCTAAAGCTGTTTTTGATAACAAAGCACTTGATTGCTATTTTACCAAAGCTTTTTACAAGCATATCCTTGGTATTCCCATTAATTACAAGGATATCGAATTTGAAGATCCTGAATATTTTAAATCTTTACAATATTTGCAAACCCATCCAATTTCTGATCTTGGATCAGAGCTTACATTTACGCAAGAAATTGATGAATTTGGTGTTTTAAAGGTTAAAGAATTAATTCCAAATGGATCAGAAATCCTTGTAACTGATGAAAATAAGGATGAATATGTTTCATTAATGTGTCAAATGAAAATGACTGGTACGTTTCATAGTTTTGAATACAGTAATCCCTTACTAATTTTTGATTTTTGTAGAATCAATTCGTTCACAGCTCGATTCCTTCTTAAACGGGTTTTATGATATTATTCCACGTCATTTAATTTCAATCTTCCAAGAAAATGAACTTGAATTATTAATAGCTGGTTTACCAGAAATTGATTTAGATGACTGGTACAATAATACGGAGTATAAAGGATTTAACAAAAATTCTGAACATATTCGATGGTTTTGGAAAGCTCTCCGCTCATTTACAAAAGAAGATCTCGCACAATTCATGCAATTTGTTACTGGTACAACACGTGTACCGCTGGGTGGCTTTGCAAATCTTGAAGGAATGTCAGGTGTACAAAAGTTTACAATTCATATGGATACTCGTTCAAATGATCGTTTACCCAGTGCTCATACATGGTTAGTTCATTTTAATATTGTAAACTTTTTTATTTGTACATACCTATTCCCTTTTTTAGCTTTAATCAAATTGACTTACCTGCATATGAATCTTATGAACAAATGAAAAAGAATTTATTATTAGCGTGTCGAGAATGCAATACCGGATTTGCTTTTGCTTAAAACATGTTTTCCGACGATAATTGGTCGCTAACTGTCGGGTTTTTATTACAGTTCCCACATTTTTAAAGTATAATTTTTCTTTCTTTCTCTCACTTTCCATATTTGTTAATATATTTGGTTTATTTTTTTTATTATATTATTATTATTATATGTGTGCAAGCTATGCATAGAGCTCTTATAAATAAAATTTTTGATTTATTTTAACTTTTTCATTTTGGAAGTTTTAAATGTTTAAAAAACAAATTGCTGCTGGAATACTGCTACTTTAATTTTAAAATGGAAAAATTAATTTTTAAATGTTTTTATTCAATTTTACATTTAATTAAAAACTAATTGTTTAAAATATTTAGAGCAATGTAAAATACCAGTTCGGCACATCTCTGTAGTTCGAACAACCGACATTCGATCAGCTCTTTCAAAATTTGATCTAACTAATTCATAATATTGCCCATCTGACAGCACAACAGAATGAAGTTTAAGACATTTCATTCGAAGAACATCAATAAATTTACTAAACATTAAATTATAGTAATTAAAATAGAAAATAAATTTATTAATTTTACCTTGATTTATCTGAAAACCGTAGAGTTTCATCATCCCATCTTATTTCCACTCTTGTAAGCCTTGGACAATTTTGTGCAATACAATCCACAAATTGATCAATATGAATTTTTGCAGTAACTTTGGGGCAACAGTCTTCTGCTATTCCCATAACTAGTACTCTAACATTTTTTAATTTTGATATCATATTCATCCAAAAATATTCCAGTAGTTTATGATGTCCACCAAGATTTAAACCATATAATTGATGTCCATGACGTAAAACTATTTCCGTCAAAGCATTTTCTGTTAAAGAATCACAAGTATCAAGATTTAAATATTGAATTGAATTAATTGTTCCTGCTTGCATCCATGCATCTACAACAGGATCAGTAAAATTTTCAAGCCATGAAGCATCAAGCCAACGGCAATGATTTAATCTTGTTAAAATATGAATAATGGATTCAGTTGAAAGTTCCGTTCCACGAATATCTAATTCTTCAATTTTTGTCTTTTCCCAATCTATTGATTGTATAATTTTGTCATCCAAACCTGCAAAGAAAAGATTATGTATAATTTTATTCAACGAAATCTTTTCTCCAAACTTACGTGCATGTGCAAGAAACAATGATTTTAAATGTTTACATCTTTGTAGCACTAATTTGAGACATGATCCCGTAACTTTTGTACAATAATTAACACACAAACATTCAAGTCGAGCACAATTTGATGATAAAGAATCAACGTGTTCATCGGTAACAAATGGAACACCCCAAAGATTAACAACTCGAAGATTTGGTAAAAATTGCTTCAGCTTATGAAAGTTAACAGTTTCATAAACTTCTTCCTCTTCATCTTCTACTTTTTCATATGTGCCAATAACGTGTAAAATTTCAACGGAGCTAATAAATGTATAAACTTTTCGAAGAAATCCTTCAAGGAAAATATTTTCGCTCAAGCAAAGGGTTAATGATCGAAGACGGCTGGGAAATGTTTGAAGATCGGTAAAATCATGAAGTTGCATGGCAGTTGAAAAATCTAAACTTGGAAAAAAATTAATATTCAATTTGGTACAATGGGTGACAAAATGTTTATACCGTTTTTTCCATTATTTATTAAATAATTTCTGAAAGACTAAAGTACATGAAATTTTTAGGAAATGCACATGGGAAGAGATCTATATTACTTTTGGACCCCATGGACTCCGTCCGGAACCCAAACAATACCCCCAACTCTGAAAAAAGACAAAATAAAGTTTAAAAAAGTCGTGGAAAATCGTGAAATACCGTAAAAAGCCGTAGAGAATTGTGCTAAATTTTACACGACTTTCCACGATTTTCTACGACTTTTTACGGCTTTCTACGGTTTACTACGAATTTGTTAAACTTTTTTCCAGATGGGGCCCAAAACTGACATTGATGTGTTATCCAGGAGTACATTTTATAAAAATATTTTTGATCTTCTAGAAATCGCTTAATTAAAAAATTTGAAAAAATGAGAGAAAAAAGGGATGAAAATTTTGTCACCTTCTGTAAAAGCTTAATCAAACCTAATGTTAAATCTGTTAACTTTGGACATTTATTTGACAGTTCATGCAAGAGATTTGGAGTAATTAAATCTGTGGCAAGTTCACAATTTGTTAATTCACTAAATTGATCACTCATAATGTTCATTAAACGATCCAAATTTGTCACCTAAAAATAAGCTATAGTAGTTTTTTTGTGGCAAACAAAATAAAACAAACTTGAAGTCCGCCATGGCTTGCTCGAAATGATACAGATCTCCATAATGCAGGGCTATTTGCAACTTTTTTCCATTTCTTACATACTTTTCCAACTCTTAAAAGTTGCTGGGACGGCAAATATGAAAAAATATGTTTAAGAACTCGATCAGGCAATTTTTCAATTGTCTAAAATGATCATTACATTAAAAAGAAGTTTTAAAAGCAAAAAAGAAGAAAGGACTTTATCAAAAAATATGACAGCTGAAGGAACTACTGCTGGAGCACTTTCAGGCGGATCCGTTTCATCCATAATATTTTTAAGATTAATATCTTCAACATCGTGCATTGTAACCCGACGAGTCATATCAAAAATGGCAGTCATTTTTTATAATTTTATTTACAAATTCTTTTTTTGATACGAATAAAGCTAATTTCTGCTTGACAGACTTCAAAGAAAAGGAGGAAGAAGCAACAAAAAAAATATGAAAAAAATCTATGAACAGCAGCAGCTTTGAAAAACAGTTAGTGACAACTGGCATCAATGCCGTGAAACTTTTTTTCTGCGGTAACGATCAACGATAAAAAAGAATAACCTCAATGAGAAAAAAAAAGAAACAAAAGAATGAAAAGCAGCTGGCATGAAAAAAGTGTTAGATAGCAAGCATGGTTATGTCAGACACATGCCTCCATAAAATTTATTAAGATCTTAATAGATTTGATAATGAAGTCTAGGAAAAATAAAATAGAAAAATCAATAAAGCTGACATATGTAAAAATGAGATAAATCATAGAATTTTTAAAAAGTAGAGAAAAACTAACCATTAAATTTTAGCAAGAAAAAAATTGTTGAATAGCAAAAAAGATGCTATTGCAAAAAATGTGGATAAACAAACTTTGGTATCTTTTGTTGCAGAAAATAAAATAGAGACAGAGAAATGAAACTTGAACTGCTGTTAAGTATTTCACGCAATTCTATAAAATTACCGAAATAAAGACAATCTGCTTTTTATTTATCTTATAAAAAAAATTTATAGCTTTAATTATTAAATTGTAAAAATTTGATTTTAGAGAAAAGTAGATGTTTATTTTTATCATTTTTATCAACGAAAAAGATTTTTTTAAAGCCAGTACAAAAAAATTAAACTTTGTTTTAAAATAAATACAAAATTAAGAGACAGAAAAATAAAGTGCGTTAAATACAGACAAAAAGAATAGAATAACATGGATTGCGACGCTTAGATATTTTTAATTTTGCCGACTTAGACAAAAATGTAAATGCTAAAAAATATTAATATTTACAGTTTTTAGGCTAATGCATTTATTAAAATCAATTTTTGCATGCATTAATTTTAAATATTCTGCTCGACATCTAACCTTTAAATTCTAGATTCTGCTGTTGTGAAAACACTTTGTCAAAAACTTCTTTTTTAAATTTTTTATTTTTGATAGCAATCACTTATAAAATAAAAACCCAAAGTGCGAAGTTTGAAATACATTTTTTAAAAGTTTTTGTTTTCATTTTTAATAGATAAAGTCATTGAAATTTCACTTACATTCTCAATATTGCTCACTGCACTTTCATCAGCAATCATTAAGCCCACTTTGAACAAACAACGTTAATTATTTATTTCAAAACAACACAAAATCAAAAAGTATGAATAAAAATAATATATTTGTAATGAAGTTTTTTGCCTTTGTTTTTTTCACTCTCTTAATTCTATCACTCTACCAAGTGCAAAAAAATTCAGACAGCAAACGCCTGTCATCAGACAAAGATCGGCATAACTTTGGAGTGGGGGTTGCAAAAAAAATTATTTTTTAAAGACCGCCCCAATAAAAAACAATCGTTTAAAAAATTAAAAGAGAAAAAAGACATGTAAGAACTTACAGGCATTCGAGCCAAAATTAAACACAGATTGAGCCTTCCCATTGTTCGAATTTTTGCAATAATTCTCAACTTCTTCTTCTTCCATTCTTCAGTTTCACGAAAGTGCCGCTTTTTTGGGAGAAAACTGGGATCCATTCCTTTTTCGACTTCATTCTAAAATAGAATTATGCAATTTTCTTTGTTACATAAGTTTAAATCACAAAAAATATTTTTTCAAACCTTTTGCATCCGACTTCGTATAATATCAAACATTGTTTTTTCTCTTTTTTAAACAAAAGCAGCAAAACTTCTTTCTCTTTCCTTCAAAACTAACAATAAATAGTTTTTTTATTTTCCAAAAGAATCATAAAAATTTCAGCGCAGATTGTTCGAAATTAACACCAATCAAAAATATTTAACAAAAAAAATAAATTCAATTTTTTATATTAAGTCCAGTGAGGAGGCGAACTCTTTTATCTTTTTTTCTCCCTTTTTCTTTTTTTTTTTTGTTATAATGCATAGACGTTGTTAAAGCTATACACTCTAGATCTTCCTTTTTAAAATCTGCCAAAAATGATGACCAGCCGTTTTATTTTCAGGGAGTACCTTGCTAACAACCAAATTGAAAAAAAAGGACAAGAAAGAAAAAAGCAAATTTTTTTGCGGCAGTTGCCTTGTGTAACTGAGTCAAAAAAATCAAAGTTAACCTTGCTTTTTTTTAAACAAGACGTTAAAAAAACTTTGCGGTCGACGACATCTTTTTTATTTGTCATCACTTTATAAATTCCCAGAATGCAACTAACTAGCTTAAATAAAAAAGATATGTATGTTTTCACGATCTTACCTTTGTTGATGTAAGATGTTCATGATCAATGTTGTCTTTTAAAAAAGTTGGATTTAATTCACTTAAATGTTTGCGGGCTCCCAGTAAAGCAGGTTTTTTCTTTCGAAATACAACAAAATCTGGTGTAATTAATGAATGTCGACGTGCTTCTTCTGGTGGTATTAAAATGGTTCGAGTACCAGGTTCTTTAGTACTAATACGTAGAAGTCCACCTTGTACCATTCGCTTCCGTAAAAGGGCAGATTGTGGTACACCAATGTCGTGAGCACTGGGATATTTAGCATGCTGAAAATTGATAAATATATTAAATTCAACCCAAAAAGCTTTTCAACTTTACCATTTTACTTTTATTTTGTTAAATAGTATAAAATAGTTTTCCTTCATTGTGAATTTTATAAAGCTTTAAAATATCTGCAGCAAGCAGACAGTGTAAACAAATTATTGACAGAACTTTCTTTTTAAAAAAGCTGTCAAAGAAAAAAACAGTACTGTGCAAACTTTTAATCTGTTGATAGAGATTTTTTTTGAAGTTTACATTTAATTAATCTTTTATTATTTCAAAACAAAAAAAGTAAACATGATATGAAAGCATTATTATATGAGATCATCAAAAAATAATAATTTCAAATTTTTTAAATAAGCAATAATAAATTATAAATTTGGCCTTAGCGGTATTTTATCTGGTGTATTTGTAAACAGTCTTTTAAGTGCTATCTGATAATCACGATTAAATACCTAAAATTAAGTAATTAATGTCAATTTTTCAAAGAGAATATCAAACTTATACCGTATAAATAATTGGATTCATTGCTGAATTACTGTACCCTAACCACGTAATAAACATTTCGATGTGTGGATTCATATTGCAATTTGCACAAAATTGTACAATAACATACATTCTATAAAAGTAATTAATTACTCTGCATAGTATAAAATAAACTCACATAAAGAAGGGGGTCCAACAGATTGTAAAGCACCCCAAAATGATACCGAGTACTTTTACTCCCCGTCTTTCTTTGGCTGCTGAAATTGCCTTAGGTTTCTTTTGCAAACTTTTTCGATACATTCTTTCTTTTCTAAAAATACATTTTTGGAGTTAAATCTTAATTGCGAATTGTAATTTCTCTACCTTTGCTTATGTCTTTTAACTTTTTCATAACTTATCATTGGTTGATCAGATGAAGTTTTTTCGTGATTACCAGGTTGAAAAGCAACACATTTTTCAAAATTATTTTTATTACTTTTTTTAATCCTTCCAATATCATCACAATTTTTTCCATCAAAATCTCGCCGGATTATAACTGATGCTGGAGGTGGTGGATTCTGATAACTTTCATGTATTACATTCGTCTCTTGTGTCTCTAATTCCATGACGTTTTCCAATTCATCACATTGTGCTTCATCGTCTTCTTCAACAATTATCCCATTTTTTGGAAGCTGTAAGCCTCCTTCATCATCTTTTTCTGCGCTACTTTCGCCTTAAAGAAATATTAATTTTAAAGAAAAATAAAGTGAGATATGTTAATCCGATAAAGGAATAATTAAAAAATATATTGAATAAATAAATTTTTGATGACTTACTTTCTTCTTCATCTTCTTCTTCTTTTGCAAATTCATCAGATGTTGGAAGGACATGACTAATTTCATGTAATATTGTAGATTCAATGTGTTTACGAATCACCTAAATAATAAAAAAGCATTTAATAAAATAACAAAAAAATAAGGATTTTACAAAAGCTTTAAAAAAAGGGAACAAATTTAGGGAACGAATATAACACTCAAGCAATGGAGGAGCACACATTGTTATCCTTTAAAAAGAAAGGATAAAAAGCTAGCTTTATTTTTTTCTTGCAAATATCCTTTTTTGTGTTAAAATTAAGTTTTAAAAATAATTTAAGCTATTTAGTGATTGTGCAAAAACCAGTGAGGTGAGGAATGAGACAGAGAGAAAGTGAGAAGAAAAATTAGGAGAGCATTTTTAGTTTCATCGTTGTTGTTGAAATAAACATAAAAAAAACGAAACTTTAGGTGCATTGTTAAATACGTAATATGAAACTTAAGCAAAAAGGAAACTTTTAACATAAAAAATAATAATAAAGAAATAAAATAATAAAAACAACAAATCACTCATGTGCAAGCAAGTGTGTGCATTAAAAATCAAAGAACAGCATTTTAAAGAGATATATTTTTTAATAAACTCCTCTGTGTGCGATATTTTTTGTCAAATATATATAGATATATATTATTTCATGGTCACATTTTGTATACAGTAAAGGAATCTTACATGCGAGGAAACGGCCAGCTAAAAATAGATAAAAATTATTAAATTTGCACAAAATTAAATAAACAAAAATGATGGAATTAATTAAAAAAAGAAAGAATCTACGCTTAAGTGGTTAAAGCTTTTAGCGTTGGGGGGGGGGGGGAATACTGTAGAAGCGGCAATATTGAATTTTTTGAGTTTAAAAAAAAGGAGAAAAAGGTTTTACAATAAAAAAAACAAAGGAATTGTGCTTAGTTTTACTTTTTTTTGTAAAAATTGAGGAAAGTTAATTGATTAAAAAAGGACTAGAATTAAGTGTAAAAAATGTTATTAATAATTAATGGAAAAGAAAAAGATAATAAAATATACATAAAAAGATAGAATTTTAAAATAAATTTTTTTGTATATTTATACGCTACGGGTGTTACTTATCACTTGTACCTTTGTTCTACTACTATTTTTTCGCTTTAGAGTTTAGACAGAACTGTTGCTTTAATAATAATGCTTTTTAGTTTTTGACTTTAAAATACATTTTGCAAAAAATCAATTCAGAAATTTTTAAATTTAACAACCTTTTGTCGATAAATTTGTCGTGCTCGATGCTTTGCAAATGCTTGATAAATTTTGAAATATACAAAAAACATAACAATTGTTGGAATAAAAAATGACCCAGTTGCACTATAAATTGTATAACTGGGTAAATCAAGAAATGTACATTGCCATGTCCCGTTTATTTGTACAAGATTACCATGTTCTGCGATCTTAAAACAAACTCTAAATGAATATCCCAAATGAATGAACAAATACCTGTTTCCATCCTAATAGCGGTGCTAAACTTATTATTGCAGATAATACCCATACACATAAAATCATTAACCCAGCTGTTTTTTTATTTCTTTTAGACATATATGCAACCGGTGAAGTAATTGCCCAATATCGATCTAATCCAACTATTGATAAATTCCATATTGACGCAGTTGAACATAAAATATCAGCTAAAAATGGTAACAAAAATTTTTAATATAAATTCTTTTTTGAAAAAGCAAAAATTAAAAAAGAAACTAAATTACCGGAAACAAACACAACACAAAGAGTTTCCGGAAAAAGCCATTCGCCAGCAATTGCATAAACGGACGACAGCGGAAGAACAATAAGTCCTAAACATAAATCGCTAAATGCTAAATTGCCAACCTGAAAACGTGAATGTTTATTTTCTGAGAATTAAATTTATTGAAAGCTTTTTGATTAATTTAAACTTCTTGATGGAGTATTCTTTTTACGACAAAAAAGCTTATCAATTTTATTTCTTTCAAAATATTCATTCCCAAGAGTTATCTAATTTATGAATGAAAGAATGCGGAAGCTACTAATTTTTTTTATCCGTTCCAACTACTAAAAAGCTTCCTTCCCTTCTTTTCCCCTAAAATTTTAATTGACTTACTAATAAATTTGGGACTGTCTGTAATCTGGGATTTTTATAAAGTACAATAAATACAAGAGAATTTGCTGCAACCGTCCATAATACAAGTAGTGCTAGCGCAATCCCTTTAAGGGAAGCATAAAGTGGAAAACCCTCTTCAGAATTATGTGATTGTAAGCTTGCAATTGTTGAAATCAAATCTGCTCCCGTTGCTGCACCTGGCATTTTTTTAAAAAAAGTATTTAAATAAAAAACGTATTATTTTGAAATAAAAGACATTATTAAATTTTTGACTATCTAATCTAAAAATGGGATCATTTATTATTCAGAATAAACACAATCAACCTCCACATTTTCATTCACGGTAAATTTGGCATTTCAAAAATGAGGGCAAAAAGGGAGTTAAAAAGTTCATGATAAAAGTTTAAAACATTTTGTTTTGTTTATTGGTCAAATTTAATTTAAATTATTATAGTTTAAAACAATGATGTATAGGTGCAAAAACATGGACCAATTTTTTTTTAAAGAAAAAGCGCTCTCCTGGATAACGGTGTGTGTAGTAGAGATAAAAACGTCAGAAAAAAAGAAAAGTCATTTCCTTTCAAAGCTTTTTGGCGGCATTTTTCATAAACAAAAAATACATAACAGTAAAAACGACGTAAGAAATGAAAGGCTAAAGATTTTTAACAACAAAAAAATAAAATAAAAAAATACATGGAAACAGCTAAAAGAAAAAGAAGTGCAATCGTAGCATGTTAAAAAAAATTATTATTTTTTACTTTTTTTAGCGGAACATTATTATTATGAATGAATTAACACTTAAACCAAGCGGCAATATGTGAGTCAATTGGCAGCGCCCAAGTTGTCCCCCCCCTTCAGAGAAAAAAAACAATAGAAAATCACTTAAAAAGCTTTGAAAAAAAGAGAACCAAGAATGAAAAGTTCAATGGTAAAAAAACATTTTTATACTTTGTAAAACATTTTTTTCTCTAAACAAAGATAACTTTGCAGCTGTTAAACAATGTTGTTTTTGCCTTAAATAAGGTTTTCCTTTATTTAACTTTTTAGAAATATGAGGGGCCAACTTGTAAAAGGGAGAAAGAAACAAAAGAAGGAGAAGAAGCGATTTTCTTCAGCCGTTCAAAAAAGAAAGGTTTGAAAGCAAAGCTACCATTTTGTGCTGCTTCACTGATTATGCTTATATTTAGTAGTCATATTTTGTTTTTCGTTTTTCTCTTTTTTTTTCTTCCAAAAAAAGACTGCGAAAAGGAAGTTTTGATTTTAGCAAAAGGAAAGCTATGTTTAAATAAGTACTTTAAGCGAAGATATGATTTTAAACATTTTAGAAGAGAAAAAAGGGGAAGCAACCCATTACAATTTAAAAAGTTTTAAAATTAAAACAGAAATGAAAAGAAAACGAAATGAAGGAAAAAAGAAAAGATAAAAATTAAAAGAAAAAAGTAGTAGAAGATTAACTTTGACGTAAATTATGGCTTGTAAAGATTAAGCTTAAAACAAGAAAAAAGGGCCAACGAAACTGTATCGAATTTTATATTCTGTTATTACTCAAATTTCGTAGCGTTATAAAGTTTGCAGCCGTCGATGATCATGAAAGAAAAGCTTTAAATATTTGAGCTTAATAGCATGGGGAGTAAAAAAATATTTAAAAATACAACCGGATTTAATTTTGAAAATATTGGAATGAGCGTCAAGAAGCCTCCCGGAAGTTTCAAAGAGAAAAGATGATTGACGTTAAATGTAAAAGCAAGAAAAAGAAGAAAAAAAGCTATTAGCTCAATTTTTCGAACATCATCATCTTAAGCTATAAAAAATACTTTTTTTACAAATACTTTCTTCAACTTTGGCAAAGAAAGAAATTTCGCTTATTCATGTGTTATTAACATCTTTTTGCCTATAAAAAGGTTACAATTAAATAAAAGTTTTTGACATCGTTGTTAGAATAATAATAAGCTGCTTACATTCATTCAAGTGAAAACTGAGCAACTTTTATCCGTAGAATGTTGAGATAAAAAGCTTAAAGAAGATAAAGAAGAGGAATAACATCAAAGATGGATCATGGTAATGCCCATTGGTAAATAGCACAAGATGGTAGAAAAACGAAAACTTTTTTAGAAACGGTGTCTAATTTGACACCAATGAAAATTTGAAAAAGAGAAGGGTGATTATCAAAGCGCAAAAGTATAAACTTAACTAACTAACAACCAAACTAACGCCTCTCATAGAATAAATAACAAGGATAGCGAAAGAGAAAATAAAACAATTTGCATGCATAAATTTTTTGTATCTATCCGAAACACCAAAGAAAAAGCGATTAACGCAATTTGAAATGAAAATTGCAAAAAAAAGAAAATAGCTTGTTATAAAAAGTTTATGAAGAAAAAAAGCTTAAAAGCTATTATCTCAAATTTATAATTCTCACTTTTTAAATTACAATAATTATTTTCTATTCCAAGCAGAACTTTTTTCCAATTTTCTTTCATTTTCTCTTTACCCATTATCAATAAATATGCTTCAATGAAAAAAAAACAAAGTCTTAGAAAAATGAAAAAATATTAAATGAAGAGGTGTTTTAGAGAAGACGATGTCTGCGTCTTCTGCTTTTCTTTCATCAACACCTTTTTTAAATCTCATAAAATTGCTAGTGCGCAAAAAAAATTTTTTTTGATGTTAGATTGGGGTGGTCTAATCCGGAAATAGCCAAAATGAAAAAAAAGCTAATTTTGATAGCAAGAAAATTGAAAAGAGTCATGTAGTTGTGGCTGTCTTAACAGAAGTGACAAAAAAATAGAAGCGATTTTAGATTGAAGTAAGCTAGTCATTATATAAGCAACTCAAAAGAAAAAACTTTGTAATATTTTTTGCCCTTTTTATATCCTTCTGCATTCAGCATCAGTTTCTGAGCAAAAAAGAAGGAACAGAAGTAAAAAACAGACTAAGAAAGATGAAACCTGAGACAAATAAGCTTAGAAATGAGTGGAATTCCTATGGCTTCAATTTTACTTGTTTTTACTTTTATGGAAAGTAAGACGAGAGAATGAAGAATAACGATGGCAATGCATATACACATTAGAAAGAGATAAAAAAATATGTGAGCAAGATCACTTGTTGCTTATATTTCATTAAAAATAAGGAAATTAAAAAAAGAGATAAATATTAGAAGCATCTTGTTTTATGATATACATATGCGCAGTAGTCAATGGCTAAATTCTTTATTTTTTTTCGTGTCAAGGAAGGATTTAGTTCAGGAAAAGAAACGGAACAAATGAACGGCTTCTTAAAAAAGCGTCAACATCAAAGAGATATCAAAAAAGACCTCTCGTTGACATTCTTGCCCCCAAACTACAGCAATGCCCTCTTAACTTTCTTCTTTTTTCGACTTCTCATCTTTTTTAGAGCCTAATCGCTGCCGTCATTTGAACATAAATACGTGTGTATATACTTTATCAGTAATAGACATTTTTTAGAATAAAAATAAATGTAAAGCTATAAATATCATTGAAAATACTTTTAAAACAAAAAAGGGAGTTTAAATGCCACAAAAGAAGAAAAGGAAACAATCGTAAATCAAAATCTCAAAGTCAAAGTCAGAAGAGGTATTTTTCGATACTAAAAGTAGTAACAATATTTTAAGCTTAAGGTTATTATTATGGTAACGGCCATTCCTGCTATTTTTGATATAAAATGGATTGCCCATTGTTTTAAAATATTATAATATAAAAGTTCAAAAACTGAATAGCATAACAGAAAAGAAGAGGCAAAAACACATGAATTAACTTTCAAAAACGACCCCCAGTAATAATTAATGAACTCAAAAAATTTTTTAATCTAAACTATACTTTCCCTCTTCCATATTTTTCTTTTTTCTTTCAAAGAAGGGCTATAAACAAAGTACCAAGCGATTATAAAAAGGCATGACTTTCACATTTTAACACCGCGCAAAAAATAACACGTTGTCAGTGCGTGTTCATGTCAAAAAAAATGGAATTGGGTATCAACAAACTTGGACATCGTCTCACCATTCTTCTCTATGTTTTATTTTTTTTTGCTTTAAAGCTCACGGTTCAAGACAAGGATAAAGCTATACTACTAATTTTCACTCGTCAATGTTATGTGACGAAAAATACACCCCTAAAACAGAAGAAAAAAGGAAGGAAAAAAACATCAAACAAGGTTGCGCCAATTTTAGCCCCATATGAGACAACGAAAAAAAGTTTTTTTTAATGCACTGGCCGCTATTTTTCGGTAAAAAACAATCCCAAAAGGCCTTGAAGATCTCGACAAGTGCAATTTCGTTGTCAGTAAATCTCTTTTTTTCGCTTTCTGTTTTTAGCTATAAACTGCGAAAGCTGATTTAAATTTTGCCATTTTTAGGATTTCTCTAATTAAATCGTAAATAATTTGAATTTTATAGGTGAGCCGATGTTTTTTTATTATCACCCCAGCAGCTGTGTCCACAACAATGAAAAAAAGGAAACAAGAATTTGAAAGGATTTGAAGTTGAATGCAAAAATGTATTTTGAATTTTTTACATACATTAATAAATACAAAGTAAGTAAGTTTTTATTATGAATTAAATAGTAGTTGGTTGTGTCTTTTAAACTCAGCTAAAAATTGAGCTTTGTCTTTGGTCGTAAAAACATTCTTTTTTAAAGCATTTGCATTTAACATTTGACTTTTAAAAGTGAAACTATGAGCTTTCTGAATTGAAAATTAAAACAATGCTTTTGAATATTAACAAGTATTAATCTTTAAAACAAAGCTTATACGTCATTGCTCAAAGCTATTTTGAATCTAAAATTTTCACGCTTTTTTTGTTTTTCTAATTAAAGTTGCTAATTTCGGATACTTTTTTGATTAATAATTTTTCTGCTCAGTTAAGTAAATAATTATTATTTTTTATCACAATACGTAATTACCATAATCTTTCCTTACTTAATTTTTCTGATTGATTAAATTCTGATTTTAGCTTTTGCTTTGAATTAAATATGTATTTGGTGTTTTTGCAAATTTGTAGTCCGTCTAGACATCATCTGATACAAAAAATTCACCAAATAAACGGAAACGCCAAAAGTTTGAAACATTTTTAATACTACTGCATTTTATGTCGTCATACGAAAAACGGATAATGAGAGAGATGTTTTTTCTATCTTTTATTTCAACGTCTACTTTCACATTAATAAAATTATAAGTCAACAGTCAAATTTCATTGTTAAGAGAAAACTCTTATTTTCACACCTTGTAAATCTTCTTTAATAAGAAGAAAATTCGTGATCTCATGTCGCCATTTTTTTGTTCAACATTTGATCACACTTCAATGTCATTTCCCTTTCGACGTCAAATCATCATTGCAATCAAATAAAAATAACGATGAACACAAGTCAATTGAGATCCCAATCATTCCACAATATCTGTCGTCATCGATACCACCACCACTACTATTGAGGCTGCTGCTGTGATTGAATAAAAATTTCTTATTTCTCAATGAACAAGATATATAAAATCTCTCTTGGTGCGCAAGCATTTTTCTCGATTTCTGCATTTTCATTTTTTGTCTTCCAAAAAAGGAAGGAAAGCAAGAAAATGACCACCGATGAAAAATAACTATTGCAAAGCTTTTTTTTTCTTCTGAAAACCATAAAATACTATTTCTTTGTTTGTGTGCGTCACCCCCTTCTTCTTCTCCTTTTTTACATCTTCCATTTTCGGACTAATACCAACGCCAAAGAAAGAAGTAGTAGTAATAGCAATAGCCAAAAGGGTTATATTGGTCGCAACAAAAATCCCTGTTCAAATCATTTTTTTTGTCTGAAACCATCGTTATTTCATTGCTTGTTGTCCCTTTTTTTGCTGTTATTTTTTCCTTAAGGGGGATAAATGAAGTTCACACTGTGAACTATATCCCGCAAAAAGAATTCTCTTTTTCTTTTCTTTGAGGCGTGATTGAGCTGTCAAAATTTTTTCTTTTCTTATTTTTTTTACCACTTTTTTTGGAGAAAAATAGGTATTTTTTGCTTATCTGAACCGGATAGGACATCTCTTTTATCTATAATAGAACCAGCTAATTTTAAGCTTAAAGCACTTATCCTTCCTACTCACCTCATTCTTCTACCTATATTTTCTTTCATTTTTGCGCTAACCAAGTGCTTCTTAACTTTGTAGTGGAATATCCATTATTTGAAGAGAAAAGCTAAATTTTGTTTTCTTTTTTAAAATTTTTTTTATACCACAACTTCGTGAATGAAATGCCCTTTTTTAGCTAAAAATTAAGCAAATTATTTTTTTTGTTTCAGCCTTTAAATAAAAACTTTTCATTGATGAAAAGTCAAGATTAGTTGGCTTTTGGCTTACAGCTATGGCCATTGTGCTGCAAATTTTTTTATTACTAAATTTTTGCCATTTATTTGTTTATTGTAATCATCAGTGCTATTCATGTACAACACATTGTAAAACACTACCAAATGGAAAATTAGATCCTGAAACATGTGATTGTGAAGGAGAAACCCCTTGTATGGGTGAGAAATGCTATACAAAAGTTGAAATATTTTCTAATGAGCTCACTGCAATTATCCAAGTAAATTTAAAAGCTATTGTTCTTGTCCTTAATAAAAAAAATTCATTTTTAAAGAAAGGATGTGTCGCGGGTTTACCAAGTGGAATAGATGGATGTCATTATGCTGGACAAGCAGAATCAATTCATTGTTATTGTTCTGAAGAAAAATGTAATAATAAGCTTAAAATGGAATTCTATGTTCCTAAGCCATTGCCTACGGTAGAATGCTGTGAATGCTCTGAACCACATGGAGATGAATGCTTAGAGCAAAAATGTAAGCGAACATGTCGTGGAAATTATTGTTTGATTGATTTTGATGGAGTTGAACAAGTTTGTTTTTGCTTTTTTTTATTCGAACAAAATAGCTTAATTCTCTGCATTTAGGGATGTGGATTAGGTACTCCAAGGCTTCAATCCTTTATGCGACTTAATGACTATCTTAGCCTTCAAGGGCAGACCACTTGCGCGCGATATGAAGCAACTCATTCAACGGTTGTTCATGGATGTGTAAGTAAGGAAGTAGAAAAGAAAAAATATTTTTAAGCTTTTTTACAGGTATGCACTCAACCCTCTGGATTTTGCAATCAAGTGAATAAAAGTCGAGAATACCAGTTAGAAAAAGTTATTGAGCGAAGAGCTGATGATCAAAATTACTGTTATAGTTTACATGAAAAATCAAAAAAGCTATTTACAAAAGATATTTTTCGAAAATCTGATACATGTGAAGGGCATTATTGCTTTATCTCTTTAACTACATCTGAACTTGTTATTGAAAGTGCAAGCTTTGAAGAAAATATTGAAGATCATAATAATTTCATTGGTCTTACACGGCCACGTTTTGAGATAATGGCTGGGTGCTTAAAAGCTGACAGTGATGAGGTATAATTATTTACTTTTTTTCTGCAAAATTTTGTAATTATCTATAATTTTTTTCTATATTTAGAAGGTTGCAATTGGTTGTACAACTGAATATGCTACAAATAGTAGTGATCCAATAAGCAAGCATTGCATTTGTGATTCACATTTATGCAATTATTTTCATTTATTAACAAATGAAGAAGACAATAGGCATCGACAAATTGTACGACCTAAATCAACCAATATTAATCTTGACAATACCCTTGGTGATCATGGAATTACAATTATATCATCCCATTCATCATCATCATTTGAAAGTCTTAAAAATTTATCGTTTAATTTATTGTTATTTCTTTTTGTTTTCTTACTATTAAGATGAAGAAAAAAAAACACAGAGCCAACGCGAGGTATTATGTTAGTAATAAATGTCTTTCATTTAAAATAAAAGAAAAATTTAACATTTTTATTGATTTTTTACATTAATTTTATAATTACACGTTTGTAGTATTAACAGAAAAATTACTTGATAAATGAATGCAATAGATAAAGCTGTAACCTTAATATGCGCATAAAAATATAATAATTAGCCATTTTGATTATCAACAAACTCTAGGCCTTCCATTTTAAAATTACCCGGTAATCTTGTTTCATCCATATAAACGGTTCCATCAATCCCAAATATCATAGAATATGTTGCCAAAGGTAATCCACGAACTTCTTCAGTTTTTAAAGCTACAATTAAAGTATCATTCGTTTCTGAAATATTGTTGCGCTCTTTTTTTGCACGAAAACGATAACTATTTTTTTTCTCTCAAACCTGGAAGAAATTGAAAAGCAGAAAAACCTCTCGTAGGATGCACTTTTCCAATGTTTAAATGTTCAAATTTTAAAAAGTTTTCGTCAGCAGTTATGAGGTAGTTTGAACCTGTAACGTAGCCATTTATTAAAATCCGTTTAAAAATGTTTTGTTACCTCTCATTTCTTCGGTCCTATTATCATATGGTTCAAAAGCAACTTTTCGGGGAAGGAAAAACCATTTCCTGTGAATATCTGACCATTGGCAACTTTCATGAATAACATAATTTGGAAATTCAATTCCAATTGAACTTCGTAATCTTGTAAGACGCTCAATCCAACTTTCTGTTCTTATTTCACCAAATCTTGAGATAACTTTAATATACATTGGATTATTATCCAAGAAATTTCCTCTTTGATCAGTAAATTCTTTGCCATAACCTCCGACATAAAGTTCTTCATTTTTTACTGTCATCCATTCAGCTTTGAAAGCTTTAAAAAGTATGAGGAAGTTTTACAGCAGATATTTAAATCAAAAACTTACGTTTACTATTTTCACCGTCGCCATCTGCATTAATTACCCAAGGAATAACATAATTATTTCGAAGTCTAAAATATTTTTTTTGTTCCAAGAGATTCCCAGGTTAAACAGCTTACTTATAAATTACACCTGTTTTATCACAAGGTGATAGCACATTCCCATCAAATACTTTAAGTGCTGACAATTCCATGCCACGATTTTGATAGCCTAATTCATATGTATAATTATGTTGAGCAAGCCAAACAATTTTATAAATATTATTTCGCTAAATTCTTTTTTATTTACAAATAAATCGATAGCTTTATAGACTTACAGTATTAAAGAAAACATACCCTCGTAAAGAGGTGCTAGTCCAAGTACTTTCATGTAATAAATCACGAGAATTTGTATCCATATCAGAAATGGTTACAAGGGGAATAATTGTTGATCCATCAGATAGATGATAAGATGTATAAAGTTTTGAAGCATTATACGGCCTAACAGTTTTAACTTCAATTTTTGTCCGAGAGTTGTTTACAATTGGAGCAGTTAAAAAAATATTAAAATTTCCATTAGAAGAGTATGAACGTAAAACTAAAAAGACAGTGATTTTTTATAAGTACAATAGTAGTGAATAAATTACCTGCAGCTAATAACTGATCCGAAAAAGCTAATATAAATAATATTTTAAACATTTTATTTTTAAAGATAATTTCCTTTTCCCGTAAAACTGTTAAAAGGTCATCTGTCAATTGTAAGCTGTCTTTTCCCCTAAGATAAAAGTTGAATTGATCATTACTATAAAAAAATGATGGGGAAAACTTTTTAGGACAAAAAACTAGTCAGTTTTGAATTATATTTTTGAATGCATGAGTTTTCTTTATTATTTCATGCTTGATAAATTAAACAATGATCAAGATGCTTTAAAAGAAACAATTCAAAAAACACATTCAAGAGGTTAGCGCGTCTAAGTCAACAACTGGTCAATAAACTCTTTCTTCATTTATTGGTATTCTTTTGGAAATATGATAGCGGTCAAAAAAAATTATGTGAATTAAAACAAGTTGAATGTTTCCTTCACCTGGCGACAGACACAAAAAAGCATTTAAAAATAATGGTAATTTTTAATAAAATAATTGTCCCATTTAAAATTAAATTATTTCAAGGAAACATTAAGCTTTATTCAAAAAAAAAATTGAGTATCTCATTTTTTTCAAAACGGAAGTTTTCTTTTACCTATTTGAAGATTTTGCTTTCTTGAAAAAAAGTAAAAACTTGTTGAATATTTGTTTCAATAAAAAGGTGAGAATAAGTAGACGCTTTGCTTTGAAGTTTTAAAGTTTTATAAAAAAAATAAGCGCAAAAGCAAACATTTGTTACCAGACGCTATAGTTTTGATATTAAAGCTGACCAGTTTCAAGATTAAACGAAACAACATCTTTTTTGTTTGGGGTTTTGCTTTGTTTTAATGTATAAAAAAGTTTGTAGAATAGTAGCTGTTAGTTTTATGTCTAAAGAATCATGAAAAAACTTGTAATTTATTATGTTTGTGATTGCTATAATGCTTTAAGCAAATTTGATTTACACCGGATGACAAACTTGTAAATAATATTATAAGAATATGCGTACAGCGATATTCCAACATTTATTGAAAACAATACTTTAAATGTTTTTACTTTACATTTATAAACGTTTATTTTTGACATTTTAAAATATTAATTTGTTTATTACTGTTAGCATTTTATTTGTTTTGAAGACTGTTGCAATAAATGGTTATTGTTTAAAAAATGTCAAAGCTTTTTTTACAAATTTAAACATCTTTCAACGTCGCAGAAAACAAAATTTGAAAGTTCATACCTTTAAAAGCAATGTTTGATCTTGATCTTCAAAAAATGTAAAATGTTAAATCGTCTGTATTTTAAAAATTTATTAATTATTAAATCTTTATTCACCGTATTTAAGTAATTTCAAACAAAAAAGTAAAGGAACAATATCCAAACATGTTAAAAATTGATGGTAATTAATTTTAAATAAACAAAATTCGGTGATCTAATTAATAATAATAGTAAACATGTTTTGATAACAGGGGTTAGTTGCAGAAAGGCAAGAGTGATAAAAAATAGAAGACAGACAGAAAAAACAATGTATTTAACAAATACTTTCAATTGGACGGCCTTCTTCTTTTGCTTTCAAATAAAGTTGATACTGTGGACTATCATGGAAGATACGAATTTTTCGGCGTAATGAGCTTGCGGAATCCATATAAATATTACGAGTATCCTTTGTCATAGCCTAAAAAGTTAATGAATGTTTAAAAAAAAGAGAGGATGAAGATAGATTTCTTACATCATAATTATCTCCATAGGTTTCCATCATATATGCACAATATTCAATATCCCGGGGTAAAAGCTTATAAACACGTTCGCGCCGATTGTTTCTTTCAATCTTTGGTGGAAGAACAAGCGGGACAATGGGTTCAATTTTAATATGTTTAAGTGGTTGAGATGTGGCTTTCTAAATTAATTTAAATATTTATATTTTTAATGATATTTTTAAAGCTTACTTGACTGGCAATAACATGGTGAGTTTGAGTGACGAATTCAGCGACTTGTTGTGCAAACTTTGTTGGGGATTGTTCTTTATTAAATGGTATTGCTTCAGTTCCATTTACGGCTACTTGTTCAATCAATAATTCGTTAATAGGAGTGGATGTAGGAGTTTTAGGGGAAATACCATTTTCTGGAAGTTCTGAGATAGATTCATTGCTGCTTGATTTTGTGCTGCTCAAGCTGGCATCTGAAACTGTATGTTGACCCTAAAAAAATAAAGCAAAATTAATGAATTGGAACTTTGTCATGTTATTTTTAAGCACACCTTTTTATTTTTCTTTGATTTTTTGCCCGTATGGAAATCTGTAACATCAACCCCGCTATCTATTGAACACTTCTAAAAAGCATTTTTTATTGTACCTCAAAGCAACAAGCAAAAGAAGAGTTAAAAGCTTACTGTATGAGGAGCTTCATGTAAAACAGTTGTGTCATTAACATCAACGGCTAATTCTTGATTAACATCTTTACCGGTTCCATTTGAAGTAGATTGCTTTGAAACTTCATCATAATTAATCTTCTTTTCAACAACTTTTTCTTCTTCGCTAACAGAATTTCCATTTTTCTTTTTATTCTTCTTGTTCTTGGCCTTTTTGCCTCCTTCATTCTTATTTTCTTGAGTGGTTTGGTTGACGGTTTGTTCATGAGTATGAATTGCATCATTTGCACCATTTTCAAGTCGTTGTTCTTCTTCATGTTCAGCATTTTCTTTAATCTTCATAGCATTAGCAACATCTTTTTTAGCTGATTTTTTGTTGGATTTTTTAGAAGCTTTTTCATGAGTTTTAATGGCATCAGTAGCACCATTATCAAGTTTTTTCTCTTCTTCATGCTCAGCATTATCCTTAATTTCTATAGCTGTGGCAACACCTTCTTCAGCTATCTTTCCGTTTTCAACTTTAAGAATTTCTTCATGACCACTTTGTTGAGCTTCAGTAGTTTTTTCAACACTTTGTTGTTGTGTTGCTTCTTCCTTTTTATGCTTTTCTTCCAATTCACGAAGTTCAGCTTCAGCTTGAAGCTCTGAAACCCGTTGAGCTTCTTCTTCTTCAGCTTTGGCTTTTTGTTCGGCAGCCATTTTTTCTTCGGCAAGTTGACGGGCAGAAATCTCTTGTTGCTTTTGAGCTTCTTCAATAGCTTGTTGCTCACGTTCTTTTCTTTCAATTTCTTCCTTTTCGCGAAGTTCAATTGCTGCTTGTTCTTCAGCAATACGCTTCTTTTCTTCTTCTTCTTTTTGAGCTTCAGCCTTTGCGCGTTGCTTCTCTTCTCTCTCTTTAATGGCTTGTTCTTCTGCAAGACGCTTTATTTCTGCTTCTTCAGCCTTTTGTTTTTCCTTTTCTGCTTTACGTTCAGCTTCCTTTGTCTTCTTTTCTTCAGCCTTTCTAGCTTTTTCTTCCCGTTTCTTTTCAGCTTCTTCAGCTTTTTGTTGCTCCTTTCGCTGCTTTTCTTCTTCTTCCTTCTTGGCTTGCTCTTCAGCAGCTACGCGCTTATTTTCTTCTTCTTGTTTTTGACGTTCTTCTTCTTGAGCCTTCTTTCCTTCCTTTTCCTTTTTAGCTTTTTCTTCCGATTCAACACGTTTCTTTTCAGCTTCTTCTGCCTGTTGTTTTTGTTTTTCAGCCTTTAATTCTTCTTCCTTCTGTTTACGTTCCTTTGCAGCTTGAGCTTTAGCTTCTTCTTCTTCACGCCGGCGTTGCTTTTCCGCTTTCTTTTTTTCTGCTTCTTCAAGCTTTTGTTTTTTAGCTTCTTCTGCTTTGCGTTGTTCTTCTTCCCGTTTAAGGGCTTCATTGGCTTCCTTCTCTTTTTTTAGTTGCTAAAAAACAACTATTAAAGATAAAATCAATTAAATATTCATTGATATCTAACCTCTTTTTTAGCAGCAGCTTGAGCCTTTTTCTCGGCAGCAGAAACTCCGACCTAAATTATTGTTTTAATTGACACACTTTTCTCTTTCTCTCGTTTTTAATAAAAAAAATACAAACATACATTTTTTAATTCAATTTTTTCTTCTTCAACTTTAGTTGTTTTTTCAACAATTTGTTTCTGAAATAAAATATACAACGCATTATTGAATTAAATATTTAAAAAAGAAAATCACGCACCTTTTCTTTCTTTACTTTAGGAGCTTTTACTTTCTTATCTTTGATTTGAATGGGGTGAATCACAGCAAGACATTTTTTAGGCTCAGTGCAGGGAGTTGTGGCAAGCCTGTAAATGATTTTCTTTTATGCTATTTTTCTGTTTAAATCAAAGTATTATTAAACTTACCAGACGCTTACAGAGCGACGTTTAGCTGCAAGTGCTTTTCCTCTGTTTTGAACGCGATTGCGTAAATAAATTGATTGCTTCGGCCGATTAACGGCTTTTGGTGAACGCATTCTTATTAATTACACGTTAATGCCACTATAGATATTTATAAATAATAAACAATAATAAATTTCACTGCAAACAAAGGTAAAAAGTGATCGATGGGGGTACTATTTGTTGTACCTAAAAAAACTTTTTTAGTTTCAAAAAACCGCGAAAACACGGATGTTTTAAAGAAAGAAAACCCGCGCGATTGAACCAAAATAAAGAAAATAAATATTTTTGAAGGATGGAAAAAAACTTCTATTCAAAATAGAAATGTTAGTTTTTTTGTTGACGCGGCAAACATCCCCTTTGTGAGAATAGTCGTCCCCTTTCCTTCTGGAAAAGGACGTTGCCATTTGGAAACATTCAGCAATATAAAAAAACATACGAACAGTTTTGTTGCTGAAATGGCTTCCTTTTCTCCTCAAGCTACCAGCTGTGTGTTGTTTTTATATTCTTTCAAAAGTCTTCCCTTACTTTTTTTTACACAAAAAAAGAGCAATAACCCTGGGGAAGCTTTATTTAAAGACAAGAAAGAAAAAAGAACTAAAAGAAAAAGAAAAAACACCAAGCCTAAAAAGTGTTCACTTTTCTGTTTGCGTTGTTGTGATGCTTGTTTGCGGCAAACAAAAAAGCAATATTATCATTATTACTGTTGCTCAAAATTCACATATCGCAACTTTTTTTCTTCTAATGTTATGCTTATTACTACCACGCGCTGCTAAGAATCCACAAAAGGTACAAAAAACATATAATCAGTGGCAATGACGTTAATTCAGCAGCTGTTAAAATGGGCTTATCTGTCAGTGAATGACTTGTTTATATTGATCCTAAAGGAAATGAAAAAAAAAGAAGGAGAATGAAACGATAGATAACAAAAAGAATGTGTTTTTTTGTGAAAAACTTTAAAAACGGGAACAAATTGAGAGGAAAACAGCTTGCGCAAGGTAGAAAATAGAATTTCGCATTTTAAAAGCAAAATAAAAATAGGAAATGATGGCCTTGAAGTGAACAAAAAAAAACAGAGAAAAAGGGGGAGGCCAAAACCCTTTACGTAAAAAAAGGCAAAAAACATTTTTTTTAACATTAAAATAAAAAGCACACCAGTTGTTTTATAGAGAGGGTTCTGGCATCTAATTAAAGGTTCCTTTTTTGAAAATGACATTGAGAGCGGAAATGAAAGAAAAAATAGCTAAACACAAACAAAAACTGTTTCTTAGTTGACAATGTTTTCTTCTTCTTCATCATCAGTGGTTTTCACGTGGATTTTTACAAAACAAAAAGCCCGATGTTCTTGCGCGTTAAAGATGTCTTGGCGCCTTTAACATGAAAATAAATGGTTGCTGCAGCCGGAAAAGCAGAAAAAAGAGAAAAAGAAATGAAACGTCAAAAAAAAACTTAAATCGCACACGTTTTTTAGGCGGAGTTCCTTCTTGCGCCCACTTACAAAAGAGAAAGAAAAAAAATAAAGAGAACCCTAACAACCTTATCTTACTCATTTTTTCTTTGATTTTTTAGCTTTTTTACCATTGTTTCAAGAACAGATTAAACACATGTTAAGATTTAATGCAAAAACTTCTAAATAAACAGTGGTAGTAGTTAGCTTTTTTTTGCTACTATCGAAAATGTTTGTATTTGAAATGAAAAAAAGTGTGCAAAAAAAAAGATTTTTGGGGGTAAAAACTGAAGGGCAGAAATGGGATTTTTTAAGTGTGCATGATTTTTTGTTTCTTTCTAATTGAAAAAAAGCTGCCGCATTGAAGATTAGCACAAAAAAAGCAAAGATTTAGATGATCTTGACAGGTGTGTGCCTGTGTTATGTCATAGCTGATGTTCACTAAAAAATAAAGATAAACGTGAAAAAAAGAAAAAGTCTTTATTTTCATTATGGAACAGCTCAATGTTGCCTGCCATAGGCAAGAAACGTCTTGATGTTGATCACCTACGCATAACTCTCTCCAAAAACTAAAAAATGTAACAGATGCGTCTAACAGCAAGAAAAAAGAAAACTAACAGACAAAAGAATCCCATCGCTTTTTATATATTTTTTTTTGTTTAAAACTTAGTCATTTTTACGAAGTATATTGAAATACAACTAACAAAAAATAAAGTACAAATAGGCTAGTGTCTGCATCAGAATTCTTTTTCCCTTTTTTTCAATCAAATGTGTTGGTATTCTGCATAATGAACGCATGCATCGACCAATAGACATTGAAAAAAAACTTGTTGCCCCTCGTCACCGCCACTCTTGCTCATGTTAAAAAAAAGGCAACAATAATCAAAAAAGTTTTTAGGAAAAAAGTGTGCAAAATCAACGAATTTTTTTTTTTAAATTTGATGTCGAAATTTGTCTTAATAGAAAACTTTTTTTTTCACATTAATTCTTTCAAGAAAACAACTCAATGGGCTTTTTTTCCGACACGGGTAAACAACTTATCAATGTCTCTTTGCAAGTTCAATTTTTTTCCTTCCGTCAACATTCAAAGAAAGAAACAAAGTAAAAAAAATATGAAACTTCCTGAATGTTTTTAGAAAACGAAGATATAAAAGCATTAAATTTTTGCTGCTAAAGTAAACAACATCATTTATTAGAATTATTATTATTATGTTTTTTTATAAAAAAAATTCAACAATAGGATAACAAAAGAATGTAAAAATAAATATGAACACATCAGATGAGCAGGGAAAAAAACAGTTGTAATACGATTAGATTAAGCGTATTTAAACCCCTTTTTTAATACATCAGCTGACAGCCGTGTATTATTATTTTGATTATTATAGAAAAAAAGTGGAGCTTAAAAGTTATGGAAATAAATTTTTGCAATTGCAATCTTTTTCTTCTTCTTCTTTTTTTATGATGAGCAGACATTCACATGCTCCACAAGTTCCATACGATCCATTTGATTTGAAGAAATTTTCTAGAAAATAATAAAAAGGTTTATAAAATTCTTTTCAAATTTTTTCTCTTTTTTCCCATTGCCGAAAGCTTCTTTTATTAATTTTTCTCGTTTTTCTATATTTTTAAAATTTTTGATAATAAAAATTCGTTTGTTATGATAATGTTAACAAAGAGTGATTTTAATGGGAAAAAAATAAGTTTGACGCTTTTTGTCAACACCAAAAAATGCAACGATAATCAATCAAAATAAACTTCCATTTTAGTAAATATAAAAAAAATAAAAATTCTTCTCGGCATTGAGAAAACAAAAAAATGCATTCTCTTCTTTTTTTTTGTTTAAAACGTAAAAAAACGTACCTTTTTTAAATAATTTGTTAGGGTTGTGTCAGTTGTTTTAAAAAACTGCTCGGGGTTTTTAACTAATAAAGTTGCGGCTTGACAATCTTAAAAAAATATATTCATTACATTAAGTAAGAAAGAAAGAAAAAGAGAAATTCATTCAGATTAAAACATACTTGTCGCTTCTGCGATGACAAGGTAACGTGAGTTGATGTCGGTTTTGTGAATGCAAACTAAAAATAGGAATGTTGCAAATGATTTTTTTCATTTGAAGAAGATGGATAGACTCACATGGAATATCATTTATTTCATTATTAAAGTCAATTAAACGCATTGTAAATTGATTATTTTGTCCTGGAAAGATGTTACCAGGGAGCTAAAATTATTAGTTAAAAAATATTGTAATGACTATAATGAAACCTACTCTGACAACATTTGTTGCATTTTGAATTCGAACTCCTAATACAAAATGAGAATATTGAGGGTTGTAATCTCGTGGAGGGGTTACAGTAATTTCAGCACATTCAAGTTTTGCTGCTTTTGTATCAAAGATATTCCCGATTCCTTTATTTAATTGAGAAATCAGGGATTCAGATGCAAGGGCTTGCACCCAAGTTCCTTTAAGCTGATCTAAAGAAACATTTTCACATTCACATTGAACTGCTGACAATGGCTTTAATGGATGTGCATCAAGTCTACAAATGACAAAAGAGTTAGACATTCAAAATTTTAATAAAAGTAGTAGTCAACCTCAAATCATCATTTACAGCTTCAGGAGAATATCTTAAATGCTTTTGTAACGCACTTAATCGATTGCCTTTACCAAATTTTAAAGTTTCAAGAATTTTCTAAACATCAAATTATTGATTGTAGCTAAAGAAATTAACAAACTTGAACTTTCAATTCTTTTTCTTCTCCACGTTGTTTAGCTAATAATTCTTGCTGTTCATTTAATCTTTGTTCCAGTGATAAAATTTTTGCATTCATTTTATTAATCTCTGGAGCTCGTGCCATTGGTGCTCTTCGAATTTCTGCTTCGCCCAGTGATACCCTATTAAGTGCATGTGCAACGGCTCTATTATCACTACTTATCTCGTTGTTATTGTTATTGAAAACGGGCATTTGTGGAGTATTGATAAACGGCATCACAGAATTAATAACTGAATTTGCAGAATCTACAGCATCAGATGGTGGAGCTGGGCTTACAGGCGGAGGTGGTACTGGAATATTTTGTAAACTTGGTGGTGGAAGATTATGCACATGAGTATCAGTAGCAAAAAAATTTTGAGTTGGCCTATTTTCTTGTGTACGAAAACGCGGCTTTTCATTATTGTAATATGTAGCACTTTCCATTCTTCGACCTTTTTGTGGATGAACTTGTTTTAAATTGTTTCTTTCTCCACCATAAATTCCATTTAAAACTGCATCTTCATTTTCAGGCATAACCTTTCTTCCATCGATATAAAGTGGTTCAGGACCAGCAGGGGTAGTTGGAGCATTAATTTGATTTGAGAATAGCAGATCACCTTTATTCATTGTTGCTGGTAACAAATTTGTTTGCCATGCTTTATCAGCATTTATCCCCATAGAATTTTCAAGCATTGTTTTATTAATGCCAAATTGATCTAAATCAAATCCGAAATTTCCAGCTGCTTGAATTGGATTTTCAACAAGTTGGCCAATAAGCCCTCCGCCAAGTGCAGATGAAACTATTTTCCTAAAACTTTTTGTTGTTTTTTTTAAATTTTTAGGATTGCATTAACCTAATTTCTCCAGTTTTTCCAGTCATTCCTTCTTGAATTGCTGTAGGAAAGCGTCCAATATTGGACAATAATTTTTGTGCAATTTGTAAAACTGGTTGTGGAGTTGGAGCATCAGTAGATGGATGTGTTGGAGCACCATTACATAATAATATCAGTAAATTTAAGATTAAAGTTTTCCATACAATCATTTTAGTAGTATAAAATGACAGAGGAAAATAAGGATGAAATGAAAAAGATTTTGACATAATTCTTTTTTCTTTCCGTTTCGTTTTTTTTTTGAAATTCATTTCCCATTAAATTTTCGATAATCAATTGCGCAGAAATAGTACCCGATTCTTATTTAGGGCAGACAAAAATATATCAGGTATAAATGGATTGATGAATTTAATTTCCATAAATCGAAAACCAATTAAAAATTACCTGATGCGTAAATATAATATGAAATCTCTGTACACTTTCATAAGTAGCATTGCTACATACATACATGATGTCCCAAGTAATAGCTTGCATTTGTTGCCAGCAAAAAAAATAATGTCACAGCTGCACAGTTGGGTTCAAAAGTGTTTACGATTTCATAAAAATAAGTTTTAAACGCTAATTTATACAACTAATAATCCTCAAATAAACAAATTTTGTTAAGGGAAATAAATGAAAGAAGTTTCACCAAGTTGTATTGTAAAGCTACAAGTTGTCTCAAAAAACGTTAACAATTAAATAAACAAAACAAAAACTTTTATTGCAAAAAAAGGAAACAACAACAACATAAAAAACTGATTGACAAGATCATTAATCTAAATATGCATCAAAACAAAGCAAATCATCCAACAAGTATGGTGGTTGGTCATACTTTTTGTATCAGCTTCTTTTTGTCATTTTCAGCACAAAAATGGCAGGACACCCGAAACAATAAATGAATACTAACTTTTGGATTGATTTCTCGATAAAGGAAATGTTTGTAATTTTCTTTTAAAAGTTATTCACTCGCCCTTTCACCGTTTACTGAGTTTTATATAAAACATTCTTTTTAATTGGTTTTTGTTTTTAAAACATTATTATAATTTAAAATTGCTTATCAAGTTAATAACATTGCAAATTCTTAGTTACATAATTTAATGCTCATTATTGTGATTTTAGCTGCCATTACTTTTATTAGCCATCTCTAGGCTGCTGTAGAAAGATACAATGACAGGGCCGTTTTGTTATTGACGAGTTGGTAATATTGTGATAGCTTCTATGACACTGAAATCTAAACAAAAGTACTTATAATTATTAATGCTACATCATGCTGTATGTACCAATATCTGGATATCCATTCTATAAAAAATCAACTTCAAAAGTTGTTTTAAGTAAAAAAAGGGAACAAAAAATAGGGTGTTAAACACATTTTCCATAGTCTATTATTGGTCATGATAACAAATAATACTACAAAACAGACTACAAGAGATGTTGCTTCATTTTTTTTGTTTTCAAATATTAGAGTTAAACATATTTTCGATAATGTCCGATCAAGAAATTCTTGTTGAAAAACGTGGAAAATCCTGCTGGATTACATTTAACCGACCAAAGCGTCGTAATGCCATCAATTTAAAAGTAAAAAAATATTATAATAAAAAAATGATTTTTTTATAAATTTGCTTTTAGAGTTATTCCATTCTTAATAATGCATTAAAAAAGGCAAATGAAGACGAATCAATTTGGTTTACTGTATTTACAGGTGTTGGTGATTTTTTTACGAGCGGCAATGATTTTGGTCCTGAAGAAATGAGCAAATAGTAAAATTTATGAATATTTTAATTTAACTTATGTTTTTTTGTTACAGTGCTGATGAACCTGTTTTGGGTTATGAAGTGCTTGTGCATGGTTTAATAGATCATAAAAAGCCTGTAATTGCATTGGTAAATGGGCCAGCAATTGGAATTGGTTGCACAATTTTAACTTTGATGGATTATGTTGTAGCTGCAGAGCATGCATATTTTCTTTGCCCTTTTACAGCAATGGGTCTTTCACCTGAAGGATGTTCAAGCAAAACATTTGAATATCTCATGGGATATCAAAATGCAGCACGTCTGGCACTTTTTAGTGAAAAGATGACAGCGCAAGAAGCTCTTCGTGCTGGTTTCATTACAAAACTTTTGCCAACTGAAGGATTTCATGAAGCAGGCAAAAAAATTGTTGAACACTTTGAAAAAACTTTGGCACCAGAGGTATTGTAAAAAATTCAAAAAATCTTTTTAAAAGTTCTTAATTTTTAGTCTGTGCTTTCTACAAAAGAGTTATTAAAAGGAGAGAAATGGCGAAAAGAGATGCATAAAATCAGTGACAGAGAAAAGCAATTTTTAAGTGAACGAATGTCATCTGATGAAGCAATGGAACGATTAATGGCTAAATTTGGTTCTAAATCAAAAATTTGAGTGTAGTTGTTTTTACCTATTTCAATGTTTGATTGATAACATTTTTTCTTTTATTTTAAAAATTTGAATTTTTTTACTCTTTTTAATCTTTCAATTGAATATTATTGTTTAATAAAAAAACATCTTGTAAAAATAAAATGTGTTGTTTCTCGATTAACATCTTACAAAAAACTTTAAGTTTATTTGGTAAACAAGCAAAAAACCTAGATTTATTCTTATTATTACGGTTGTTGCTCTTTTTGACATTAAAAAAGTTTTTCAACTGTAAAAGATGTCAGTGAGAAAGAGTTACTTAACTTGGCCAAATGTGCGTATGTATTATTGTTAGTTCAAACTTTGTTTATATAATCATGAAAAAAACTAGAACGTATTTCGTGCTTCATTCTGCCACGTGTTCTTAACATTATTCTTTGATTTGATTATTAACATATCAAAAATACAGCTGTGTAATAACTGTTTTTGTATTAACCGCTGACGTGTCCCTTTTTTTGTTTGTACACTTCTTCCTTTCAAAGGTTTCAAAAAAAATAGATTTTTTTATTTTTACACTTTAGAATCATGGGTAATTTTTACCAATTTTCTGTATTTATATGTATATTATTTATTATAAATAATGTTGTTGTTGCTCCGCCCCCTAATAGACAAGCTGCAGAAGCTCAGCAACAACAACATGATCCATCTGGTGGTGCTGAAGGAAATGTTCCTCAAGATCAAAAACCAGTAAGATTTAAATATTCGTAAATTTGATAGCAGAAAAATAGAAGATTTTCAGATGTATCAATTTGCATATACTAAATATTTAGAAACTGTAGTAAAAATCCTTGAAAATGATCCAAAATTTACTGAAAGATTGAAAGGAATGAAAGAAGAAGATATTAAAGTTTGTTTAATTGTGATACGTTATAAGCAGAAAAATATTACAATTTTAGGCAGGAAATATTGCAGATCATATCGATGATTTGCATGAAAGTGTTTTCGATGAGCTTACAAAAGCAAAACTTGCCGAAATTGAAAGATTACGAGAAGAAATTGGAAAACAAATAGAAAAAGATGGTGGAGCCCATAATATTAAAGTTCCTGAGCATATTGATGTTCAAAATTGGGAAAAATTTAATAAAGAAGATTTACGAAAGCTTGTAGTTAAAACTGTAGCGGATATGGAAGAGCTGGATAAAGAAAGACGAGAAGAATTTAAAAAATATGAAATGCAAAAGAAAGCCGAAGAAGATCATAAACTAGCTCAGATGACACCAGAAGAACGAGAAAAGGCTAAAGCTGAAATAGAAGCAGCTGAAAAACGCCATAATGAACATGAAAAATTAAAACATCCTGGTGGACGTGAACAACTTGAAGAAGTTTGGGAAGAATCTGATCATGTATAACATTTAAAATACACTACGATTTTAATTTACAGTAAATACTTTTCAGATGGATAAAGAAAATTTTGATCCTCGTACTTTCTTTGCACTCCATGATCTTAATGGTGATGGATTTTGGAATGATGATGAAATTGAAGCTTTATTCCAAATTGAAATTGAAAAAGTTTATAATGAAACGAATCCAGATGATGATCCAAAAGAAAGAATTGAAGAGATGTATCGTATGCGTGAACATGTTGTTGCACAAATGGATAAAAATAATGATAGACTTATTTCTCTTGATGAATTTCTTAAGGTTTGAATGAGCAATGTACAAAGAGCAAGCATAAAGCTAACAATCTTTATAGGATAATGAAGCTCAAACAGCTTCACCGAATAAACAAGATGAAGGATGGAAGGATATTGCACAACAAGATATTTATACTGATGAAGAACTAAAAAAATTTGAACAAGAGTATGCTGCAAAACAAGGTTGGGGTGAACACGCTTACGATCCGACAGCAAATACACCTGCGCCGCAACATTTAGGCAATCAAGTTCATAATAATCAGCAGCAGCAACAACAACAACCTCCTGTTAATTCTCAATATAATGCTGCACCACCGGTACAACAACAACAACAGCAGCAATATCAACAACCACCACCACAAGCTGTGCCAGTTCAACCTCAAGATCCTGTTCAACAACAACAAGTTCCTCACGCTGAAGAGAAAAAACCAATTGATCCTGGATATGGAATCTAAATTTATTGCTTGGTGCATTTTTTATTAATATAATTTATTCATATTTCTATCTTGCCATAGGCTATAAATTGATTATAATACAATTCCGCTTATTTAAAAAACAAATATTTTGATGTTGTTTTTGAAAACAAAATTTAAAAAATCATAATCAACATTTTAAAAATGCATTTATTTGCGCAAATTTGAATCAATTTTTAACATTTAAAAAATACAAGATTTTTTAAAGAAGATTATTTTTCACATTGTAAATTATCACCTTTTTTTTCTTCCGTAATTATAGAATTTCTACAAAATCATATCTTCATTTGCTCCCATTTTTCTATCATCTCATTTTCAAGGCACTCAAAAAAAGGAAGTTAATAAATGCCCAGTGGTCGAAAAATTCATACAAAAAGATGATTGAAAAAATGAGCCCATTTTTAAAAAAAGTAAACGATCATTTACATTGGCGCGATGTAAAAATTCCTTAAAACTTTTCTTCCCCCTTTTTTATTTTCGAAGGACGTATGATGAAAAATGAATTGCTCCTTTTACCGCATTTCGCGTATCAACGCACCAAAAACGAGAAGTTTAAATCGAGCAACAAAAAATCAGTACAATTTTTAAATAATTGCTTCTGGTTGAATCGTTCTTTTTTCTTGAATATTTGATTAGCCACAAACCAGGCGTCATCATATTAGTTTTTTCTCAAAGAAATTCAATCAAAAAAGTTTTTAAATAATTTTTTTTATAAAAAAGATATACTAAAATGAATAAACTGAAAAAATTCTCCTCTAGTATTACTGGTGAGTTTTCTTGTTTTCTTGTTTTTAAAGATTTTTAATATCAAGCTTGATTATGGAATTTAAAAATAACGGTAATTTCAAAGGCTAAAACTAAAATAAATGTAGTAAAAATAAATATTGCCAGAGTTTTAGCCCTTCCTCTATAAACTCCTATGAAACTTTTCAGAAGAAGAACATTTCTGTTCTGTTTTCTATTTTAAATAATGTTTTAAGATAGTAAAATAGTTGTCATTTGATACATGCATTAATATTCACTTTTATTTAGATCTTTTTCGAACTACAAATTTAAAGTACGAAGATGAACAAGAGCCTATTTCAATTGCTGAACGATATCCATTACATAATGCTGCAGTATTTGGAAATTCAGTTGAGGTTGAATTTTTGCTTAATTCCAATCGAAAATGTGCAAATCAAGAAGACGACAAAGGTTTCTTTTTACAATAATTTCTTTTTAACAAACATATTTTTTGCAAGCTTGAATTAAATGCAGTAAAAATTTTGGAAATTTCTTTCTAGGTCGAATTCCTCTACATTATTCAGTCCAACATCATAGTACATATATTTCACAATTATTAATTAAATATGGCGCAAATGTTGACTCGGTTGATTATACTGAAGCAACTCCAGCACATTTTGCAGCCAAAGAAGGTCAAGTCGAAAATTCATGCTTATTATTAACATTTGGAGCAGATTTTTGTGTTTGTGATAAAATCGGCAAAACAGCTTTTGATGTTGCAGCTGAAGAAGGACATATAGAAGTTTGTGTGACATAATTAAAAATCAAAAAGTTCAATTCAAATTTTTAGTTGATAAAATTTTTAATAAAACAAAATTGCCATCAGACACTTCTTTCTCAAATGGAATATTCAGAAATTAAACCTATAAATACACCTCTGCATTTAGCAGCAAGAAATGGACATGTTGAAGTTTGTTGAAGTCCTAATTAAATCTTTCATAAAAATTTCATTCACTTTTTAGATTGTTTATTTACTTTTTAATGCAGGCTTTCCTTTAAATTTCAAAACTTCACAAGGCACTGCTTTACATGAAGGAGTTAAACATGGAAGATTGCAAGTAGTTCGGCTACTTCTTTATGTAAGTCTTATTCTTCTCTAGAGAAATTTTAATTGCAACATAATTATAGCTTGGAATTGATAGCACTGCTTTAGATAGCTACAATTTAACAGCTGAAGATTACGGTATTCAAGTAATTTCCCGAAATCCGGTTACTGCTCCAGCAATTCTTGAATTACTCGAAGGTTTGTTTTTAGCGTCATGCTTTTTCTTCCGTCTTCTCAACTTTCTCAATGTACTATTTTCGTATAACTTTTTATATTTTCTGGGAAAAAAATAAAAAATTGCAAACAATAATAATTATAAGTGCTATTGAAGCCACTCTTAAATCAATAGGAGGCGCTCATTTGGTTTAATGGACAGATGGTGTTGACAGTCCTCTTCTTCCCTTCTTTCTTTGTTCCTTCAATAATCCATTCATCTTTTACTTCTTTATTCTTTTTCTAAACATGCTTATCACGCTAAAAAAGTGTTACGTATATTACTGGTCAAACAAAACTTCACTGATTTTTTAATGCTTTCATTCATTCGTTCTTCGTAGCTATTGGTTTACTTTCATTTTTTAATTTCCGGTTGAAAGAATTAATGATATTTGTCAAAACCAAATATTTGCGCGATCAAAATTCTTTCTTCTTTTATTCTCTTTTTTATTTCATGTTTGTAAGATCCAAAGTTGTCAACAAATTTCTTTTCCTTCTTTTTTTGTAAAAAGGCCAACTGGCGCCATTGTGTTGTATTTCATTTACTCATTTGCATAATGGATATTGGTCAAAAAAAGCAAATTCAAACAACAAATTATTGTTTTTAATGTACGAGAATTTTTATGTATGCATTTTTGTGCCGTTTCTTTTTTTTACACTCCTGAATTTTTCTTAATGCAAAAATAAGAGAATTTTTCGACCATCACTTTGTTTAATAAAAAATTTGTTTTTCATTGTTCTCTCTCATTTATAATGGCATTTTTTGGAAGAGAAAGAACAGAATAGAGAGTTACAGTTGATGACCTTTTACATTAGCTGTCATACATCTTTATCTTGTCATTAATAGAGACAAATTCTTTTAAACCTTTTTTTTCAGTTTATGCTAGAAATCGGGCTATATGGCAAGCCAAAAAAACAAGAGGGGGTTCTTCTTCTTTTTTAAATCTGAAAAACGATAATCATTCATGAATTTTTAGCTTTTTATCCTTCCCGGTTCTTTTTTAGTTAATGGATGAATCTTGAAGCTATTTTTCTGTCATCGGCAAAAATGACTTGATTTTGTCTTTGATGAAGAAGCGCTGCTCAGGGATCGTCCAGATCCGACGTCGGCATTTTTAAGGGTGGATGGGGTTAATCGAAATACGACCTAAATTGACGACGATGGATGGATGGGCGTTGGCAAAAAACGACGTCGACATTTTTTGTCATTCATATCTTTTTTTATTAGATAAATGTTAGTTGGCGATCTACTTCAAATATTGAGCAACATTTAGTTTCAAATAGTTTTTTAAGTTATTTTGTTAAAACTGCTGATCCTTCTGATTCTACAACATCTTCTGCTACTACATTTTCAATTTTCGCTTGAAAATCTTCCAATTTCATTGTTTTGTTATCTAATAAAATTTTTTATTAACAAATTTTTTTAAAAATGCGACGATTTTGCCGACGGTATGGGTGGATCGGTTGGAACGATATCCGACGACATGCCGATTTAAGGGTGCCTGGGGGAAAATTTTTTGAATTTTTGACGACGTCGGATCTGGACGATCCCTCATTTTAAATGGTCAAGGCTATGTATTTTTAAAAATGCTTTTTTTGAGGTCTTCTTTATTGTTTTTGTTGTCGTCTTAATCTAAAAAAGGACAGCAAAAAACATTTTTTAAAACTAGCGGTCAGGAAATGGTCAAAGCGGCAAAAAAGTGGTAGCCGCGGCACTTCTTTTTTTTGCTCTTTTTATTCCGTTTTAAACCAAAGCGGTTGGCTTTAATGCCGTCTACCATACACATATATAAATTGTCAAATGAGCCATGTTTTTGAGCGCGAAAAACAACCGTCATTTACATTTGAAAATTTATTTTTCATCTTTCTTACAAAAAAAGAGTCAACACCGATCGTTTTTCTAAGCTGCTCATTTTCAGTCTTCTTTTATTTTTGCGCATTTTATTTTTTAAATATATCTCTTAAATGGTTTGTCACTCTTGAAACACAAAAAAATAATAATAAAAGAGTAGTCTATGGTCATCATCTGGCGCAAAAATAGCGATGTTTCCCATCATTTTTTTGATTCAACACACACAAAACTAGCAATATTCTCTATGTTGTTTTTTTCTTCTTCTTTTCTGTCATCTTCCTAACACTTTTTTTCTGGCCATTTTTGACCGCGTACGTCTAGTCAAATTTTTTTAAAAGACGCGCACCTGCGCATATTTTTAGTAACACTAAAGCACTAAACTTAGCGTATGGTGTTCGTCGAGCATAACAGCATTGTTTTTCTTCTGCTTTTTTTGCTGAAAAAAATAAATGAGAAAAAGAAGAAGACTGAAAAAGAAAAACTGTGCGCCATTTTTGTGTTCCATTGATCAATGGGATGGTATTCTTCTTCCTATATATATATGTTGCTGTGTGCCAAAAACACTAACGGCAGCAGCTGCTACTACTCTTCCTTTTTTTATTCTCGTCTGATCCTAGGAAAATGTAGAAAAAACGGCCAAGTAGAAAAAAAGAATATCTCTTGTAAATTTGCTTTTTTGTTGGATTTTATAAAAATATTTTTATAAGGTGTACCATTTTTTATATCCGCTTTCATTTTTTCCCTGCATGCATATCACTTTTATTTTCACGGTCACACCGCATCAATCTTGTATGAATTCACTTCTGACTGGGCAAGGCCGTTCGTTTTACGTTGACGGTCAACTTTTTTTCCCTTTTTAGCGCATTCTATACTTTTGCTTTTTATATTTCTTTTTGCATTAAAAAAGAAATATTTTTTTTGTTTGACAAGTGCTTCTTCATTAGCAGAAATAAAATAAGAAATATGACAACAAAGCAGCGCATGAAAAGAAAAACGCGTTTAATTTGCCAGGCTGTTAAAGACGTCTCTTTCCATTTTATTCACCCCAAAATAAAACTTTTTTAACGTGATATTATTGTTGTTATTTTTTTCTCTTCTTCTTCAAGACAAAATATCATTCAAGCGTATCAATTTTTCTACTTTTGAAGTTTTTCTTGAATCTATTTTGCTATTTTTTTCTGGACCATTGTGCACAAAAGATTGGATTTTTTTTCTTTCTCCAGAGCTTTTTTTATTTTAAACTTTACTTTTTTTTTATTTTTTAGACAATTTTTTAGAAGCCCATAACAAAGTTTACGGCATTGCCCTTCGTGATTTCTATCAAGAGCAAACCTATGATCATCACTATCGTGGAAGCTGCCCTCGTGGTTCTGAACTTCCTTTGAAAGCTGGTGAATTAATTTGGGTTTGTGTTTTACTTACTTCTTTCATCCATTTTTTTCTTTTTATTTTTTATTTCTTTTGAATTTATTCTTTTCTTTCCCATATAAAAAATGAAAACACCAGTAACGCATTTATTTTCACACTTAAAAAGACTCACTTTTTTCTATATTTTAAATATAAAAATCCTCTTTTTTTAAATGCTTGTTGGAAATGAGAAGTTGCGATTAAGCTTGCAATATTTTTTTAAAAGCATTTTTGAATTTTCTATGATTGACATATTTTTTGCGTCAAATATGTTCCGTTTTTTCATTGTTGGATAAAAAAAAGAGAGCTGAAATTTTTATGACTTTGAATGGCAAACATGCCGCTGGTTGCAATCTTGGAAGAAAAATCTTCCAAAAAGTTGATGACAATTTAAATATTTTTCATTTAATCTTTTGAAGGGAATTTTTTTCTTGCATTTAATCATTTTTAAAAACAATCTTTTAAATGTTTTTCGGTCTTTACTAATCTGTTTCCATTTTTAAAGAATTAAATTAAAATTGCAAAATTTTGCATATAGTTTTTTTAACCTTTTTTTGAGTTGTCTGAATTTGTTTTAATAAAAACAGCCGGTCATCATTTTCATCTTTTCTTATCCATTCATATTTTAAAGCATTTGCAACTTTATCTCTCTATGCACTGAAAAGAGTTAAATCTGGGATGTGTTCCTTTGGGCCCCATTCAAATTGAAGAAGCGGTTTTGTTTGTTACTTTACTGCATCCTCTATTTTTTTCTGCATTACTTTGGTGACTTTCTTAAAGCTATAAAATTTGAAAGTGAATAATATTTGTTATTTGATTTTGTTTTGGAAGGACACAAAAAAACTTTACAAACAAATAAGTTTAAACGTTTTTTCTTCTTATTCTTCTTACTTCATGCCTCATATGGTCAATATTTATTCATGATTTTTCTTCATTCTTATTTTCCACCCTTCTTTTTCTAAGAAGCATTGAAAGCAAGCCTTAACTTTTTTTTTGCTGCTATGATCAGTCATCGTTTGTCCAAATAAAGACGATGAGAAAAAAGAAAGAAAAAAGAGCTTATTGAATGCTTAAAGCTTTTAAACAGTTCATTTTCTGTTTTTTAACAAAAAAACTAATGAAAAAAAACTTTGATTTTTTTACTTTTTTAATCGTTGTAAAATTTTGTTTCCCACCATTCCCGGACATTTATATTTCTTCCCACATCCCTCTAAGCTCTCTAGATATTTATTTATATCTTTGACGGCAGAAGCTTTGTTTCATCTTTTTTATTCCCCTTCCTTTTTTACTCATGTGGTGGAAATCTGCGTGTCCTGTGTTTATCTCTATCTTTCGTCTTCTTTTCTTTCTCTCTCTTTTACCTTCTCCAAAAAAGGGGGATCAAAATCGCGCAGGCATGCATGTATATTCATTTCGCCGTTTCAACTTCTTCTCTTTCTAACGCCAAATAAATAACTTTTTGTTGACGTTTTTTATGTAAAAAAAGAATAGGGAATAAACAAAAAATTGTATATTTTTTTACATTTTTTTTGTTTTTTTTAGATTCTTGAAAATCCAAAAGCAACAGATAAACTATTTTGGCGTGGAATAACTTTTACATCAACGGGAATATCAAAGTGTGGATATTTTCCGAGAAAATTTGTTAAAATTCAAATGGGATATGAAATATATCAAAAAATGAATGAAAATTCAAAGCATCATCGAAAAATAAAAAAGGTTAATGTTCCATCAATACCTGAAATTTCAAAAAATGATAGAATCGAAAGTGCATTTAATTTGTCAAATACTACCGATTATCATACTGATAGTGGAAGTAATGCAAGTGATAGAAATAGCTTTTATACGAATAGTTCTGCCCCATTACCTGGTATGTCACCAACTCCTTCACGAGCTGAAAGCTGTTTATTTGATAGTGCCGCAACTGTGGCTTCTTTTACTGATGATGGTGAGTATTTTTTATTATGATGTTTTGAATAAAAATTCAATGTTTTCTTTTTCTTAACATGAGGAGGCTAAAAATAATGTGTAAAAATATAACGATATTATGGCATTGTGTCTGATCAAACAGATGGTTTCTTTCTTTCCCCTTTCATACACAAAGGAGCTGTCTCCATTCATGCTTTTGTTTTAACTTCCAAAAGCCCCTTCCAAATAAATAATGCCTCTTTTTTATACTTTTTTGATCAGAAAAGACCATGGGAGAGTAAACTTTAGTTGCGCATTTTTAAATTTTATTTTGCATTTTTTTAAATCATCAAACTGGCAGATGCTTCCAATTCCGGTCTTTTAATGATTATTTGGGGTTTTTTGCAGATTATTCATGTTCTGAAACAGTTGCAGTCGCTTCAAATCCAATGAGTCGTTCATGCTCAACGATGATGCAGCATGCAAATTCATATGGAAGTATTGCGCCAAATTATTCCAATGCTTCAACGGAAAGCTATCATAGTTCTGGATTTAATAGCACAAGAGGTCGTTCACATTATCTAACTGCTGGAAGTTCAAGTAGTTTATCATCAACTTCACATATTAATAATCAAAGATCGTCATCTTCATGCATGATTGATAAAAATAATTTGCATTGTAATAATAATTCTCGTTCATCAAGTACTATCTGTCCACCAGGTTCATCAGTACCGTATCGACTTGCGCAACCAATTAGAAATCATAAAAATCGACATAAAGTTGCTGAAATGATTACCAAAGGCGTTTCGGTAAAAAATTAGTACATCTTCTGATCTTTTTAATTCACTGTTACTTTTTGCTTTAGGAAATGGAGGTATTAGCTGATTGGCTTAATAGTCTTGGATTTTCAAATTACCTACAATTGTTTGTTAGTCAAGGTATGAAAGTTGAGAAATAAATTATTAATTTTAAAAAAAATGAAAAAAAAAATCTGTAAATAACAAATATCTTATTAAGGTTACGATTTATCGTCGATTGCTCGTGTTACACCCCAAGATCTTATTGCAATTGGTATTACACAGCCAAATCATCGCCGACAACTTATACAAGATATTCATCAATGGAATATTACCGATGGATATCCTTCATATGTTCCTAGCTCAAATGGCATTCGGTAAATCCTATCTTTCTTTTTCTTTTTTTTTCTATCGTCAATCCTTAAAAAAAATGAAACATAAAACATTTTATTTATAGCGATTTTCTTTCTGCAATTGGATTATCGCAGTATATTGAACTATTTGAATCGCAAAAGTATAACACCATTAAAGACCTTGAAGAATTATCATGGGAAGACCTTGAAGATGTTGGAGTCAAAAAATTGGGACATATGAAAAGACTTTGTATTGCATTGAAAAAGCTTAAAACGAATCGAGAAGCCAGACAAAAGAAGAATGCTGAAGCAGCTGATCATCATTCATCCGAAGGACATTACCAACAAACAAATGATTATCTTGTATCAACATTAACAAGCCGGAGTTCAACAGCATTGGGAGATCATGGAAGCTTTGAAAGTGCTTGCAATACTTTAAGAAAACCTTCAAGAATGTCAATGCCAGAACAAAGACAGCGTCCAATTGCACCGGTAAAAAAATTTTTTTAAAATATGACATTACTCCTTTTTTCTTTGTTTAGGTATTCCCAAGTCATCATTTGTCGTCAACATCTTCCGAAAATATTAAATTATCTTCCAAGGACGCAATCAATAAATCGAAATGTGATTCACCAATACCGCCAACAATTGAATCCCAAAAAGAGCATCATTTTACATTAGATATTCGAAAACCAGCAAAATTAAATTTAATTACAAAAGATCAAATTTTATCTAAACTTGATGATATTGAAAATGATGATGCTATTTCAATTTCAATTGCTGACGACATTCCGCCATCACCAGCGCCAATTTCATGCAATTCTGCTTTGGAAAGAATTTATGCCATTAAAAATAGTAAACCAAATAACAATTTTGAAATTTATCAAGGAAATTATCAGCTTATTAATGGCTCTAATGGCCTACCGATTACTTCACATCTCAGGTATTTTCCTTTCTTTTTACTGGTCAGTTAATGAACAATTAATTTGTTTCAGATATCATCATAATGATGAGTCATACATTAATGATATGGATCATTTAAATGATTTAGGACAAATGTTACGTGATCTTACAGATGAATTGGATGCAAAATTAAATCCATGTGGATCAACGGCTGTTTAATTTGTTAAAAAATTATCTTTCTTCATTGGTGCAAATACTCGGGTTCAAGTATTGTAGAAAACTTAACATACTGTTAATAGCAAAAGTGCATATTAGATGATTTTTAGTAAGCAAATGAAAATATAATATGATAATTTGAATGATAATAATGCAATTCAAGTGAAAAAACGTGTGTCATAAAAATATTTAATAAATATGTTTCTTAAAACTTGTGTTTTTACTGCATTTAAACATAAAAACAAAAGGTTTGCAATCCACATGTATCACTGAAAAAGTAATTAAAGAATTTTAAAATTGATTGTTTTTGTTTATTTGTAATCTTATCACCTCAGTGAAACATTTAAAGCAAGGGATTGTAAGATTGTTTTTCTTTGTTTTCGACTTTACTACTTCTATTAGAGGATTAAAGTATGAATGACCTTGTGCTTTTGGATGGTGGCACCGGTCATATGATCAAAGAAAGTGGATTTAAATGCGTTTGTTTCTTGCCTGATGCTTTTCTTTAAAACGATGAAAAATCTTTTAGGATACCGAAGTTCTATGGGCTTCTGCTGCCCTAAAGCATGTTCCTGAAATAGTTAAGGAAATTCATGAATCCTTTGCAAAAGTTGGTTCAAAAATAATCTTTACAAATACTTATAGCTTACATCTAAATCCCACTGAAGATGTTCCTGTAAAACTTGGAAAGCTTATTAAGGTATGCACAACAAAAAAACTATTTGAAGATATGACATATATATATAGAAAAATGTTGATATAGTTTCTGGTATTTGTAATACTTACGGATGCACTTACCGCATTTCAGTAGGTCCATTGGCTGTTAAATTTTATGACGCTTCTGAATATTCTGGTGAATACATGAAAGACGGAAGAGCAACTGGCAAAGATGTTTTTGATCATTATGAAGCAATTTTGGGAGAACTTGATCGTTATAGTTTTTACGAAAATGCAGCTTTTGAAACAATTCCAACATTGGCAGAAGTTGAAGGAGTCATTGAAGCTTTAAAAAAGCATCCAAATATTACAGCTGCATTTCTTACTGTAGTTCCAAAAGTAAATTTTTAGATTTATCTTCGGAGCTAACTGTTAGTTCTAGGATGAAAAAGAAACTGCTGGAGGTGATTCTTTAATTGAAATTGCTAAAATTGTTTCGAAATGTTTTCAAATTAAAGCCTTTGGAATTAATTGTTGTAGTCCAGAACTTTGTGTTCCAATTGCAAAAGCAATTTCCCCGCACATTCGAAAAGATCAATCTCTTATTATGAAACCAAATGATGGTCGAAAGTATCTTCTTGCAAGAGAATGGTAAGCTTTTCTTATTGAAATATGAGAAATTGTCAATGTTTTTAGTTATTCTGGCAATCCGATAGATATTACAAAAGATCTGCCAGAGCTTGTTGCCAACAAAGTTCAATACATTGGTGGATGTTGTACTGTTGGACCAGATGTTATTCAAAAATATGCTTGCTACATCGAAGAACATAAAAACATACTGCATCGTGAATCATAAAAAGCTTTTTTTCTTTTACTTTATTTCAAAAACATCCTTTTTATATAAAACATTTTTTTCGCTATAATAATTCATTACAGTAGTGTTATTACTTTATTTTTTTAAAATTTCAATAAAAAACTTTTAACACAAAATTTTTTTCTCTCGATTTTAAATCAGCTTAGACAATGTAATATTAGAGGGTCAGTGAATTATATTTTTATCAGTTTTATAACATGATACAACCTTGTTTTGTGGCGTTAACTCTAGCAGCTCATATCACTAATACAATGCAAGCAGTGTCACGAACAATTTTATTCCTCCGTTTTTTCCCTATTTTTTTTCACTCTCTTTTAATTCTGTTTTGCTTGTTTAATTTTCACATGGAAATCCTTTCCTCTATTTTTGTTGTTCCTCTCGCTGTCCTTTTTGTATTGACTTTATTTACAACAACCCATTACCCCCTTTTCCCCTTCTATTTCTTCGTTAACATAATAATCACCCCAGGAGGCCCAAGTAAAAAGATGGTAATGATGAAGATGATCTGTCTTTTTTACAGGTGCAATTGTTTTTCTTTCTAATTAATTAATTATATTTATGGGGTTTTTATGAAAGGAAAAGCATTTGTCTTTTTACATTTTATTGACCTTGGAATTTGTGTAAGGAAAAAAATTTTAAAGGAGTTTTTTCATTTTCCGTCTTCATCATATTTTTTCATGTTTGCACAACCTTAAATTACCTTTCTTTGTTGTTAGGATTTTTTATTTTTTGACAGTGAAAAATAGTTCAATTTGTCTCGGTAATATATTATTACCATTTTTTGCTTTATAAAAAGAAGAATCAGCCATTTTTTCGCTCATTTTTTCTTTGACTAAAGAGTTGTATTTCATTTTTGCACATTTATTGCATTCTTTTTATAGTAAAAAAAGGGTTATCAACTAGCGTTCCTTCTCTATAGATTATCTCAAACATGTCAACTTTTATACTTTCCACCATCTAATAAGTTACGACAAAAACCGCCTTTGTAATTTGGCATCATCAACGTCGTCAGATTTCTATCTTTTCTCAATTTTTTTTTGTATATGAGTAAGCGTCATACTTCATTTTCTCTCCTTTTTTTCATCTTTTTTTATTCTCTCTGCATTCTTGACCACTTGTTGAAATCTCGATAAAAATGATGATCGGCAAAAAACACCGACACCAAAGCCTTTTTTTTTTCTTTCTCTCTTTCATTTTCCAATCATCCGTTGTATTTGATTATTACCTGAGCAGAAGACTGCGTAAAGCCATTCTTTCCTTTATTTTTTCTCAATGCTTACTCATAAAAAAATTGAATAAATGCAAAAAAATGTTTGCCAGTGTTTCTTAGAAATTTTTTTCTTGCTGTTGCTTAGCGTTGTCGCGGCTTTTTTTGTCTATTCTCATACGACCTCGGCCGATCCGCGCAGTCCAGGTCAGCTCAGTTGACAGTGGGAACACAGCCACACTCTGCCGCTGCCATTTAAATAAAAAATGAAAAAACTCGCTTTTTTGAGCCAAAAAGGCGGGCATAGCTATAGTATTTTTTGGTAAGTAACATCCCTCAAACAAGAAAAGAAAATAAAGATGAGTATTTTTTATTTGAAAATTTTTTGGGTGTCTTTTGTCCTTTGTGCCAAGTAAACCGTAACTTTATTGTATTTATAATAAGTTTACCTTTCTTTTCTTTTCGTTTTTTTCTTTGGTCTTCTTTTTTTGTAAGCATTTTTAAGCAGAAAATAGAAAAAATAACATTTTTTTTCTTCTTTTTTTAATCTCATCATTACAAATAAAAAAGTGTGTTCAAATGTTTTTATTTTCAAAATGTCGCTGTTTTTTTGCTGTGAGATTTTTGTGCTTCTTTTTTGATTGTCTTTATGATATGCCGATGTTTATACATTTATGCTTTCACTTTCATTTTTGATTACATCAATCTGTGTCTCTCTTTTTTTCTTGTCTTCTTTATCGTCTTCTTCTGTATGAATAAATCTCAAGGGAAACAAAAATACATTTCCGTTTTTGACACCTGCCGAAAAAAAAGAACGAAAGAGAAACATTCTTCTCTTTAAGTGGTTGCAATTTCCCTATAGTTTTAAAAAATAAAAAAGATGCTTTTTAATTAGCACTTTTTCTTGCTTTTAAATTACATTCCCTTTTTGCAAAAACAAAAAAAAATTATCGTGCTTCATCATCAATTTTATGTTTAGATCAAATAACTGTTGTCTTGGTAAAAAAAAAGCTTTAATTTTTATGAATAATGCTTAATATTTTTTCTACCATTTTTGTCACGCCCCCATCTGTCTACATTAAACCCAAACAAGCTCACGGACAGCTCTTTTCCTCTGCTTCTCTTTCCCCTTTGCCTTCCATTTTTTCTTTCCAAAGGCGCTACTGCCATACTCAAAAACATGCTTTGCAACCATTTTTTTTGCAATCTTATTTTGAATGAATAATGTCCATCAAATCTCTTTGGTTTTCATTTATGCCTCTTTAACCTTTCATTTTTTTGCACAGAGTTTTTTTAAAGAACATTTGTTTTTTGCGTGGATAAAAGCCAGTTTTAAGTTAATCATTTTATCAGTGATAAAAAACTTTTTTAGGAGGACATCCTCAAAGATGAGTCGCGAAGATGAGCAAACTGTTTATCGTGCAACAACAGAAAAGGGGGAGATTATTCACGTAAGGTTTTTTTTTTCAAAATTAATTTATCTATGCCTGTTTTTTTGGAATCGGGCTAATCGTGGCACGATTTTTTAAACCTTTTAATCTAATGAGAAATGTAATTTAAGCGTTAAATAACAAAATTTAGGTTTTGCTTTTCAAATAATTCTCTTTTTTTAATATAAAGCTGTCAATTGCAGTTGCTTTAAAAACGTTCTTTTCTATGCTTTCATTCCATAATAATAATAGCTTTTTTACTTGTTATTTCAATCTCATTTTCTCTTTTCTTGCAACCTTTTTTGGCATTACTACTTTCCTCTTCTCTTTTTCCCATTGAAAGGGAATTGTTTTTGAAAATAGCTGTATGTTTCCGACAGCTTAACTTTTTGCCGTAAAAGTAGCTAGAAAAAAGTTGTGGTTAAGAGAAATGCAGTAATGAATTTAAAAAAAAGATTCTTAGTGTGGCTTTTTCTTCTTTTGCTTGATCTTTTAAGCAAATATTCAATCTCCCAAAAAAGCCCAAGTGTAAAAGGGGGAAAGTGAATGACCGCCGCTGTCGTTAAAAACGACAGCTTTTTTTGCCTTCAAAAATTTCAAGAAAAGGCACTAAAATGGAAGAGGGTGGAATGAACTTGTCAAAAACGACAAACCATAAGAAACCGAAATAAAAAGAAACAAAAACAATGAAAATCCAATAACAATAAAAAAAAGGAAAAAAAGTTGATTAATTCAAGACATGAAACTCGCGTTCTCTATTTCTCAAATTTCTTTCCTTTTTTTCTTAAGAACACAAAGAGCAAAAATTATTTTGTTTTTTTTATTCGAAAAATGTAGTTGCAATGAAAGCCAATTAGTTATTGTGTTTTTTTGTTTCTTGTTGAAAAAGTGAGGTTGTATTGAAAGAATATTTTTTAAACCGGAAACCGATTTATCTTTTTTGCACACCACGAAAGTGAAAAGAAAAGAACGAATGATCTGATTCAATGGTTACGTTGACATTATTTGTTCGAATTGGCATTGACACATAGGAGATTGTTATCATAAGGGTGCATTTTTTTATTCCAATCATAATAATACTAATAGTAGGGAACATAATTATTATTTAATACCATTCATAAATTATATTTAGCAAAACAATTTTTTTTGAGTTGTATAGTCTTTTTTCGAAAAAATAAGTCTTTTAAAACAAAATAATTTATACAAGCACGCTGTTAGCTTTATTTACAAAAGCTTGTGGGCTTATTTATTTTTATCCCCATTTTTCAGGATGATGACGTCGAAGAAACAGGTGGCCTTAAACCAACTGTTACTCTTTTTGGTGGCGTTATGGTCATTGTGGGCTGCATCATTGGAAGTGGAATTTTTATTTCACCAAAAGGTGTACATGAAAGTATGTCTTCTTTTTTTTGTTTCTCTCTCATTCATCTAATAGTGATGAAATTTCGTCTGTCTGCAAATGAAAGCAAAAAAATGTTGAAAAAAATCTATTCATTAGATTAAAAATTGCATCATTTTTTCTTAAGCATGAGAAATTTGCAACTTTTTAAAACAAAAAAAAATTAATACGCAATAACTAAAAAACTTAACAATGATGAAAGTGATAACACATAATTTTTATAGATATTAATTCTGTTGGATGGTCTTTGATAATTTGGGTTGTTTGTGGTGTTTTTTCTGCCCTAGGAGCATACTGTTATGCTGAACTTGGAACATTTATTCGTTCATCGGGTGGTGATTATGCCTATGTTTTGGCAGCTTTTGGACCTTTAATGGGCTTTTTAAGAATGTGGATTGAATGTATTATTGTTCGTCCATGTACCATTACTGCAGTTGCCATGACCTTTGCAACTTACATTTTGCGACCATTTTATCCTGATTGTGAGCTTCCATTTTTAGCTCCTCAGCTTTTAGCTGCTGGGTGTATTGGTATGAAATTTATTACCATACATATATTTTTTAAAACGCTGTTTTTTTATAGTTCTTCTTGCACATGTCAATACTGTTAGCGTTAGAGCTGTAACATGGGTTCAAAATTTTTTCACTATTGCTAAACTTTTAGCTTTGACTTTAATCATTGTTACTGGCGCAGTTTTACTTATTAGTGGTGGAGGTATGTTTAAAAGAACCTTGACCAAAAGTTGCATTGTAAAACTTTTATTTAGAATATCGAGAATCCTTCCATAATGCTTTTGAATGGCCTGATGTTACTGCAGGAAAAATTGCTCTTGCATTTTATTCAGGTCTTTGGGCATACAATGGATGGAATTATCTTAATTTTATCACTGAAGAACTTATTGATCCAACTCGTAATTTGCCATTAGCAATTGGAATTAGTTGTACAATTTGTACCGTTGTTTATACCTTTACCAATGTTGCCTTTTACGCTGGTACATCTCCTGAAGTTCTCTTAGAATCTACAGCAATTGCAGTGACATTTGCTAACAAATTTTATGGAGTTTTTGCATTTATTATGCCAATTCTTGTTGCATGTTCATGCTTTGGTACTGTTAATGGTGTTATGCTTACATCTTCACGCCTTTTCTATGTTGCTGGACGAAATAAGCATATGCCTTCTGTGCTTAGTTATTTAAATCCTGATTTGGGTACACCAATTCCAGCTGTATTATTTACTGCATTCCTTAGTTTATGCTATTTATTACTCTCTGATAACATTTATACATTAATTAATTATGTTCAAATTGTTAATTGGTTAGCTATTGGTGTTGCAACTGCTGGTCTTATTTGGTTACGGTATGTTGTGTCAAAATTTCGTTAAAATATTCATTTTTTGAATTACTTTTAGCAAAAAACAGCCTGTTGAAAAATATCCACGTCCATTACAAGTTAATATCATTTTCCCATGGTTATTCCTTTTTGGATGTGCATTATTAGTACTTTTCCCAATGATTCAAGCTCCAAAAGATACTGCAATTGGTATCGGTATTATGCTAACTGGCTTACCTGTTTACTTTTTATGTGTACATTGGCAAGGAAAATTCAAATTCATCGATAATTTGATGGGTAAAATTTTTTTGTTTAAAATTTCCGTAATTATTTATAATATTTTTTTCAGATCAATGTACCATTTTTGCTCAAAAATTGTTACTTGTTGTTCCAGAAAAGAAAGAAATTTAATTTTTTATTACTATTATCACTTTTACTTTTTTATTTATAATTTTATTAGTTTTATCTTATTTTTAAAAATTATTCAAAGAGCTACCTTATCACTTTTAAAATCTTACTGTGCAGTATTTATTGCATGGACCATAAATATTGTACCTATTTAAATACTTTGCTAAAAAAACTGTGCAAAATACAAATTGTAGTTGCTTTCTTTGCCATTATTTTTATTATTATTATCGTTGTCTAATTGTCATTTATTTTATCTCTGTTAGTTCGCAGCTAATGCTCAACTCATGCATTCGAAATTTTTATTTATTAAAGCACAATCTCAACTATTGTTCTCTTTTGAATCAATCATATCTTTATTCTTTTTTTATACTAAGAGTTTTCAAAAGATGATTCCCTTTTATGTTTCTATCTATTATTTAACTTACAACAATTTGTTGTTTTTGTAACTTTTTATAGTAAAATAAAATGCAAATATAAAAATGGAAGTTATTTGTATCTAAAAAACACCTGAACGTTAAACGAATCTTTAATACATCAGCAACTGATTTCTGACAGAAGCAATTCAAAAGATAGGGGTAAATAGGGGTTTAAAATTCTCTACCCTAGATTCATATGTGCTATTTCTGGAGCTTTCGTACCGTAACATGTTTTTTACTAAACATTTCATTAAATATTACAGCGAATTTTTTGAATTATCTGTCAGCTATTTTAAAAATCTATTTTTGAATACAAAAACTGTTTTTTTCTAAATTAAAAAAGCGTTTATTCCAACAATAATTTTAATACATATTTATATATCACTAATTTAAACCTTTTAAAAATAAAACAAAATAAGAATCATTTTTCAAAAAAAAAAAGAATCACAACAGCAAGAATAAAAGGGAACCAGAAATAAAGACTAGAAATTTGAATTTTTAGAATAATAAAAGGCACACGACATGACCAGTTATAAAAATTGAATTTAATCTTTTGATACCTGTGAAAAATTATCCGAATTGAGCAAATGGACGGAGGAACGATCAGTATGTTCGGAATTTGTTGGGCTTAAATATTTTTGACCAGAAGAATCGTCAGTTATAGTATTTGTAGTTCGAATTGAGCCATTGGTTTGCAGAGTTGATCGATGATTGCTTTGTTCATTGACAAGAGCATCTAAAGCAGGAGCAGACGCACAGCTTTCAGCAATTGTTGATCTTAACCATACTGGCTCATTTCCAATAGAGAGCAAAATTCTTTCAAAACGATTTGAATCTTTTGAACCATTTGCAATTTGGCGTCGTTTTATTATTCTAAAACAGATACTGTAAAAAAAGATATGATTAAATAAAATTCAAAGTTACTTTTCACGACGTTTAAGTATTAAATGTTCTATAAAATAAACTTCATATAAATACGATACACAACCACTGATAACAGCAATCATAAGTAAGAATAAACGATTTGCAAAATATGGAATTGGGTCAAATTCAAACCAATCAATAATAAAATCTGCTGGTTGTACAGTAATCCAAATTGAAACAGCCGTAACAATTAACAAAGTAATACATAATGGAATGTTAAAATATAGAGGTTTACGATAAGGATGAGCTTTACTGTAGATAATTGCAAGAGTGATATATTGAAAGCACGAAACACAGAAAATTGCCGTTCCTTGCATTGAACGACGATCTTCATCGTCATGACTTACTGGAATGGCATACGGTATAAACCATGGTTGTTGAGAAGTATAAATAAATGTAAAAAGCTAAAGTCCAAAGTATAAAACCGGTAATAAGAAAAAAAATTTACCTGAAATGCGCCAATGATTATCAATTGTCCGATAACAGAAAGCATTGAAGCCAGTGATAACAATCGCGTAGGAGGTGGCGTGTGAGATAACTTTTCTGAAGCAGGTGTATAACCGAAGAATACAGCAACCATTGTAATTAATCCCAAATCAATGTATAAAAACTTAAATTACAACAATAAATGTACTGTATATATACAAACAAACATACTTGAAAATCTGCTAGATTAGTATTAAGCCAATAAAGTTGCATAATTGTAATGAATTGTGTTAAGGAATATCCAGCCATGTATTTAAAAACTCCAAATGATGTAACAAGTGCAGCACGGCCTTCACGAATAACCATTGGCACACACCGAATATCAGCAATTTTAGATGTAAATGGTGCAGCAATTGATGCTTCAGCTTCAGACAAACTAATTCCTGCATGAGCTGCTTTCAGCGCAGCGCAGTCATTTGCACCATCTCCACACATTGCAACAGTATAATCAACTTCTTGAAGTTTATTAACGAGCAATTGCTTTTGATCTGGAGACATTCGAGCAAAGACATCACAAACACAAACTAATCTTTCAATTAATTCGGGATATTCATCACAAATAATTGCAAATGTTGGCCCTGCGACTGCAAGATGATATGAAGATGAAATTAAATTTCCTGATTCTATTTCACTAGGTGATGATAGATTATCAAATTCAACAACTTCTTCACTTGATGACACAGATTGTCGAAGGATAAGTTGTGTACGGCCATCTTTTCGAATTTTTGTTGATTTATCAATAAGAAAAGCCCGCTTATTTGGACGTATAATTCCACATTCACGTGCAACACTCATTGCAGTCAAAAGATTGTCACCAGTTACCATAATTGTTCGTATACGAGCTCTTAAAAAATAATATTTTAATACCACCTTTAAAAAAACAAAACACAACAAACCTTGTAAGTTGATTTATAACTCCAAGTGTTTGCTTCTTTACTCGATTTTCCATAACAATCAGGCCTAACATTGTTAAATCACATTCAATTGTTTCACGCTTCACTCTTTGAGTTTTAACAAAATTCATTCGAAATTCTTTTTTTGCAACAGCAATTAAACGATATCCATGTTGTGCATAACGGTTAACAACATCAGCATAATCAACTGGAATACTATCAGCATCACATAAAGATGCAATCATTTCTGGTGCACCTTTAACATATAAATGTTGTTGATGACTTTCTTCTGCAGGATTATGAACAATAACTGCCATTCTTTGAAGTGATGAACTAAATGTAAATTGTCTCATAATAGCTAATTCGCAATCAGGCTGACCACCAAAATGTGCAACTGGTGAATGAATAACTGTTGGTTGAAGCATATCATATCGAGCTGTTTCATCGATATCACCATCTGATTGAGTTTCTTCCATAACCCATCCTGTTTTTCGAAAAAGAATTAAATCCAACGGATCACCACATATTTCATTATCAATTCTAAAAAATTTATCAATAGATTTTTCAAATTTATTTTGTTTTAAACATACGTTGTCAAACTGTGACATGAAGCAACAGCTTTAAGCAATTCACCATTGTATGGAAGCTCGTCAATATGAAATTCAGTCATCTCCATTCCAAACGCTTTTCTTCTTTCTGGATCAGATCCTCGATCGAAGACAGCTCGTAAACAATAAAAATCTAATCCATCTTCGGTTAATGTACCAGTTTTATCAAAGCAAACCTATAAAAAGTTAGTTTTAAAAAAATTAAAAAATGACAATGGATTACGGTATTTATAGCACCACAAGTATTAATTGTTGACGGAGAAATACAAAAGATTTGTTTAGCTCGTAATCTCATTTGAGCAGCTAATATTCCAATACTCATTGCAGCGGGTAAAGCAGGTGGAACAACAATTGTAACAATATCAAGTGATCGAAGAATAACTTTTCGTGCATCAGATCCTCTCATAATCATAACAAAAATTGTATAACCAAATCCAACTGCAGCAATACATGATAAAAATCCAACAAATTTAAATAAATCTTTTGTAAATCGAAAATCTACAGGTTTTGGATACATAATTGAACGAACAAGTTGACCTTTTAAAGTTGAATATGCTGTACGTAAGACAACTGCTGATACAGGTTTACCACCGTAATATCGAGTTTGTAGCACTTGAGTTCCGCAAAAAAGGATATGTTTCGAATGTTCTTTATAAGATAAGACATTTGCTTCAGAATCTCCACGAGTTTCAGGAAGTGCAACTTTTGTAACAGGAACCGATTCACCAGTAAGCATTGATTCATTTACAATTACAGTACCAGTCATAAGAATTGCATCACATTGTAAAATGCAACCATGTGGTGGAATCTGTAAGATATCACCAGGTACAAGAGTTTCACTTCCAATTGTTAATGTTTCACCATTTCTTCGAACACTAATTGTTTCTTGTGAATGTACCATACTTCGAAGCTTTTTCTCCTGTCGTCTTGTTTGAAATATATCCATTGCAATTGACATTACAGACATTAATACAATAATAGATGCATAATATTGATAATTATCGTTATACCATACCAAAACACTAAAATATTTCGAGTTCTAATCTGCATTTAAAAAAATAAATTTTTACCTATAAATTTGAAATATATAAAATGGTGAGATAACTTCTTTGAACAATAAAACAGCCAAGGGTTTAAGTTTAACATCAATAAGATTTGCTCCATATATAATACTTCGATTATTCCATTCATCCTGATTAAGTCCATTACCATCATGAAATAAATTATGAAAATAATTGAGTGTAATCTGCAAAGTAAAAATTGTACGTATATAAAAATATAAAAAAAAATTATACATTTGCTTCTAAATCTTCAATTGTCATAAATCTATTTTCTTGTGGATGCCATAGATAAACAAGTTTACGGTAAGTGAAGTAGCGCGCATATTTAACTTCAAGAACTCCGCCATGTCCATCTGGTATTCTTAATTTTTTGCCCGTTTTTTCAACCATTAATCTTACAGGTCGATATACAATATTTTGATGATCATCGCTTAAAAATATATATATATAATTGAAGCCATTTAAAGTTGTAAAAAAGAAACTCACTGAACAAGAATATATTCTGCTATAGATAAAGCACATTTATCTGATGTACACCGTACTTTCCATAATGGATACCAGTAAAATAATAATTGTAATATACCCACAGTTAAGACACTCCCTATCCAAACAAATATCTAAATAAAATATACATATCATTAATATTAAATTTAATTATTTCTTACAGTTTTTATTCTATTTATTTGATAGCCATATAAATTGATTGTTTCATCTACAGAAGTTATTGTCATATGATGTTCAGTATTGAAATGTGGAATAGGAGCCCCTTCGAGCTCATCGAGATCAGTTAATGAATGTGCATGATATGCAATTGTAGGTGCATTGTGAGCCGCTGTCATCGCACCGTACTTTGACGAAGTCGATGCAGCGGAACCACGTCGCACCGGATCTGGAGAAGGCGATGGACTAAAATCAGGTGAATTGTTCAGCAGTGGCACTTCTTCACTCATTATTATTTGATTTGAGAGAGATCAGGTAAAGCAAAATAAAATATAATTTTAGGAAAAAAGTTAAGCTTTAAAATGCTACTTTTTTGATGCCTGTGAAAAATCCTTATATCAGCATAACAACAAAAAAAATATTATTTCGTTTTTAAAACAACAATCTTTTTTTAACAGTCTATCTGGTTTTTTTTCTTATCTATTTTTTGTCTTTTGATTGAGTCGCGCGCAAAGAAAAGATTGATTTTGGACAGCAAAAAAATATGATGGAAAGGTTAAAAAAATATATTGCCAAATAATTGACCTACCTCTTCAAACGACGCACACAAAAATGTTGGATACCAAAAATCCAAAGATATGAAGTATGTATTAAATGTTACCGAATTGAGGATTTATTTAGAGAGCCTTGCAAGAGAAGCTCCTGCTGGCTCATTGGAAGCGTAAAATCCCTTTTTGAATTTAGATTTTTACCTTCGTGAACTTTTTAATAAGCTGAAAAAACGAAGTGGGTTAGTATTTTTGTAACAGGAAAATAAAAATTTTTCAATCACGCAGTTTTTCAACATCAAAAATTATTTTATGGTTGAGCTCTCGACAAAATTTTTTTCACTTTTTTAACTCCAAAAAAAACTTGAAATGACAATAAAAAATGGAAAAACATTATGGGTAAAAGATGTAAAAGTAGGAAAAAAGAAGACAATCACGCTTCATAAGCATTGCTTTAAATAGATAAAAAAGAAGAATAAAAAAGTGTTATCAGAGAATAACATTAAGACAACATAGGCGACAATATTTCTCATGCCTAAAGGTTTTTATGCTCTTCCTTCGCTCTTTTTTTTCTCCATTTTTTGCTTTTTAAAAAAGTCAACGATTGAGAAAAACGGCTCTATCAATGGCCTAATCAACGAAATGCATCAGTCGGCAAAAAAAGTTTTTTTTTCGAACCAAAGGAACGGATGTCACTAAATCCCGTATTTGGGGGAGACGTCTGTCTAGTGTTACAGTCTTTCTTATGAGATAAAAAAAGAACGATTGTAAAAAAGACAAAAAAATTTATTTCAGACACTTAAAGGCATCTAACATAAAAGTTTTAATATATTTTCTTTTTTTTGGAACGCCAATAAAAAAGTTCAAAATCGTAACATTTTAATGTCCCTAAACGTGCCAGTTCACATGCTTTTCTTTATTTTTAGGTGCGCGCTTCCTAGAGAAAAACTAAAAATCAACTAGAAATCGCAGACAAAGCAGACACAACCGTGAGAAAGGAAAAAACGAAGTTTAATGACGATGAAAAAAGCTTTGTTATGAATAATCAAAAATATCGATGAATTTCGAAATTTAACCAATGATTCATAAAATAAAATACTTCAAACATTTCAAAAGCAACCAATTTCCTTTGTAAAAATTTAGATGTTTTAAGCTTAATAGTTATAATAGTTTTAAAGCTGGTAGTATCATAATAAGCTTAAAACTTAAAGCAATAGTTCGTGTCAAGACTTGTCTCGTTTTTTTGTGTATGCTTCATTTGTTTCAATGTTATTATATAAATACAATTGTTGCATAATATTATCTAAATGCAGTATTAATTAACTTCTTTTTAAATGTTACACTTCAATTTGGTGCGGAAGGCATTATTTAGAACATTTTTGTAAAAATAAAAATTAAACTTGCAACCTTCGTTTACCAATATATCACAGAAAAATTATTAATTAAAATCTTGTTTAACATATTTGCATTACTGTACAAAATGTCTTGACGTTTATTAAAACGATCAAAAAATTTTTTTAAGTTTTATAAACAAAAATATGAAAAATTAAATGTTGATTTTTCTTGTCGCGAATGCACAAAGGGTCATTCAGATTTACGCGGATCTACGCGCTTTCCGGATTGATCAGCAGTATGCTTAACACACGTATAAAAATGAACATTGCTAAAATTAAAATTTTTATTATACAAAATTTATTTTATTTATGGCATTTTAAATTTCGTTAAAAGATAGCTTGTTTATTCAATTATTATAATTTATAATTGAATAAAAATGCTATCTGCTATCTGTTTATAAATACAATTATAAAGAATAATAAGGAACTGTATGACAAAAAATATGGTTAAACGAAAATAAGCATTTATTTGAAATGACACTTTTATACACCTCAGCTATGCAATTATAAACATATCAATACCCATAAACAATACAGATGATTAAAAATTGCACAAAATTGTTAATATAAAGACTGCAAAACTAATAAGAAAAATTGATATTAGTCCATTTTGGATGAAGTCAAAATAATTTAAATTTTATTTCCTAATTTATGAAACATGTAAGCAGGTATCGTATCAACGCTTCCTTTTGTTAGAATAATATTTATTTTCTTGTTGATAATTTATTTAATACCGTATAACCAGATTATTTGTTTTTGCATTACTGTTCAATTCACATCTATACAAATGTTTTTTTGACTTTTAAGTAATTTGTAAAAAACAGACATATATGAACTTGAAATGTTTTTCAGTTTTTCTGAGTAAATGTTTTCTTTTCTTCAGTAATTATTTATAAAAAATGCAAATTAGTATAGAACAACGTAGTTTTTTCTAAGAAAACTGAACTTTATTTTAACACCTGTGTGAAAAGATATAAAAAATAAAACTATGTAATTATTATAACATAATTTCCGACAGATCCTTAAAATTTTTCGATTTTATTTTTTCTTCCAAAAAATAATATTGTACAACAGAATTATCACTATTCTCGACAGAAGTTACTTTTAAAACTATTAGCATCATCTTTTTTTCTTATGGTTTTTTTTTGTCAAAGTGCACTCAATGCTTTTTTTTCTTTTATGTATGAAATGTATTTCATAGAACCAAAGGGGACGACTGAATACACTGAATAAAAGAATTGGTATGACGCTGCAGCAGAGTGTTTCCTCTAGCTCTCTGTTATTGTTTGTTTCAAATAATCGCTAATCAGTAAAAAACTATTATTCATTAAAGGTAGAAACTAATAATAATTATTATTATTACTTTTCTATCTAATTTTTTATTCATTATATATTTAATTTGTTTCTTGTTAAATAATATGAAAGTGTAAAATTATTATTTAATCTTAAAATCAATATAATTTTTGAACCAATGCGTTCACGACGACGTCATCATTTCGAGCCCTCTCGACGTCCATCAAATGTTCCACCATTACTTTTAGAACCAATAACACCAAATAGAATAAATCTTACATCTTCATTTAATAATGGAAATAGCAATGGTGAAACAGATACATCAGTAATCCCGACTACAACAGCCATATCACCATTAACAACAACAGCAGAAAATTCGTCACCATCTTCTCAAGATGCACGTGTTATAACTTATATGTAAGCTTTATATACAATGATACTAATATACTAACAAAAATAAACATAATACAGGAAATTCGTTGAAGTATTTATGTCAGGAAAACTGCGATTTGATAATGATAATACTCATGAAGAGCATAAATTTCTTGCAGATGATTTAATAGATTTAGGTGAAATTGGACGTGGACGTTTTGGTGTTGTAAATAAAATGAAGCATGTTAAATCAGGTCGAATTATGGCAGTAAAGGTAAACTTTCCTAAAACATTTATATTTCGTAACCATGCATAAAAAATATTTTAGAAAGTTCGAATTACAACTACAACTTTTGATGATAATGAAGACAGAAGATTAATAAAACAGCTTCAAAATGAAGTTCAGACAATTCGTGATGCAGCAACATGTAAAGAAGTTGTATCATTTTATGGTGTCACTTTCAAAGAGGTAATGATGCAATATCGAAACAGCGATATATGTTATATTAAACATTAACGATTATTATAGGGTGATTGTATGATCTGCATGGAACTTATGGATATATCCCTTGAAAGAATGTATAAAACTGTTAGACGAATGAATTCAAAATTTAGTGAAGACGTTTTAGGAATTGTTGGGGTTACTGTAAGATTACTTTTAAGGGCAAAGAATGTTTTAAGAAATTCAATGTTTTAGGTTCTTCAAGCTTTAAATTGTTTAAAGAAACTAAAAGGAATTATGCACAGAGGTATAAAAGATAATCCATGAAATATATAAATATAGCATTATGAATTTTAGATGTCAAGCCATCAAACATTTTATTATCTCTTAAAGGTGATGTAAAATTATGCGACTTTGGAATCTCAGGATATTTGGAAAATTCTATAGCAAAAACAAAAGATGTTGGATGCCGTCCATATATGGCAGTAAGCTATTCTATTTTTGTATATAAAAGCGCACCTTGTTATTCTTTTCATTTTTCTTTCAGCCTGAACGTTTAACTGGTTCACCTGAAGGATATGATATTCGAGCAGATGTATGGAGCTTAGGAATTACCATGGTAATGATGTTTGCTTTCTGTTCCCTCCTTCCACCTTTTACATACGTATATTTTTACAATTTTTAACAACTTTGTTTTTTTATAGATAGAAGTTGCTCGAATGCATTTCCCTTACAAAAATTTTGATGAACAATCCGTCTTTGCTCAAATTAAACAAGTTGTATATGGTGATCCACAAATTTTAACAGCAAAAGATGGTTTTTCATATAGAATCGTTAATTTCGTTAATGAATGCTTAACAAAAGAAGTCAATGATCGTCCAAATTTTCAGATGCTCATGGAAACAGATTTTTATCAATATTTTAGTCAATTACCTAACAAAACGAGTATAATTCAAAAAAATCTTTCTACTTTATATAATTTCGATAAAAGTGTTTTTAGTTAAATTAATTATTTATTTAATTGAGATAAGTTTATTATAATCAATACCCCTTTTTTATTTCTATTTTGTAACTGAACTGTGATTACGGTAATATCGGGTTATTCATTTAATTACAGATATCCAGAGAGGTAATGAAAAAAAAACAATTTTTCGGCTTTTAATATAATAGCTGACGGCTAAAACTTAAAAAAATTATTTTCTGCTTATATTAAATTCTTTTGATATCTGTATTTCACACAATATTAAAAAAAAAGTCTCATCGTGCCCCTTTTAAAGTGATAAAATATATATATTTGTACAGTAATATTAATAATATTTTTAAATTGTTTATAAGAGTAGCAATAATAATAAAAATGATATATTTGTTTTATATAAATTTGTTTCAAATATTTTAACGAGAAATAAAAGAATTAAGTATACATAATGGCAAATGAAATAATAACAGGAATGAAAGTAACAAAAAGAATAACAATAATAATAACAGATGCGCAAAAATTAAACAAAAAAACAATGCAACAAAAAGAAATGTTTGATTTTAAACAATTGCAAATTCACATTGAGCGGCAGTAGGATGATCACACATGAGGGTTTCTTTCGAAAAGTTCAATCCAACAGGGCAGTCAAAATGATATGCCACACCATTTACGCATCGATAAAATTTGGAACAACTTTGATTATCTGGGAAAAAACCATCAGATTTACATAGAAATTTTTTTCCATAATCAGTTGTTTTCCGTGGTGGCGGTTTTGTTATTGTTTCAGCACGGCTGCAATCCGCTAATGAGGACTGAAATAAAACAATTATTATAATTAAAGTTGTAACAAGTATGTATGAAAAATATCTTACATGAGTACAGTATCCAAGTCTGATACTATATTCTAATGAATCAGGACAATTAATTAGAAATCCTTTGTCTAAAAAATGTTATTTAATTAACAACTTTCAACATAATCGAAAACATACTCGAAACACAAAGTAAAAAATCAACACATGAATTAGGTAAAGCTTGAAAACCGTCCACTTGGCCATCACAAAGTCTATTCAAATCCAATGGCGGTGCAACAGTTTCAATTGGGGGTAAAGGTGTTCCAGTTGGAACAACAGGCGGCTACAAAAAAAGAAAAATAAATTCGGTAATATAGTGAAAAAAACAAAACACTTGAATGAAAATAAAAATTTTGTACTTACCGAAATTAAACTGATATCAACTCCACCAAGTGATTTTGCAATTGTTCCGATAAGTGGATACTTAACTCCGTTTCCATTTGAGCATTGTCCATTAAAATCATCAAAATCGAGAGTCCATACAAATGCACCACCATATTTTTCTTTTTTAAGCCAATTTAATTTGAGTTCCACTGAATTTACATCATCATAACTGAACCATTGATCTCCATAAACAAGATACGGTACTTTAGTTTGTTCGTCAACTTTTGTCATTGCACCAGCAGCTAACATTTCACAAAATTCAAAATATGCGCCTGTCCCAGCTTCATGTACAAAATTTGTTGATTTTGCAGTTGAACCCGGTGCACCAACAGAAGTATTTGTGGCATCTTTTAAAGTCCATCCACGACCATATGTTGGAATACCCAAAATAATTTTTGACCGTGGCATACCTTTTTCTGCCCAATAATTAGCTGAGCCTGACTATAAATATGTTTTCTATTTATCAAAATACTCTTCCGGTTTAATAAACAAAAAAAAAGAAAAAATACTTACAACACTCCAAAGTTTCATCCAATCCGGATCAGTATTTCGAGGAAAGAGAGGACCGTTCATTCCAGTATGTTGTTCCCATGCTTAAAGAATAAAATCCTAACTCATCATATGAAAAAAAATCAAACCTCCATGGAAGTCGTAACTCATCAAAAGAATAAAATCAAACAAACTGAAATTGAGATAAATTTTGTTTTGTACATATAAAATTTTTAAAGCAAAACAAGATTAAAAAATGAAGGAAAAAGAGCAGAAACATACTTGGCTAATGCAGGAATATCATACCCATTGTCAATATTAGCAGTTCCAGCAGCAACAGCCGCAGTAATCAAAAGACGTTCTCTATGATATTGTTGAGATTCATGAATTGCTGCTTCTCGAAGCTCTTTAATAAATGTAACATAATTAGCTTTATCATTTGGTCCTACAGGATATTCCCAATCAATATCAATACCTAAAATAATTGAAATAATCATTTAAAAAACATTTTTAAAAGCATACCATCAAAACCATATTGTCGAACAAAAGAAATTGCGGAATCAATGAAAGTTTTTCGTGTAGCAGGTGTTGCGGCCATGCCACTGAATAATCTGGTACCAAAACTCCATCCACCAAATGATAAAAGAGTCTTCAATTTTGGATCACGTTTCTTTTGATTATTGACTCGAGCAAACATTCCTTCGCCAGCCCAATCATTTGGAAGATCAGCCGGATCATATGCTCTAAAAACTTAATTGTCGAAAATTCTATAAAATAAAACTTACTTTGCAGTGTAATTTTCATGCATCCAACCAAATGCATATAAAATATGTGTACATAAACCTGGAATATAATCTTCTGGCATATATTTTGCTCTTCCATTACGGTATTGCGCCCAGTTTGTAAAATAGCATGGACGAATATATTGAGACTCTTCATTTAAAGGTGTCATTGGAAAGTATGCATTGGATACAGTAAGAAATAAAAGAAAAAATACAAAAATGTGGATCTCTCTCATTTTTCAATAAACGCTGTTCTAAAAATTAAAAGTTTAATAATAAATGATCATAAAAACATATTTTTTAAAAACATGGGAAAATTTCCGACGTTTTTAAAAATCGTAATACTCCAAAAATAATTAACACATATTAACAAATTTTCACGGTTTTATTTAGCCTAAGTACTCGTTCTTCTAAGCTTTAGCGGTCAGCTGTTGTTGTCGGTCAACGAAGAGAAAAAAGTGAACAACAAAAAAAATTTTGTTCACAAAGAAAGTTGCGCTCTCACAATATTTGACAAGAAGAAGATCCGGCGAGTAAGAAAAGATTTTATTTTTGTATTCCTTTGAGGGGAACTTCTCCCGTCAAAGAAGAAATTGAATTGAAAAATAAAAGTAAAGGAGGCGTAGTTTGCATCGACCATTTTTCAATAAAAATCGGGATGTTAAAGCAGAAAAAAATCTGTCGAAAAATAGATACAATTTTGAATGAAGAAAGCATAAAAAACGAAAAAAGGCTTTTTTTGAAAAAAAAAGTATTTCTATCTTCCGCGCACGAAAATTCAGATTTTTTTAAACGGTTATATTCGTGACACCTCTTTTTTGACGCTCAACAACGACAAAACAATTACTTTGTCTTCAGCAATGAATTGAAGACTGTTTAAAGATTTGACACTAATAAAAAGTCTTTCATTGACTGAAAATTTTGTGAAGCAATTACTCAACTTGCCTTACCTTATAAACAGAGCATATAAAAAAATTTAAATTTATAATTTCTTGCCATTAGATGCTTTTTCAATGATTAAATTTTATGTTCAAAAAAATATAACGTCTCCAGAGCTGGGTTGATTTTTATGCAAAATAGTTTGCTTTGCGAAACTGTGTTCATATTTAATTTAAAATTTTTTATGCACATGGTGTTTATAAAATGGCAAGGCCAGTAATTGAACCTTATAAATAATTACTGTAGTACGATTTCTAGCAAAGTTCCATGTCGGAAATTAAATAGTTTATTAGATCGACATATTATTGTATCTTTGTAATGGTTATCAATTTGTTCAGGGGGATAGTATTTTGCGTTATGGTAGGGTATTTTGCGTTATGGTAGATTCGGGTATTTTGCGTTACGGTAGGTGGACTTAGAAGATTTTCAAAATTTTCAAATTTATGCAAATTTTTCATATTATGCAAATTTTTCAGATTTTTTCAATTTTTTATTTTTTAAGGTTTTTCAAATTTGAATGTTTCTTTGAACGTTATTTATTTATTTAAATAATTTTTAAATGTTGAATTATCATACGACGAAGAGAATATTGTACTGCGCCATTTCAAAGAGAGATATCTTTTACAAGGTCGTTATGATTGCCAACAGTGTCATGAAAATGGCACAACTGTGGCCGAAGATTGTTTGTACTTTGAACGGTACACTTTAAACTCAAAATAGTTGCTTTATGTTTTATATTTAGGATTCTATTCAGTGTTGAAGAGAGTTTTAATGAATCGTTACAACCCGAAAGTATGTCACTTGTTAAAGTCTGTTGTGAACAAGTTGCAGAAGTGATTGACAAAAGATTTGTCGCGGATACTCCATGGGTTTTACCACTTCGTCCTTTGGCCTTTCCAGTTTTGCGAGAATTAACTCCTCAAAAACTTGAATTGGTTCCGCTGAAAGTAGATGTGAGAACATTTCTTCCATGGCTTAAAAGATAATGCATTTATGATTAATTTTTAGGTTTTGAATAATAACGAAATAATTACTTACAAACTTGGCCTAATTTCATTCTCTCAACCAAATCATTTTTCTGGATTAATTCCGTCAAAGCAAGGGTGGATTTTATATGATGGGTTAAAGAAACCACAATTATTGCCACTTCGAGAAGCTATCCAACGCATTACAGAGAGAAATGCCTTAATTAATGTTTTTTATTATTTTGCATTGAATTTTGTGAAGAAAAAGAAAAATACTCGCGGAAAATTATCTCAGCTTAAAAATTGAATCATGTTTATATTGGTATACTTATTAACTCTTTTTTTGGTGAAATGACGAAAAGTCGTATCAAAGTTCGTTTAAAACTGTTTGTTTTAATTATAGCATAAATTTCAGCAACTTATGCTTTTACTTGTTTGTTAACTTTATTATCTATAAACATTAATTTTTTTTATAAAATTTAAAACAAACTCGAAAGTTTAAAAGTAACAATTAAAAATGTCAAAGAAACATTCAACTTTGAAAAACCTTAAAAAATAAAAAATTGAAAAAATCTGAAAAATTTGCATAATTTGAAAAATTTGCATAAATTTGAAAATTTTGAAAATCTTCTAAGTCCACCTACCGTAACGCAAAATACCCAAATCTACCATAACGCAAAATACCCTACCATAACGCAAAATACTTTTTCCGATTTGTTCATTCTTCAAAATCATTTAATGCGTTAAATCTTTGTCAAATCTGTATTGATCTTTTTCAAATACATATTCCTGATCACCGTTTGGATACCCTTGATAAAGATTTCATTTGTTCATTGCTTTTAAATAACTTCTGTCTGGTGTTGATACCGATTCTTATGTTTAACAATATTATTTTTTCATTACTATAAATATTCCGCCATTAACAATGAAAAGCTTGTAACTAATCATTTGTGTTTTGACAATACACAATTAGTTTTAACGTAATTCTAGGTTTTTTTAAGTTTACAAAGTGGTATATTATTAGCAAAATACCAGTAACACATACTTTTTAATTTCTGTTTTTGACATTAATATCGTAGCGATAATAATATTGAAAAATTAAAATAAAATGTTTTGGATATTATCACAACAACAGTAACACTAAAAGCAGAAAGCATTAAAATTGATAAGCAAAGGGGGTTTCGTTTCATAGCACAAAAGAGATATTTATTAGGACACCTTATATGGTTACGGTAATCTTATTTGTTAGTTTTATTTTCAAATTCATAATTTTTATACAACGGAGCATGTTGACTGGAGAAATGTTGGATTTATTTAAATCCAAATATATCTTCTTTGACAGGAATCAGCTTAAAATGAGGCCGTCGAGGACATAAGTAAATGAAAACCAACAATATACTTTGTTCTGCTGGGCCATTTTTGAATTAGATAAAGTATAATTTTGGAGAACTGCAAATCCTACTTTTATATTTCGTATTTATTAGCCTCTTATATTTTATTGTATTTTTCTGTTTGCTGCTTTTAATAATGTACTTTTAAAAACAAGCTAAAAAACAATGCTTATGTATTCTTGTAATACATAAAGACATTGAAGCAATGCTACTAAATGATAAAAAATCTTTAAATGTTCTTTTTTGTTGAACAACGTTCAGTTCAAAAAACAAAAGTAATTTTTTGCATACGAAATAGTAAAATTTCAATATTACGGCTTCTTAAAATGTTCGAAGAATTTTTGGTTTTACTTTATTTATAAAATCGTTTTCACACTCTTTAAATATTTACCGAATCTTCTAAAATATGATATTTTTTTGTTGTTGAAGTTCTATTTATGGCATATTAAAATTATATATTTGACTGATTCATTTTTGGAACTTTTGATTCATAAAATTATTGCGTACTTTCCTTCCGAGTCGTATTTAAGACGTGAAAAGTAATTCAAAAAGCTCTTCCTCACATACTTACTCATAATTAAAACTGTTAATCTTATTTATAATATTTTTTTCCATTTACTAAAAAGCTGCTAAATTTAGCCAAATGTCAGTCAGTATAAAAATGCCAAGTACGTAGAATAATATTTTGTAATAAAATGTTGGCTTCTTCTTTTTTCTACTTTGCTTGACGATTTAAAGGTGTAAAATAAATAATAAATAAATTGATAGCTTCATTTTTTCAAAACAAAAATGTCTTGAAATAAAATTTTGTTCTGCTGTTTTTATTCCAAAAAGATTTATTATGCCAATTACAAAATTCATTTTCATTGGCATTTTAAAAATTTCATACACTTTTTTTTATTCTACTTCCGGTATATTTTTCATTTTTAAATGGTCATTTATGTTGTTATTTGAAAAAGAAAAATGAAAATAATCGCATCATTTTTTAGTAGTATTTGACAGCTTTCATTTTGGTCTAATACTTTTGAGCCCCCTTTATTTAGAATTTTAATGCCCATGAGGGAAGTGAGGGAGGAAAAAAGAGAGGGAGGAAAGTCAAAAACTTGCAAGCGTTTCTTTTTTCTTTATTTTGTTCATAATGCTCTCTCTATTTTTTATCCAAGCGATTCTAATTTCGTTAGCATTTCCGCTCCCTTTTTTTTGTTAAATTTAACTTTAGCCCTTTTTTGTGTGAGGGTGGAAGTTAATACCATTCGCTTGAGCGGTCAACCAGCTGCAGTTTGAACAAGTTTATATTTTTTTTACTATTTTTTTTATCCATTTTTAAAGAGCAGCAAAAAAGGTTTACATTTACAGTAAACAACTTTTTTATATTTTTTCTGGAAATGAAAAAGTCACATTAAAAACAATGATATAGTTAAAAAGTTTATTTTCCTTTTTATTATGTTTTTTTTACATTTTTTATGCATAAGGTAATGTGAAAAAACAACATCATGAAAACAAAAATTGTTAATGATTTTTGTTTTACTTACGTATTTAAATGCATTTTTCTTTAACTTTTTTTCAAACATGCCATTACCGTATTCTTTATTGAATCAAAAAATGTACTGTATTTTATAGTCTCAAAAGTATTTAGATTCTAAGTCAGGTTTTTTTACATTCTCTCACACTCTCGTAAATTAAGCATTTTTGTACTTAAAAGAAGGTAATAATTTTGTACCTTTATTCCCAAAAAAATGACGCAAAATAACGTTGTTTTTCTTTCATTTAAATAAAAGCGAATGTGACTAAATGCATACCTTACCCTTTTTTGGTTTTTTTGTGCCTTTTCTTTGACAATGGAGAAGTGTGTTTTTTTCTTTGCAGTTAACTTACTGTCATTAAAGTACTATCATTTTCCTCTAAAAAAGTTTTACTTTTTAGCATTTTCATTTCTTGAAAAAGGTTATTTTTGTGTATTTATAAATAACAAATTTGTTGACGCAAAAAAGATGATAGCAGTAAATGAAGAAAGATTTCATTTATTTTCATTTTTTTCAAAGAACTTTTTTGTATTAATTGAGACTTTTTTTATTTTTGATGCCTCATTAAAGCCTTAACCTTTTTTTGCTGTGAAGAAAATAAAGACTTCATAAAAATTCAAAAAATGAAAAAAGCTATTGCGTTAGCATAAAAACAAATATTTTTTCAGGTTTTTGAAAAAAAAATAAAAAAAGTTTTCTCATGGGGTTTCAGACGTATGATTTTTTTCACGGGGAATAACCTTTTAGTCATCTCTCTTTTTTGTACGGTAAAAACATTTGACGTCTTCTTTCAAAGAATTATAACTTCAATACTGCTGCAAAAAGGCTAGGTCGAATTGTATTTTTTTTTCATCTTTTTTAATTCTTTTGTTTTAAAAAAAGTGACGTTAAAACAATTCCTCCTCATCTAGGGTAATTAAATTCTATCAACAAAGATAAAAATGAGAGGAACTTTCGAACCACTTTTTTTGTTTTTCCTTTTTTTGATTGCAAAATGAAGATAGTAAGTAGGTTTTAAGTTGCTAATGAATAAAAAAGATGGGTTTTTTTCGGCAAACATCATAGCCACCTTTTTTATTTAAACTTTTAAAATTCCCTGATTATTTTCGTTTCTCTTCCGCCTGTCAAAACAAACAAACAAAAAGATGGATTAAATTTAGGGTTTGTTTCATCTCAATTTCATTCAAATGACAAGCATGAGTGAAGGAAAAGCTGATAATAATCCACCCTCGCTATTTTATGATATCTCATATTTTTCTTTTTATTTATCCAGGATGTCTTTCCTCTGTTGTCTTTTTCGCTTGTTATCTTAAGATTATGACTTATGCCCACTCTCATTATTTAAGACTCATAAAATTTTAAGTGCAAAACCACTTGCTTCATTCCCTTCAATTTCTTCTATGACGTATTGAAGGCGTGGAAAAAAGCCGAAGGAAAAGGGATAGTTGCAAAAATGAGTGTTTGGGTTATAGGTTTAGTTTTATTTTGGGTTTGTCTCTTTTGGATTACTGTCGCTTGCTTTTCCTTGCTTCTGTTCATCCCCCTTTCTTCTTTCTTTCATCCTGTCATAAACATTAATGATAGGCAGCTTCAACTACTGTTCCAAAGTTTTTATGGATATACGGAAAGTAGTGATGTCAAGTTTGTTTTAAATTTTTTTTATTGTAAATAAATTTAGATTTAAAAGCGGCCAAATTATGCTTGCTAATTATATTTTGTTCTGTTTAATATTAAAATAAAAGGATGTAGGTAGAAGAAAATCTGACTATAAAAATAACCAAAGAAAATTAAATTATTTTTGCCTGTTTTTATTCTATTTTTATTGCATTTTTTTGTTGAAATTTGAAGCTTAAAAGTTTGTATTTTCAAAATAAAACAGCTATTAAAAATAATAATCAGAGTCAGCCTTAAAAGTCTTTTCTTCCCGTTTTTCACTACACTCTTTTAGCATTTTTAAATAGTAGTAATAATGTATCATCAAAAAGATATTTCATGTCAAATCATATGTTTTCTTTACAATTTTGTTTTTACGACACAAAAGTTTAAAAAAAGATTCTTCCTTTTTTCGTAAATTTTTGAAAGAATTTTAAATCCATTTTTTGTTTTAAGACTTCTCACTTAAAAGATTTTTTTCTATTTGAAATAGAGTATTTGCATGTTTAAGAAAGAAAAATTTAGAATGGCTTCTAATTTTTGTCATACTTACTTATTGCTGCAATTCACTTTACCTTCTTTAGAAAATTCCCTGTTTAGCTGTTTTCCCTTTTTTTCCAACCGTTTTCCTTTATTTTTGGCCCAAAAACCAAACAATGTTTCTTTTCAAATTCGGTAATGAAGCAATTTTTTTTCAACCAAAAAAGCATTCCGTAAATTTCAAAAACAAAGATGTTTTGTTCCATTAACGTAAATGACACGCCAAAATTATGTTCCTTATCAATCTTTACTTTCTCTTCCCCTTTTTTCGTTTTCCATTTTCATTCTTTGCCTTTTTTGATTCCTCTTTCAAATTCTACAGGAATAAAAAGAATTTTTTAATTATTTTAGCTTTTAGTCAGTTCTTTTTTCGCTTTAATTTTTTTTAAATTCGTGTTTTGTATTGTTATTATAAATACAAATTAAAAAAAAAAGTAAAACAAAGATTTTTTTTCTTTTTTAGCTTAAATCATGTCAAAGCTCGATGAGCCCAGAAATTCGATATTTGATGCAGCTGAAACTGCAGGATTAATGACTTTAAATCCGTCTGATCTTGTATTTGAAGCAAATCAACGCGGAATTGCATATTACGATTTTGTATTATCTTCTGCAAAACTTCCTGATGGAAGTTTTCAATTATTTTTAGCAAAATTTGATTCTAAAACTAATCTTGAATGGCTTGAAACAGTAACAGCGGTGGAAAGTATTATTAAAAAGAATAATATACCAAATAATGATTTGGCAATGATGACACTTGGAATTCTAACATGGCGACAACGGTTAGCACGTTCCAAAATTTTATGCCTTGTTAATGAACTTGGAACAGAATCAAGTGTTGAATTAGAAGCCCTCAAACGTGCTGCAAATAAATTCAAATGTATGCATCATGTCTTAACAATTGGAATAAAAAGAAATTCATTAATTAATAATACAACAACGATACGTCGTCATTCTTCATCAAGTCAAGATGGAATGAGATTACGAATAATGATGTGCCAAACTCGTGCTGAAATTGAACTTCCTGCACAAGCTGTTCGAGAAACTCGTTATCTTCTTGTTCCAAATTCAAATCCTCTTTTATGTTTATGCTTTCCATTGACATAAATAAAAAGAAGAAGAAATCTTTTTCTCGTTATAAGTACTCCAAAAATAGATAGAATCTCATTCTCAAATTCATTGATAAGAAAAAAAAAGTTAAACCATTTTTTACTTAGTTTTATATAACTTTAAAAATGTACATACGTCTTTTTTATAATCCTTTTTTTACGTACTGATTTCACCAAATTGTCATTTGTTTTGCTTTCTTTTTTTTCTTTTGCTTCTTCTAGTCATCATTTCAATTAACTCTCAAAATCCCAAAAATAGCATAACATTGTGTCTCAGTTTTAATTCTGTCATTTGAACAACGTCTTCATGCTCTTTTCTTCTTATTCTTCTTTTCTTTCACTTTTGCTGGTTGTTTGCATGATGCGTTGGCGGAAAACAGCTTGAGGCTGTTTGCCAAAGATTTTAAGTTTAATTTAACTTTCTTCCATATTTTACGGGTTTTTTTATGACCTTCCTTCCGGTTACGTCAAAAAAATAAATTACATAAAACAAATCCATTATTGGCTTGCATAATGTGAGGAAAATATAATTGCAATTACGCTGACATTTATTAAAATGTTGTCAGAATATCCGTAAACACATGAAATAAAGCAAATTATTAACATAAAAAAATATCACAATCTTATTAACTTAATGATGATGGAAATTGGTATCCAACATGGGTGCGGAAATGAGGGTCTCCTTGATTTGTTTTCGAAAAACTGTTAAAAGTGACTATGAATATCTTGCATCGTGGAATCATAAAAGTATTAAAAACAAGTTTTTTAGGTGAATTGGAAATAAATGCATACATTAGTTTTGATGAAGAAAAACTCATATATGGTTATAAAGCTATAAAAGTCGAAAGAATAAAACAAACATTTGCTGTTCATAATAAATTTTGATATGTATTAATTGCGAATTTCAAATTATGTTTGATATATTTCTTTATTACCGTAAACGTTCTAATTAAAGCGCTGAACAATTATCATTTCTTCTGTATCCAAAAAAATGACTGTCGATGTTGTTTATTTTGATTTCGAGAAGGCTTTCGACAAAATTCCAACTGATCGTCTTATTCGTGCTCTCAAAAAAGCTGGTATTTCTGGATGTTTATTAAATCTTATTATTACTCTCCTCTCATTCCGCAAATTCAAGGTAAAAATTGGAAATGAATTTTCGGAGGAATTCGAAGCCACAAGCGGTGTACCGCAAGGATCCGTTCTTGGACCAATATTATTCATTATTTTTATTACTGAATTAAGTGAAAAATTATCATCTTTACCTGGAGTGCTACATTTATTATTTGCTGATGATCTGAAAATATATTATGCTTATCATAGAAATTCGTTCGAGATATCAATTATTCAAAATGCTATCAATGCTGTATTTAATTGGTCTTCTGAAAATTCAATGACAACTTCAACTTCAAAAACGTTTCATATTCAATATGGCCCCAAAAATGAAACAGCAAAATATTTCATTAATAATGTTCCAATTTCTATCGTACCACTTGTTCGTGATCTTGGTATTATGCTTGAAAACAATCTTCAACCAAATGCTCATATTAAAAAAGTTCTTGGATCAGCAATGGCATCTTTATTCGCTATTATGAAACGTGTCATCATTTCAAATCAGGATGTTCTAATATTTTTATTTAATGTTTATGTTCGACCGATTTTGGAATACGGTAGCCAATTATTTAATGTTCAAGTCAAAAAAATAGCAAATTATCTGGAAAGACCTCAAAAGATTTTTACTAGAATGCTATATCGACGACAAAATAGAATCTCCAATATTCCGTCATATTCTGAACGCCTCAAAAAATACAATATGAAATCTCTTCATGAAAGAAGAAACATCATTGATATTCAAACTGGATTCGAATTTCTTCACACGACTACATCAAATGACTCATCGTTACAACACGAACCGTCTCGCAATACCAGGTTTCAAAAAGTTTATAAATCAACGCAGAAAGTTTCAAAAAAATTTCGATCGTACCATTTTGCTACCCGAACATCAAGTTTTATGAATAATCTGAAAATCAACATCAAAAAATTTGCTAGAAAGAACGAATTCAAACAATATTTAATGAATAAAGAAATACAAAATTTTTATTCTTAATTGTTTTTGTTATTTTTAGTTGAATTGTTAAGCATTTTTATTGTTTTTTTATGTATCCTTTTTTGTATGTATATATTTTTCTTTGTTTTCATTTGATTTATCAAATGTATAAAAATTATTATTATTATTATCAACAATCATTATGCTCATAACTCGTCAATTAATTGATCCCGGTCTAAAACAGACGAGCTTGGCCCCTGAATTGATAATATATTAAAAAACTTCATTACACTGATCAATTAGTAAAAAAACATATTTTTTGGCGCAATATACAAAATTAATGACCTGTATAATTAACCAAAATTTATTTTTATGATCCATTTGCTTTAGGATGCGCTTCAAAAAAAGCTTCAAATAGAGCATTTACGGTAATTCCTTATTTATTGTTGCAGATATTTCTACAATGTAGTTTATGCCACTTAAGAATATCAAAAAATTTTGGAACAAATTTTCAAAATAACAGAAGACCTATTAATTCAAACTGATAACTTTAATAGTACCCGGAAACTTGCATCTCCAGAATTTTTGAAGGCTTTATTATTGTAGCAACGTTTAAAAGCAATTAAAACTGAAATTGGAAACAAAATTTAAGAAAGTTGTTAATACAACGTTTATTAAAAAAATATTAAAAATAAAAATAGTAAAATAAACGTTGTATTAACAACGTTCTTAAATTAAAATACAAATAATGAAGAAACAAATCATGTAAAGGATAAAATTAACAGACGCTTGTAAAATTTTAAAAATTATTTGCGACTAGGCATGGCAGCGGGCCGGGCTCGGGCCTTGATTTTAATGATTTTGAAAAATTTTGCACAGGAGGGACCAAGACAAAATTGAAGATAAAAATTTTCGGGCCGAAGCCCGGCCGGCCCGCATGGATTTGTATCGGGCTCAGGCCGGCCGAGTTGATCACGGGCCGGGCCGGCGAAAAGTGGGCCCGGAGCCATGCTTATTTGCGACTTTTTTGACCTTGAAATATTGTTAAAATTATGAAAAATATCAGATGTTTCTTTTATGCCAATATTTTACATCGTTACGTCATTGTTTGATCTGCTTTGTGTGTATTTAACAAACAGTTTCGTATTGAAATAGTTAGCATTTTTATGATCAAAAAATAAAAAATTGTTTTATTTTGGTATCATTTTAATTTATATAAGATAAAAAGTGGGTCAGAATAGGTATTCTGAACAATATCAAATGATTTTTTAACAGCCCTTTTAATTTTCAAAAAAACAATTTAAATTAATAGTTTGTGTTAATATATTCTCCTAGCACGATTAATATAAAATTTTTTTTTCTGAGTGATGTTGCAATATCGTGATGTGATGTTAGAACATAAGTGATATTACCAATGAAATCTTTAAAATTATATCGGCCATTTATTATAAAATGTTATAGAACTGGTATTCTTCAGTATGTTGCAATTTAATTACGTTTTTCATTAATTGTTATTCCAGACAACGCTCTTTGGCACCATTGGTTTATACTCGAGATATATCAAATGATGACGGTAAAAGAGTTCAGGAGATGCTCCGCATCCTTAAAGAAGATTTAAAGCAACAGAAAAAAGATGATGAAGAGCAATTAGCATTGGTAAATTTTTTTTGTATCTTTCTTTTCATTACTACAATATGTGGTAACTCTTTAGGTCCCTGCTGAACCTCAAGTGAAACTTCCAATACGAACACGGGTTTTGAATGAGCTAAAACATTATTATCATGGGTTTCGTTTATTAGCATTAGAAATTAAAGTTAGCGCAAGGTACGCTTGGATGATTTTTCAAGGTAAAACTCTTACACGACTAGAACGACAGCAGCTTGTCCGAACATTAGCTGATGTATTTCGTCTTGTTCCATTTTCGGTGTTTATTATTGTACCATTTATGGAATTTGCTTTACCAATATTTATTAAATTATTCCCTAATATGCTTCCAAGTACATTTCAAGAAAAATCTAAAGAAGTGAGTTTATTTTTTAGTTATTTACTGCTTTAAATTCAATCTTTTTAGCAAGAGAAGTTCCGGAAACAACTTAAAATGCGTATGGAAACTGCAAAATTTCTTCAAGATACTTTGGAAGAATTAGCTGAAAAGCGACCTAATTCTGATGGACCTGAAAAACAAGATGCATATGAATTTTCGAAATTTATGAAAAAGGTAAAAAAATTTCAACGGCTTATTATCTATCTTGGATTTTTATCTGTGTATCGAAAAAGAGGTAAAATAGCCGTATTTTTAGGTTAGAAGTGAAGGAAGTTATGTCAGTAATCAAGAACTTCTTAAATTTACAAAACTATTTGAAGATGAATTAACTTTGGATAATTTACCATTTCCACAACTTCGTGCTTTATGTCGTATTCTTGGTGTTTCAACTATTGGTCCACCTGAGCTTCTTCGCTTTCAATTACTTATGAAATTACGTGATTTGAAAAATGATGATAAAATGATCGCTGAAGAAGGTGGTGTTGAAGTTTTGAGTGTTGCAGATTGTCAGCAAGCATGCCGTGCTCGTGGTATGCGTTTCCTTGGTGTTAGTGAAGAAAGGCTTCGTAACCAGGTTCTTATAACTTTTTATATTCTCTAAATAATTTGTATCAATTAATTTAGCTAAAATCATGGCTTGAAATGTCTTTAAATGATAATATTCCTCCATCACTTCTTTTACTTTCTCGTGCCTTTTATCTTCCTGAAGAATTAACATTCAATGAACGCCTTAAAACGATTCTTGCTCTTATGCCAACAAATATTGGTGAACAAACTCGTCAAAAATTGACTGAACTTCAAGGTGGAAAAGTTAGCTACAAAGAACGTATGGATTTGATTATGAGCATTGAAGAAAGCTTACAAGCTGAACGGGTTGCTGAAGAGAATACAAGAAAGAAGAAGGAACAAGCTGCTAAAGAAAAGGCCGAACTGGAAGCTGGAGATGATAAAGGTACCGTTTCTAAAAATAGACACGTGCATAGTATTTTTAAAAAGTTTTGATTTTTATTGTAATTAATTTTCCATAACAAAACTGATAAGAATAATTTTAATAACATTTTTTTCATTTCCTCAATCTTTGCTAGCTTAAGATATACCTAGTTTATCAAGATATTGCATTTGGTTTTATAGAATCGTTTGTAGTATATGTTGAGCGGTTTTCTCACAAATTTTTTAAACTGTTCTACAGTATGCACGCACGTGTCTAATATATCTCATATTGTTTTACTGTGATATTGATGTTTTAAATTTCAGATAAAAAAGTTGAAAATGCTGAAGAGAAAGAAAAACTTCAACAAAAAGTTAGTTCATTGATGATTAAGCCCTCAAATATAAAATTATATTAAATTTAAGCGAGAGATGTCTGAAAAAATTATGGAGGTGATTGAAGAAGCTAAAGAAGAATTGAATATTGAACTTAAAGATAAAGCTATGGAAGCAGCGAGTTCTTCAAAAGAAAAACCAACAACAGCTGAAGCTGTGCTAAAGCGAGCTTTGAAGCGTACAGAAGTTTCTGCAAAAACAGCTCATGAAAAACTTCAAGAAGAAATTGAAAAGGTTTCTATGATGACTGCAGAAGAACGTGATGCTCTCCGTAATTTAAAGAATAAAATTAGAGATCTTGCAGAAGAGCAAAAAATGCAAGCAACTGCTGATGGGGATGATGTGCCATCCAATGAGGTACAAAAGTAGGTTATCTATTAAAAATGTGCGACAGAAATAATATTAAACTTAATTTTTTTTAGGAAACTCTAAATAGATGCAAACTTTTTTCATATATAAATTTAGTTGATTTTATTCATATTGGTGTGTACATTATGCGGTAGATTCAAGAATAAAGTGATTCGATAAAATAATAAATGCTTGATATGGGTATTTTTTCGTTTTTTTTATTCGTGAAATTGAACTCTAGATAAATTAAAATTATGAATAATGTTTTTTGCAAACAAAATTTTTGATCATCTGATTTATTTAGTATTTGAAAAGATAAAGATTCATTAGACAGAAATGTGCAACAACATATAATTAGTTTAAATTTTAAAAAGTTTTGCGTAATTTTTCTTGAAAGTTTTCATATTCTGTAGCAGCATCATTTGTAAGAGGATTCAAGACCGTTGCATCCTTTAAGAGAAAATCAAATCCAACTTTGGAAAAGAATAATTTAGAATCAGGATCTTTGACAAACATGCACGTTTTTGGAAGCTTCTTTTCACGACAAACAGCAATACCATGAGTTGTATCAACAAAAGATTCTTCAAAAGTCCATTGATCTTGTAGTTTTCCATCAGCAAGTACGGTAGTAGAAGTTAAAAAGCAACCAGGCTTGTAGCGATCAGATGGATCAATTCGAAAATCATATCGACTTAAATCATTAACAATTCCTTCACCAGTTGCCTTTAAGACAGCTTCCTTTAAACACCAATAACGATAAAACATTGTCATTTTCATGGCTTCAGTAGCTTGCCCGCGCATTTGTCGAAGTTCTTCTGCAGATGCAGATCTTGCCATTGAATTGATGTATTCATCAGCAGTTTTATTATTTCGATTAATATCAAGACGCATAACATCAACACCAACTTTTTCTGAACAACTTGAAGCAAATACTGTATAATCACCCTAAAAAGTACTGTAATTTTAAGCTAAAAAACTAAGGCAAACACTTACTTGATGTGAAACATTAAGACCAAAAGTATGCCCCTCAGGTTTAATCAGATATGGTTTCCCTTTTTCTGTACGAGCAAATTCAATTTCATGCCAAGCAGCATCTGTGAACTAAAACCAATGTTTATAGGATTACGGTATCATAAATAAAGTATTTACCCTTTTTGAGATTTGACGAAGGAATAAGCGACCAGCCAGACAAGCAAGTGAATCATCTTTGTATCGGAATGCCATAATTTTATTGTAGTCTTCTTGGGTAACACATTGAATTGCTTTACGAAAGTATGCTTCAAACTGAAAATTTTAATGTTTTAAAAGTGTCTTCTAAAGTTACGCAATAACTTACATGTTCATTTTCAAAAGCGTTTTGTAAGCTAAAAGCAAACCGATTGCATTTGCATTTAGAATTAATATTTTCACGTCTAAACGAAGTTTTTTAAGAAAATCAATCGATGAAAATAATGTATGATAACTTACGTGGAAGCCATTTTTCTTCTTATTTGAGTTAAATTAAGAGTGAAAATGAAACTGCTGCCAGCGTGAAAAGTTCTTGAAAAACAAAATGATGAACTTCTATCTTCCAATAATGTATTACTGCAACGTTGACGTTTTATCGGGAGATGGCGCAGACCGATTACAATCCTTTTCTTCACAATGCCGGTTGTTGAAATCATATATTTGTGCGTCGCTCAATTCGAAGCGCTGTCAACGTCGAATAACAATTTCAAGGATAACAAATCCAAATGCGTTATGATGAATAAAAATTGGCCTTATTTCCAAAACAAAAGATTCGAAATTAACACAAACAGTAAACATCAAATTTCTTTCCTCGCTACTCTATACTAAAGAAAATAGATACTAAAATGAGTTTTGACCACAAATTTAGATATTACTGTAGTATAAAACTTAATAAAATTCAAAAAAACGAATACTAAAATAAATAATAATTTTTGATACAAATCATAGTATGCGTATCTACATTCTGTTCTTTATTTCAAGGATTTTAGACGAAAAGAGTTTATTTGTTAATGCATACTTCTTTAAACAACTTAAAACCCGAATACGTATAAAGAAATCTAGAGAAACGTGCTATGGTCATGTATCAATTCTAGGTAAATATTCATGGAATACAACCCTTTTCACGAAGTTTTTGAACAAGCGTAGCAACATCTGGAACAATTTCACCTGCTTTACGTGGAGGAGGTTCATTAACCTTAAAAATAATTAATTATATAATTCTTTTATTATAATATCATATTAGAAGAAGACAACAAACCTCAAGGACTTCAGTTTGTGGAGTAAAATCAATGCCCAAATCTTTAGGAGTTTTCTTTTCAAGTGGCTTCTTCTTTGCCTTCATAATATTTGGAAGTGTAGCATAACGTGGTTCATTTAAACGTAAATCTGCACTAACAACTGCAGGTAACTTAACTTTAATAGTATCAAGACCACCATCAATTTCACGAGTAACTTTTAAATATCCATTTTCAGGCTCTACTTTACTAGCAAACATTGCTTGAGGCCAATCAAGAAAACCTGCAACAAGTTGTCCAGTTTGATTCGCATCATCATCAATTGCTTGCTTTCCAACAAATACAGCATCAAATTTTTCATCTTTTGCAATCTTTGCAATTGTACGAGCAACATGAAGGGGTTCAATTTGTTCAGCAGCTTTGGCATCTATTTCAATATGAATTGCTTTATCTGCACCCTTAGCAAGAGCAGTTCGTAAGACTTCCTATAAAAATGTATAGTTATATAATAATATAATAATAAAAAAAGACATACTTGAGATTTAGTAGGACCAATTGAAATAGCAACAACTTCTTTTGCATGTTTTGCTTCCTTAAGTTTGACAGCTTCTTCAAGAGCAATTTCATCAAATGGATTCATTGAATGTTGAACATTCTCTGTTACAACACTCTTTTTATCTGGTCGAACTCGAACTTTTACTGCGTAATCCACAACACGTTTAACACCAACAAGAATTCTCATTTTTTCTTTGTTGATTGACTGCTAAAATATTCAAAATTAGTTGCAAGAAAATGTAGTTACATAGATGTTTATAAACGTTTATCACAAATTTTGTAGCTGTATTTTGGAGTTTGAAAAAGCAACACTGATTTTATTTTCGCTCTAAAAACATTTCAGTTGTTGCTTTTGGACATCGGAATTCAAAAATTTACATAAAAGTGAGAGTAGAATTACGGCATTGGCACGAAGTTCAAAAAATTTCAGCTATGGGGATTTTTCAGTATAAAAACTGTGTATTTCCCCAGTTGTTTTGCATCAAATTTATGAAATTTAAACTCAGACTCTTTTGCTATAATAAAGATGAGGAGCAACATCAAATCCATTTTTTAAACATATTATTTTAATAAAATCCGTGATAATATTTGGTTATCAACAAATAAAACAATAGAACAACAATAACAGCTACAGTTAAAAGACGAATACTAAACTCCTTCTTTGTGAATTGCTGATTTTGTGTCAGTCTTCTAAAGGTTCAGATTCTGAGGTTACTGTGGTGGAATGAAAAAGCTTTTCAGAAGTCTGTAGAAGTTATATTTGCAAATAATTTATAACATAAACTTCTATTTCGAAAATTTAAAAGTATTCTTAAAAAATAATTTCTTTGGAAATTTTTGAATTTTGCTCAAATTTTCTTTTTGGTGGTTACTTAACTACCGTAAACTCTCTAATAGAAGCGCACCAAAAGCAAAGGGGTCACAAAAAATAAAAAAAATTTCTAATTAAACAGGTCATTGATTAAAAATACTCAGATAATGATATTGGGACTTTATCAGATGAATCAATTGAATGAAAATTGTCTTTCTAAAAACTGTTTTTATTATGTTTTGGCCATTTTTGAATAATAAATTTTTTACACACCGCAACGAAAAAATAAAAGCCCATCTCCAATAAAAGCGCAGCAAAATCTTGCTCTGAAAAATAGAAGCGCCGCGCTTCTATTAGAGAGTTTACGGTAACTGTTACTGTATTATTATCACTAATTTTATAACTTACTGCTCACATAAAATAATTTTGCGGGAAACCTAATGCTAAAAAATTTTCAAATTTCTGAAAACCATAGTATCAAGATCACCATTTTTTTTGCCTCCAGATGCATTCGTGTCGATTTGAATCTCTAAATATGGTAACTGTTCCAAAAATATTGTGGGTAAAGTAACTACAGTGAAAAAAATTTTAAAAACAAAAATGGGTGACAGCATCACTTCCCCTTTGTTACTATATCTATAGGCGAAATTTTAGCCAAAACTATTATTTGCATGATTTATCTGAACGACAGCCAGATTGCGTCTTAAATTAATATCAAAAATATTACTGAACAGTTATATTAGAATTTCCAAAAATAAATCTCGGGACATAGCTTTGTTATTTTTTTTGCCAACGGGGGAGATACAGCAGAAACAAACAAATTAATGAATAAATTTGATATCGATGTTTTCAATAAAAACAGAAGAAAAATTTTTGTTCATAAAATTGTGTTTTATAAGCATACCAGCTTATGAAGTTATGACAATGATAATAACATTGACATACTGTATTTAACATTATTCACCATCAAAATACGATTTTTACCAGATTGTAATTTTGTTTTTATTGTTGTACATATAAAATTTCATTTTTGATCATTTCATCTACCTGTTCACAACTGACTTCCTCTTCGTGTGACTACAGTGATCCAAAGTTGCTTATTTTGGTTACCAAGTTGCATAACAACTATTCTGCTCAAAAATACTAAAGTGGAGCCACAAAATGAATATTTAAAAGTAACTTGTGAAAATAGTGATGAAAAACAGTATTTACCTAAGACTATGAAAATTAAATCGGGTTTACAAGTGACTGCTCTGAAATTAAATGATCCCAAAAATGTAAATATTAGACAAACTCATCACGTTGGTGTAAAATTTAGCATAAAATCATCTCAGAAATAGAAGGGACTGACAAAATTCAAAAACTAATTGTACTAATAAAATTCTATGTAATTCAACATTGCACCAAAAAATATTTCAAATATTTATTTAAATAAATAATAAATAAAACAAACGACGCCGTAATTTTTGTTTCAACAATAAAGACCTTCAAAAAAAATTAATAACAAGTGATACATAATTATATAAAGAAAGAAGGCAAAATTATTTTTGTTTACGAACAGTTGTAGCAGGATATTTGGTTTGAATGGTATTCCATAAGAAATAAGGGAAAAAAGTAGTTGCTCCAGCAATTAAGAGATAAACAATCCAAACACCAATTTTTGAGCTGAATCGACGTTCATAATCCTTAAGACGATAGATGTATCCTAAAAACCATAAATAAATAAGACGTAAAAACAAATGTGCATTAATCACCTTCTCCTGGAGCAGTTGAATAAACAACTCGAACTTCTTTGGCATTTTCATTAGGATAATATGAAGCAGCAGCAGCCGTATAATTAAAAACTCCATAATTACGTGGACGAAGAGTAATGGAATGTGTTACATTTTCACCAGGAGCTATTCTTTCCCATCGAACTTGAAGAAGGCCTTTAACAATATCAAATGATTGAGTTGGGAAGGAGTTACGATCATCGAGTACGACTTGAACAGCAGGTTGATCTCCAATATTGAAAATATCATACTGAATAACGTAATCCATATTTTCAACAGCATATTGACTAAGAGATTGTTTTGAGACGAGAAGTCTGGCAGTGTTCAATACAGGTTTTGTTACCTAAAAACGGAATAACAACATAAACACAAGTCACTGCCAACCATCGTGAGAAAAAAAGCACAAAACTTACAAATTCAGCATCTTCGGCACAAGCCAAAACAAGAAGAACTGAAAAAAAGATCAACCGCATGTCTTTTGCTAAAAAAAGCAAATAACAAACAAAATACAGTATTCAAAAAGTATAAGATGGCTATCAAACCAGGTAATTGAAATATAAAAAGAAACAAAGAGAGGTATCTTTATTTACATATATATGCATACAGATCATTTATATAATCCCTACCCGAATGAAGTGAAAAAAACATATTAGAAGTTAGTAATTAAAGTATATATAATATATCTCTGCTAATAAAACCTATATTATAAACAAAATACATGGCAATTTATGGAACACAACCCTTTTCACGAAGTTTTTGAACAAGCGTAGCAACATCTGGAACAATTTCACCTGCTTTACGTGGAGGAGGTTCATTAACCTTAAAAATAATTAATTATATAATTCTTTTATTATAATATCATATTAGAAGAAGACAACAAACCTCAAGGACTTCAGTTTGTGGAGTAAAATCAATGCCCAAATCTTTAGGAGTTTTCTTTTCAAGTGGCTTCTTCTTTGCCTTCATAATATTTGGAAGTGTAGCATAACGTGGTTCATTTAAACGTAAATCTGCACTAACAACTGCAGGTAACTTAACTTTAATAGTATCAAGACCACCATCAATTTCACGAGTAACTTTTAAATATCCATTTTCAGGCTCTACTTTACTAGCAAACATTGCTTGAGGCCAATCAAGAAAACCTGCAACAAGTTGTCCAGTTTGATTCGCATCATCATCAATTGCTTGCTTTCCAACAAATACAGCATCAAATTTTTCATCTTTTGCAATCTTTGCAATTGTACGAGCAACATGAAGGGGTTCAATTTGTTCAGCAGCTTTGGCATCTATTTCAATATGAATTGCTTTATCTGCACCCTTAGCAAGAGCAGTTCGTAAGACTTCCTATAAAAATGTATAGTTATATAATAATATAATAATAAAAAAAGACATACTTGAGATTTAGTAGGACCAATTGAAATAGCAACAACTTCTTTTGCATGTTTTGCTTCCTTAAGTTTGACAGCTTCTTCAAGAGCAATTTCATCAAATGGATTCATTGAATGTTGAACATTCTCTGTTACAACACTCTTTTTATCTGGTCGAACTCGAACTTTTACTGCGTAATCCACAACACGTTTAACACCAACAAGAATTCTCATTTTTTCTATGTTGATTGACTGCTAAAATTGTGTACAAGATAACATTAATTTCAAGAAATGTAATTAAAACAATAAGAGAAAAACAAAAAATGTAAATTAACTACTGATTTTTAACATAATTTTATAGCCAAGCCAAACAGTGAAAGAAAAAAGTGCGATGCGTTCATTATTACTTACGCTGAACCTTGTTGTCGGCATAGCCGTAGCTCAGTTACTGTTTTTCTTTGTGAGAGTTTTTTTTCTAACTGAGGAATGCTATTTGAACAAAATCAACTGCGATCCAAAAATTTTGTGATACTCAAAATTGAGTTCTTCGGTTAGCTTTTTTTGATCTATTTTTTTAAATTTCTGTTGACAACTGTTTTTTCTTTTTTGATAAAAAAGTTTTGTATACCTCTTTCTCATATTTGCTAACAACATTTAAGATTATGTTCGTAGCGTTTAAATATTGCAAATGCATTCTAGTATAGTTTTTGATGTTTGGAAACATGCTTACGTTAGTATGAATAAGCCATTTGCAAAAAAATTATCTAATCAATAATCTAGACGTAGAAATTGTATGTCATGAGCAAATGGTTTTTGGTTTAGCATTTAATGAAATTGTTAAATTTTCTTTATCAAATATTCGACACAATGAAGGTTAAGATATGTAAAATTTCTGCAATTATTGTGTATGTTTTTCTATTATACCTGTTTCCTGTAGTCTTATTTTTTACAAATTTTAACCGATATATTACGGTTTCTCTTACATTCATACGGTATTTTTTGCAGGAATAATAACTTTGGTACTTTCAAAGTTATGGCACGCAGCATTATAAATTACCATTTATTCCCTCAACAAAAGATCAAGGTACAAAAAAGAAACTTGTAATGATTTCACTTTACAAGTTTAAAAAAAGTAGAATCTTTAAATTTCGTAAATGCTATGCTTTCAGATTACTGTAACAAAACTATTGTTTTTAGTACACGACTGCTTACCTCTTTTTTTGAATTTTTTATGACGTAGTAGATACTATTTAAATAGCTTCCTCATACTTAGCTGTCATAAAATCAGTGCTTTTGTTTTGTGTTTTATCTTTGCTACCATCTGATTATGTAAGAATATTCTCAACGCGAAACATGCCACATCAGTAATCTCGTTGACAAAAGCGTTGGTATGAATCTGCTTCTCATTTAAAATCGAGTAACTGTAAAATCTTATTAAAACTTGATTTTTGATAAAACAATTTAAAAATTTTTTATACATAAATGCAATTTTTTGTTGAGTAGCCTTTATTTTTTTTAAAGTTAATGACACATTTCCCCACAGTTTTTTTTGTTGATTTTTTATTCCACGTTGTTTACCGAGATCTTTCCAAATCTTTCTATAAATAATGGAAAAAATTGTAGATGCGCTCTCCGACGTATTTGCTTGTTTTAAGCATTTTAGCTTTTATTGCAAAAACATTTTCTGATTCAGTGTCATTAACCCTTGATGGAACTTCTGTAACTGAATGGCGAGGATATTTTAAAAGAGATCATGCTGTTATTAAACCGTATATTGGTATGCACAAAATTTTTACATTTTAAAAAAATTTTACAACAAAATTGTAGGAAATGGAATGACAATTCCAAATTGGGATATTTTCGGGTCTACAATGGTTTCAAGTCAGCAAATCCGCCTTACTGCTGATGTCCAAAGTCGGAGGGGAGCAGTTTGGAATAAAATTGTTGGTGAATATTGGTTATACTATTTTATAAAAGTATAAATTATTACAGCCTTTACAATCTCGAGATTGGGAGCTTCAAGTGTCCTTCCGTGTTCATGGAAGTACTGGAGATCTCTTTGGTGATGGCTTTGCTATTTGGTACGTTCAAGAACCAAATGTATTAGGAGACGTGTTTGGATCAAAAGATTATTTCCGCGGTTTGGGGGTATTTTTGGATACATATAGTAATCATAATGGAGCTCATAAACATGGTCATCCATATATTTCTGCGATGGTTGCAAATGGAAGTGTACAGTATGATCACGATCGGGATGGTACACATACACAACTTGGTGGTGAACATACAGGCTGTGAAGCAAAGTTTAGAAATAAAGATCATGAAACACAAATTCTTATTCGTTACGTTGGTGATAAACTTTCTGTAAGTTTATGGACTGAAATATTACATTATTTAAATGCCACTTTTTTAAGATTTTTAAAGATGTTGATGGCCAAGGAGTATGGAAAAATTGTATGAGCGTTGAAGGCGTTAGATTACCAACTGGATATTATCTAGGAATGTCTGCCGCAACTGGAGATTTAAGCGGTAATAAGTTCTTTGTTGTAAATTTTTACAAATATAAATCTTTAGATAATCATGATATTCTTGCTGTAAAATTATTTGAACAAGAATATGCTCGTGTTGAACGTGAAGGGGAAGGTGATCGACATCACATTGAACCACAAGCAGATTTTGTTGCATCACCTCGGGATCATGCTGAAGATCCTCGTCCATCAAAACTAGGATATATTGGTCTTTTTGTTTTAGTTATTGTTGGAATTATTGTTATTGTTGGTCTTCTCTTTTTTGGAGCAGCATTTATACATCAACGAAACGAACGATCAAGAAAGCGTTTCTATTAATTGTTGTTTTGTCCAAACAGCCTTTCATAATCTTAATAAGTTTTCTTTTTGCAATTGTGATACAATATTTTTGTATCATCTTGAAAAATGTCCAAAATTTAGCAATCGTCTCTATATCGTTTCTTAAAATATTCATTTTCTTCTTTTCTAATAATTAATATATTACATGGTCTTCGGGTTTTTCTTTGTTGATTCCTGGGAGAAAGCTGAACACGGAAAAAATATCACCTTAGCAAATTCAATTTCCCTTTATTTTGTTTTATTTAAATCCCAGGAATTGAAAAAAAAATTTTTGCGCTTTTTTAAACTGTTTTTTTTTCAAATATCACGCAAATCGAAATTTAGAAATTTTGATTTACGTGATATCTCTCAAAAATATAGCAAGACAAAATGTGCTCTTTTTATTTAAGCAATATAATTTTTTCCGTAAATTCAGTTAAAATAGAATTTACCAATTCTTTTATTAGAATTAGTTTTGAAAAAGCTATGTAAGTAATACTTTTAATTTTTAGATAATAAATTTGAGCTAGATTTTTGAAAAGTGAAAATTTTGAACAAGTTTGATTTTTTTACTAAATTATCCCAAAAATTTTAAACGCATTTAGTCAAAAATAAATTATTACTTAGTATTTTTCTTTTTAATTAGAGAAATGGTATATTCTTTCAAACATTCCTCGGTTGTTATTCTTTTTAATGCTCAGATTAAAGTTATTTATATTTGTAACGTGCCTTACAAATGTGTTGTTGTGAAAAAAGATAAAAATTTAAAAACTGTTTAAAACATGTAATTCAAGAAAGAGAAAATTATCTATTGTATAAAAATGTAATGGTCTAACATTATTTACACATACCACGTTTTATAATGAGATTAAAAATCGTGAAAATCTTATGCAAGTTTTTCAAATAAAGATCATACAAAACCTTTTACATTAAAATTATTTCTTTTGGTTTCCTTAGTACTATGATAGTACTGTTAAAATACAGTAATCTGCAAGTATAAACAATTTTATTAAAACTAGTTTTAACTTTTAAAAAATATTATAAAATTCTTTGTTTAATGCATGAAAAAAAAATAATTTTTTATTACTTGTGAGGGTGACGTTATTTAAAATTTCAGCATGTCTTTTATCTTTCTTATTATTTTAAAAATTTTATTGAAATTTAAACTGAGAAATAGTTAAACAATAAAAAGTTGTAAAAAAAGAAAAAGCTTGGCCTTCTCTTGTTAAAACTTGAGATAATAGAAATACAGCAAAAAATATATTGTAAAATTAATGGCTAATCTATTTATTGAATTATACCATATATATAAAAGAAGTGTGGACCAATATGACCGGAAAAATTTAACAGTTTTTTATTTTTATTTTTTCTAATATTACGAAAAAAGCAATACAGTATATAGGAAGCTTTTAGAAATAAAAGCAAATAATGAGTGAGAAGGAAAAAATGAAATTTTGCGATCAACCTTCACATGTGAAGGCGACAAGTTCTTATCAAAAAATTGTGGTAAAAAATTATTGAGTTATTTAAGATATAATAAGAAAAATCCATCACATAACATGCCAAGAAAAGAAAAATAAAAATGAGAACTTTTTTAAGAGATTCTATTACCAAAAGACAAAATTGAAACTCAAAAAATTGCAAATTAGAATAAAAAAAAATTTAAAAAAAGAAATATTAAGCTTTTTAAGGTTGTTTTCCATCAAAGAAAGAATAAGTGGGATTTTCATAGCCATTTACTTGCATCCCAGCAACATGACGATCTTCCGGCGTACAAACATCAACTTCAATGAAACCCGGATGACGAATACGTCTTCTCAAAATAGAAATTAAAATTGTTGTAACAGTTAATGCTGAAACTAATGCCATAATAATCATCATATTTGAGCCATTGGCAACTGCATTCATTGTTTCGAAATCATCATCATGCATTTCATTGACAAGTCGTTCATGCTTTGCATATGCAGTACCTTCTGGTACTTCTTCTTGAATTCGAACAGGTCTTCCAACAATTGGTTCAACGACAACATGAAGTTGTTTTTTCCCATTTTCTTCATCAGATGAATCATCTTCATGATCATAATCATCATATTCTTCATCATCTTCCTTTTTGGTATCTTCTTTGTTTGGTTTATGATCTGCAGCTGGCTTAACAATATCTTCTTTTTTACTATCTTGAATAGGTTCAATATGAATATTGATTTTCTTTGGTGGAATAGATTCTTCAGAATCTTCATCATCTTCATTTTCTTCTTCATCAGTATCTTGTTCAAGACGAGTTGCTTTTCCAGAAAGAATTGACTAAAAATATAATTATAATTTATTTTTTCGGTTTAAAAAAGTTTCTTACATCTAATGAAACAGTTTTCTTTGTGGTTGGTTTTGATGGTGCAATGGTTGTAGTTTTAGGATCAACTAAAATTCGATCAGAAAGTGATGCAGTACGTTCATAAGTCTTTTTATATAATGCAATTAGCTTTTCATTTGCTTCTTCATTACCAAGAATAGTTAATTCATCATCATTAACTTCAGGAGTATTTTCCCGACGGAATTCTTGCCAAAATTCAACAGCAATTGGACGAATTTGTTTTTCAAGTTGTGGGAAATCACGAAGCATTGCAAGAGTACCATTAATTCGAAGATCAATATATCGTAATCTATGTAAAAGGATTGGTTCAAAAGCTTGTGCTTCATCTTGATCTGATCGAAGAAGATGGCGATATCGATTAAGCATATGTGTACGATCTTTTTCTTCTGTACGAATATAATTCTATAAAAATAGATATCGGTTACTTTGTTGTATTTTTATTCAGCGATAACAAACCTTAAGTGAACGAAGAACATTTTGCTTATTTTGTGATCCAACTTGTACAGCTAATGCAGCACGATATTCATGTGTTGCTTGACGCTTCTTTTCATTGAGCAAAGCTTGTACTCTTTGATCATGAACTTCTTCAATTTGTTGTCGTTGTTCTTTATTTTCTTCTTCCAAAGATGCAACAGTTTTTCGGAAACGAGCAGTCATTTCTCGTTTGTATTCTTCAGCACCTTTTGGATCATTTTCTTTCATTTTATTATATCGTTCAAAAAGTTCACTCCATTCTGTAATAACTTTTGTAACCTTTTTTCGATGTTTCTTTTCAAGGCGTTCTTCAGCTTCTTTAAATCTTTCATGTTCGCTTGCGGTATCATCTTCTTTGAAATATGGATCTAGTTTGGCAAGTTCATCATTGTCATCTGTATTATCCTTATCTTTTGGATCTTCTTCAGATTCTTCATCATCATCTACAATTATTACAAAGTTGATACCTGATATGATTTTAAAATTTGTTATTACCTTCGTCATCATCTTCATCGTCGTCATCCTTTTTGATTTCTGGTGTAATTTTGATTGGATTTGTATCTGTTCCAAGTGCTCCTATAATTACTTTACACTCATTTATCCGGTCGTTGCAAGTTTTGTGTTTACCTTTGCTCTTTGGGCAACAAACAAATTCAACTCCACGGAACATATCTAAGCCACATGGTTCTAAAATAGCAAATGATCGAAGTGCCATTTGTTCTCCATCAATAACTTTAAGTGAACATTCACTTTCTGCTTTGGTATTCCAATATTTATAATCATTGCAAGTATTCCGGCCAATAATATGTGAAAAATGACATTGACCTGGTACTTGAAGTGATTCAGTGACAAATTCACCTACTGTAAATGAATTTATAAGTGTGCTTCTATGACACATTTATGCAATAATAATTTAAGTCTAATATTTGCAAATGCAACTGAATAATTTTAAAAAAGTTCAAAAACATTTGTTATTGCTCTTTCATCTCTTTTTTTATGAATACTCATAATGCGGTATAAAAAAAGGCTAAATGACTAACCAATGCATTGAAATGGTCGAATAACAAATGAATGCTTGCATTGGGTTCCATCTTCTTTGCACCATTTTCCAACATTCACTTCATGAGAATATTCCACAATATTTGTAATATTATGACCCGGATAAACCTGCAAAAATTCAGAGTACACTTTTTAATTAGTTTTTATTTAGTCAGATATGCACCTTAAAAGGTACGAATGTTTCCCATTTTACAGTATATTATATTCTAATAATTGTAGCTATGATATTTCTCGAAAAGTACAAATTAATAATAAATTCACTTTTTGCTAATACAAATTCAAAATTAATAAAAAATACATATTGCTTTTTTCCCGTTTGCAATTTTTGTTTGCTTTACAGAGACTCTTTTTTTACAAGAAAAAAACTTGTTTTTTTATTTCACTTATTTCCCTCTGTTGTTATTTTTGTATTTTTTGAATTTAAAATCTGCCAAATACAATGCGTCATAACGTAAAATGAATACAATAGAGGCAAAAAATAGGAAGCGAAATTCTCTTTGAAACAATTAAAAACATTTTTTAGTTACTATAGTTGCAAAAAATTGTAATTTAAAACCTCAATAGCAAAAAGTTAAGCCACAACTTTGCTTACCATTGATGAATGTTTTTGCAAATTAGCTTAGAATGAGTGGCACAATTTTAAAAGAAGGCTTTAGGTTTCAACTTATTTATTTAATGGACCAAAAAATGGCATATGCGCAAGTTTTTTGTGGTCGTTGCCTTTCTAACCACTTTTGTGTTCATTCGAAGACGATGCCATTTATTTTAAAAGAAGAGAAAAGATGCAATAAACAACCATTAACAAAGAATGCTCACCAATGCGGAAATCGGTATTTTCAATTTTAAAAATAAAATGAATAAAAATGATTTGCGTATAAAAACCATTAAACGTGTCACAAAAATGTAATGACAAAGTTTTCTTATTGTTCACTGGGAAAACAGGAAAAAATTATATTTCGAAAACTAAGTTTTAGTTTTTAAGTTCTTAAAATTTAACATAAAAACTATTATTTCAAGCAAGCTAAATTCAAAAAAGGGTACACTTGAAATGCTTTGTAAAAAAATTGTTAAATATTTGCTAACAGTTGAAATGAAAACAAAAACTTACACGTTTACAATATTTAAGAATATCATATTTTCCTTGAAGGCATGTAGCTAATTTGCTATCATCTGAATGCCATTCACCATTTTCTTTCATATATTGATTACGGTATCCACAGTTAAATGCAACCAATGGAATAAAAGATTGATGTGAACGAGGGGAATCGTTGTCAACATTGGCCGAAACACCCTTAAAAGATGTCAAATTTTATTAAGTAAAAATTGTTTTTGCTTTCTTCCTTTTTTCTTGCTTCCTTTTATTTTTCTTAGATTTTTACTCTTGATAAAAAATTTTAATTATTTTTGCGACATTTTTCATTCAATCAAATTTTTCTGTCAAAAAAGTGTTCTTTTATGATCAAAGAAAATGAAAAATCGCAACATTTATGTATTTTGCAATTTTTATGTTTCGTTAAACTTGTAAAAACGTAAATTGAACACAAAAGAAAAAAAAAGAATTGAAAAATGTGTAAATTTTGGATTAAATAAAGAGCAAATTTTTTTAGAAATTGAATTAATTCCCAAAAGACTCATTTTCGATAAGTAAATTGAAAATGCACAAAAAAGTTTTTCTTTTGAAAACGAAAATAAAGATTACCTCAATATGTGCCGAATTCGCAAAAGTTAGTCCAATGACGAATAACGTCAGCAGCGGCCTCGCTGCTGCCATTTTCGAAAAACACGCTAAAAATTAAGATTTGAAATGCAAACAGATAACTACAAAGTTTAAATTTATAAAAACAGACACGAAGAAAAACATAAACCTTGTAAAAAAACGAAACTTTCTTCCAATGTTTTTTGAAACCCATCACAAAAATGAAGAAAAAAAGCATTTAAACTGAAGGCCTCTTTCCGTCTTCACTCACTCTTTCTTCTTTTTTTCTCCTTCTTCTTCCGCTCATCCGTTCTTTCCGTTTTGTCACAAGCAAACAAAAAATTTTGTGGAGTGCAAAAATGCAGCTTTTTCTCTCAAAATATTTGCGCTCAACCATGCTTTTACTCTTGAACGTCAAAAAAAGAGAGTTAACTTGGGCATACATATTGGAAATGGAAGAAAAAAGCTATTTTGACCGATATACTAAACTTTACTACCAAACAAAACAAAATGGAAAAGATGGATGAAAAAAATAAATGAAACTTGAATTTCAACATCCTCTTTTTTTTGTTGAACATTTCTAAATCAATTTTTTTTAGTTTTCATGGTTAAAAAATATTTATTCATTGATTACTTCAAAAAATACTGTAAATTCTAGTTTACGATAAAGAAAACGTTAGATAGCGTTTTTTTCTGTTGTGCATTGGCATGTAAGACTAATACAAAAAACATGCTACTAAGAAGAAGAATCGCAGCATCAGAAGAGGAAAAAAACTATAAGCGTCCCGTTTTTAGAGTGATTTTAAGCGATTATTCATCATCGACACTGCGTTGACGTGTCCAGCAAAATATATAAAAAAAGAAGGAGTGGAAAAGGAATAATACAACAATCAGATCATTTCAAGCAAACACGTCGAAAAAATGGGAGGGAACGCTTTTGTTTTTACAGCAATAAAAAAGAAGCTTTTTAGGCAAAAATTTATTTTACTTTAATTTTGTACAACCTTGGTTTAACCCGAGTAAATCTTTGAAAAGATATTATTGAAAAAGCGAATTCAAATATTCAATCCGCCAAACTCCAATGGAAAGCTATTTTTTTCCAAAACTTTCATTGCAGAAAAATGGAAAGAAAAATATGGTGGCAAAAAAAGAGGAAAAACTTAATGCAAAATGACAGCCTAGCAAGGCTGACTGATTTACATAAGTGAATCTAACATCAGGATTTATGGAAATTAAATAAAAAACGGAAATTAATATCACAAAAAGAAGAAGAAGAGAAAAGAGAGTAAATTAAAGTAAAGAAACAGCGTTTTTAACCGTTCATAAATAACAAATAAGGCGGTTGCTATGGTAAACTGCTAAAAAGCTAAAAAAAAGTTGACATTTAGGGTTGCCCTTCTAAACATAATAGATTTAAGGTTAATTTTAGCTACACCAGACTAGCAAAAAACTAAAGTTCAGCTCTGTGTTTTTGTATTCGAAAGTTTGAAAAAATAATACAAAATGTTACTTAGAAATGCTAAGATACTGTAAAAAACAAAATAACAAAAATAAAAAATAAAAGGTTTATGTAAAAAAGAATAATAATTTTTGATTTAAAAATGCAATGGTCAGAAAAAATGCGATGGGAAAAAGAGGTCGTTTACAGATTTTTCGTAATCATGTGTGCGCATATGCAATGAATCGGATGATAATGAAAAGAAAGAAGGTAGTAACAGGCCAATCAGAAAACATACCTTTGCTTAACTGTGCATACATCAAAAAAAGGCAAAAAAAAGAAATGTTATTTAACGCACATTAAGTGGCGCCAAGAATTGAATATATAAAACGAAAATGTTTTATGAAACAAAAAACCGGTAATTTTAACATCATGTTGTTACTACCAACTTAAACTTGTTCAAATATTTAAGGAGTGTTAGAGTTTGAAGAGGAAAGGTTAAGATTTTAATCTTTTATAAAATTTATTAGAAGTTTTTTTGCAAAAACCACAGAAAAAAGATTAATCAATGATTGAAAAGAAAAAATAAAGGGGGATGGGATGCAATTCAAATAGTCAGTTCCATTTTCCTTTCCCCTGTCAAAAACAGGCGTAACCTTCGATATATCTTTAAACAATAATAATAATCAATAACTGTCTAAAAGTAAACACCACAAAAACAGGGGTGCCTAGATCAAGAAAAAATCAAATAATAAAAGAAACGTTCGAAAAAAACTAATAAAATTAAACTTTTTTGTTTGAAAAACAAATCTGGTTTGTGTGCTTCTGCTACTGCATCAGAAAACAGAACTTTCACAAACCCTCAAATTGGAGCACTTCTCCTCTCTCTTCTCTCTCCCACAACAACCGCAGGCCTGCGTCAAGTTATTCCAGTAGGAAAAAAATATATATAAAGAAAGATCAAATGCGGCAGGAGGTGAGTTGTTGATGCAGCACGCAGAAAAAGAAAAAATGCATCAGCATCATCAATAGACCTATCCAAGAAGAGCTTGTATGTCGCGATAAAAAAAGACGAAGAATTTATGTCGTGTTTGTTGCGGTTCGCGCAGGCATATAGGTGCGGTGAATATAAAAAAAGTTGATGAATACGTACATTTTTCTTTTTCTTTCTAACTGTGTTGATACACACACAACAGTCTTTTTATTCTATCATGATTGTTGTTTAACAGGGAAAAATGAAAAATAAGAAAAGAGAGATGTGACTCGATTGAATTTTTCGTATTACTGCGCGAAAAGAGACGAATAAAGTTCATTCAATAACAACGAAAGCGATGACAACAGTTTTTGCTAACAAGGATGGAAAGAAAAGAAAAATATATATTTAAAGAAGACTGTTTTGTTCCATCTTTGCTTGCCTATATTTTTTTCTCTCTTCTTTTTTTCGCATTAAAAATTTGTTCGCGCTATGGCATTGAGCTTGTAAAAAGACACTCAATAACACGTTAGTAACATTTTTTGTAAAGAGTATGCCATCCCATTTTGGAGGGAAAAGAATAGTATAAGGGGGGAATTCCAGACTGGCTTCCGGACATAAAGATGTGCCGCCAATGGTAGTTTTCACAACATCGTGCTGCGGTCAGCTTGACTGATTGATATACACACTCAGCTGACTTTTGAACAACAAAATGAAGAAGAAAGACCCAAAATGTGCGCTAAAAGGATGAAGAAGAAGAAGAAAAAAATAAATGTGAAAAAAAAACGACCAAAGCCAATGGCACAATAAAGTCTTACGAAAAAAATGAAAGAAAATTTTTTAAAAACATCCGCGAAAAGTTTTTTTTTGAAAAAAAGGAAATGGTTAGAGTGGCAGTTTTTTTTCTTTCTTTGTGTTGCCCCAGGGTGCCAAACTATTGTTGGTTTTTGACGGAAAGCGCCAAAAAGACAGCGTTAAAAATGAACAAAATGCAACTACTGCAGCACACTCAAGTAAATTTGGTGAAAGTTTCTTTTCGTTCCTTTTTTTCAAGAAAAAGTTGTTTTTAGTTGTACCAAAAAAGCATTTAAACAAATAAGCAATGGGACTCGAGATAACCATTAAAAATGATAAAAAAAGCAATACACCAGAAGACACAATTTTTTCTTCTTTTTCCATAGGGGTTTTAAGTTTATGTTTAGTTCCTTAAACTGAGGCATGTTGTTATGAATAAGAAAAGAAGAAACAACATGCCTAAGTTATGCGTCAATGGGTCAGAAGTTTTATTACGTAAAAGGTTTACATGAAAAGAAACAACTTAAAATATCAATGGATTTTTTTATAAATGTTGAAAGAAATTTTTAAATATTTAAGAAAACATATAAACCCAAAATTCTGTGACGATTTTGTTTAAAGTCTTTAAAATTATCAAAAATTAATTTGCAAAACCTACATTTATAAATTACAAAAATTAACCAAAAACGCATCTATTAATAATATTTATTTTGCCCCTTACAGTATGCTATAACATTTCGTTCACTAAAAATTCTTAAAATGTATTTTAATATTTTTTTCCAAAAAAAATTAATGCAAAAGTTGTTAACATTAAAAACCTTTTTTATGTTTTATTTCTTTTCGCCCGCCTTGGCTATTTTTTGTGCAAAGCAACATGAGAAAAAAATGAGAGGAGGCAATGAAGGAAAAGCAAGTAAATGTTTTTAAAATATTCTTTTGTCATTATTAAAACACACAAAAAATAAGAGGGAAAAATGCATGTCTTATTTAACATATTTATGAAAGCTAACACCAAAAAATCAAAAAATACGATTGCTGCCAGTCATTCTTTATGTTTTTAAAAGGAAAATATAATTGCTTTTCCTTAAACCAGTAAAAAAAGAATATGCTTGTATGCATCTTGACACGAATTTACCGACCCCCCAGAAAAAAATTCCCGCGTCTTTAAAGCAGCAGCTGAGAATGTTGTTATGTTTCATCAATACAAGCATAAACAAAGCTTAAAATCATGGAAATTTTGATAATGCTTATTTATTTTATTTTTTAAGTAAATAACAAATTCTGTTAGTAATAGCGTAAATTTGCTTCTTACGAATTTTTTTATATTCATGAAAAATGTATATTAAGATTTTTTCAGATATATAATTTTTTGTTTATTATCTTTAAGCATATCCTGAGTCACTAATCGCGTTTTACTTTAAGCTCTGGTATTCTGGCATTTACTCCAACGAAAAAGGGTTTATTAGAAAGAGTTGAACCAGAAAAGTTTTTTACGAATTTTTTGCTTTCTAAGCCAATTTTTTTTCTTTATTGCCGCATTTTTTCATGATCCATTGATTTTGCCATTTTTTCCTCCAAATCCGCCACTAAACATATTCATTTTGCTTTGAAATATCGTTTTACTGAATTAATAGATCTTACTTTTGATTTATTATAAATTGTTGTTACAGGCATATATCAAATATAGCCGCTCAAAGTATTGTAAGTACTTTTTTATGTTATGACGGCGTCGTCCGTACGAACGGGTATGATTTATTTGATTGATTCACATAAAGCTTTGTAAAATCGAAGCTTTAATTTTACAGAGGCGCCGAACATGGATTTAAGTTGTGATGAATCAATGCCGGCAGATAATGATCTAAACCCAACGGTAACAAACAAAATTTTAATTAATTGTTATGTAATGAATCACAATCCCTAATTTTTAAGAGGAGGTTGCAAAGAGGACAAGTCCCAAATCAAATTCCTCAGGCTTCAATAAATATTAATAATTCTACGTTGCCGCAAAATCAAAGTGTGAATCAGCTTCAAAATATTCAATTGATGCAACTTGCAAATCAATTGGCCAATCCAACAAATACAAATTATCAAGCTTTGGCACAGCAAATTAAAATACTGCAAACGGTAAAATTCATTTAGCAAAGCATACTTTTTAAGCCAATTAAATTTTAGCTAGGTCAAGCACAAAATGTTGCTCCACAACCTCAACCACCACCACCACCTCCACCCACGTTCCCTCAAAATATTCTTACAAATGTAATATTTGACTGTCATTTCTGTTCGGCAGTAATAATGAAATTTTAGGGATTTCAACCAGCTCATACTTATACTCCACAATTTTCACAGCCAAATCCTAATCAGTTATCTCAAGAAGCAACAGCATATTTAGCTGCATGCCTTGCAACACAATTATTGACGTCACAAATGAGTGTCCCACAATTACCTCAAATGCCTTCTACTTCATTCCCATATACAATTGGATCAACTACAAATACTCAGCAATTTGTTAATGTACCACAAACAAATACATTTCAAACCCATAATATTCCACAATCAAGTCTTTATCAAAATCCTCTACAAACAGCAAATATTCCACAATTGAATATTTCACAAACAAGCGTTCCCCAGATTAATCTTTCTCAGTTACATGCTCATCATCAAATTAATATTTCACAAGCAAGTGCTTTTCAAAATCATATTCTTCCAACAAGCATTTATCAAAGTTCTTTGCCGCAAACAAATATTTTTCAAAGTACAGTACCACAACAGCAGCAGGCGGCAAACTGTTACTTGAATAATGTTTCACAGCCAACTGCTTTTCATAATACTCAGTCAAATATTATTCAAAATATTTTACCACAAACAAACTCTTTTCAAAGCTATACTTCACAAGCAAATATTCATCAAAGCATGCTACCTCAACCTAGCACTTCACAAATTTATGAACCCATTTTTCAATCGAAACCTTTAAGAAATTCTTCTGTTTCTTCTAATCAACATGTAATAAAAAGACCTGAACCCGTGCCAACTCCACAACCAGCTGTTATTCAATTTCCGGTGAAAAGAGTCTCTACTCCGGCAGCTCCAACATCTGCTCCAATTCCTCCAATTATTATTCGTCGACCTCCATCAAGACCACCACCGTCTTCTACACCAGCTTCATTACCAGTTATTACTCCAATTCCACAAACACGGGGTCGAATTAGAAAAACTTTATCAAAAAAAGTATCACAACAAATATCGCCACCAACTATTTCAGAACATTCAATAATTGCAAGGTCAACAGCGGTAGCAATGGTGTCACCTCCAAAAGCAGCTATAACACCTCGTCCAATAATATCACCCCCAGTAGTAGTAAAGTCACCATCAACAATTCGAGCAGAAATGCAATCACCGCCAAAAACAATATCACAACCAACATCTATATCATCAAAATCTTCTTTTGTATCACCAACAACTGCAGCAGTGGTAGAAAAAGCAACAACATCAGAAGCCGTAGCTGTAAAAACTGTAAAAGAATCAGAAGCTGGACCTTCTAACAAATATGATAAGCCCATAGATCTTTCTTCTTACATTCCCGGTGTAACTGGTACATTAAAAAATAAAGAAATTATTAGGCCTCCAAAAAATGATTCTGATAAAAAAAGAATTTTAAATTTTGATTCAGAGGAAAAGTTTATTAAAGCATGTGAATATCCTGGATTAATAGCAGATCTCATCAGGAAAGGACACCGATTACGATTTAAACGGCATCATCATGCATCTTATTTCAAGATTTTGCCTGTTGTTGAAGCAATTATTGCAATTTACCCTGAATGCTGTTGGCGTATTATTGCAGAAAATGAAGAAATATTTTTTGAATTTTTGCTTAAAAAAACATCAGAAGAAGAGGAACACAAAAAGGAGAAAGTGATAGAAGAAAAGATTGCAAATTTTGGTAATGCTTTTATAAAAAATAAATTTTTGTTTTTCATACGTATAATTAAAATTTTAGAAAGAGAATCTCAAAAAAGTGTGCATCTGCGTGAAAATAATGGCAGAGAAAATTCTGTAGATTCCGAAGGACGTGCTCTTGCGGCTGTTTTTACTGCAGCTAATTCATCGCCAACTAAAACACCATTTGTTCGAAATATGAATGCTTCTATGCCATTCACAACTGATGTTGCTTTTCCGCTTAATAATGATATTACAGCATGTTCAAGCGCTACCCCTTCAGAAGAATCAGAATCTACAATACGAAAGCGTCAAAGAAAGCAACAATTTGATTTTGCTGCTGAACAAGAAAAAATTAAAGTTCTTGGAACTGTTCCAGTTGATAATGATGATATTTCATTGTAACTTTTGAAACGCTTACATATACTTTTTTAATCGATGATACTTTTTAGAGCGTTATCCCCTCAAGCATCAGAAGGAATATCCACAAAAGAATTACCTCGTTCAAGTACCTCTTTTTCTGATACTCCGTCGTCTTCTATTTTATCTCCGTCAAAAGAAAATTCGCAAATTCCTAAATCCTCACAAAATTCTTCCTTTGAAGATGCTGATCTCCTACTCTATTTTAATAATTCAAAATCTCAAAAAAGTGCTTTATTTATTCCTACAAATTATTCTGATGTTTGTGATGGTATTGATGTATTCGAAAATTTAATTGAAATATCTGATGCATCGCCTGTTGAAATCAGAAATAATGCACATTCCGGCTCATATTTACCAGAAGCTATTTCATTAAGCAATTTAGATGATAATCCTAGAAATGCAAAAATATATTCTGTCCCAAAATTTTTTAATCCTAAAAGTATTTTATTGGATTTTGATGGCCATAAAAGAACTACGGGTATTTTATCAAGCAAAAATATTACTGTAACCAAAACTATTCCATTGCCTTTTAAAGCTGATGATGAAAAGCCTTGTTCTTCTTTGGAAGAATTTGTAAAAAATGTTGATAAATATTTATCTGCTTTGACGTTTGAATGTTTCACGAAAAATAGCGTAAGTAATTTTAGAAGTATTCAAAATAAAATTTTTTTTTGTTTCAGAAATTTGAACTTCTCGCAAAATTTCATAATAAATTGAATTTTCAAACATTTACCAAATCTTCCAAACTTGATCCGTCTATACATGAACTTGTTTCATCATTGTACAAGGTATTGTTTAAAGAAATGATAGTCGATAAATTTAATAATTTTAGAATCTTCATGACAAAAGCTGCTTTGATATCGATCCTGTTACATTTATCAAAAATAATTTACCATCAACGTATCTTTCACTTCTGAATGATAATATTAATATGACTGAACATGCTATGAGTATACAAACATATTATGCTTTCGTAAAATTACATCAAACATATCCAATTATATTTGATGATATAGTTTCATTATTAACAAAATATCGTTACAACAAAGATGACAAAAAATTTGTTAATACAATGAAAAGAGCTTTAAATTTTAAAGGTTTGTTGAAATAAAAAAATGCATTTTGGTTCAATGTAAATTTTTAGAACGGCTATTTCAACTTGCAAGCATTTATGATCAAAAAACTAAAGGCACCAGAACGGTGGAAGAATGTCTTGAAAAAGCTATGGAAAAATTAAAATTTGTTTTTAATTCTGATGAACACTTTGCTACATCAACAGAAACTACTGAACAAGAATTTACTGATGTTGAAGAAATTATGTATGAAGATGCTCTAATAGATGACGATGCAGCAATGATATTTCCTGATAAAGATGAATTCTATTTTGTTACTCGTGATGATGCCTTTTATGAATATTTAGATCATCTTAAAACCAAACCATTTCATTTACTATCTCCAGAATATTTTATTAATAAAAGCAGAAGATCTAAATATCGTGTTCCAGAAGTTAAATGGCATATAAATCATACTGATACTGTAATTGGATATGATATTAATGATAAATTTTATCCATTGGTACATCGACGTAAATATTATGATGAAGCTTCTAAAAAATATATTTTTCCATCAACTGTTAAAGTTATTAACACCTTTGATTCATTTTTTAAAAAAGTGAATCCCTTGCCATCGAAAAAAATTACTCCTGTTATTGCGAATCAAGCTAAACGTTTTGAAGAATTAGAAAATCTGTTTTATAAACATTTTGAAAAGAATACAGAAATTTCCAACGAAATTCATAATATTTCTCTTCAAAATACCAAGACATTTTTTCCACATATTTTTCGTGCCCTTCAAGAAACTTTTAGTTCAAAAATGCCTGCAATGGATTCGAATAAAAAATATTTCTTTGAAATGTATTTTTATTTAAAAGGTACAGAATGGGCAAGAAAAGTTATCGCAAAAATTAGTGATGGACCTGAAGAGGGTTTATTTCCAATTATTAGTGATGATAGTAAAGTTGTTGCATTATTTTTGAAGGTAAAAAATATTGAAAATATTATTTCTGCTAATTGTATTTTTTCAATTTTAAGCTTGACGAATGGCTTGATATTTTGTTACATGGTTCAGAAGAAGATAGAATGAAGCATTTTCCTGAAATGGCACAACTTAATTTTTGGAAAGATTGTTATCATTATCCTGAAATGCGTGATTCAATGAGAATGGACACAGATGGCGTCTTTCATTTTCCTGAACATTTTCACAGCAAAAATAAACCAAAACTATCGTAAGCATTAATGAAAAAAAAATAAAAACGTATTTGAAAATTTTAGGGAAAGTACCAAAACTTTACGATCTGCTGAACTCAACAGCGAAAAAATGCATCATTTGTTGCTTAAATTAAGGTTGGCAGCAAAAGAAAACTACGAAAGAAGCCTTCGTAATCGTGTTGAATCTCATGAACAAGCTTCAAAACTTCTTGCAAAATTCGAAGATTTTAATGATAGAAGAACTCGAGCATCAATGATATTATTTTCTTTAGCAGAAGCAACATTTAATCATAAACGTCAATTACCAGAATCTGTAAGTTTAAAAACATCAACGAAGAAAGTTAAAATAAAAATAACTTTTAGATTTCAAAATCCTTTGAAAATCCTCTTAAAATGTTAACTCAAGAAGCAGTTCTAATTAATCGTGGTCATGTACCACCTCGGCATCAAGCAAAAAATAGTAAAAAGAATATTGAAACTCAACCTCGTAAAACCTTAATTGAAAAAGCTATTGATATTCGAAAAGAATTCAGTTTAATAGCAGAGAAAGAAAATAAAGGAAGACAAAAAGTATCCAGAAATGCAAATGAATTGATGCATATGGAAGGAGATGTTCGACAAGATACAGTATTATACGACAAATCAATTGCATTAGATTTCACAAATCCTGACAAAGGATCACATGAAGTTGCTTTGGTTTGTTACCGTAATTTCAAATGAATTTGATAAAATATAATTTTTAGAATGATGCTGATTTAAATGAACGTGAGCTCACTGAAGTCCTTTATACTCAATATATTGAAACAAACCGAACAGCAGCAAATGTGAATCGTTTAAAAGAAATAAATCAAAGATTACTATGTCATTTTGATCGTGAAGGTTACCGTGATCAAGTATTTGATTCCATTGTTAGAAGCACAAAATCTACAACATTTATTCCAAAAGAAATACAGAAGCAAAGTGTTACTGAAATCATAGATGAAGAGCTTTCTGTTAATCGCATATTTGGAGAAATTGGAAATCGTCAAATAAGAAGTAAAAGAAAAGTTAAACGTCAACTTCGTACTGAATTACAAACAGTTTCATCAACAAGAAAAATTGTTCATAATCGAAAATGGAAAGCTTTTGCATCAAAGGAATGGCTGGCTAAGGCTCAGATAAACCGGGAAAAAAGAGAATTAATCCGAAGAAAGGCAAGACTTGCAATTAAAGAAGCTCATGATCGTCAATTGGAAGAAGAAGATGAAAGCCAAAATACCATGAAAATAATTAAGAAAATTTGGCCCACATCTGATCAAGTTGTTCTAAGCAATTTAAAAGAAGTGCCAGAAAAAAACGTACCAAAGAAGACAAAAGCAGTAAAAAAACAAGTAGCGCAAATTCAAGTTTCAACTCAAATAAAAAAGAAGATATTTAAACCTTCTAAAAAGCTTTCAAATATTACAAAATCTCCAAAAGTTTCTCCGTTGGTTTCACAATCACTTACTGGTGCAGAAATTTTTGCTAAAAAGACAGAACGTGAAAAAAGGACAAAAGTGCCAACTGTTGCTGATGAAGTTCAAGGAAAACAGCAAAATGAAAAAGCGACCATTATTAATGCATCCAAGCCAACTGTCAACAATACAAAAATCAAAGATAATGTTGCCATGGTTTTTGATCAAGCTGCCAAAATACTTGAAATTCATGGTTTTACTTTAAAGAAAAAATCGAAACATGCTAAAAATGAAAAGCATTTGAAGGCAAAGAAATCAAAAAAGATTACAACTCCTTCATCCCATAAAGTTACAAAAAAATTAATCAAAAAGGTTGAAAAGAATAAACCTCAAAAAGATCGTGAACGAATTTCAACAACATCTCAAGAATGTGTTCAACTAAAAAATAAACATGTTGATGAAGAAATTGTTGAAAAAGAAGTTATTCAAAGAAAACCGATAGATGTTGCTGAAACTGCAACACAATCAAAGTCAACTTTATGTAGTGTAATTAAAACCATTGCTTTGAACTATGATGACAATAATAGGGCTGAAGCAACTCTTCAAACAGGAAAAAGTTATCTTTTCAAAAAATATCAGAAAAAAGTTGCAAGAGAAGAAATATTGGATCATCTTAAACAAAAAGCTCGTGAACATCAAGCTCGTCTAAAACGTGAAGCTCAAGAGCGTCGTGAACAAAAGAGAAGAGATGCTATGGAACGTGAAAGAATTATTCTTGTTCAAAAAGCTGAAGTTGAAAAGAAGCGTGCTGAGCAACTTCAACAACGCCTTGAACAAGTTATGAAAGAACAGGAAGCCCATGCTAAAAAAGAAGCAGAAATTGCTGAAATTCGTGAAAAATTAAACAGAACAAGAAGTGGCTCAATTACTTCATTAAAATCTTTAACAATATCGCATGAAGAGTTAAAAGTATTGTCTGAACGAGCTCAAAGCATGACACCAGCAATTCCAGAAATAATTCCATTAACAAAACAAAACTTGCAAATGCATAATGAAATGACTTCCAATGTTGAAAAGAAAACCAGGAGTCCCCAATCCAATCATGTTCAAATTGTTCCTGAAAAACAGCAATCTGTTGACGCTGTAAATATTATCGACACTGTTGATAATATACATACAGCAGTTGAAAAAAATGTGATAAATGAATCCGCTGAAAGCCATGAACAAAACCAAATAAAAGCAGCAACGGATACCAACACTATTATTGATAAAGCGACAAAAATTGGCAGAAAAAAGAATAACTTCAGTATTAATAATGAAAGCATTAATTCTCGACAGGAAGAAGTTGTTGGAACTGCCGTTCAAGCTAATACAGTAGCTCACGATCCTGCAGTTATTGTTGTTACACGCTCTTTAGATTCCGGTTCATCAAATTCACCAGAATTAGGAAAAGATTTTGGAACATTCCTTGCTGAAACACAAAGAAGATCTAATGAAAGCGTCAAAAAAGGAGATGATATTATTTTGGAATATGCTGAACAGATGCCAGAAATTCCATTAATTGTTGCACGCACATCTCCAGCAAATATGGATGATATTGAAGAGCCACCATCACCAATTATGGAAGAGCAAGCTCAATTCACTCGTGAAGATTTACCACTCATTGAAGCTCCCAGTGAAATCAATGTAAGCCACGAAGGTGATGAAATCGATGCAAATACAACAATGAGCACATCAAGCTCTAAAGGGCTGAGAGGAAAAAGAGTAAGAAATCGTTACGATAAGAAAGTAAAATGGAGCAGGAAAAAAATTACCAAAACAACTCCAACTTTACCCCCGTCTCAAGATGACGCTGTACCACAAACACCAAAAAAGCCAAGAAAACCCCGACAAAAGCATAAATGGCGCCAAACACCTTCCAGAACTCCATCTCCCCCGCCTCCATCACCTCCGTTACCACCAAAACGTAGAAGAGCTCAAGCTGTACCGTTTCAAATTAATTATGAATCACCAAGAAAAAAGAAACGTGCTGAAAATGAGGAAAATGACAACACTGATTCACAACCGCCACCATCATTAGCCCCAATGACCAGAGGGCAATCATCAATGAGGGAAAGAACAGCATCTGTGCAACCTGTTAAGACACCAGAAAAATCTACTTTGATCTCAACATTGTCACCAACAGTTAAAATTACAAGAAATACTGCATCGAAAATTTCCACACCATCGCCAATGAAAAGTTCAGAAAGACAACAAGCTTCAAAGCCTGTAACTCCATCAAAGTCTGCTGAAAAATCAGAAAAATCAGTTCAACCCAAACGCGTTGGTCGTCCACGAAAGCTTGTCGAAACAACCAATGACCAACCATCTACATCCAATTCAAAAGCACTTGGAAAAAGAATTATCAAAAAAAGAATTTCACTTTCGCCTGAACCAATTCCAATTAAACGCAAAAATCAAAGAAAATAAACGATCTCTTTCTATTTTTCTTTTATTAGTTTTTTTATTTCAAAAAAGTTAGCTTTTATTGTATCTAATAGTATAGTCAAATTTAGCTTTGCTTTTTGTTATGAATTTTACATTCGATCTCATATGCATTTAAATGCTATGACTCTCACTTTCTTCATTGAAGTTACGGGTTCGCCATTGTTACAAATATATGGCATTATTTTTTTTACTTATCCTTTTTTCTAGCCAGGCATAAAAGAATTATATCAACATTGGCGAGCCTGTTACAATTTACAGATACTGTATTGTTAAAATATATATTTCTGTATATACATATATAGAGTTTGCTATTAATAATTATTCCCATTATTGCCTTTTAATATTCTCAAAGAAAAAACCGTGCTTTAAATCATTTTTATCCGTTTATATATTTTTTTTCGACAGAATCATATTTTCTTTTGTTTGTATAAAATTGAATTTCGTTGAAATATTTTTACTTTTTTTATATTATTAATTGTCGCTTGAAGAAAAATAAAGTTTGTTATTCCTTATTAATCTTAAACACAACTTTTCTGCTTTCATGTTGACTTTGTTCTAATGTTTTAAGCAACAACAAAAAGTGATGTTTCTTTTGGGTGTCAGTTTTTGGAGGCAACTTAATATTATAATTTTATCACATTTTAAAAGCGGTACTCAACATTTAAAATTATTTTAGCATTTTTGATGATTTTAAGAATAGTAGCTATTTTTAAAATGAAATTTGTAAAAAAAATTTAATGATCTTGTGGTGGTGGTGACGTTGTATCAAAATAATTGGGGTTGAATGAAGCCAAGTTCCTCATATAAGTTTTTTTTTCATATATTTCTTGAAATAAGTGACCAAAAAAGAATCTATGGTTTTTTCTCATAGTAATTTATTATCTTGAAAAATTAAAAAAAATGGAGTGAGTATACATTAAAAAACTAGTGTAAGTCTGCAATCACTGCTCAAAAACTCAAACTTACAAATTATTTTTACTATCTAGAAATAACAACGTCTACGCTATTTTTTCCACCCACATAGTTAGTTAATACGATATTGTCTATAACATTATATCACATTGCTTGGCTATGTACGCGTGCAAAATAGCCTACAAAAGTATTCGCTTTCTGAATTTTTAGGTTTTCTCATGTTATTGCGACATTTCTTTGACGTTTCATTTTCTCGCTATCATGAAACTTGAGTATCTTTCAATGTTTTAACAACTTTTTTTAAATTTACTAAAAAACATCAATGAATTCAAGCTTATAACTCTATTTTTTGTTTCAAGCATATTTTTAGCAACAATGACATACGTATGAAAATACAATGTCTTTGCATGGAAAGCAAAACATTTTATAAATAAAACAAAGCGCCTACCTTCTTTGTCATTCATGTTGCCACCTTTGTTTTGCATAAAATTTGATTTAAGTTTGTTGCAAAAATTCCCATAGTGATAAATGCATTTTAAAGCTGTCATAATTTGGTTTTTAAAAATGTTTTCATTTTGCAGAAAAAACTTTAAAAAATATAGGTCACAAATATGATTTGATAGTCATAATAATAGTGCTACTTTTTTGTTCATGTATTTTGTGCGCGTTAAAACAATGTTAAACATTTTCAAAGTTTTACCGTTTTCTTAAAGGATATCTGCGTACATCAATATTCCTTCCATTGTCCTTTTCGTGTTTTGCAAGCTAAAAGAAAATTTAGAATTTTTATGCAAAACTGCAAAAACTGATACCAAGACACTATCTCTCAGGGGGCCTATTTTTTCGCAAATTGTGTGAAAAAAGAGCTGTAACTAAAGACGTAGGGGAAAAGTATTTGATGGTTTATTCAAAAAAAGATAAATAAGATACTCGTCTCATTTTCGAAACGCCAATATTTATTGTTCTTTACCCTTATTTTAGTGACAAAAATGTATATTGTGCTTTTATAGGTTCGATCCTTTAATGTTTTTTTATTTATTTCCCTCTTTTTATTTGTTTTAAAAAAATGTGGGGGAAAATGAATGTCAATTTATGCATTCTTTTCAGGTATTTTATGGGGGTTTAAAGAATACACTTAATAGAAACACTTTTTTATGTTTCAAATTTGCTTTCTTTTTAGAGATGTAGGGTGATTTTAGCAAAGAAAAAAGGCTTTACCAATGTTTAAAAAAAGAATGAGGAGCACATGCAGCAGGAGCAGCAGCAGCTCCTCATTTTGTTTGCAATGGTTGTTACCACATTTTTTGGGAATTTGTCAAATCTATTTATTTCCTGAACATTTTTTAAAAAAAGGTGCTCATTTAAAGAATGCAAAAATGTGTTTTCCTTTCTTTTCTGTTCTGCGTTTTTTCATGATTTCTTGTTGCTTCACATTTTTTCCCTCCAAACATCTTACGGTCATTTGTCGATATTTGTTTAAAACTTTCCTAGAAACTTTAATTCTTTTGTTTTGTGTCCTTTTTATGTAGCTTTTTATTTGTCTTCATTTTTTGTAAGATTCCAAAAGGAAGGATTTTTGTTCGTCAAAAATTCATGGAATCAAAGTTGGGCATTTTTTTATAGACGTCACAAGGTTTTTGACAAATTTTTTTTGCATTCATGCGTATGTTGAACACTACTTAGCGGAATGAGTAATAATATTTTTATGCAATAAAAATCAAATGTATCCTAACCTAATAGAGGTTAGGATACATTATTTTTGTCTGTTGTTTTTATTTTTATTAATTATTGATGAATTTCGTCGGGGAAAAATCATCATTCACAGCCGCTCATTTCTATTTATCTCAATTTCAAAATATTTAAGGTAATAAATAAAAATTAATTTTTTAAAAAATATTTCCTCAAATTACGTTTGCACAAATACCCCCTATTGCGATGAAAAAATGGTATCACATATTAACTGTTGCTAGAAAAAATTCTTTTATACCGCAAAGTTTTAAAGATTTTTTAGCTACTTCAAATTTCTAAACAGTTATTCAAAAACAAATAAAATAATATTTTTGTGTTTGCACTTTTTAAACAATGATATTTTGTGAAACACCATTAAAGTAAACATAACCTTAAGTTTAAATACGTTTTTTTTGTAAGAATAAGAAAAAGTAGGTGAAATACAAACATTTAATTTATTTAAAAAGCTTGAATCATTCCGTAGTAATTTTTTTTACATTCATGATTTTTAAAGGCTTGATATCTAAATTTACCAAATGATGTAAGTAAAACAAAGAGAAGAATCCAACAGTTTTTTCCCTTTCGTCTTCTTCTTGAAGTGGTGTCGACGACGTTACCACTTGAAAAACAAAGCTTTTTGCAACTGATATTATATCTGAAGACGAACAAAGGCGCGTTGGAGGAAGTACGGAAAAAGTTTGAATTTAGACATTTGTTAAAGTTTCTGTTTTCCTTTTAAAGAGGAAAAAGTTTAGCTTTTTGTGTCATCTTCTTCCTTTCCTTTCTTGAAATTTGTCTGTCAAATGTTTAAAAGTTTTAATTTACATTTGACTGACCTTTTAGTTTCATTCTTAATGTTAAAAGTACTTGACGTTATGCTTGTTTTTAACTATTTACTTATTTTAATTCAAGAGTTTCTAAGATAGAATCACATTCTTGTCTGTTGTAAAATGTGATTGCTTTGAAAAAAAAGAATCTTTTCATAATATTTTTTTCGTAAATTGAGATCAAATTTCACTATGTATGTATCGCGAAAAAAAATAAGAAGAAGACAGTTCTTTGTATTGTCCAAAAATTTTTGTCCTCGTGGGAATAACAAACATTCTAATCTATGAAGTTACAGACAAAAAAATAAAATATTATGTCATCTTTTGAAGTGGTGTCAAAGTCAATATTTCCGTCAGGTGTTACACAAAAACTATCATTAGAATCAGCATTTCCATCAACAAGTACATCAATGCCGCAAAGCTTTGTTACAGTAACAACTGAAAATATATTATTAAAATTTGAATGGAATGTAACGGATTTGGATTTTGCAAATGCAAAAGCTATTGGAAAAATGGATTCTGATGAAGATTCAACATTTCGATTATATGTTGCTTTGTTAGTTGTCTCTGCATCAATAATTGGATTTATTATAAATATTTTTATTTTATTGTTAAGTTTATTACACATTCGTGGAGATTATAGACATTTTGTGGCAAATTTAGCCATTGTTGATATTGTTGGAGGTATGTTCATTTTTCTATTTTTGGTTTATATTTTGAAATAGGTTGTTTCTATAGAAAAAATTTTTATCGGTACGTGAAAATAGGGGTATTTAATTCGTTTACCCTAAAAGCTATTCATTAAATTTAAAATTTTTTTTAAATATTCGTGTGTCATGAACATTATCTTCTGAGTTATACCACAATTACTCACTAAATTAACACCAACATATAATAAATTCTTTTTATAGCAATGTTATTTGCATTTATGGGCTATGTTAATTTATCGGATCGTCAACAGTTTTCTATTAAAGTAATGACTTATTCAGCATTTGCGTTCTATGGCTCATTTGGGGTAATGATATGTGCGCTTGTTCCGGTTTCATTATCTAGAGTGGTAGCAGCTTCAAAACCAAAAACTTATGACAAAGTAAGAAAAAAAAAAGAAAAACTTTAAAAAAAATTTTTTTCTCACATATTAAATACATTTTTAGTTATTTTCTGGAAAACGTGCTTTAGCTGTCTGTGCTATTTCTGATTTGGCACCAATTGTACTTTTAGTTGTAATATGTCTTTCACGTCATGATACTGGTCGATGGCTATTTTTTGTTTATGCATTTTTAACTTTTGCGGCATATGTTGTAACATTTGTATCAAATACGGTAGTATTCAGAATTGTTGCAAAACATATTCATGTTGTTCAATGTTTACATGATAAAACACGGCTGTTGGAAACGCGACAAGTTGCGTTGGCAACTCTTGCCCAAGCTGTTGTTCCATTAGTTTGTCAGGTAAAAATTAATTTTTTTCGTGTAAATAAAAATATTTCTTTTAAGGTCCCTGCATTTTTGACACTTTCTTCTGCACTTCTTTTGGTTGAACCTTTAACAGACGGAAATGTAATTGTTATAACACAATTATGGCTTGCCGCCAGTCCAATGTTTGATGGTCTTATAACACTTTTTGTTATAAAGCAATATAGAAATCATACAATTGCATGTTGTGCAGCAATATGTGATAGTAATTGTTATTCCCCCAAAAGATTAACAACAACCACGCGAACTGCTTATTATACAACAAGCGCACTTGAAAAATTTGAAGTTAAAGTTTAATTGATCTTAGATGTTTTTTAAAGATGGAATTAAAACGGGTTCTTATTTTAGTTGTTATAATCTTTATTTTTAATTTTATTTAAATAAATTTATTTAAGAACATTTGTTTTATAGAAAAGTGTCGTTTTTTTCAGCATTTGTACTTGTAATGCTTGGACTTGGTTGAGATGAACTTTTTCGAGAACCTCGACGCTTTTGTCCAGCTAAGAGTGCTGTATATTGTGTTGCACTAGGAGTATCTTCTTGTGTTCGAAGAGTTGAACGATGACTTGAATTTCGGAAACTATAAAATATAGCTTTTACAATAAACAAAAGAAATATCTGAAACAAAAAATAAACCTTTTTTGAAGCATATATTCCCCATCTTGTTTTCGAACATTTTTATGTTTTTCAAATAGAATAATCCATAATTTCGGTGAAAATATACAAATTAATGCAACATTTGCTGACATGGAAATTGATATACACAATGAGGTAGTTTGAATCTAAAAACAGATAATTATTGCAAAACAACTTATTATATGTAATAGCTAACCTGAAAATCACTTCCAGTACCAAAGAAAAAGAATATCCTAAAAATTAACCTTATTAATATAAGGAAAAAATTAAGCAATGGCTTAATATGGTAACAAGATAAAAATAAAACTGCAAAAAATGGAAGAAATAAACTTGCCCTAAAAATTTAAAAATTAATGGGTATTAACAAAGTATTTAAGATTTTCTTACATGATATCCATACAACACATGTTGTATACATACTAAAACCAATCCATTTAGTTTCATTAAAATTTTCTGGTACTTTTCGCGTTTTTATTGCATAAGTGGTACATAAAATTATTAATAATGCATCATACATTAACGAATAAAGAAAATGATGATCTGGTACATTACAAGTTAGGACAACTTGATCCCTTGTAGGATAATCGTGTCTTGTACCGGGAGGTACAAATAATAACCATATTAATGATCCAATTAATTGTGGTGCAGCAATTATTGCAGTTAAATACATTTGTGACATTGGTGATATACATCCAGGTCTTTGTGCAGATCGTGTAGCTTGTGAAAATATTCTGTATATTCGATTTGTTTTAACGAGTAATGCAGCATAAAGACATGAAAATGCAAAACCAATTCCTAAAATTATTTCAGTATATAAATAGTTATTACCCCTGCAAAGAAGTTTTCCAAATTCATTGTAATCATGTTTAAAGAATGTTATGAATATCCAGTGAAAACTATATCATATGAAGTATTCAACACAAAATTATTTCATTTGTGACAAACTAATAATAGTAGGTAAGATTTAACAAACCTGTTCGTTTAAAAGCGCATACTAGTGTTGTGGGAGGTGAAACTAATACAAATGTCATGGTATAACACATAATCATTGAAAATAAAAGTATATAACTTAATTCTCTGCCAGAAGCTTTAACGACCGGTGTTTCATTGTAACTAAAATTATTTGATTAATACAAGGTATAGTTTTGCTTTTTTACATTATATAAACAATAATTACTAAAAGTGTTGCTAATATTCCAAAGACTGCAAAAATTGACGGAAAAATGCTATACCATGATGACCATTTCATATGTTTTAATTTTTCTGCAGTTAAGTTATAGCACCCTCTTCGATCTTTTGTTGGCCACATTCCTTCTCCACAATCAACACATGTTGTATCATTGGATAAATATTCATAATCTTCACATTTTCCACATGCCCAACAACATATTTCATCCTTAAATAAAAATAATAAAAAATTAATTAATGGATTAATAATTTATTTTTAATGAGTAATAATAATAATAATGATATTTTATTACCGATTTAATAAGTTGTTTTCGATATCCCAATGGACATGGCATACTACATTTAGATATTGGAATTTCTTTTTCTTCTTCATCGTCAATATTCCAAAACATTAATTCTTCTTTAATTTCTAACCTTTGCTCTGACCAACTTCCCACTTCAACATAATCACCTCTATCCGAATCTGTAATTTGTTGTTTTTTTGCAGAGGGTTGATAATTTAAGATTGTATAATGAGCAGGGCCATCTCCTTGGGGACTAAAATGCACATATTTCCCCACAAGATCTATAATAAAATAATTTTCTGTTGTCTATTAACTAATTAATTCTAAATTAACCTTTAAATTTAACGTTTAATAAATATTTTTTATAAAATTCATCTCCATCAATGTGTCGCATAGCTGTACAAATTTCTGGTAATTTTGCATATCTTGTTATCCACGAAGTTTCAATTGTATCATTAGGGCATACGTGATTTTTCATTGCTTGAAGGGCATGTGCAATTGCATAAACTGCTTCAATTACAAATTGAATTTTATCATCCGGACTGAAGTTTTCTTTTGATTGACGAATTGGTTCACATCTAAAATTTCAAAAAAACTGTCAGAATGATGTGTATTTTGCAATATTTACTAACTTATTCTTTGAAGTTTCTTCAGGTAAATCAAATTCACAACTAAACTTATGTTCCCATAATTCTCTTAGCCATTTATTTCGTTCAAATTTATCACTTCCTGGATGAAGTGATAAATAGTATTCTTCGAAAGATGGAACACGTTGAGATTCAAGCATCAAAACAATTGCACCTTCAGCTGATAGCCTTCTTGTTCCAACTGTATATGCGTCATTATTTCTGTCCCATCCTTCACTGGCTAACCAAATAATTCGTTTATTCTTTCTTCGATTTGGTTCTTGTTTCATTCTTTCAGATGTTCGTTCCATAAGATCTGGAATGTATTCAGTTCCAACAAAAAGAACAACAACTCGTGCTCCAACTTTTTTATCCGGTTGCAACCTATATCAATTCCACATTGAAAGTACACAAAAAAAGCATGAAACAAACTTTTTAACTAAATTATCAACAGATTCTGTCAAAGCTTCACGCTTCATTGAAATTCTTTCTTCAATTGCAATACAAATATTAACTCTTCTGGCTTCTTTTTTGAAAGCATCAGCTCCAAGTTCACCATATTCATCTGCAGAATAAACCAATGAAATGTATGTCCAATTGAATTTTCTTGCAATATCAATCATCGCTCTCGCTTGATAATTATCACTTGGTACAGTTCTTGCAAAATATTCAAATCTGCTTTTATCACTTAAATCTGCATTTGTTGAAGCTGGACTAACTTGAACAATTCGAAATAATCGTAATAAATTTGCAATTTGTACTGTCACAGAGCTATAACTTGCTCCAACAACAGCAACAACATTCTTTTTTGGTGAATAGCTTACTTCTGGTGGTTTACCATCATGACATTGATATTCTGATGCATCTGTGGATCCAATCATATCACGAACAAAATCAAGACTCTGATTAAGTGCATATGCCGGATTTGAGCAAGAATCAAGTATTAATGCACCCTTTAAAATATATTTTAAACAATTTGAATTTAAAAAAGCTTCAATTATTACCAATTTATATCCTCGTAGAAAATCTGTTTGAGCATTGATCATATCTAATGCATATAGCATTGCTTCTACCCTATGTATACCCCTAAAAGTAGTTTTTATGCTAGTATAAACATTTTAAGAACAAACCTTGTTTCAAATATTTCACCACATGGAGGCCCTCCAGGAATATTTGATTTTGCATGAACAGGAAAAACTCCTCCAATAATGAGATCACCCGGTATCCTTAGCTGTCGAACTTGATTTTGGGAAAGAAGATAGTTGGAATCTTCAATAGTCTGAAATTTAGGTTAATATTATAGAAATGATTCATATCGTATACTACAAACTTGTGCTAAAACATTAATATTGGCAATTATTTGAGTTGCCATTGTTAACAATGAATACATCATTGAAATATATTTTTTATTCAAAGCTTTTTTTTCAAAAAAGATATTTTTTTGAAAAAGCTTTATAAAAAGTAATATGAAAAAGCTTCTTTTTTCTTCTGTTAAATAATGCTAATTTGCCAAATATAGCGGCAAGCTTTTTAAAATGTCAGTTGAAAAATTTCTTTGACTGCTTTTTGAAAATATACCGTTGTTGAAACATATGAGATTACTTTTTGCAGCAACCGACAACATGTTGATATTGAAAATAAGAAAAAGTTTTTAAAGCTTTTGTTTTTTGTCTCAGCTACATTTAGCTATTTTTTATGACCAATACTCCTAAAAATGAGGAAAAATTGATGACTTTTTAATGGGATGAGGCTGTTCCGCAAAGTATGGAATGATATATATCGGATCGCGTTCAATTTTAAAGAGATGAAAAGGAAAGAAAAAATTTGCAAACGTAAAAGCTATGAAGCACAAAATCACGCTATAACGTAACAAAAATTTGGATAAACATAAAACAAAGAATAGCTATCCCTTTTTTCTTTAACCTCCAAAAATAAAATTTTCATTATTAGATGGCAAAACTGTACTCTTTTTATGTGGTTTTTTTATTCATCAGAATTTTTTAACGACAAAAACTGAATAATAAAAAGAAACTTTGAAGTTTCTTTAGGCAAAAAAGATGAAAAAATGGGTTGGGCCATTTTTTGTAGGTACACCATCAAAAGTTCTTTTTTTTGCCGCTGAGATTGTATCAAAAATGATGAAAAAGAGATTTGCCAATGGCACCACATTTCAAGACAAACAATTTTTTGCATGCAATTGCCTGTTAGCAAACAATTTTTTTTGTAATATGATATGCGCAGAAGAAAAAAATACTTCAATGCAATCTTTTTCTAGATAAGCACCTTTTTTTGAAAGTTTGAACACTTCAGTAATGTTGTTGTTGGTTAATGTTGCAAAAGGAACAATTTCAAAAAAAAAAGAAGCGAACATGCTTTTTGAGAAATTTTTAAAATTAAGGAAGAAACAAATCAAAAATCGGAGGGAGTAGTGCCGCTTGCGCGGAGATAATTTGTTCAGGATAGGAAAAAAAAGATGCAAAGCTGTCTACAACTTTGCGTGAAGCCATTTGTTTCTTTCTTTTCTTCCCTATAGTTTTTTAGTCTTTAACATAAGATGAAAAAAGCAGGCAGCAAAAAAGGTCTGAAACATAGAGGAGGGCCTATTGCTTTCTTTTCCTTCTTTTTTTTAGCTTTTTAAAATATTCTGTAAGGTTTTGAACAAGAAAAAATATCTTATTTAAAAAGTTTTTTGTGGAAGCTTTGTCTGAAAAATTAATTTACTAAAAAAGGAAAGAAAAGAGATTTAAACAAAAAAAAGCAACGCGTGAAAAGAAATATTAACAATAACGGTCATAAGTAAAATTGAGTACGAAAACGTGGAGAGCTTGTTAAGGGCAACATTGCTCTCGTGGGATTATTTTAACATAAAAAATATGTAACAAATCATTCATGGAAAATTGTAACCTTTTTCTCTTTTTTCATTCTTACTTTATACAACAAAAACTACAGAGATTTTAAAGAGAGAAAAGAACACCACCACTACCAAAAAAGAGGGAAGACATTGGTCAATAATGAACTCGAAAGTTAAGAAACTTTTCTTTTTTAAAAAACATGAAAAAATATTTTAAATTCTTTTTATGAAGAGTAAAAATCTTTTCGGTACGTCATATATTGGAAACATAATGTTGCTTTTCACACGAAAGCAAGTAAAAAAATAAAAATAAAATCTTGTTAGCATAACTCAAAGTGGTGCGCGCCTTTTTTCTCTCCTTCTTCGGAAATCAGAAGGATATGCGTTTTTTCGTCTTTTCTTCATTTTTCCCCTTAAAAAATATAGATGGAAGAGCTCCTGGGTTCCAATTGCTTAATATTTGCTTGTTGTTTCCATCTTCTTTTTTCTTCCCATTTTCATCATCTTTATTTTATTCTTTTCTTCTTCTTTTCCTGGAGAAGATAACATAAAGCAAAACCATAGCTTAAAAACGTTTAGGCAAGAAAAAAAAGATGAAAAAAAAACAATGTGTCAGGTTTGTGTGAGAAAAATAAAGGAGAAGAAAGAAGCTTGAAACATGCCTTTTTGCTTTTTCCCCCCTTTTCTACTTTTTTTTTTCTTCTGCTGACATCGTTTAAAGCAATTTTTTAACCTATAAAAATTTTTTACGCTGTTTTTTGTTGCCTAATGATGTTTTGAACTGCTGAAGTTAAGCCACAACTTTATCTTTCTTCTTTCAAAAGTTTATGGGCTTATAATATATCAATGGAACAAACTCTTTATGTCCTCTGATTCAACATATTCCGGTACCTCGAATCAAGGTGTTATTGTTTACTATTTTCATCATTAAAAGAAAAAATATTGTCAAAGCATATTGAACATCAAATGTCGTATTTACTGTTTTTTCTTCATTGTTAGCATAGAAATAAAAGATATTTTCATCAATTGGGAGAAAATTAACAGCCATGAAAAAAAGAAATTTGAATCCATAAAATTAGTTAATGCTCAACAGAAAAAGAAAAAACTTTTTTTTTGCTGTAAAGAAGATAGTACCGTGGGAATGTGAAACACTAACATTGCTTTTATGCTAAAATAACTTTTTTGCCTTTCTTAAAAAAGAAGATGTACTGTTTGAATTCTTAACTATCCGTGAAAACCACAGAAAAAGAATAAAAAAACTTTAAAACAAAAAACAGCAAATCTTTATAGCTTTTATGACTCTTTTATATGTATTAGGAAATTCTTTTGTTTTTGATATCAAATATCAGTGCCGTATTTTTTTTGGTTGAAAAAAAACAGCGTAGTTTGCTTAATGACGTTATATACGTTTTTTATTGTAACAAAGTTAAATGAAAGAAAAGAGACCTCAAATTAAATAACTTATATTTATGTCTAAAGTGTGATGAGAAATGAAAAAATCTAAACTTTGTATTATCTTATCTTTTGACAAGTCTGATGACATAGAAAAAGCAGACGAAACAAAGTTGCCAAAATGATCGATAACATTTTTTTTCTTTTTTGACAGTTATAAACATCAAAAGCAAACTCTCATACCACACACACACATATTTTTATATTTAAATGTTTTGTTGTTTTTTTCAAGTATTATAAACACCACGTATGCAACCATATAATCAAATCATAGATCATTGATAACAAGAAAAGCATGTATATTTTTCTCAAAATAAGGTAGTAGTTTACTTTTTTCCTCTTTTCGTCTGTAAAAATAGTAGTAGCTAGTATTTAACCATATGATTGTGAGAAACGGCGCCAAATTAATGTTATCTTTTTAATGAATGTTATGATTTTGATTATGTGTGGGAGAAACACGAAGGAAAGAAAAAAAGCAAAGAAAATAAAAAGAAGGAACAAGAAATTGAGTGCCTTTTGTACACATTAAAAGCATCACATCGACTTCCTCATTTATTTGGATAAGTGTCATTTGAACACGGTCTTTCATTCATTTTCATTAGCTTATTTTTTCTTTGATTCTCGAACTTTTTTCTCTCTCTCTTTCAAAGCTTAAAAATATGATTGGAATTGTTGTCATAAATACTTCAAATGAAATAATACAAAGCTTTGGTAATAAAGAATTTTGTGATCATTTGAAGACATTGGTTTGTGATTCACAAAGTGCTAAAACACAACAACAAAGATTTTCCAGCAGTAGTAGCAGTGGAATATCAAGTTGTGAAAGCTCTTTGCATAAAAATAGTCTTCTGCGATCTACAACAATATCAAAAACAGTTAAGTACAGGCATATCTAAAAACTTTTAAATAATCGGTTTTATTCAAATTTAGAAAGTTGATGATGAGATTTTATTATCTCTTATTTTACCACTTTTGGCAATGTATCAATCCCGAAAAGATACTGATAATAATGAAATGACTCTATTGTATTCAAATGATTTAAAATTTTCTTTTCAACCTTATGATGTCTCACATTTTATTATCGTTATTTCAAGTAATAATTATAGTGAAGCAGAAATAGAAGAGTTTAGTAAAAGTGTTAAATCAATGTTAAACTTTTATTATGGTCCATTTATATATTTTATTAAAGCCGAGTTAAGCAGTGTAAAAAGAAAACGTGGAAAAGTTGAAAAAAATATGGAATTATTGATTACTCAATTAAAAAATGGTAATTTAAAATACCCTATGCTTAATGTTAATGCTTTGTATTCAAACTGCAATAAATATAAGACTTTTATGCCACAATTTCGTAAGCTTATTGGAGAAATTACGAATGTTATTGGGCATTGCAGGTAATCCTTTTTCTTCTATGCTTTGTCACAACTTCAGTTAATTTTAGATGCATATTTGCAAGCTCTGGACAAATTATTGCTTCAGTTTGCTCAAAAACAAAACGTCCTATTTCAATTATCGATTTGGTTGACTCTTCCGACATAAATAATCTTGTACAAATGTGTCAAATATTTGATCAAAGTTCTACAACCACGAACTATAATTTGATAAACAGCAATAACAACAGCAATATTACATTAAATGACAACGTCTCATCATTGTCATCAAAAAAGCGTTTACAACATCATTTTGAACAAATTTGGGTTCATTTTCCAAATTCGCAAAAACAAAAGCGTCAATTTGTTAATGCATTTCTATTTTCACTGTCAAGTGAAATAGATCTTATCTGTTTAAATTCTATCGATCAAAGTACTTCAATTCATATAACTTGTGATTTACTCGATCTTCTAGAAGATATTGAAAATGTTGAAGAACATAAAACAATCTACATTGCAAGAATTGGAGAATTAATACAAGAATTAGCAGAGATATTGGGATCATTTAAGCCGAAATATTATAATAAAGATGCACCATATATGTTTTTGGAAAATATTCAAAGGACAAATATTTTACTAAAAGTAAGATTTTAATGATGAGATTACAAAAAGGGGGATGATTAGAATCAATTCTTTTTAGAATCTTTGGTCACGACTTCATGTAGAACTTTTACGTCCATTAGGGATTTCACAAAATGATGACAAAAAACAACGAAGTTTTTCAACACTTTTTTCATCGTATAGTCCTTATTCAACAATTAATCGATGGAGTTCAACAGTTTCATTATTTTCAACAACATCAAGTCAGCGATCAAGTTCAACAAATAACATCGGCGGCATCCTTCAAACGCCCAAACTTCCAATTCAGACAATTGCTATGATAAAACATTTTCAGCGACAATTACGCCTTTTACTCAATGAATTTTGTATTCATTCATATAGTATTGGGAAATTTGAAAAATTTAAACAAGCTGAAAATGCAATGCGACGAGTGATGGATCGATGCATGAGTCAAAATTTACAACCATTGTTCTCAAAATCTGCCAAAGAATTACATAACAAAAATGAAATAGGCCCTGCAAAATTAGGTTTTGATATGCTTGGTTATGTTTTTTATAGATTAGATGCTCCATTTAATATTTTCTTTTATCCAAGTCAGTAATCTTTTTTGCAGTCTTGAGTTTAATAGTTGTTTTTTGTTTTAGCTCAATATGGAAAAGCATTTTTGAATTTATATTCAACTGAACCAGTTTCCTCAAATGTCTTTGTCGGAAGACTTGAAACTGGAGAGCTTTTAATTCATTTTACTGGAACTCTTTCAACACCATCGGCTCTTACTTCCAAAAATCCTATCAATGATAAAACAGATCTTCTTGACCTTCCTATCTCTTGTGCCGCTGTCTTTCCATCGCCTATCAATTCACAGTTAGCAATTCGACAAACGTTTTCACTGGCTGCAACTTTAAATCATAGAATTAAAACAATAACTTCAATGTTTGAATAACAACATTTTTTTGAATCCTTGTTAGTTTTCCATTGCTTTCTGTTGTAATGTATTTACTTTCTCCTGCATAAAAAAACAGATTTCTATTTTATCTCAATAAACCAGATTTGCATTTAATCTTTGGAGTTCAAAAAGGAACTCATTTGCAACGAAAATAATGATGATATTGAACAAGTTTACCTTATATATTTTTTTCTCCTTCTTTTCCCTCATTACTCCTTCATTCATCTCTTTGCTTTTGTTTGTCCCGCATTTTAACGGCCTTTGGGCGTGTATCTCAAATATTACATGGTCATCATCGATAACATTTCATAAATGAGAATTGCGCCATCTTCATGAAATGTAGATTCTAATCTATTAGGGAAGAGAGAAAAAGAATGTAATGCCTCTCTCTCTCCCTCTGAACTAAAGAATAGAAAAATGAGGAGAGAAAAATGAGAAGGAAAAGCGGCGATGATCATTGTCAACTTTAAGAGAGGTAACGAAAACCTTGACGTCTTGTCGTGTCCTTAATTTTTTCTTTGATATTTCTTTGACATTTATTTTTTTAAAAGGTTTTTTTAGCTGCCATGTTGGCCACTGCTGAAATTAGAAATTTACTTCAAAATACTAAAATTGAACGTGTACTTGGTGGAAATTTACTTCCAGCAAATAACAACTCTTCATTTTTAAGTTTGGAAGATGTCTATACCGTTACCGTAGTAGAAGACAATCCAAAGAAAGCTATTCCAGTTGCTTTTGGGCTTTTTAATCGCTGTAGCACAAATCAAGTTTATTGTTCTGTTATCACTCTTAAAAAGGGATATGAAACAAATTTTGTTGCCATTGAACGCGTTAAAAATGAAATGGGAGTTGATAGTGAAGATGCTAGTCGCCATGCATGTTATAGAGTAAGATATCCCTTAACAGAAATTCTAATAATCTTTATTTATGAAAACTTTAGATTACTCGTGTTGAAGAAAAGGAAGAAGATACTGGAAGCCTTCCGCAATACCATAGTGCCTTTGCCGTTCATGATGTTTATCCTCTTCATCAATGTGTTGTTGATGCCCTTATTGACAATACAATTGGTCATGTCAATATGGATATGAAACGCAATATTACTGTAGATCTCTATGATACACATTCTGGGTAACCTCATTTTTTAAAATTGATCTCTTTTTAAATTTGAAAATAACAAATTTTCTTTTTAGACGTTTCGCTGAACTCAGCGATGAGCTATGGCGTGACCGCGATGGCTTCATTGTTTCTGACCGCTCAAGATATACGGAGATTGAAATCTCTCGTGCTTCACTACTTAATGTATTGCAAAAAAATAAGAAGGATGAAACAGTTATTTATGAAACGTTGAATTCAAAAACATCTGCAGCATTTCTGGAATATGATTCAGAAATTTGTGTCAGTGATAGAAGTGAATATCTCGAATATCTTTTTTCACTTACTGGAATTAAAGGCACTGTCGCATTGGGTAAAAGTAAGCGACCTGCTGGATATGTTCTTTCCTTAGGAAATCATATTCTCCAATGTTATGGTGATTCACCCGAAATTGCAAAGTAAAATTTTTAATAGTTGTCATAAAAAATAGTAATATCAATTCAATTTACAGTGCCACCCTCGCCAAGCATGTATCCCAAATGATTGAACCAGCTTTAAGCATGTTTATTCGTTTTGATCAAAATTGGATTTCAAAGGAATTAGTTGCTGCTGCAAGTGCAACCCGTCGAGTTCGACGTTTTCATTCCCGAATTATCCCAACTCAAGTCAAATGGAATAAAGTTTTTACCCTCAATATGGGAACACATTTGTACTAAAATAAAGCTAATACCTTCTTTTCCTAATGAATCCTTTTTTTCCGATTTTTGATTTGGTTTTAACTTTATTAACTTCTTTTTACGATTATAATTTTGTGTTTTAATATTAGTTTAATACAGAAATAAATACATTAATGAATTATTCATTTATCTATATCGTTGTTAAAGAATCCAATGAAGGTGTTAATTCTAAAGGCCTATTTGCTCGTTCAAATAATGCTGCATTTCTTTTATCTCCAGTTAACCACATCTCCTGTTAATAAAAATACTTTTAAAAACTAAAATTATGGATTAATAACTCACTCGAGTCATATAAATTATCATTGCCACCCAACAAAATAATAGCATCCAACCCATTCGGCATATTTGAGTTTCTCTTATTTCTGGTGTACTTTCACCCGTAAACATATTGTTTCATCGGGCAACAAACAAATAAATGAAGGGAAAAACAACAAAACTAAAAAAAGAATGATTTCAACGAGGGATCGACATTTTGCTCTTTTTTTGCTTCCCCATCTTTTTTAAACTTTAAAAAACCGATTAAATTACATGGAAAGTATTGTTCCACATTTGCTTTTGAATTAATGGTTTTTTAAAAAACATTATTCATAACTTCCGCTTTGTGTTGAGGCAATAATATACAATTAACGCATTTTATTTATCAAACGTAAAAAAGATACAAAAAGGAATCACGTGACGCGGCTTATCGACTTCTCTATCATAACATTATGTTTTTCTTATAATGCAGGTCAAAGCAAACTTTAATAATTTAATTATTAAAGTTAAAAAAAGTTTCTATAAATTAAGCAAACAATGGTCGAGGCTGTTGTTCAAATGCAAATTTATCGGACGATCTTTTAGCAAATTTTGCGAACTTAGCAAATTTGGCAAATGACGCTGCTTCATCGGAATCAGCGGCACGTTTTGCGAATTTTGCAAATTCTGGTTTTGTACTATCAACTTCTTCCCATTCTGCTGATGCATCATCTAAAATAAATAAAAAATAATTGGTATGTGATTTTTATTTAATTTTAAAATAAATAAAAACAGATGTTTTTTTCTTACCCATTAAAGCAAATCGCTTTGCAAATGGTGCAGCAGATCGTTTAGCGAAAGCAAAAGCAAATTCATTTGGCTGTGAAGATCGATGCTTTGCAAATTTATTTCTAATACCATTTGAATTGAATGCAAAATTGCTTTTAGGCTCTTGTAATGAACGCTTGGTCAATCTGTACATTGACCCGTCATCAGCAAAGGCAAAAACTAAAGAAAAGTAATAATTTGATAATGGACTATATGGTAGCCATATACTTACGTTTAGCAAATGCAAAGTTTCCTTGACCAACTTTATCAGTAAATGCGACTAAAATGAATACGTTTGTTAAGTACACACATTTAATTTAAAAAATAGGATAACTTACAGTTATCATTTTCAGCAAACCCAAATCCAAGTGCAAAAAGAGAGCAAACAGTTAATGCAAGAATGTGAAGTTCCATGTTTTTAAGCTTTTTTCGCTAAAAAATATCAAAAAATTATTTTAGTTTTAAGCAATGTATAAAATACAAGATAGTTCAAAAATGAGCGATGTTTACATTCCATAACATTTCTTTAAACTTTCTTAAATACTAAAATGTTTGTTTAATTTTGGCAAACAAAAATGTTCTTAAAGCGGAAGGAATTGCGTCTTCAAGCGCTTTTTTGCAATTCTGAAGTCTTGTAATCACGCAAACTCTCTTTTTTCTCTTCTCTTCGCAATCCTTTTCCGGAGCGTTAACTCCTCCATTTGAAGAGGATCACCCGTTACTATTTCGGACTTAAAAAAAGCTTAAAATTTGAAAGGAAATGCGTGCTTTTTTCCGGGTAACAAGGGGTCACGTCACATTAATGTCTTTACATATATTTTTGAAATTTCTTCCATTTTATGTTTGTCAATTTATCAAAAAATAATTGAAATCTTTCTTTTCTTCTTTTTCTTCTTGTCATAATTATTTAAATATTGTTTTGGTTTTAAAATATTTCGATAAAATTTATTATTATTTATTTTTTTAAACAAGTGGAAAATAAGAAGATAGAAGACACAATGATGAAGAGAAAAAAAGCTCAAAGTGTTTTGGTTGGTTTATTGTAGCAAAAAAAACAAAGTGTTAGCACTTGCACAAATTAGTCAATAATAAACTTTTATTATTAAAAAGAAAACAATAAAACAAATCTAAAGCAAAAGTCCCGTTTCAAAAATTTTTAACAAAACAAGAAAAAGAATTCCACAATTTCTTTTTTGCGTTTATTTTAAAAAAACTAAAAGCAAAAAACAGCACTGCAATCTCTCCTAAAATTTTAATTTGTTAGGAACGCTAGTTGGCGATGTACTATCAAAAAAAGCAAGTGCAAAAAGATTAGGTTGTGGATAACCTTTAATTTAATTAAAAATAGGTTCCTTTTCTTAAAAGCAAATGTCTATGATGGAGCTTTTAAAATTGCCTAAAAATAACTAAAAAATGAATGGAAAAGCAAAAAAATAAATGCAAATTAGTTTTTGAACTTGAAAAAGATGTATGCAAGAAATAGCACAGTAATAAAGAAAAAATTAATGGAAAGCGTATGTTTTTTTGATATTTGAAAGCAGAGATTGTACATTAGTATTAAAGATACAAAATATAACAATTAACGAAAAAAAAGATAATAATAAAATATGTTGGCAAGATCTTTTTAGTTTGACTTGAGAACAATGGCAGAAAGGGTTAGGGATCTAAGAATTTAAGTATGACTAGATTTTTCTTAAAAAACGGCAGCATAAGAATGAGTGATTACGTCTGGGGTTTAGAACTACATGGGTATTAGCCGACACCAATACTTGGTCGTTGTTTATGGTCTATTTCAATAATGATTCCTTTGTACTGATCAGGAGCACATTCACCGCAGAAACCGCCACACTGGCCACGAATTAATGCATTATTCTATAAAACCAATTTAAGATAGTAAAGAAATTATTTAAGGCATAAAAAAGTTTACTTCTGTTCTAACTATTTTTGAACTTGATTTATGTCCATGATCCATCCATTGTAGATCATCTACAATTTTCAAGCCAGTACCACGTAAATCAATTGAAAAACGACCTTGGGGACATTCACTAGCACTATAACAATCGCCAGCAGTACCATAGGGGACAGGGGTGCCATAAGCAGTTTGGGCAAATGTAAAATCATGGGCTAAAATAGATAGATTATCGAATTTGTACAACTATATGAGTAAAATCAACTAACGATTAATTTTCATATTATGAAGATCTACTCTAACACGCCTAAAACGACTAAGACCATTACTAACATGTCCATCATTTGAACATGCACATGAATCATTTCTTTTACCGCCATATGGGCAAGTATAAGGATAAAGAAGCCTAAAATTTTTCGGTTATTAACGGTCTAAATATCAAAAGCAATTTACCGTTTGCCATAAAATTCACCAAAATTAGTTTCAGCATCAACATTAAGAAAAGTTTTAGGAATTGTATTATTCATTAAATGACAATAAACAGTTATTCTAAAGCCAGCAACAAGCACAGTATAATTACCATCTATGCTATTGGTAACTGTATTTTGTGCTTTAATTTCTGCGCAATCATTTGGTAAGCCTTAAATACATAAATTACTAGCTATTAAAAACTGGAGGGTAAAGCATAAAAAAATTATTAAAAAAAACATATAATTGTTTAGTTGCCTTGTAATTTTGTAAGCAATGAAAAATTTTATAATTAACTTGTAAAAACAATTTGTTTAAAAATTTTTCAAAGCTAAACAAAATATTGTGTTTTTTAAACAAGTGAATTGCATAACATCTTTACTTTTTCGAACTTGTTTTCAAGGCATATTGTTAGAAAGAAAAAAGAAAAGTGATTACAATTTCTAAGGAAGCAGGATTCACGGTGTTTTGGCCGAGTATCTTTGTTGCATTTTGCTTTAGGAACTCGAACACCAAGACGATTCAGACAGGGGGTTTTTCGACGACGTGTGCCAGGGCCGCAATTTTTGGTACACTAAAGGAAAAAAAAGTGATAGAAAAATATAGCAAAATTAAAAAAAAATAAAAATCCTAAAACCAACTTTGCCCCAAGGCAGCACACTCCATCTATATTCAGCATCACAAGGAATCACATCACATTCTTTATTAACTTCAGGCTTTTTTAATGACATACACATTCTTGATAAAACTGTTGGTTCAGAACCACTTTTCGTATTTTGACCCCGCATTCCTTTTTTCACTTTGCAATCGATCCGCCGAAAACTGTTTGAAACTGTACCACAAGCGATTGAACACTGTAATTTTGTAAGATTAAAATTTTGAAGATAGAAATATTTTAAAATTGCAAAAAATGGGTCAAAAGCGAAATAAAAAAGAACAACAAAGCATAAACAAAAAAGCATAAACGCCTGCCTGTTCTGATAAAGCTCTTCTCTGGCAGCTGTTAGTAAAGAAAAATTGTTAGTAAAAAGTAGTTATTTTGATTAAAATAACAAATGTCTTACAGTGCTCCATGGCCCTGGAACCCATTCATAAGGACATTGATCAACATTACATGGCCGTGTTTTAATTGGCATTGTTTCATTTTGACACATTCGATTTGCTGCTCGTTTACCACCTTCATTAAGGCAATAAACTCGACGATGTTGATTCATTTTTTTACAAGGATCAATGCACTAAAAGATATAGTTTATCTTGAAATGAATATAAACTCAACAAGATTACTTTAGACCAAGGAGTAACTTTCCACGTATAAACAGGACATTTTGTACTTTCACATTGCTCAGTTTCTTGTGGTTTTGGAAATGCTGAACATTCTGTGTCAGCAATAATTTGACGACCTTTTTTGCAATGAATTGTTCGCTTCTTAACTCCTGCTCCGCATAGAGAAGAACACTATAAAAAACCATATAATAATAAATATTTTTTCATGGCACTTCTTCATCTCCTTTTTAACTTAATTAGTGCGACAAAAACTTACTGTTGACCATTTTCCTTTGTGCCATCGTGGACACAGTGCTAAACGGCATTTGTGCTCTGTGAGTGGTTTTGTAAGCAAATTGCATTTATCATCCGTCACCGTTTTCTTTGTTTTAATATTAATGCAATTAACCGTGCGATTCCTTGTCCCACGTCCGCATAAAACTGAGCACTAAAATAAAGAAAAAAATGTTTGTGGGTGTTAAAAAAGGAAAAAAAAATGTAAAAAATGTTAAAATTAAAACATCATCTTTTTGAAGTTTTTGCCAATCACTGTTGCTGTTGTTGTGGTTTTTTTTTTAAAAGAAAGTTTGTTATTATTTTTAGAAGAAAAGATAGAACAGAAGTAACAAAATGTTAGCAAGAAAGATATAAAGAAAAAAGAAAGGATAGATAGTTACAAAAGAAGTTTTGTCATATTTGAGGTTTTTTAAAGCTTTTAAATAGTTTCAGATAATTCTTTTATCAGTTTTTTTCATTTAAAAATGTTTTTACATGTATTTAAAAAACTTGGACAAAACGATCAACAAATTTACAACAATAAGAAAAATTTATAAAGGTAATGGAATAAGTTTTGTGCATAGACCCACGATATTAGCACCAACAATAGGTAAAATTCATAAATAGAGAAAATATTTATATAATCTTTTTTCAATTTAATATAAAACTACTGAAACATAACTATAATAATTTTTGATATCTTTTTTTGTTTGGAAATTATAAACTGAAGAAGAACAAAGCAATAAAAAACAAACTGAGCACAATTTCACAAAAAAAACAAAATGAAACAAAAGATAGCATCTAACCAAATCTTTAAGCATTTGAAAAAATTCTATCAGCTAATAGCAACAAAAAATAGTAATTTTTTTGAGAAAACAAATTAAAAAAAGAAAGCCCGTTTCATATCTTTGGCTGAAAGATCAAGCTATATTAAAATAAAAGAAATAAAAAGAAGACAAAGCATTGTTGGGCAACAAACTGTGATAATGGCATTTGATTAATATCTGGTTTTTTATATTATTGACGACGCAAGCGTCGCCGATAATGTACGTCATAATAATAGTGACTATGGCGATTATGGTGCTTTCCGTGCTTACGACGATTGTCATCACGTACCGTGCTCCATTTGCCAGGTTCCCATGAATAATACTTTTTAAGAGATTCTTCAACTGAATTTGTTTTTGCTGGACCAAATGATACAGATGCATTCATTATTGGGCATGGAGATGATGCGCAGCCTCTTCGAGTGATTGGCTTTGGTTCATGTTTGGCACATTCAAAATCTTCTAATCGTTGTTTACTATTGATATCTTCTTGACACCAAATACTGCGTTCTTGAACTCCTTGATTACCGCATGTCACACTACACTAAAACACAACAAAAATAGATAAGCAACTGTAAAAAAGTTTTTGCTAACAAACCGTTGACCAAGGTGTAATTTGCCAAGCGGCTTTTGTGCATTTTTGTTCATTACAGCGTTCAAATGGTGATGGCTTTTCTTTTTCATTACAAACTTTCTTATCACAAGTTACTGAACGTCGACGCCATCCTCCATTACAAGATACAGAACACTAAAAAAAGTAATTTATTTAAATTAAAGCTGTAAAATACAAACCTCTTGCCATTCAGCAGTTTCCCATTTTCCTAAAATAATTTCAGGCTCCTTTGGACAAGCAGGCAATCCACAATTTCTTACAGCTTGTGGTTGAGTTTCAATATCACAATCTGTTTCTTCAATGGATTTTGATGAAGCACCTTCTGTGGACGTGCATGTTACACTTCTTTGTTGTAAATGATGAATACCACATGAAGCGGGGCATGGTAGCCAAGGACCAACAGTCCACTTTGCACAAGGCTTTATATTACATGCTCGTTCGTTTGGTTCCTTTTCAATATGCTGACAATAATTATCAGGGAGTTGACGAACATGATCATGACACAGTACTTGTCGCTTTTGTTTACCAGCTCCACATGATGAAGAACAATCTGTCCATGGACCTGTTGCCCAGTAGATTTGTGAAACTCTTGACGCTTCTTTTGCAATATCATCTTTGCATTTTTCACGTTCACATGGTTTTTCACTTCGAGGTTTCAAATGCTAGAAAAATTAACTGTTCATAATTTTTATGACTCTTTTTTAGCCTACTTGTGAGCATTCATGATCTTCAACTTGATATTTGTTAGCAGTTTCACGCATACATTTTACAGCTCTTCTTTGTATCCCTTTTCCACAATTTGTCGAACAAGCACTCCAAGGTTCAACTTGCCAAAAAGTACAAGGCATTAATTTACAAATTTCACGTGCTTTTGGCTGCTGAGTTTCAGGACATAAGGAATAATCTACTGTCTGTTCACGGAAAATACATTCAACTTCACGAACACGTTGACCATGACCACATGTGCTTGAACATTTTGACCATTCACCTGTACGCCAGAATGGACATGGACCATGATTACAAGGTTGATGACTAACTGGGCGAGTAGAATTAATTTTAAGGCAAATCTCGTCTCGAACTTTTTTGCCATGTGAATCGACACAGTAAACAGATCGAGTAGCCCAGCCATCTTGGCAGGAGACAGAGCATTGACTCCAAGTACTTTCTTCCCAATGAGGGCATTCTGGACGATGACATTGCTTTTGAACAATTTTCTTTTCAAGTCCACAATGTGCTAAAATTTAATTTTGATTCTTTGTTTTTTAATTGGTTTTGTCTTACCATCATCAAGTATTCTTCCACGAGAATCCATGCATTCTGCTGTTCTTGTTTCAATTCCGGTGCCACATGAAACAGAACAACCAGACCATGTGCCAAATTTCCAAGTAGTGCAAGTATGATCATTACACTTCTGTCGATTATCTTTTTCAGAAGCATTACAATAGCTTGCAGCTAAATCTTGTCCGGCAGCACTTTGACATTGAGCATGACGTACTTTAACACCTCCATCGCAAGATCTTGAACATTCAGACCAATGACCATACACCCAACGTGGACACGGTACTCTATTACATTCCTGTTCCAATGGTTCACGAGAAATTCTTTCACAATGTCTTTCATCAATGGAACGATTGGCATCATCAACACAACGAATTGTTCTTCTACTGATACCAGCGGTGCCGCAACTTTCACTACATGGAGACCAATCACCATAAAACCATTTTCTGCCAGTACAATCCGTGTAACATGGGACTCTTGACGGCGGTTTTTGAATGCCTGCTTTTTGACATTCAGCTTCATTAATAGTATCTTCATGGCCATTATTGTAACTTTTTATACAAACACTTTGTTGATGCTTTTCCCCATGACCACAGCGAGTTGAACACCCACTTGCATCTAATGTCTTCCATCTATAAAATTTAATTAAATTTACGTAATGTGAGAAAAGTAAACACAAACTTGATAAAGCAGTCAATATTGCACATTCTTTTTTGCGGAGGAGGTCTTCGATCAGTACAATGACGTTCATTTGCATGGCGATTAGTTGTTGCATCAACACATTGAAGTAAGCGATCTTGTGAACCTATAATAAATGTTGTTTTAAAAAAACTTTTAATTTAACTTCATCAACCTTGACATTGTAAGGAACAATCAGTAAAATAATCACTAAAACGCCAATAATAATTTGATGTAGGAAAATGATAAGCTGGGCCAATATTGTTTCGAGGAACCATGTATTTGTAATGAATATTTGGAGGATTAAGATTTCCAACACTTAGAACATGCAAATAAATATCGGATCTGATAGGTCCCGTTCCATTAATTTGTTCAATTGAGTGATCACTGCCAGAATACTCAAGAACAACATCTTGAATAGGAATTTGTTGGCGAAAAACGGAGACTTGATATTGACCATTTAACAAAAATTCACCATTTGATGCGCGTAAAGCTGAAATTTTATTAAATATGATTTCATTAAAATTTATTTATAAAAAAGAGTACCTAAATAATTATCATCATCTTTGTTTCTGTTATGTGCATTTTGTCTAATGTCAATATTTGCAGAGCCAGCAGGTATTTTAAGAACTTCATTGTATCCAAATGACCCTCTTTCATTGTAAACACCTTCAACAGTTTGACATGTACTTCCATCACCACCGCAAATACCACAAACATCTCGCTTCATATCGGATCCAAGTCTGTGATCACAACCTGCTTTATGGCAAGTGCCATCAATACAAATATCATCACCGTTTTGATCACATGGAGTACCATCCAAAACTTTTTCTTTCAATAAATAAAAAGCTTGTGAATCTTTTACCCGGCAATATAATTTGCAACGTTCATTACGACTGACTATAATTAGCATTGATGATAAACACAATTATTATTTTTTGTATAAACTTACTTCCTGTATACTTTGGAACCCAACTGGTTTTCATTGGAACACCATGAATACCAACATTTTTGTTATCAAATTCTGCACATTGCATTTCACGAAAACCAGGAGTATCCCAGGGACATTCTTGTATATTACATGGCCGATAACGTTCTCTTTGACCAACACAATATTTTCCACCATTCATTGGTTTGGGATTATCACAATCTCTTAAAGCTTTTTGAACACCACCTCCACACGTACGTGTGCAATCTCCCCATGGCTTCCATTCACCCCATGCACCATCTTGTTTTGCACGTTGTTCAGGTGCCATTCCAACACATTGACCTCGATGACACCATTTATTATCACTACAAGGAGTTCCATCCGCCCATGGCATATGTTGTGTTCGACATCCCATTTGATAGCCATAATACGTTGAGCACCACAGTCTTCGGCATGTTGGCATGTAAGGACAAATTTCAGCTGCAGGACCAAAAACAAATCGACATTGTTGATTAACATCATACATTGCACCAGGAGCAGGATTCTCAAACATTTTATCATAATACTTTCTTTCAATTGGCTGATCCAAAATGCATTGTGTTTGTGCACGACTATCATCCAAGAATTTGCTTAACATAGCTGAACTACAAGCAGACCAAGACCATGGATGTGTATTGTATTCCAATGTTGGTGCCATAATATGGTAATTATGTTTATTCAATTGCATATATTGGCCACATTTACGTTCATCATCATGTGGAATATTGAAGATATGACCCAGTTCATGAGCAATTGTAAATGCAGCAGAAAGTCCATTATCTTCAATAATAGCACAACTTCGTTGAGCATCACACATTGTACCAAGTTCAGCAAGACCGAGAGTATCACATTTATGTGTTGCCCTTAAAAGAAGATGGTAATGTTAAAAGAAAAAGCCGTTTTCTATTTTTATACAAACCTGCAAATGTCATGTCTTGTTAACAAAATGGCAACATCATGATGACTAATAGCATCATCATTTCGATCATTGTAATTTTGCTGCCATGCACAAAATTGTTGAAGAGTTTCTTGTGCTCGATTAGAAATTAAAGGACCTGCTCGTTCATGCTTTAAGATTATAATTCGAACAACAATGATATTGATTGATGCTCTTAATGTTGGATGCCGATATATTGATGCAACTGTTGAAAAAAGAGTTAAAACATAACTTTCAAGATTTCCTTGATGATATCTTAACATCTTATTATCGGCAACAACAAGAACTTCAACATAATGATCCCATGAATCTGCAGATCTTCGTGACCTTTGGTTTCTCCCTAAAGGATGTTGATGACGTTATCTATGGGTTTTTAAAAGCAGTTTTTTACGGGTAATTTTATTTTTGAAAAAATGTAATCAAGCGTAAAAAAACTGCTGAAGGATTAACTTTGCTTAAGTTTTTTTTCCTTTTAAAGTTAAGTCCCTGGTTTTGAAAAAGTTAAAAGTGGAAGTTTATTGCGGTTAAGGCTTTGTCTTACACTCCATTGAATGATAAAAAACATGTCAACATACGGTTTGAAACAAAGCTATCAAAGACTTAAATATATACTCTACGTTTTTGCATGTGTTTCTAATTTTGCTTTAGTAAAATTGGTAGTACTTTTTTTAGCTGCAAAAAAAGGAGACTTAATATTTTTTCCCATTTATTTTTAAGAAAAAGGAAGATAGTAATTTCGAGTATTAGTGATGCAAAAATCTTGACAAATTTGACTTACGAGTAATATCAATCCAATCAGTATTATTTTCATAAGTGTCTTCAATAGCAGAGTTGTGAGAAGCATTGTTTACACTTAATTTTTCAACAGGTTCATCAAATGCTCTTGGTTGTGCTCGAAAAATTAAATGCGGTTGTAGATCAATACTGATGTTTCTTCTTTTCCTCCTTTTACGAAAATCATGGTCGCCAAAATTTGCATTTTTAACATCATCTGCTTCAGAATCCTGCGGCAAATTGTATGCCTTTTGATGTACACGAAATTCTGTTGATTCAAATGGTTCAATTAGATATGCACCATCCGGTAATGCTAATGTTCCAAACTAAAATACAAATGCTTGGTTATTTGAATTTGAAAAATGCCAAGATCCCTTTTTGCTTTACGTTTGCAAAAATTTTTAGCTTTTTTATAAAAACACCAAATGGAATTAAATAAGCTTCGTAAAAAGAATTTGATTAATTTCAAAGAAGAACAGAACCATCTTTTTTTGGGTTTGCTTTTAAAAAACGATAATTCATTTTTCTCAATTTTATTTTGTGTTTTTTATGACAACAGAAGTAAACTTTGACCCTAGTTTCTTGTCCTTCGTTAAAAGCTTTTTTTGTTTTCATTAGATTTGAGAAGTCCATCTTAAGTGAGAATTTCGACCGTAAAATTTGAAACTGAAAAACTTTTTTGTGCAAAAGCCACCCTCGCAGAATATTTTTAGGATAAATCATTGCGCAAAAATAAAAATAGTGAAATTTGATACAAAAGTTAAATTTTAAAAACCAGACATTGTTTGCTTGCAAAATAAAAAATGGAAGCGAGTGAAAAAAAATAAGAAGCAGCTCGCGTGGGTATTCATTTTGAAGTGATCTGTTCAAGCATAGAATACCTTTAATTCCTTTATACTTTTTTTATAAAGTTGCATTCAAAAATTTGATGATTATTTTTTGAATCATCAAAAAAGTGATATCATGTTGTTTTTAACAGTAAAAAATGCAAATAGATACAAATGTTTCAAAATATATATTTGCATTATATAACTCTAAAAAGTAAAAAGATGACTCGACCAATAACAATGTAAAAGTATTACTTCTCAATAAAAATAATGTTTTTTTAAAGCAGAGACGGAATATTATTTCCATGCCTCTGCACAATTAACTTAATATGCAACACAAGCCGGAAAAAACAACTCATAAGTATTTTTGGGGAGAAAAGGTGTCCCAAAATTTAAATAATTGCAAAAGAAATGAACTTACAAGACCACCATGTTTTTCGCAAAGATTTACAATTCCCTTTTCATCTGTACCATCTACACTAGCAGTATAAAGACAATCTGGTGAAACTTTGGATAATCTTGCATGGGTTTCTTCATCATTATCCATGTATTGAATTAAAGGAATAACTTGACCATTTATAATATCTCTATTTTTTCTATAAATTTATTCATTTATTATATGTAGCACAACAAAAAGTTTTTCATACTTTGATACCGGTTTTGCAACTTGTTGCCATCTTTCAAAAAATACTTTTAATTCTTTTTCATCGTTAATTATATCTGATAATGGATTAATAAAATCTGATTTTAATCGAAATGTACATGAATATCCGCATTGTTTTGCCAATCCAATAACCCTTGTTTGCCTTTTTCCTTCTTCATTTTCATTATTTTTTACAAGACGTTTCTGACGGTGCCTTTTAATTTCATGTGTATTTAAATGCCATACAACTCCTTGTTTAGGTTCCATGCCTTAAAAATTGCAAAGTTTATACTGTTTTATTAATGGTTTTTTTTTGCTGTTTTTTAAATGACTTCTTTAATTGTCAAGTCCCGGGGTACAATATGCCCTTTTTGTTTCTTTTTAAGTAGTAACTAATCAAACCCTTTTTCAAAAATAATGTTTTTTAAAACTAAAAATAGGCATTTTTTTGTTCCTTTTTCTAAAACCCTTTGAACTTCTTTTAAAAAGACTTCAGTAACCACAGGAGGCCCATTTTAGCCTTTATTTTGGAGCCGAACCCTTTTTTTGTATAAAAATATTATATTGTATAATGTTACAAATTCCATTAATGGAATGAATGAACCCGTTGTCGTCTACTTCTTTTCAAGTGTAATTAAAAAATTTAATAATGCAACTAGGGAGATCTACCATGAAAGAAAGGAGCAAAAAATATATATTAGATCAATTCTATTTTTGGCACATTTTACAATGCTATTTTTTCTTCCATCTCAACATGTAATTTTTTCCTTCCTTCCTTCAAATCTTAACAACTCTCATTTTTAAATGCGCAAAAGAAATTCAAGAAGTAAACAGCAGAAAAAAATATAAAGCAAAACCTTTAACAATAATAGCCACGACGTCTACTACTATTATCAACAATGTTTAAGTTTATGTTGTTTGACTCGAATTTTTTTTGTCTTCTTCTTCGTTTTCGTTTTAAGTGAGTTAATGAAAGGGGTTAAAAGGTAAGTTTTTTTGGGCGCTAAGCCAAAATGATTGTTCGACTTTAGATCAAAAGTTTCTTCCACTCTCGTCTTTTTTTAAGCATTTAGCAAAAAAAAACATAGAGAAAGAGAGCGAGTTAGAGATGGAAAAGATTTAACCCCTTCCATTACTAGTACTACTACAACAACAAGAATAACTAAGGTCGACCGGTATGACGCTTGCTTGTTCTACTGATTGCTTGCTCGCTCGACCAACGGACGTGAATTTCATTCTTTAACTTGCGCAAAATGCGATCCTAGGTGTTTGTCAACTACTTAAATACTCTCTGGACATAAGAGTAAACGCTGATCACAGACTAAAATATGTATTTGAAGTTAAAATGTGTATATTTTCTTTTTTGAGGGAGGAAAAGAAAGCACACATTTGGGTTATTCCGCAAGAAACATTGTCCTCTCTCACTTTTTTTGGACCACAAATAGAGACCGTTAAACTTAAGTGCCGTTCACATCAAGAAAGAAAAGACTATGTATTTGCGCACGTCACTCCTGATTTGATGAGAAAAAGCAATAAAAAAAGGTTACTGCAAAAAACGTTTTTGTTTCTATTTTGTGCGAAAAAATGAACTAAAAATCAAGTAAACATCAAATGGAATAGCATAAATCAAAAAAAAACTTAAAACGTCTTGGAGGTAAATTAACTTCAATGCTGTCAGATAGCAATCTTGTATAAATTATTACTGCATTGTTCACTTTTTTGTCATCCGCTGCATATTTGTCTTAGCCTTGGAGCATGTTTTCTGTTGTTTTTTTTTTCTTCAATAAACTGAGAAAGGGAAAAACATTAATAAATTTAGCATTAAATGAGTAAAACGGAAAAAGCGTGCAACAACAAATTGCTCTTTTTTAAACCCCTAAACTTTAAGACAAATTGATAGCCAATGAGAAGAGAAAAACGCAGCTCTTTTTTTGGTTTTTTAAAGCTATTTTTTGTTGCTATTTTTGCGTGCATTTTCAAATATGTCACAAAAAAAGTGAACACTAGACAAAATGGCGACAATCATCTCTCTCTCTTTGGCCGTTACAAAAGTTCTTCTTCTGTTGCTGCTGCTGTTTTTTTAGCCGCCGTGAAGTCTCTCTTTTTCCTTCTTTCACTCGCGCAGAGATCCCAAAAGACCAATGACGTCGAAAAAAAAATGAAGACGCGCTAATTATCTTAAGCAGCTTAAGCATCTTCTTTAATATTGTTTAAAAAAATTCTAAGGCTTGGCATCCAAAAAAAGGCCAACAATGATCTGTCTTTTCATATCCAAAAAGATAGTTCACGTTGTTCACGCTGTTTACGTTGTTGCCAATTTCTGGACATTGACAACAACAACTTTAAAAAATAATGCAGTTTTTAAATTTTTAAGAGACCTCCTGAGAATAATCCGATTTGTTTTGCCTGATCGGTTTGCTTAAAACCACTTGTCCTTACTAATCCTCATCTCACTTTCTCGCATAATTCAAAAAATAAAATGGAAAATAAATCGAAATGATCTAAAGTAACTCGCCGATCACAAAAAAAAGCTTCCCCATCATCACTAAAAAATGTTGCGAAAAAAATGAGAAGCACTGAAACGTGGTGTTTGCACAATAAAAAAATCTCACGCAAACTTTTTTCCCTTTCAATGACTAAACTTTTTTGTTTTACTTTTTTTGGCACTAAACATTTGCAAGTGGTCAAAAAAACAAAAAGAGCACCCGCGTCAAAAAATTGTAAAAAAGTTTTTTTTTCTCTTTTGTTGCCAATGCAGTTGTGATTATGATGATGATGGGGGTGGTGGTCAAAATGGGAGCCACTCTTTAACAATAAATACTTTTTTTGTGAAAAAAAGGAATTGTATACCAATAAAATTCTAATGATAGCTAATAATATTACTTATAGCAATAAAAAATGACAGATGGTTTTTTTTCCAATGCTAAAGGGCGAATAAAACATGACATTAATGGGAGATTTGTTTTGGGGATGTTTTTTTGTTTTATTTTAAATAAACTAACCCGAATATATTGTTTTTGGTACTGGAAGTGACGATGTTGAAGTTGAAAGAGTCTGACGTTTTGAGGATGGTACCAATGAAAATGAAATATAAGTACATAAAAATAAAATAATTGATAATACAATTCCAATAAATACCAAATTAAGTGGCTTAAATACAAACATTTTATCCCATGCTTTTAAAGTCCTCCAACTTTTTTCATGTGTTTTTGAATTACTTTTGCGAAGTTTTTGCTGTAATTGGGGTAGTTGAAATTCATCATCATTGACTTCTTCTTTAAATACACCTTGCTTTTCATCATTATCATTTGATTTAGTTGATGTACGTAATCGTCGCAAATTTGTTGAATTTGATTCATTTATTAATGATGATGTTGTTGTAGTTGTTGTTGATGATGATGATGTACTTGCAAGATTCATTATATCTTCTGTTGATGAATTAGGATAAAGCTGCCTTTCCACCATAACTTATTATATCTATTATTGAGATATGTAAGAATGATTGCTGATAAAATGCATCATTGCTTATTGCTTTTGTTAAAAAGTATATTAAAGATGAGATGAAATAAAATTAAGAACAAATAAATTTATAAATTGTTGCAGGAAACTGTTTTTTGTTAGCTATTTTGAGTTCAAAAATGGAATGTTTGAGATGCAATAAATGATGAAATAAAAATTAAAGAATCCACAATTAAGAATTTAAAAGTGGAAATTTGGCAGTGAACAATTAAGGCAGTTTTAAAAAGAAAAAAATGAAAGGAGAAAGGGGGGCTGCCTTCTGTTTCCCTTTCTTTCTTTAACACAAAATAAAATATATTTTTCTGCTACAATATCTAATGGATAATAAAATACTGTAACCTAAAAATTTGCAAATAGTTATTTTAAAAAATAAAATTGCCACAATGTAATACAGGCGCGAGCAACGAACGGTCCTTTACAAGAGGAAAATTTTCAAAAATATATTTTTAAAAATTCACAAAAAAGTAAAGGGCTGCAAGCAATAGGAGCAGAAAGAAACAGGTCAATGAAGAATAATAATATTAAAAATTAGTTTACGCTTAATTTATCGAAAAAGGTTTACAAAATGCATGTTTAATATTATGAATGTTTTTTGTTGTTAAAAAATCCACAAAAAAATTCTTGAACTGGCCAAGTAACTCAAAAAAGTGGGTGGAGTAAAAAAAAGAAAAGAGAGGCTAGAAGAAGAAAAAAACGCAACGAAACAGATAAAAAAAATTTGTGCGCAAGAGTAAAAAAAGAATGAGGCCTTAAACTTCAGACAATTTTAAGAGGGAAAAAACAAAGGGAAAAAATGAATAAAAAAAGAAAACGATGAACTCCTCCCTCGAAGCCTCTGGCACAAGCAAAAAAAAGAGAAGACAACGTTGAATTCGGCGGTAGATTACAGCTGCAATAAAGGAAAACATTTAAAAGCAAAAAAAAATCTGCCAAAAATTTTGCATAAAATATGTTACCCTCGTAACACAGGTGTGCTATAAATATTTATTGCCTAATATAAATAAATGTAATATAAATTAACGATTGTTTTTACATAAAACCAAGTGTGAAAATAAAAAAATGTCTGGCAAACGGAAATGCATAAAAATAGTGAAAATGACCCTAGGATACTCATGAGAAAAAATGAATAACCAAAGCAAATAAAAATAATACCCTGCCTACAAGCATGTGCTTGAGTAATGCTGAGTTATCAAAAGTTATAATATCTTTTTTTGGCAAACCCATAAAACGTGTAATCCTATGCATATTTTTTCAAATTATTCTTTCCCATGTTTGATGTTCTATCATGTAAAAGAAATTTCCAAAAATGGGAAAAATATGCAAAAAAGTGTAAAATTAAAAGCTATTAGTGAAGTTTCAAAGTCGTTCTCAAAAAAAATTAAATTCACAATTGCACCAAAAAGTAACAACCAACTGGCCACTGGCTATTATTGTCCATCAATTCAAACTAGAAAAAAGATTGAACCGAAGAAAAAGAAGTTAGGCAACGTTTGAAGACAGCTGTCAAAAGAGACGACTTTTTATGCCCTCTTTTATTATTGGGAGTAAGTAGACGACGTACCTTTGGTCAGCACACAATCTCAATTTTTATTTTTTTACGGCTGGATCAAAAAAACACATAGCAATTTTGGAAGCTTTTGTTTTTGTCAACGTTAGAAAATGGATGCTATGTGCTTTAAACATATTAAACTAACTAATAGGGTCACAAAAAAGATACAAGTAAGTTCAATAAAAAAAGCGAGTCTTTCAAGTTTAAAAGTTGCAACATTTTATTTGTTTAGATAGTTGTAGTACTCGTCAAAGGGAAGGAGAGAAGAATAGAGGAAAAAACACTCTAAACTGTAAAACTGTTATGCTTATCTGATAAGACAAAGAAAACTATTATTCCATAAAAAAATTGAAATCAAAACGAACATGATTTTTTGTCTATCGGTAGCTGCTGTCTGTAATTAGACGTCTAACTATGTGCATAAACCAAAAAAGGGAACTGATAAAATTAGAAGGAGAACAGAAAAATGCAACAAATAATTTAAGCAAAAATATATATAATGAAGGCAGTAGTAGTAATAAAACATATAAGAGTTACAAGTAAATATTCTTGTAAGCTTTCAAATAATAAAATTTGAAACGAAACCCGGTACGAAAAAGAAACAAAAAATTCATTGAGAAAAAACAAAGACAAAAGTGAAAAAGAATACCGCGCAATTTTTTGCAAAAGGATTCAAAAATGTTGCAATTTTTTGAATGACCACTTCAAACATTTAAACATCTATTTTTAAAGGTTATTGTCCATATATAAGCAAAAAAATAATGGCTGCTTTCATTTCTTTCTTTTTTGTTTTATGCCTTTTTTCCCCGTGTTGGAAAAAAAATGCAACAGAGTCTTTTAAGTAATTAGCGATTTTGAACTGAACTCACATCCGCATTTATTTCACCTTTTTTCATTTCTTCCAAAACCCCGAAATGCAATCAACTGGCAAAAAATAGTAGTATCCAAAAATGCATAAATCTCATCTTTACCAATATATTATAAATATCTCCTTTTTATGGAAAAATTATGGTTAAAAGACTTGTCGTACCACCTTTATTTCAAAAAAGGAACTCAACCACACATAGAATATGAGATTATACATTCACGCCTGCTGTAGCTTCCCCTATCTATCTGTCACCTAAGCAAAGAGATAAAAGACCTTCCGCCTTGGTGTGGCGCCAATAGGTTATAATATAAAAAAAAACACAAAAAAACTAAAAGGGATCATGAAATAGAAAAAAAATAAAAGAAAAAGGACCACCTTTTATTTTTATTTGGGACTCGTTATTTGCAACACTTTGTAGTCGCATATTTAGGTTTTGATTAAACATTTTGTCGGGTTACTAAAAAGAATATAAATAATAATGTCCGAAAAAAAGGAACCCACATCATATCTTATAAATATTATGGGCAGTTGCGGGGTCACGTAATTATCCGAGTTTTGCGCAAGGTCAGCAAGACCAATGCTATTGGGGATATGAATATATCTATCTTCCTTGCACTATGATTACAAAAAATTAAAATTATTAATTTGGGGCTATGCCACTACATTTTCATTTTCCCAAAAATTAAAAAATTAAGAAAATTAAGCAATTAAATTTGCGGATAATCGAATTTTCATCTATGACATCTTTTCATGAGGGATGAAGAAGAAGGTGTAAAAAAAGTTAAGAATGAAAAAGTAATGGAAGAAGAAAATTGAGTGAGCAATGATCCGAGAAAGATCCTAGTTTGCAGCTCGTAAAATTTGCCGCAAAACATTATTTTGTTGCGGTCAGTTGAAGAATTTTTTTAGCGGCATAAAAAGATGCAAAAAAAATCAAAATGAAAATGATTTCATTTTTCACATTTATTCAAAGAAATTTTTCGTTCATGTGAGATTTGATTAATGTCTGGACATATGAAGACAAAACATATGTGTATATTTAAAAAAAAACACAAACATAAAAAATATAGAGTAAATGGATGTTGCAATGAAAAAGAAAGGTATAATTGTTAATAAACGGGTTTAAGTTTAACATTATTGACATTATAACTAACTCAAAAAGTGATAAACGACATGAAAAAAAAGTTTGCATGAACGTGAACAAAAAAAAATAAAAAAAAAGAAACAAATGGTCAAACGTTTGCGGGGAAATTACTTTACAAAAAAAACAAAAAATTAAAGACATATATTTAAATTATTAAATAACTCTTAAGCCCCCCCTTTTTTCATGCATCCATTGATAAATGTCTACAAAAAAGTATTGATAAGCCTATGACCCTCTAGGGTCTTGGTTTGAATTATAAAGCCCTTTTAATCCAAAAGGAAAAAAAGTGTGCTTCAAAAAGACGCTTTTGTTTTAAAAAACGAGCAAGAAACACATCGTTTGCATCAATTTATTAAAAAAAAGTCTCACGATATTGAAAAGTTTTATTTTTTTGTTTTTACAAAAGGGACAACAATCTATATGAAAGATTGGCTTCTTTATTCTTTTTTTAGAAGATTTGTTTTTTTAGTTTGTCAAACCAAAGAGAAAAAAAATGAAACAAATCTGGGCATTTTTATTTTTTTAACGTTTTGTAAAGTCCTAAACCACAATGAACATTTAAAAGCCGAAGCAAGCGATCCGAAGATCATCAATTTGGCAAACACACCTCACAGTAGTAATTGGACGCAACGCAAGATCAGAAAGCTCAAAAAGCAACAACTACAATAAAGAAAAAAAACTAGCAGAACAAAAAAATTTTTATGTTGCTTATTCTTTACTTTCTCAAAGTAAGGTTAAAATAGTTAAGGTCAAATAATGTCTGTCAAAACTCTCAGTCTTCGGAAGTTAAAGATAAAAGAAACAAAAAAGTTGAGAAATAAATTTTGAACGATATTTAAATTTATTTATTTATTGTTGTATACTGTTTTTTAAAGCATGTCAGAAAAAAGTGATACTTCAGCGTTTATCGAAATTGTTTTTTTTCCTGTCTGCATTTTTAGTGAACGGTCAACTTTTAGGTAATAAACAAGCAAGACAAAATTTTACAGCCGTTTTTAAGCGCTATTTTAAATAATGTTATCAACCAAAAGTAGACTATTAAAATTTTTTACGGCAATAAATCCTAATGAAACAATTTTTTTAATGTGAAAAAAAGCCTCTGAATTTTTTCTTCTATAGTTGATTGATATTCTTTATATTTTTTTTAATTACTTTGTTTTACATGCATACATCTTTTTTATAGATCAAAATTTGCTGAAATTGCCAAAAATAAAACAATAAAAAAAAAGAAACATTTTTAAAAGGACAGGGTCATCGAGGAGACCTACTCCTCTGCAACTTTTGCAGTGTTGATAAGCAAACCCTCTTTCGTCAATCAATGATGCTAGAATTAAAAACGTTGTAAGTTGTTTTAAGTTTCGTTTTCTTTTCCCTTTTTTTTCGGGAAATTTTGTATTTGCACTACTATTGCTCTGCCGGAAGCAGCAATCATTTTCTCACATTTGGCAGACTACCAAATAAACTTTGGCGGGGTCTTTTTATGTCTCTTAATTATTTTTCACTTCACTTAATTGATAAAAAAATACTCGTTCCACTGGTTTCCTGTTTCTTCGGAATAAAAAAACTGTTTAAACTTTCTTTTTCAAGTTAAACCGTTTTTTTCTCTTTTTTTATTGCGAACCTACTGGCTCCATCCTGTCGGACAAGTTAATATAATGAAAAGCGACGTGTAACGCAACAATGGCTCTTAGGTCAGTTGGACAGATTTAATAAAAAAAATCGTCCCTTTTAATTGAAAAACCTGTTGTTAATTTTTTTAAGGATTGTTTATTCACGAGTATGAATGAATGAAGAAAAAAAAACAAAGGAGAGAAAAAAAGTAAACATAAAAAAGGATATATATTAAAATCCAATTTATCTTATGCTTGAAGAGGCTTTTTTTATTAAAAATTGTCATGGTCTAGAAAAAAAATGACCTTATTTTTTACATAGTCCGGAAATGAAAAACGAGGGTGAATTTCAAATGTTAGAATTGGTGTTCCTTTTTTTGATAAAGAAAAAAAAGAAACAATAATACATAAAGTTTGGGAAAAATTGGACACGCGCAGATTTTCAATGTCAATGTAGGGGGTCATTGAAAGCAAAGCATAAATTCTTTAAAAAATGGAAATAACTGAAATAGAATGGTCAGAGGAATAGAATAAAACGGAAATAAAAACCTTTTTTTGAAAAAACGTTTTACAATCACGCGGCTTACGAGGGAAAGGAAGGGGAAAAAAGGTGAGGATAACTTTGTCTATCAATGATAAGCAACTTTTAAGCTATTTAAAATTTGCAAGAAAGAAAAACCCGGAGCAAGCACTTGTCATAAAAATGTTACCTAATTATGTTATATTTGAAAGTATTAAAAATTTAAGTATTTAAAAGCTTTTTTATATGGATACTAATGACACCTTTCCTTGTGAATGGAAAGAACAAAAACATTTATTTTTTCAATTCAAAAGAAACAGTTTTAAAATGACGACATAGACAGAAAATAAAATTTAGGCTACTTTTTAAAAGCTGCGTTAAATTTTAAACAGTTCAAATCAAGAGAAAGGGTCTGATAGAAGAAAGAAAGGCTCGCTCCTAAAAGCAATGAAAAACAAAATAAAAAAATAAAAAAAATAAAAGTAGACAGTTTATACAATGTCAAGATCAGTATAGATAAACATGTTGGCATCAATTTAAAACAACGCCAATCAAAGCTTCAAAAATATTTATAAACGGCGCTACTTTTGTTTTTATAAAAAGGACATGCCTGAAACAAAGAAGGAGAAAAGAAAAAGAAGAAGGACGCGCACTTGAAGTATTATAATGAAAAAAATTGGCCATGATAAGCAAAAAAGAAGAAGAAAATGAAAAGACAAATAATAAATGAGTTAAAAAATCAAAGGAAAAAAGTGACCGATTCAAAAGAAAAACGTTAGATGGACTTCCAGATTGTTTGCAAGACACCGGCTGCTGCCGTATTTGCTCCTGCTGATGTTGACTTTTATTTTGAACAAAAAAAACAACAGAATACTCATAAAACAACTATCAAAGAAAGTGCCTGTAAGTCAGCAGCAACCGGAAAAGGCGCCAGTTTGACATTGTTTAGTTAAACTTTACCTTTTTTTCAAAAAACAATTCAAATGGTTTCTTTTGTACTGGCCTTGAAAGGATATTAACGGTAACAAGAACCTTTTTTTTTAAATGACAGCAATAAAAAAGAAGCAACAAATTTGAAGCCCATAAAAACCCTCTTTTTGTACGCTTCAATTCCCTCTTTTTAAACAACATTTAAATGGTCAGTTTTTTTTTTTGTTAATTATTTAGCGCATTACTTTTTTGAACGCCTTTCTTCTTGCATCTAACTTTTTTTTTCGTCGAGAGTTCTACTTTAAAAAAAAGGGTTTTCAGTGCTACTGTTTTTTGTTGTCCTCAGACAAAAATACAAACGCGAACAAAAAAAGTTGTGAGATACAAATACGTCGACGATGGCGGTGATGATGATGATGATGATGATGTTCGTCTCGTCTCATTCCCTGCTTTTTTTCTAACGCTTCTTCTTGTGTGACTCGACAAAAAAAACTTTTTTATACTAAATGAGGGGAAGCAAAGAAGTAGAAAAAAAGACTACAGGTTAAATGAATGTTAGCCCTTTTAACATAAGCTATTGTTCTTAAATATGTATTGTGCAAATTAAATGACAAAATTAAATGCCACAAAAAATGTGTGCTTGGGAAAGAAAAAATGAAACAATAGTTTTTAAAAAAAGGAATAAGATGAAATAATGTAATTAGAGAAAAAAATATTTGACCATTACCCCGGTTTTTTATAAAATTGTAAATTTTTAATAAAAAAAATGTGGAGCAAAAGTATAAAAAAATTTTAAAACGGGGCAGACGGCTTAAAGCAAAAAAAAAGTGGCAAAAAATTAATATAATAAATTTGACAATCGGCGAAAATAAAGCCGAGTGCCTCTTTACTAGCCATCACTAAAAACAAGATTATATCCGCTTTAAGAAATCAATATATGCGCTTTTTTACGCCCGAAAAAAATCTTTTTTCACACCTTTTTTTGCAAAACGGCTAAGATTGAAAAAAAAAATTTTTAAAAGGTTTGTTTTTTATTTATGCCTTTTGTTTCATCTAGATCAGCCGCTCCCGATATGAATACTGTTTTAAAAAAGTTTCCGTATTTTTTTTATTTTTGATTGTGTAAAAATGAGAGAGAAATAGGGTTATGGCAAAGACAGGGAGATATATCCTATATCCTATAAGGATGTTTAGGGGAAAAAAGGAAATCAAAAAAATGCAACGACTGTGTTTCTTTTTGTAAAGAAAAAAAGAGGCAGCAGCAAAAGTTTTATTTGTCATTTATAAAAAAGTTGCCATCAGAAAGAAAAAAAGTAATGTAAGATCAATGGCAAGCTTAAAAAGGGGGAACAATGACAGTGACTCGAGTGGAGTCCAAATAAGTGTTTACTTAGATTCGCGCACTACCATAAAATTTATTTGGGTCTGCTTAACTTTGGGTAGCCGATCATCATCAACATCATCCGGCTGCTTTAACTTAGCTAAACAAGTACGTAAAAAATATTTAGTTTTTTAGTGTTGTTATTTTTTGTCCTTGTTTCACCACCCTAAAAATTGTAGGGAAGAAAGTAGCATTTTTTATTGTGTTTGCAAAATAAAACACAATGTGTTCGAAATCAAAAAAAAAGTTGATTTAAAAAGGTTTTTAAAGCTTAGTTTTAAACTTTCTTCTAAGGATAAATAAAAAGAATTCTTTGTTTTTGCCCAGATGTAAATCAAATGTAAAAAAGACAGAAAACTGAAGAAAGAAGAAGAAAGATAGAAGAAAGAGCTTGGATAAAAGGAAATAAATATGATTGAAATATTGTTGTTGTTTTTAAGCTTTTTAACTATACATCCTCATAAAACCCTCTGTGTCATTTTTTTCCTAACTCATATTCTTTCATTGACTATAATGGTGACAATGAAAGAA